>CM060942.1:542506429-543756429 GCA_030765085.1 Allium cepa | reverse complement strand
TCAAAACAGGAAAGATGCGGCAAGGTTATGAGGGGTAGCACCCTTTAGGGTATGTACATTTCCTTCTGGATAGAGGTGGTATCATGGTATGGAGCCCAGATATTTAACCTATGTGGTTACTACGAATTTATTACTTTGTGGTTGTTGGTTTTCGGGATCCCGTGAGAAAGGTCGTTTACGATCGGGGAATGGCGTGCTCGTGTCAGTAGTTACCCAGTTAGGGGTAACCCGGCCTTGTGTTGGCAGAGTTCCGGTTTGGTTCTCGGGGATGTCTTTCCAGAGGCATTCTCATGTGGCAATGGGAAGTTCCTTGGCCTGACCATTTGTTGGAAATCCAAAGAAACAATACGAAACTTGTACGGTTTTAGTTGTAGAACCTGCCATCTAATATGGTAGCTATAGTAGGCATAATATAATGGTACCTATGCTGGCTAAGATTTATATTCTACTTTCGAAATATTTTTCTTACACTATGCACTAGTAATAATATCAAATGTTCTTTTTAAATGCGTATCAAGCATGTTTGACTATCATAAGGAGAAATCTTCTCCAAGTCTGCGTTTGCATTGTGTGTGTGGCAGGAGGTCTTATGGTAGTCTCATTTTTTTTAAAAGCATTGCGAATTGACTTTAAAAATATTTCTTTGAATGTTTTAAAAGATAAACTGTTTTTGTTGCTCACACCAGTCCCAGGACTGATCCGGAGTTTATTGTTTCTTTCCTAAACTCTGGGTGCTCATTATTTTCGACACGAGCAGTCTAGAGTTGGGTTTTTCAAATAGTCAGGTTTAGTAGATTATCTAGAGTTAGTTCAGTCTTTGGATCGCACCAGTCTTGCTGAGCTTGGTGATATGTTATTGGGAGTTCGAGCTACTGCTGGATTGATTCTTGGAAATGGAGTTGCAGTTTCTGGAGTTCTTCGTTGAAGACTATTTTAGAGTTATATTGTTCCGTATGCTAGATGTTATCTATTTTCTTTTCCGCTGCTATTTTATTGTATCATATCTCTGATGTATATTGATATCTATTGGATTATCTGTTGTATCAGATATTGTATCAAAGCTGTATATCAATGTATTATTCTTTTATTCCGCTGTGTTGTTTACTTAATGATTGTTATAAGCTCCGGCGAATCGGATTTGAACGGTCGAATCTATGGCATTCGAATACGATATGAAGTATGGATGTCGATTTTTGAGCGGGCAAAATCCGAGTCGTTACATTTGGTATCAGAGCTAAGGTTGAACTTTAGCTCAGGAGTGTAACACGTTAAGTAGCTCATTAGAGATAGGGTGAAGTAAATCCTAGAATGAGTAATCCTTAAGATATCCGTTTGAATGCCTCAGTAAATTCTCTTACTATCCACTGATAGTAAGTATGAGTGCAAGAAGAGAACGAGATAGAGGACAGGGAAATACGACTATAAATGGTCGATGCTCTGTGACAACAGTGGAAATAACTTTCTCTATCAATTTTCTTTGATTCGTTTCTAAATTCTTTTGATTTCTTCGTACCAGCTACAAGAAGAAGTTTCGGTGCGGTGATGCTCTACGAATCGTTGTAGGAAATTTTTATTTCGTATCTTCATCAGTTTCTTATCAGTTTTTTTGATTTAAAACCTTAATGAATATGAATTTGCAAATTGAAATTGAGAATTTTAAATAAATTAGAAATTTTAAATTGATTTTAAATTGATTAATAGAATATGAAGGATAAATTGAATTGTATCGATAAAACGATTTTGTTTAAAACAAAAATTGAAATTCTATTATAATTTCTCGTATCTGTTGTTGATATTCTGATTTGGTGAGCAAATGCAGAATTGATATCCAGTTTGATTTGAAAAGATATTTCTTCTATCTTTCGTCTATCTCTGTATTGTTTTCGTGCCTGCGAATTTCGAGGACGAAATTCTTTTAAGGGGGGACGTCTGAAACGACCCTAGATTTTTATTTAATTTAAATTGATAATTAAAAGAAATTTTGAATAAAAATTGTAAAATTTAATATAAATGGAAGCGAGTTTCCTCGATTCAAATAGAAAATATATAAAGTCATATAGATTTGAAAATTTGTATATATGTGAATATATAAGTATATATTGGATTTTTAAATAAATTCTTAAATAAATGATTTTGAAAAAAATAAATAATATACTTTGGACACAAGTATAAAAATAAATAAATAAATTGATTTAAAAATTTATAAATGATGATAATTTGAGTTATATAAAATATATGTGTATATATAGAGAAATGTAAAACAATAATTTTTAAAGAAAAATTTATGATAAATATTAAACTAGTAAACTAAAAACAAAAATGAAAGCAAATTAGACAAAATAAAGAATGTTGCCTGAAGGATAGTTATGCAAAGTAAGATAGTAAAACCAGGCAAGACACAATAAAAAAAATAATAATAATAAACATATGCATAAATAAGTAATCAGTACAAGACAAATAAATGCAAGATCATAAGGTACACTTAAACAAATAAGTAATATACAAGTTGTAAACTAACACACATAGGCAAGCAACTTAGTATTCAAGTTCGAATAGCATGGCTAACAAAACCAAAGTGTGCAGGCTGAAAGTTTTAAAGGGGAATTAAAATTTACAAATAGTGTACAAACAATGTTTGATAAATATGAATGTGTAAATCTAGGCAAACATTTAATGCTAGCCATATCATCTTTCAGCCGAAGTTAACAAAGTAAAAGAAGAAAATATATACATTCAAGTACAAACAAGATATCTTTAAGTATGGTATAGGTATAGATTTGTACAAAGGCATTAAATACTAGCACAATATATTTTCTGTCAGCCGAACCAAGAAGTAAAATAAATAAATAAAGAAAGAAAACATCTTCAGCCTACAAACCTATTTAATACCCTGCAGCCATGCCTATGGTACAAACAACCACCCTGTTTACTTTCTTCTTATACATCAATTCCCTTATTCTATTTTGTTCATCAAAGCTTGCATTCCAGTTTCAAAGGTCTGCATTTTTTTTTCATAAGCTAAATAAAACTAAAACAAAACATAACAATACGAATCAACTCAACCAAGGAAAATATAAGAAGAAGAAGCTTTAGCCTGCAAAATTTCAAACTGCTGTTTCAACATAAATACAAATCAGTTCTTCTTCCTCTCGAAATACGGTGAGTAACTTAACCCAGTATATTCTTCTTAGATCAGTGAGTAAACAAATTGTTTTACAAAATTTTAGATCTTGTATTGACCTTGATATGCAAGGTGAAAGTTTGCAGTGATATAGTATATATCTGCGTGAAGATGGCTGTGTATATAAATAGACCTGCCTGTGAGTACATGTCTTTTTTTTTTATCTCTGTTATGACTACAGTCCCCAAGCAACACACAACACTTCATATCTTCTAATGCACTAAAATTTAAGCTAGGATCCCTGAATGAAAATTGATTATAGTAGTATATTGTTAATTTTAAAAATAGTTTCAGGAAGAAAAGAATACACAGTGTGCTAAAAAATGGGTTTTTACAGTAAAAATTTAACTTTTGAATAAATTCGACCAGAACAATTTGAGAAATAAATTATATAACTTGAAACTATATTCAAAGGTAGGATTTTTAAACCAAAAACGATGATTTTTAGGTGATTATACATGGTGCGGTTTCTATATGAACTCAAATTGTATTTCCATCAATTCTTGTTGGATTAACAAATTATAGCTTCTAAAATTCGTTATATAGCAAGTTTAATAATGCATTAATCAAAGAAAAATGCGAAAAAAATTATTTAATGTGAGGATTTTCGAGACGAATCGAATGTAGGGTTTAAGGGTTCGTTTAGAAAGAGGGCAAAGGCGAGTTTGCCGCGACGTCGTCGCGATGTTTCAAGGGATCGGACCAAGGGGAGAAGAAGCATAGGGCAGTGGGGCAGTTTTGGTTGAAGTCGCGTGATCTCTGGTGGACGAGGCGGCGAGATGAAGGCGCTGCCAGGTTTTGAAGTTAGGGGTGTGTGTGCGTTCCAGGTTTTGCTTTTCCACTCGATTTCGTCACGGTGAGTTTTCGCGAGAGTTGGGTTCGTCTTCGTGTTCGAGTGAGCTTGAGTGGTCATGGTGCATCGTCGCAGCGATCGTCAGGAGTCGGAGGCGTTGGGGCACGTGTACGTGCACCTGTGCACTCGTGTGTCTGGGAGGGTTTATTGTTTGGGAAGAAGAAACTGGGTTTTGTTTTTCTCCAGTTTAAATGATGCAAGTAAACGGTGGAAGGTGGAGAGTGTTTTTGGGTATTCACTTGTACATTTTCTTTGGCTCATGTGTAGTTGTTTGTTCCAGTAGGCAAACTGTTTGATTTCTGGAATGTTTATAAAGTTTTAAACAAAAGTATAACAAGTTTGACTTATAAAAATTCATTTGTTTCAAAGTTAAGCTTCAAATAAGTTTTATATGTATTTAAATATAAAAGTTTTAAATATAGAATAAGTGGATTTTGATAAAGTTCTTTTATAAATTTTTGCAAGATAAAATAAAATGTAATTCAAAAGCTTAATTTTAAAAATAAAAATGAAGCAATTGAGTTTAAAGGCTTTTCCCTTATATAAGCTTCCTATAAAAATAAATAAATAAATGTTCTTTATATTTATTCTAAGGTTTATAAATTGATATTGAATTTGATTAATGTTTTAGATAGTTAATCAAATTTGAATCTTCAAATTCAAATGGTATTTTAATTTTAATTTAAAAGTGTAAGGTTAAAAATACACTTAAATATTTATGAAATCATTAATAAAGAAACTAATTGTCTTAGAGATAAATAAGGCAATAAAATAATTTAATTTATAAAATAATTAAAGAAATGATTAATCAAGGAGTTTAAGTATAATTACTTGATGTAATTAAATTATGATTCATTAAAATAAGTGATTTGGGATAAGCACTTATTGTAGCCAGTAAAGGATAATTAATTGAATGATAGTTAATTAAAGATTTATTAATTAATGAGTTATAATTAATTGAAGATAAATTAATTGTAAGTAGTTAATTATTAAAGTTAATTAACCAAGTGATTAAAATAAAATTACATTTAATGTAATTAGAATGTTGATTTATTTATAAAGATAATTAATTATTTAAAAATAATTATTTAATGAAATAAATTTAGGTTAAATAATTTTGTGATTAACCTAAGGTTAATCTAATTAATTTATTAATTAAGAATAATTAATTAAAGTGTTGATAAATTATTTATATCAAATTATTTGTGATTAACTTATAAATCTGAATTAGATAATAAATTCATAAGTAATTAATTTACTAGGAAATAAAATTGAATTGATTAGGATTAAACGAATAATTAATCCTGTTTATGAATGATTATCAAATGCCTGACCTTACTTATGAATGATCGCATTATATGTGATGCCTTGAATTGATTGTCCTATCTGATTTGTGATATTTTGTTCTATGCTTTGAGCTGTGTATAGATTATTTATTTACATTCGTATATTATCTGTGAATGAACGATAAGCGTTATAGTTTATATCGCTTATCAACTATATTCTGTGTTTTGATCTATAATGATTGAATGATGTTGCACTATTGAGTAAAACCCCTGAACCACACCATACACACACAAATATGGATTTCACGAGGAAATCGATTTAAGTCGCAGATTTGTGAAATAGTTAAATTTGAATTTTTAAATTCAAATGTTTTGGAAATGGAATCGGAATAAATGTGAAAAGCTTTTGGAATGGAATTTCAAAATAGAATTTATTATTTTTAAATTACTTGATTAAGTTTTGGAATTTAAATAAGTTGGTTTAAATTTAAATTCAATACTTGAAATTGAATTCAGTAATTTGAAATTAGGGATTAATGATATTATACTAGTCATTATGAGTTAAACCATTTTTAAAGTATTATTTTTGGGAATTTGAATTTAACTCAAGGATTTCAACTCGTATAAGTGAATCAGATTTCCAAAATGAAAACTGTTGTTTTCAAATGATAAACACTTTTAGATAAGAACTGAGATTCCAGTTAATTAGGGGAATTGCAAGATTGAATAGAGAAATGATTTTCCTAAGTTATGCTTTTTGAAAGCTATGAATTAAATCTGTTTATTCTTAACAGATTTAAATTGATGATTTGTTTAAATCAAATTGAAATGAAATTGTTTGGAAGGCTATAAGTTAAATCTTTGATTTAAAGATTTAACGAGTTAAATCAAATTGAAATGAAAATTGATTTGGAAAATATGTGAATGAATCTTTTGTTTAAAAGATTTAAATGTGAAAATTGTTTAAACCGTTAAAGGTTGTGAAAATGAATCTTTTTGTTTAAAGATTGAAAATGGTAATTTGTTAAGCCATTTGAAGAAAAGTTTTGGGTAATAAGTTGTGACTTAATTGAAATCCCATATCCATATGTTTTGAAAATATTTTCGCTCACTATTCGGTTTAGCCGGGAAAGGACCTTTGTGTCGTATAACCCATTCCGAATATGTGATACGTCGTTATGGATGGCATTTGAAGACCGGTGATGAAGACCGGGTATTTGTGAAAGCGATAGGATGACCTATCGATTGTTTCTGCACCGAGTCGCGCTGGTATAGAAACTCCCTAAGTGATGGGAAAATCCAATCGGGATTGTGAATATCCGGGTTGCAAGGACTTCTTTGTAAGTGCCTTCGGTTCTGTTCGAACCCAGAACAGACTTGTATGGATTGTATGTCTGACATTATAAATCGAGATATAAAGCCGATTTCTTTCAAATATATTTCTGTTGGTGGCGGAGAATTTATTCTCTTAGCTTAACACCCTTCTCTGAGGCGTACGAGCTCAGAGGTTATATAGTTGAAGGTTATCAGCGATATATTCCCAATTTTGGTAATGTGACATGCTGAGTGTTGCTGAAATGATCATTGTGTTGATTATTGTGATAGGATCGTTTATTTGATCGTCTATCTTGGTGATCATTGTGTTGATCATTTGTTGACCCAAAGGATGGCTTTTGTATAAAATATTTTTTTGTGGACGTGACTTCGTCGAGCCTCACACCCCGGAAATGGTCAAAACAGGAAAGATGCGGCAAGGTTATGAGGGGTAGCACCCTTTAGGGTATGTACATTTCCTTCTGGATAGAGGTGGTATCATGATATGGAGCCCAGATATTTAACCTATGTGGTTACTACGAATTTATTACTTTGTGGTTGTTGGTTTTCGGGATCCCGTGAGAAAGGTCGTTTACGATCGGGGAATGGCGTGCTCGTGTCAGTAGTTACCCAGTTAGGGGTAACCCGGCCTTGTGTTGGCAGAGTTCCGGTTTGGTTCTCGGGGATGTCTTTCCAGAGGCATTCTCATGTGGCAATGGGAAGTTCCTTGGCCTGACCATTTGTTGGAAATCCAAAGAAACAATACGAAACTTGTACGGTTTTAGTTGTAGAACCTGCCATCTAATATGGTAGCTATAGTAGGCATAATATAATGGTACCTATGCTGGCTAAGATTTATATTCTACTTTCGAAATATTTTTCTTACACTATGCACTAGTAATAATATCAAATGTTCTTTTTAAATGCGTATCAAGCATGTTTGACTATCATAAGGAGAAATCTTCTCCAAGTCTGCGTTTGCATTGTGTGTGTGGCAGGAGGTCTTATGGTAGTCTCATTTTTTTTAAAAGCATTGCGAATTGACTTTAAAAATATCTCTTTGAATGTTTTAAAAGATAAACTGTTTTTGTTGCTCACACCAGTCCCAGGACTGATCCGGAGTTTATTGTTTCTTTCCTAAACTCTGGGTGCTCATTATTTTCTACACGAGCAGTCTAGAGTTGGGTTTTTCAGATAGTCAGGTTTAGTAGATTATCTAGAGTTAGTTCAGTCTTTGGATCGCACCAGTCTTGCTGAGCTTGGTGATATGTTATTGGGAGTTCGAGCTACTGCTGGATTGATTCTTGGAAATGGAGTTGCAGTTTCTGGAGTTCTTCGTTGAAGACTATTTTAGAGTTATATTGTTCCGTATGCTAGATGTTATCTATTTTCTTTTCCGCTGCTATTTTATTGTATCATATCTCTGATGTATATTGATATCTATTGGATTATCTGTTGTATCAGATATTGTATCAAAGCTGTATATCAATGTATTATTCTTTTATTCCGCTGTGTTGTTTACTTAATGATTGTTATAAGCTCCGGCGAATCGGATTTGAACGGTCGAATCTATGGCATTCGAATACGATATGAAGTATGGATGTCGATTTTTGAGCGGGCAAAATCCGAGTCGTTACAAAAAATGATCAGCAGCACTTCGTATGCCACATTACCAAATTGGGAATGTATCACTAGTAACCATCAACTACATAACCACCGAGCTCGTACGTCTCAGAGAAGGGTGTTAAGCTAAGAGAATAAATCTCCCCCACCAAACAGAAATGTATTTGATAGAAACCGGTTTTACATCTCAAAGTGTAATGTCAGACACACATCCATACAAGTCTGTTCCGGGTTCGAAGAACCGAAGGCACTTTCGAAGAAGCCCTTGCAAATCCGGATAATTCCTAATCACGTCCGGACTTTCCATCACAATGGGTGCTCAAATCTCTATATCGGGGATCAGCCGATGCAGAGACATTCGACAAGAAATCCTTTCGTTTTCGAAAGTATCCGGTCTTCACCACCAGTCTTCAAATGCCATCCATATACGTCATATCACTATTCGGAATGGGTTATATGACACAAGGTCCTCTCCCGGCTAAGCCGAATAGTGAGCGAAATATTTAAAAAACATATGGATATGGAATCTCAGTTAAGTCACAACTGATTTATCCAAAAAAAATTCATTCAAATGGTTAAATAAATTACCATTTACAAACCTTTTAAACAAAAAGATTCATTTCAAAAACCTTCAATGGTTTAAACTATTTCCATACTTAAATCTTAAAAAAAAAAGGTTTATCTTTTAAGACCCTTTCAATTTAAAACAAGGATCACCAATCTTTAACAAAGATTCATTTCTAGCCTTCCAAAACAATTCCGTTTCAAATTGAATTAACCCATCTGGTCTTTAAATCAAAGACTCATTTCATAACTTTCAAAAAAAATTTCAAAGATTCATCCATATCGTTCAAAACAATTCCCGTTTTCAAATCTTTTTTATATATAAAAGATACATCATTTAAAATTCTCTTCAATTTCAAAATAGGGTTCAACTATCTTTCACAAGATTCAACTATAGCTTTTCAAAACCATTTAATTTAAAATCTGAAACCTTTTCATTATAATTTTGGAAATTCTTTCCTTATATAAAAGCTATTATTATTTGAAATCACTCATTTTCGTTTTGGAAAACCCAATTATAATTTCACGAGTTAAGGCCTTTCAGATATAAATTTGAGTTAAATTCAAATTCTCAAAACCATACTTTTTAAAATGGTTTAAAAACCCATATAAACACATTTATAGTTGAATAACCTTTATAAACCCTAGTTCCCAAATCATAGAATTCAATTTCAAATATTAAATTCAAATTTAAATCAAATGATTTAAATTTCAAATCTTTATTAAGTTATTCAAAATAACTTTCATTTTTAAAACACCTTTCCAAAAGTTTCTCACTTTAAACCCAATTCATTTCCAAAACCATTTGAATTTAAAATTCAAATTCAAAACTATTTTAAAAATCTGTGACTTAACCGATTTCCACGTGAAATTCATATTTGTGTTTGTATAAGTGTGGTCCAGGGGTTTACACACAATAGTGCAACAACAATCATCACATCAAAGTTTTAAGTGCAGCAATATCGATAAGCGGTATAAGCTATAACGCTTATCTTCATTCACATATTCATAGATAAAGTAAATTTATCAATAACAAGGATTCACTAATATGATTCGATGTAGGTTTCGGATAACCAACTGAAATCCGACTCCTTGTCGCATCGAATTTCAAATGCCGTTTACGGGTCAAGGTTTTCATATCTACACAGAAACAATCACAAATATTACAATTCAGCACCAAGCAATTCATATCTCATAGCATTACAATTTCATATCAAATATACCAATCCAACACACAGCATTACATAGTAGAGATATCAAACAATTCACAACAGCTCAATAGAGTACAGTCTTTTATAAGGAAGATAAATTAGTTATCTGATAATTTCAAATCAGATTGATTACTAATCCTGGTTAATTGATATAAATTAATTACAATCATCTTAATTAATTATCCCTAAATCATTTATTAATTAATCATAAAAAATAAATTGATTAACTTGATTAACTAATATTGCAATTTAATTTGATTACATTAATTAGTTAATCTTTATTTAAACCATACTTATTAATCACATTAATTAATTATTATTAAATATTCCATTGATTAAATTAATTAAACTTAATTAATTAACTCAACGAATCACATTAACTCAATTAATGACATTTAGTAATTAATTCCTTAATTACTTCCATTAAGTAATTGCACTTAAACAATTTCGCAAATGATTTTCATTAATTATTTAATCTAATTAATTATTAAAATTAATCACGTTAATTAATTACCCTTTAAATTAATTAACCTTTAACACTTGATTAATCAAGTTTTAAATCATTAATTATTCGTCCTTAATGACTTCAAATCAAACAATTATCATTAATTTAACTTAATTAATTAACTTTTAATTGCCTAAAACTTTAATTAGCATAAGATATTCCACTTGTCTTAATCGCTTAACATTATTAATTTTTTGAAAACAATTTAGAGTTAATTACCATTGACCAATTTCTTTTAAATCTTTAAGTTAATTTATTTCTTCTTAATCCACTCCTTAATCATCTTTATTTAGTTTATTTAAAATAAACCCTTAAATTAATGGTTGTGCTTATTAAGATATCTTTGAATTCAAAAATAATTTCACATTCAAACCTTTAATAAATTACAACTTAAATTAGCATTGTTTGTTTAAAGGTAGTAGTTAATAAATTAGTTAAGCTTGGTTAAACACTCAACTTAATACCCGGTAGAAGCTTAAAACCTGGAACACATTTCGATTTGAAAAAAATAGAAGACCGTAGTTATTAAATTTACCCAGGCAAATTTTTAACTTCGAGTCAGTTTAAAAAATTCTCGAGACATGACCCGAGTTCGTCCCCAGTCAACTTCATCTTCTTCTTTTCTTTCTTTTGAACTTTTCTGGTTTTAAATCTTTTAAAACAATTACTATACGTTCAAAACTACTCAATAGCACTCTCGAGCAACACACCAATCTTCTCGATAGCAAACCTGAGAATTTCCTCTTCCCACTTTCAACTACAACAGACACAAACGCCTCCCACGCGTACACGTGTACACACGATCGTGGCGACTCCGATCATCGTCGCCGATTCCTACCAGTCACCTATGATCCCCTCACCTCGCCATAGCACCCAGATCCCTCAGCTTTGCCGTAGATCAAAATCGAGACCATCTATCACCATCAGGAACTAACACGGTCACCTAAAATCACTTCGTGCCGGCGATTCTGACCACCGGTCACCACGCGATCTTGCCCATCACCTCGCTGAAGACCACCGCAACGATCTCGCTCACGACGGTGATACTCGATCCATCCAAGACACTGTAGTGGCCCAATTCCCAGCCTCAACACAAACTAGGGTTAATTACAAAATCGATCTCGCTCGACTCCCATAGTTATAAATTCACCTATCAATTTTCTGATGATCCTTGATCCTTCAACTTCCTCTAACCATGATCTCGTCGCCCAAATCGACATCGACTACCGGATTTTGATCAATTTGCTTTTGTCGTTCAACTTGATAATTTCCGCGAATCTCAAACTTAAAAATCCCAATATGATTATCAATATTCATATAATCCAAACACGAATCCAGACAGATAACTAAAACTTAAAATCATAAGATTTGAATTTATGATATAATAGCTTATTACTATAATACTCTAATTCTCTTACTATTTATTCCATAAATATATTTGAAACTATTTAAAATTTGTATTACAATGACATGATGAATTTCCTTTTAAAGATCAATACTCAATTCATTTTATAATCTGAGATATGATTTGATTTTTTTTTTCTTGTTCTTTGTCAACCTGTTCCTAAGACAGAGGCATGTTTTATAATCAAAGATTAAGCCTGGCATGCTTAGATTTTCCTATGGATATATAGACACACACACACACACACACAAACACACACACACATACAACACACCAATAAAACACATGCAAGCAGAATCACACATAGCAGAGAAGAAAGTAAATGCAGGCATTCATGCATGGCAGATTTAAGGCCAAGTTTGCTCATAGATTGAAGACAGGGAAGAAAATTCCTGAACTTGGAAATCAAGTTTTGAAAACTGGAAATATTTTTTTGATCTGTTGCTTCCCTTTTGATTAAAAACTGATTTGGGCTCTGATATATATGTTGAATTGAGCTTTAACTCATTGCTTGATTCTAATTTTTGCTTTGATCTTCTGTTTCTAGGTAGTAGCTTCCAGATTTTGATTTGCTTTTGAGTTTGCTTTGCTTAAAAATCTTTGAAAGTAGGTTTTGATTTTCCAGATTTGTAATTTGTTTTGACTTTGCTTTCAGATTTTTAGTTTCAGTTAAGAACAGAAGAGATGAAAATGAGAGAAAAAGAAATGAGGAGTTTAGAAATAGCCGGGATTTGATTTCTCAAGTTTTTTTTTCAGTTTTGAAAATGTTACATCTGATTATTTTCTTTAATTCATATTTTGTAAAATTAAATTTTCAAAAGAAAAGATAACATTGCCACTTGTTCATTCAATTAACACTTGTTTATCTATATTATTACTTGTTTTACATTTGTCATATATATGTATTTTTATGTCCAAATCCTTTTCTTAAATTTATTTAAAATTTGTGTTTAAACCCCTACTTCAATAATATTTATGAAACATGCTTTTTATAAATTTTGTTATAAACCCTTGTTTTATTTTAAATTTGCAATTTTATTTTAAACCCTTTATTTATTTCAAAAGAAAATGTGTTTTAAATCTTTTTATCAAATCAAATAATTATATCTATATTTATAACTTCAAAGAATGGGATTTTTAAAATAAATCAAACTATAAATAAATAAGTATATAATATGTATATATTTGAATTTAATTCTTTAGATACCCTTTTGTAATTTTTATTTATATCAATTTCACAATATTACTTTTAAACCAAAATGCCTATTTAATGAATTTGGAAAACAAACCTTTATTAATTGAAAATACAATGATTTCAAATCCAATATGTCTTTTAAGATTTTAAATTTTGAATTTCAGTCCCAAGATTCAATAAATTTATAAATATAACAAACATATCTTTTATAAATATAAATATTTTATTCATTCCAATTTTCAAATAAATTAAATTCCAATATATTAAATCAAATTCACATTTTCATATTATATTTAAAATTGACGTCTATAAACAACTAATATTTTCTTTGAAAAACTCTATTAAATTTACAAATAGATTCAAAATAAAATTTCTGGAAATTAAATTAATTATCAAATTATCTTGGATAAAATTCCGAGATGTTACAGGAAGGGAGTGCACCGGCCTTGTGTCGGCAGAGCCGGGTTGGTTCTTGGGGCGTCCCTCCAGAGGCGTACCCATGTGGCAATGGGAAGTTCCTTGGCCTGACCATTTATTGGAAAATCCAATCTCCAATACGCGCCTTGTACGGTTTTAGTTGTATAAACTGCCATCTACTTATGGTGGCGCCCCACTGTTTGGATGGTAGCTATAGTAGGCATAGTTCGAAATGTCTATGCCGGCTAAGATTAATATTATACTTGCAAATGTTTTTCCACTATGCACTAATAATAATGTCAAATGGTTTTCGTGTATCAAGCATTTTTGACTATCATAAGGAGAAATCTCCTCCAATTCTGAGTTTGCATGGTGTGTGTGGCGGGAGGCCTTATGGTAGTTTCATTTTCCAAAAAGCATTGTGATTTTCAATGTTTTAAATTTCTTTGTTGTTTGTGTAAAGATAAAACTGTTTTTTGTTTGCTCATACCAGTCCCATGACTGACCCGGATTTTATTGTTCCCTTCCTAAACTCTGGGTGTCCACAATTTTCCACACGGGCAGTCTAGAGTTGGGTTTTTCAGATAGTCGAATAGTAGGAATTGATTCGATAGCCTTCGAAGCCCTTTGGATTTGTGGATCGCATATGCTACACTTCAGCATTCACGGCCGACCTTGCTTATCTTTGTGAAACGTGATGGTGATTCGAGCTAGTGGTTTGGAGTTTTGGCTTTGGATCATTGGATTGGAGTTGCAGTTTGATATCGGAGTTATCTCTTTTGCTATTTGTTTTCCGCTGTTGTTTATTGTCTCTGATATTCTTGTATCATATTGATATCATTGTTGTATATCATTGGATATTGTATTCATTGGAGTTGTATATGATATTCATTTCTTTTCCTTCCGCTGTGTTTTTATACTTAATGCGTTATAAGCTCCGGCACGAGTCAAATTTCAATGGTTGAATCTGCGGCATTCGAGTACAAGTGAAGTACGGGTGTCGATTTTCGAACGCTGAAATTTGGAACATGACATTTTGGTATCAGAGATGAAGGTTAGAACTTTAGCTCAGGAGTATAACACATTAGGTAGCTCATTAGAGATAGGGTGAAGTATACCCTAGAATGAGTATATCCCTAAGATATCCGTTCGAATGCCTCAGTCAATTCTCTTACTATCCACTTATAGTGAGTATGAGTGCAAGAAGGGGACGAGATAGGGGATAGGGGAGTACCACTACAAATGGTCAGTACCCTGCAATAGCGGAAACAACTTTCTCTATCAATCTCCTTTGATTCATCTTTTCAATTCTTTGATGATTCCTGTCAGCTCCAGGAAGAAGCTTTGATATATTTGCATGGGACATAAACTCCAGATGGGTCAGAATTGTTTGATTGGATGAATTGTTTGCTTTGGTTGCTGTATACTTTGCTTAAACTAAAAAGCTTTGGGATTGTATCCATATATCTGTCTATTCTTGGGGGTCCAGATATGATCTACAAACGGTTAGTTATCCCTTCGAACTAACCAATACCCCTGTATATTTCGTAGATCTAGATGACCCGAGTACTTCGTGAAATATTGAATGAGTTTGTTCTCGTATCTATTGTTGATATTCTGATTTGGTAAGAAAAATACACAATAGATATCCAATTTGTTCTGAAAAGATAATTCTCAATCTTTTATCCGTTCTTTGTTATCTCCTTGGCAAATTTTGGGGACGAAATTTTCTTAAGGGGGAATCAGTAACATTTTCGAATTTTAGCTAAGTTTAAATTGACAATTAATTTGATTTTGGAATTAAATTGTGAATTTTTGTGAATTAATTAAAAAAGTACATGATAAATAAAAATAGAATTTCGTGTTGAAATTTAAGGGTAAGTAATTTATAAATAAAAAAATTAGATTTTAAAATAAATATATTGAAATAAAATTGGATTTGAAATTTTATTTTTAAGCTAATAAGAATTTGTTTCTAATTTTATTTAAACTATGCATTATAATTTGAAATTGAAGTTTTGAGTTTGATTATAAATTTTTCAAAGGCCAATTAAGAATTAAATTATTTATTCATGTGAAATTAAATTGTAAAACCATCTTTTGCTTTAAAAGATTATATAAACGATTAATAAAGAGATGTATTTATTTAAATAAGAAGTGTAATATAAAGTTATAATTAAAATATTATTTGTAATGTTTAAAATATAGTAAAAGTTTGAATGTTGTTTAAAAGCTAAATACTATATTATACACATGTATGTTATTTATTAAAGTATGATTTTTTTACAATTCAATTTTTCTTAAGGTTTTATGGAAGAAAATGCATTTTTTTTATTAAATAATAGTAATTGTATATATAAAAACATTTGTTTTAACAAGTGTAAAACAAAATATAATACATATGTTAAAAATGAGTACTTAAGGGTTAAAATACAATTTATAAATTAATTAAGATGAAGGATTTAAACACAATTTCAATTATATATAACAAGTGTAAGCATTTTCATAAAGTAATTGACAAGTGTTAGCCAAATGATAACAAGTGGCAAAAACTTAACTTTTCTTTTAATTTGAATATTAGAAAACATACATAAGAAAAATACAATTACCAGCCTATTTTTCTTCTTCTCAAATCTGAAGTAAGAAAAGAAAAAAAAAACAGAATCATCTCAATATCAAAATAGAAACAAAGATCCTGTAAACTCTCCTCAAACAAGAAATCAAAAGTTTAAGAATTTAAAACAGAAAGATCAAAACAAAATCTGGAAACCCAAAGCAAATGCAAGTTCAAACCTGGAAATCAAACAACCAGATAAAGTGTTTCCAGATCTTTCAAAACAAAAGCATTCCAGTTCAAGTATCAAGTAACAAATCAAAACCTAAGAGCCTGAGGCATTCAAAAGCAAATAGCAAAGCTCAAGTATAGAAATCAAAGCTCAATTCATTTCAACTTCAACAAAAAAAAATCAAAGTTCAGGCCATCTAAAACAAATCAAAACAGTGCCTGGTCAAAAGTCAAACAAATATCAAAGTTCAGGTCCTCTGTCCATTTTTTTGCAGGTGGGCAAACATACCCAAAACTGTGTTATATGCAATGATAAATGCTTGTTCTGTTGCATGTCTGTATGTATGTGAATATATATACACTATGATGGATGCATACCTGTTTATATGTATATTTACACCTCTGTTATATTATACAGATTTGAAAACATAAAAATCTTAAAACCCTTTATACTTTGGTTTGCATATTGAATGTTTGTTTGAGAAATATGATTGCATGTCTGGATGCAAGTATGAATATATACATATACACCTCTATTTAAAACTTACAGGATTTAAATCAGTTCAAAACAGAAAATCAAAGAAAAAGATTAAGTAATCAAGCAAGATCCCAGATTTAAAAATAGAACCTACCTCTCTGTTCCTTCTTTTTGAACAATGTGAGTAAACCCTATTGACTTAACCTTTCATCTTTGATGCCATGATGATTTTGTGAAGTAAATCTCGGATCCATGATTTGTTGAGTAAAATTATGTTGAATATTTATAGATAAATATTATACAGGCTTGTGCATGTCTGTATATTCGAAGGCATGCTCTGTTCTAGGTTTCAAAACCTGTAACAATGTAAACATCCCCTCTCCAATCTCCTGTAGGTTCTAGAATCCAAATAAAACATGTTTGTTAACCATGTTCTAGAATCTTGTTAAATCAATTTCCTTCTTATAGTAAATGTTATCTAAGTTTTGAGAATTAGTTAAGAAGGTTTTAAATAATGAATTGTTTTAATTAACTAAGTTTTAAAATGGGTTTTAATAAACATAGCTTTTATTTTTAAAGTTTATTTTAAACAAACTTAATGATATTTCAAGAAGTTAATATTAAGGACGTTTTATAATTGTTAATTAACTTTTTAAGGTTAATTTAAATTTTATTTGTTAAAGAAATTAATTACTTGAAGTAAATTACTTAATGGAAGTAATTAATATAGAATTAATTGATAATTCAAGCTAATTAATCAAGAATTAATGATTGATTAATTAAAAATAATTACTTAAATGGAAGTAACTAAGAATGGGAAATTAACGATTAAAGATTTATTTACCAAGTAATTAAGGGTTAATTACTTTAAAGAATAATTAATTAATGTGGTTAATTAATTAAGGTAATTAAATTAAGAATAATTAATTAAAGGTTAATTAATTAAAGTGATTAAGAAATAATTATTAATTAAGGAGTAATTAATTATTTTAATTAATTAAGAATAATGAATTAAGGATTAATTATTAATTAAAGGGCAATTAATGATGAATTAAATAATAATTAATTAAATGTTTGTAATTAATAAATTATTAATTAACCTTGACTAGGAATTATCCATAGGCAAATGATTCTGGTTTGGATTAATCAGATATCTTAATTGGTTTCACTTATGGATGACTATATTCTATTGAATGCTGTGAATTGTTTGATATTCTCTACTGTGTGATGCTTTGTGGTGTAAATTATTTTAATTCAAGTTGTGACGAATGTGATTTATTTATTAATAATGCATTTATATTATCTATCTGTGATGCTGTGTATATAGATAAGCGTTATAGGATATACCGCTTATCGATATTGTTGTGATTATATCTGTAATGACTAATGATGTTGCACTATTGTGTTAAACCTCTGGACTACACTATACACACAAATATGGATTGCATGTGGAAATTAGTCGAGTCACAGATTTTTAAAAATTGAATTTTAAATCCAAATGGTTTTGGAAATGGATTGGGTTTAAGTGAAAAACTTTTGAAAAGGTGTTTCTAAAGATAAAAGTTATTTTTGAATAACTTAATAATGTTTTGAAATTTAATAATTTGATTTAAATTTGAATTCAAAAAAATTGAAATTGAATTCTATGTTGGGAATTTATGATGTAAAAAGTTTATACAAGTTTATATGGGTTTCAAACCATTTTAAAGTGTTGTTTTGAAAATTTGAATTAACCCAAGGTTTTTAACTTGTATAAATGAAATCGGATTTTTCCAAAACAAAAACTGTTTGTTTTCAAAGGATAAAAGCTTTCATATAAGAAATGAGTTTCCAATTTGTATTAAAGGAATTTCAAATTGAATTGAAAATGGTTTTTCAAGTTATGAATGAATATTTGGAAACGGGTTTTGAAAGCTATAAATTAAATCTTTGATTTAAAGATTAAATGAATTAATCCAATTGAAATGGAAATTGTTTTGAAATGGTAATTCGTTTAAACCGTCTGAAAGAAAGTTTTGAATTTTAAAGTTGTGACTTAACTGAAATCCCATATCCATATGTTTTTAAAATTTGCGCTCATTATTCGGTTTAGTCAGGAGAGGACCTTTGTGTCATATAACCCATTCCGAATAATGGTACAGCGATATGGATAGCATTTGAAGACCGGTGGTGAAGACCGGGTATTTGTGAGAATGATAGGATGACCTATCGATTATCTCTGCACTGAGTATCTACGGTATAGAGATTCCCAAAGTGATGGGAAGCCCGATCGGGATTGTGAATATCCGGATTGCAAGGGCATCTTCAGAAGTGCCTTCGGTTCTGTTCGAACCCGGAACAGACTTGTATGGATGTGTGTCTGACGTTACACTTTGAGATGTAAAGCTGGTTTCTATCTAATACATTTCTGTTTGGTGGCGAAGATTTATTCTCTTAGCTTAACACCCTTCTCTAAGACTTACGAGCTCAGAGGTTATGTAGTTGATGGTTACTAGTGATACATTCCCAATTTGGTAATATGGCATACAAAGTGCTGCTGATCATTTGTTGATCAAAGCATGGCTTTGTGAAAATGCCTAGCTTTGTGGACGAGACCTCATCGAGCCTCACAAACCGGTAATGGTCGAAACAGGAAAGATGCGGCAAGGTTGCAGGGGTAGCTCCCCTAGGGTATGTCCATTCCTTGTGGAAAAGGGTGGTATCATGGTATGGAGCTGTGACAACTCGGAATTTTTAAGCAATTTAAATCGGAATATTAAATCGATTTTAAATATTCAATAGTGTAATTTTAACTTGAATTATTATTGGATTTCAAATTTCATATTGATCGGAGCTAGTGTGCGAGTGTACGATATATAAACGCGCCGAAACTTTATATCAAATAAAACTGTATCTTCGTTCCTTCCTTTGCAAGCCATAATAATATAAAAAAATATAAAAAAATAATAATAATAAATATTACTCGCGTCTTCTTTTGGAAGCCAAGCCGTATATTCTTTTTTAGGGTCACGTAATCCTTTCTTATCTCCTTACTTCTAAATCGAATACTCGGTTAAAAAAATAATAATTTTAGAATAAAATCTGTGCTATGAAATAACGATGGCGCTCCTTATTTCCTTATTTTCCAGAATCGAATTCAAATCCCCTTTTTATTTTATTTTCGTTCGTTCGAAACCAAAACCCTGGGATTCATGGCCAGGATCCAAACTCGAAGCAGTAGGGAGGTCTAGAATTCACGAGCCATCAGTCGAGTCATGCTAGCACAATCGCGTACCTCGATACGAACTCGACGTTGGGGTTTCCACGATTGTCGATGGCGCCGCTTCTCGTGCATCAGCTAGGGTTAGAGTTTCTCTGGAGTTTGGCCTTCGATTCTGGATATTGATGGTAGATCTGTTCGCATGGGCTTGGGAGGCGCCCGTTTGGCGCGAGGCAGTGGAATACGAAGAGTGGTGGCGACTCGTGCGTGGGTAGCTGGAAAGCTCGTACTCGAGCTACCACTGGGAAATCACCTTGGATGCTGCGGGGTTTCACGATTCGAGCGAGGTGGTTTGTCTAAGCTTGTTTTTCTAGCAAGGTATAATTTTACAACTGGTTAATTTATAATTTGCATTTCAGTTTAGACTAGGATAATTAGAAGTCAAGAAACAAAGGATATTACAGTAAATGATTATAAATTTATTCTGTTTTATAAAAATAAATAAAAATAAAATTTGGGTTGTTTGATTTAAATTTTATATAGGAAAATTTTCGATTATAGGATGATAATAAAAATGATTATTGAATTTTAAGTTCACTGTAATCAGATAATTTTTTTATATACAATTTGGATGGGAAATTATCAGTTTAAACTAAATTTTATAGTCACTTAAATTAATAAATGATAATAAAATTATTTGGTTATTCTAATTACTAAGATAAGTGATTAATGGAATTTAGTTAAAATTAATTTATTAGTTTAAAACCAAATGTTTAGTTTAAATTAAATTGTTGGCCAATTTAATTTATTAAATAATCATTGTAGAATATCTCGAATATTGATAAGAATTATTAATATTTATACAAGGTTATAAACTGGGAAAACCAAGACATAATTGATGTGGACTGCAAACAAAAGCAAGGTGAGTTAATCTCACTAAGTTAAATTCAGATTTAAGTGATTAAATTTAAATAATTGTTTGAATGGCTGAATTGATTGATGTGATATGGTATGACATTTTGGAATTGGCGTATTATATTGTGTTAACATTTGTGGATGCAGGGAAAACAGGTTGGAGGGATCCAACTGGACTCCTCACATTTATTTAAATTATTCAATATTCTCTGTTGTGATTATTTGATATCTTATGATAAGTTATATTGGGATCTTGAATGTTATGGTTTGATTGGATATTTGGGTATAATGAATTACCAAAATATATGAATTGGGTTGTTGAAAAGAAATTAAGAGGAAGTAAATTTGTAAGCGAAATAATTATGGAAAGTTTGAATAAATTAAGAATGAATTGAAAGAAATAAAAGTAATATGAAAATAACAAAAAATAACTTCGAGTATGAAGAGAAATGGAATTTTGAATAAAATGAAATTGATGAATTGTAAACTTAAGTTCTATCAATTAAAGAAATAAAGAATTATTTTTTAAAAATTCAAAGTTTAAATTTATTTAAAAGAATAAAGAAGTAATTGAGAAATCTAAAAATTTGGAATTTTTAGTTAAAGTGTTTTTAAAATCATAATCAAGAAATGAGATCTGAAATTTATAGATTCTGAATTAAAAGGGAGTAAATTGGAAATCAATTTGGAAAATTGATTTAAGTGATTGAAGTAGGGATTTTTTTTCTCTGGATAACCAAGTACATTTTTAAAGTAAATTCTTAAATAAATTTAAAGGTTTTAAAGTTGTTGAAAAAAAAAGCAAGTTTTAGAAAATTTATTATTTCTAATATTTAAATTCAATAGTAAGTATTTTCCTAAATCTATTATAGTAGTAATTACTTAAAAAGTGACCTGGTATTTTGTTTTCGAAAGTGAAAATCTAGTTTTATATTCTATTAAGTAACTTTATTTTCAAATACTCATATAGTATGTGTTTTTACAAAATATTAAAGTAATTTAACTTAAATGTTTAAAAGTATATTTTCAAAGTAAAGTGTTTTAAATTATTTTAAAAATCTAGTTTGTTGGTGATTTCAGAGGAAATATATAATATTTGGGAAAGTTGATTCTGAGAAGAATGATGGTTTGAAACTGTTTTCAAAGGATTGAAAATAGAAATATATTTTGTGAAGATATTTTTGAGATTAATAAATAATTTGGAAAAATATTTATTGGTTGATGGTTGTTTTGTGAATATAATTGATAGTTAAATAACCGACTATCAATATTGGACAAATACGTTGATCGTTTCGAAGAGTCTGGGATCGAGATTTATTTCTCGAAAACCACTTCGATCCGGTTTGTAAATTTCGTGTAAACGATTTTGGATTCGAAGCTGGAGCAGTGAAGTGCAAGGGCTAGTCGCTACTAATCCTGAGGATATTTCCAAAATGGATGTAGTAGGAATAGTGCCTACGGTTCCGTTCGAATCCGGGACGGACTTGTATGGATGAATGCTTGCGAAACATCGTCAGGTGGACGATGGGCATTCTAAGGAATATATATGTTCTATAAAAGGTAACGCTTAGCCTCAAGCCTCATCAAATGGGAATGACTGAAAATCAGGGGTTATGCAGCAAGGCTAGGTGGGTAGCACCCAAGCAGGGTGAGGTCATTCCAGTCTAGATGTCCCTTTTTATTTCGGCTTAGTGGGCGGTTGCTGATCCCAACCGCGGAGTGATCTCACTCGGGATTATCCAGTAAGGGGTAGTCCCAGCCTTGTGTTGCAGGGGAGCGGGCGTACTCCTCGGTACGGTGATCTAGGCCCCGTACTGTGACAGGTGGTACCCCAGTGCCTAGTCATTAGTTGGAAATCCATTCTCCCTACGAGCCTTGTACGAGTTTTGTTTGTATTACCCACTCTGTGGCTAGTAGCTGGAATTTAATAGATGTAACAATTTCGGCTATTTTATAAGTATTTGTATATAGACCCTATTATAATATCAGAGGATTTCTATAAAAAAAATGTTTTAGATATCGTAAGGTAAAAACCCGATATGTTTATTTGTGGCATGGTCTTACGAGATGCCTTTGTTTTCAAAGGATTTTTGAAACTTTAATAATCAATTGGGTGTGATTTTCTCACGCTGGTATTCCAGACCGACTCGGGTATTATTTAACTGTAATGGTTGGGTCAGACCGAGTATTATAGGATACAGGTTATGATGCTGTGGAGCTCAGGAGACGGGCAAGTTGACGATACGTACATTCGTACTTGTTATATTTATATTCCGCTGTTTGAGTTGTTGTGTATCCATTGTATGTTATTGGTGTGAGCTGTGATTGATGTACTCTGATGATGTAATGTATGTAAACAGAGATATTTGATTTGGAGTAAAGATTATTTACTATCTATTATATTTTATTCCGCTGCGATGGTTAGATTCCGATGTTGCTTTCTATTTTCTTCTTCTACCTCTTCTTCTTAAATCCAAAATGGTTCGTATTTCTGTGCTGCTTGAGTTGATTGTTGTAGAATAGTGTTGACTCAAGGGGTACGGATTTGCGGACTGTTACAGTGGTATCAGAGCATGGGTTGGTGAAAACCTTGGCTCTGGTGGGAATTACTCAAATTAGAGTCTATAGTACTCTAAATGAGTTTGAGCGTATTAATAGATATGAGCGTGTATTTGTTAGTGAATATAAACTGTTTTAATATTATGTTGACTGGTTTATTGAGCGGCATATGAACCTTCGTCGACACAGTCTGCGCAACTGCATCGAAGGGGTTTCTAAACACTTGAATAGAGCAATCGACACAGTATTGTTTTAAATATGGGTAAATGAAATAATTTTACCCAAAAACATATCTTGATATAAAGAATAGTTTTTGAAAACTATGTAGCTAATATATGGTTGCTTGGATGTTAGAAAAGATGATATTAAAGTATTATCATTGTTAAGTGAAAATTTAACTAGAAATTGAAATATAATTAAAAATTTAAGGGATAAATTCATTATAGAATGAAATTTATAAATATGAATTATAGATGTAAATTATAAATTGAAATATAATTAATTGGGAATTTGTATAAGCATAAATTATACAAATGCATTTTAGTTAAAATTTGAATTAAAATAGAATTTGAAAATTTTAAAACCCTGGAGATTTTGGAAGTGTTTGGAGGTAAATAGTATTATTGTTGTTTTTGGGTTATTTCTGAAAGGAAATTTGTTTAAAATGGATTTTGGAAGGGAGATAGCATTGAATTCACTTCAGTCACTGGGAAATAACTTCGGTGATGACTGCAGCATCATCGATGTTCATTTTCGAGTTCTTAAGTAATGAATTGCTACCAAATTAATTTGCTCAGGAAAACCTGTTTGTTTTGAAATTTCAAAGGAAATTTGTTGGAAATAAAAACCAGGATTGGTTTGAAATTTTTGTGAAGTGTGATTTTGGGATGTTGGAGATTTCAAAATGTTTGAAACCAATAACCGGGTGTTTTAAAATCCTAATAAGATGGGTTGTAAGATTATAAATTGAAATGATTTTTAAATCAGGAATGGAATATAAGCTTTAAATGTTGGAATTTAAATTTAAAAGAGAAAAGTTAAAAATGGAATTAACATGGATTGGAGAATAAAAATTTAACTGGATTGAAATTGATTAAATAGGCTGAAATGATATCCAGGTGTATTCGAATTAAGTTGGAATCGAATTGAGTTAAATAAAACTGAGCTAAAATAAAATTGAATTGGAATAAGAATTCAATTGAATTAACGAATGGAATTAAATTCTTACCTGAATAAATGAAAAGTAAATTGGATAAGAAATGGGAATTGAAATAATAAATCAGAATAACTTATAAGAGAATTAAAAATCCATAGAAATAAAATATGCTTGGGCTATAAATAAATAGCAGGCTTGAGTTAAAAATAAAAGATGAATATATTCAAGCCTAAAATGAGTGTGATTGTATGAAATATAAGTTGTGACTTATAAAATTGAAAATGGAATGCGAAGCCCAAAAAAAAAAAGCTTGGGAATAAAACTCAAGTTATAAATTGAAAATTTAGCTTGAAGTGTTAACAAATTAAATATAATTGAAGTGTATTGGATAAAAATGTAAATGGATTAAATAGCAATGATTTGAATGTGCAAATAAAATCCATAAGTGAAGATAACTTGGAAATAGCCAGGAAATAAATTGAATGGGTTAAATCGGGGAAGTTAAATTTTATAATAACTATTCAAATAAATTTGTGGTTTGAAATGAGATTGGATTGAGATAGAATCAAATTAAATTGAAAAGAGAAATTCACTTGTAAAATGAAAATGAGCTTAAGTATAAAATTTGAATAAATTGAAGTAAGTTGACTTAAGCAGAATAGATGGAAGAGAGTTGAATTTAATTCAACTTAAATAAAATTTAATAATATTGATTGATTTTAAATCAAGTGAAATTAAATTTTTAATTGAAATAAAAATTCGGTGTGTTGCCGATAATATTTAAGGAAATGAAAAATCCTAATGGATTGTGTGGATAAACTAATTATGTTGAATAAATAAATGGATAGAATAAATAAGAATCAAAATGAAGTGTGGTTTAAATAAGTAGGAAAATGATTATGGAATGCAATAGCTTGGATTGTCTTCGAGCTAAATAAAATAGTTTGGAATAAACTAACATGGAATGAAATGTAAATAAATGGATTGTAAATGAACTTTAATGGAATGTGTCGAGCTAAATAAATGATTGTGAATGGATTAAAATAAAAAGGAAATTTAATTGGTAATGGAAATGGTACCTAAGTTGTTAATGGTTTTGAATGAACTAATTTGGTTAATAAAATTGAAATGCAATGAAAATGAGAATATATGGATTGTGAATAAATTTTTCAAATGGAATAGAATTAAGTATAATTTGAGTTGAAATCCATTTAAATTGGTTATAAACATAAGTACTTATTTATTCACATAAATCTCGTCGAATTGCATGGAATAAATTGTCATTGGAGGTAAATAGAAGTAATTAAAATTCTATGTGTTGATAAGGGTAAAATAAATTGAGTTTGAGAGCAATTGAATTAAATATGAGTTTAGTTTGCTTAAAAATAAATTAAATGTAAGCGATTGAGTTTTAAACCATTCAAATTGATGAAGTTATATACGAATGGATTGAAAAACATTCACATTGAATGAGAATGGTTTATAAATTAATCGAAACAGTTAAATTTGTATAAGAACTATATAAATTGCTTACGGAAAATGTTGATGTGCATTTCTTTTAGAATTCATATGTTTTAACTAATGCAAATAAGTGATATGCTGTTAAACTTTATATATTTGGCACTTACATGTTTAAATTGAGTAAGTACAGGTACCTGGAAGTCGTGTGGCTGGATTTGGGTTGCATTAACTGCTAAATAATAAGCTACTTGCTTAAAATGCTAAATAAGGTACGCCTACGCAATTAAAATAGGAAATATGAACTATTTTTGGTTTTTCGACCGTGTGGGTCGATGTATATATATTTATCTCTTTTGTCAAATTGCAAAAGCTCCTCCGTACAAAGGAGACTCTGCCAAAAAATTTCAGAAATTGTGGGAGTTAGAAATTTTTCTGAAAATTTTGGAAAATTATGTTAACGACAAAACGATTTCAAACTGGAAAATTGAAAAAGGTTGATAAATGAAACTAATTAATGTAAATGACATAAATTAGTTATAAATGGAAGATAAAAATTAAAGATTCAAAGGTGAAAATAAATGAAATTCATATGTAATGTGGAAATCAATTTGAGTAGAAATAGATATTAACTAAAGTGGTAAAGTGGAAACAAACAAAGAAACATATATAATGCTTATATTAAACTTAAGAGAGAATGGTGAATTCTTAAATGAAAATTGATATTACTAATATAATTTAAGTCAATATTGGAATGAATGGATATTGGCATTTTGTGAGAAGGTCGATAATTTTTTTTGGGAATATTGTGATTGGATATTAGTGCTAAACAGGATATACAGGTAATATAAAGGAAAGTGAATTGGTATTGACTTCATAAAGATAAAAATAAATTTGATTGAGCTGCCCGACCAAAAAGGTATGTGTTTAAATGTTTGTGAAATTTGATTGGGATTTTGGATTGAGCCACTTGGCTTTTTGTTTTCCTTTTGGATTTGGGAGGCCGTAGAGCGATTTTGTAGTTGTACCGAGCTAGCCGCGGAAAGGAGACGCTGGTAAAAAATTTCGGGAATTTAGGGAGTTAGAAAAATTTTGAGAAAATTTTGATAATTCAAAATTTTAATTTTACTTTGAAACTCGAATGATTAAGGAAATAGTATAGTTTGAAACTATGGGAGGGTTGAGAAGTTAATGAGAATAATAATGGACCTTTTATAAACAGATAGTTTGGTAAGATGTAAAATTGTTAAAACTGTTTGGTTTCAGGGAAAAATAATAAACGGGTATTGGACCATTCTTCCTAACTAGTAATTTCGGGGACGAAATTCTTTTAAGGGGGGAGGAATGTGACGACCCGGAATTTTTAAGAAATTTAAATCGGAATATTAAATCGATTTTAAATATTCAATAGTGTAATTTTAACTTGAATTATTATTGGATTTCAAATTTCGTATTGATTGGAGTTAGTGTGCAAGTGTACGATATATAAACGCGCTGAAACTTTATATCGAATAAAACTGTATCTTCGTTCCTTCCTTTGCAAGCCATAATAGTATAAAAAAATATATAAAAAAAAAATAATAATAAATATCACTCGCGTCTTCTTTTGGAAGCCAAGCCGTATATTCTTTTTTAGGGTCACGTAATCCTTTCTTATCTCCTCACTTCTAAATCGAATACTCGGTTAAAAAAATAATAATTTTAGAATAAAATCTATGCTATGAAGATGGCGCTCCTCATTTCCTTACTTTCCAGAATCGAATTCAAATCCCCTTTTTATTTTATTTTCGTTCGTTCGAAACCAAAACCCTGGGATTCATGGCCAGGATCCAAACTCGAAGCAGTAGGGAGGTCTAGAATTCGCGAGCCATCAGTCGAGTCGTGCTAGCACAATCGCGTACCTCGATTCGAACTCGACGTTGGGGTTTCCACGATTATCGATGGCGCCGCTTCTCGTGCATCAGCTAGGGTTAGAGTTTCTCTGGAGTTTGGCCTTCGATTCTGGGTATTGATGGTAGATCCGTTCGCATGGGCTTGGGAGGCGCCCGTTTGGCGCGAGGCAGCGGAAAACGAAGAGTGGCGGCGACTCGTGCGTGGGTAGCTGGAAAGCTCATACTCGAGCTACCACTGGGAAATCACCTTGGAGGCTGCGGGGTTTCGCGATTCGAGCGAGGTGGTTTGTCTAAGCTTGTTTTTCTAGCAAGGTATAATTTTACAACTGGTTAATTTATAATTTGCATTTCAGTTTAGACTGGGATAATTAGAAGTCAAGAAACAAAGGATTTTACAGTAAATGATTATAAATTTATTCTGTTTTATAAAAATAAATAAAAATAAAATTTGGGTTGTTTGATTTAAATTTTATATAGGAAAATTTTCGATTATAGGATGATAATAAAAATGATTATTGAATTTTAGAGTTCACTATAATCAGATAAATTTTTTTTTATATACAATTTGGATAGGAAATTATCAGTTTAAACTAAATTTTCTAGTCATTTAAATTAATAAATGATAATAAAATTATTTGGTTATTCTAATTACTAAGATAAGTGATTATTGGAATTTGTTTAGTTTAAATTAAATTGTTGGCCAATTTAATTTATTAAATAATCATTGTAGAATATCTCGAATATTGATAAGAATTATTAATATTTATACAAGGTTATAAACCGGAAAAACCAAGACATAATTGATGTGGACTGCAAACAAAAGCAAGGTGAGTTAATCTCACTCAGTTAAATTTAGATTTAAGTGATTAAATTTAAATAATTGTTTGAATGGCTGAATTGATTGATGTGATATGGTATGACATTTTGGAATTGGCGTATTATATTGTGTTACCATTTGTGGATACAGGGAAAACAGGTTGGAGGGATCCAACTGTACCCCTCACATTTATTTAAATTATTCAATATTCTCTATTGTGATTATTTGATATCTCATGATAAGTTATATTGGGATCTTGAATGTTATGGTTTGATTGGATATTTGGGTATAATGAATTACCAAAATATATGAATTGGATTGTTGAAAAGAAATTAAGAGGAAGTAAATTTGTAAGCGAAATAATTATAGAAAGTTTGAATAAATTAAGAATGAATTGAAAGAAATAGAAGTAATATGAAAATAATAATAAATAACTTCGAGTATGAAGAGAAATGAAATTTTGAATAAAATGAAATTGATGAATTGTAAACTTAAGTTCTATCAATTAAAGAAATAAAGAATTATTTTTTAAAAATTCAAAGTTTAAATTTATTTAAAAGAATAAAGAAGTAATTGAGAAATCTAAAAATTTGGAATTTTTAGTTAAAGTGTTTTTAAAATCATAATCAAGAAATGAGATCTGAAATTTATAGATTCTGAATTAAAAGGGAGTAAATTGGAAATCAATTTGGGAAATTGATTTAAGTGATTAAAGTTGGGATTTTTTTTTCTCTGGATAACCAAGTACATTTTTAAAGTAAATTCTTATATAAATTTAAAGGTTTTAAAGTTGTTGAAAAAAAGCAAGTTTTAGAAAATTTATTATTTCTAATATTTAAATTCAATAGTAAGTACTAAATCTATTATAGTAGTAATTACTTAAAAAGTGACCTGGTATTTTGTTTTCAAAAGTGGAAATCTTGTTTTATATTCTATTAAGTAACTTTATTTTCAAATACTCATATAGTATGTATTTTTACAAAATATTGAAGTAATTTAACTTAAATGTTTAAAAGTATATTTTCAAAGTAAAGTGTTTTAAATTATTTTAAAAATCTAGTTTTGTGATTGGTGATTTCAGAGGAAATATAAAATATTTGGGAAAGTTTATTCTGAGAAGAATGATGGTTTGAAACTGTTTTCAAAGGATTGAAAATAGAAATATATCTTGGGAAGATATTTTTGAGATTAATAAATAATTTGGAAAAATATTTATTGGTCGATGGTTGTTTTGTGAATATAATTGATAGTTAAATAACCGACTATCAATATTGGACAAATACGTTGATCGTTTCGAAGAGTCCGGGATCGAGATTTATTTCTCGAAAACCACTTCGATCCGGTTTGTACGTTTCGTGTAAACGATTTTGGATTTGAAGCTGGAGCAGTGAAGTGCAAGGGCTAGTCGCTACTAATCCCGAGGATATTTCCAAAATGGATGTAGTAGGAATAGTGCCTTCGGTTCCGTTCGAACCCGAGACGGACTTGTATGGATGAATGCTTGCGAAACATCATCAGGTGGACGATGGGCATTCTAAGGAATATATATGTTCTATAAAAGGTAATGCTTAGCCTCAAGCCTCATCAAATGGGAATGACTGAAAATCAGGGGTTATGCAGCAAGGCTAGGTGGGTAGCACCCAAGCAGGGTGAGGTCATTCCAGTCTAGATGTCCCTTTTTATTTCGGCTTAGTGGGCGGTTGCTGATCCCAACCGCGGAGTGATCTCACTCGGGATTATCCAGTAAGGGGTAGTCCCGGCCTTGTGTTGCAGGGGAGCGGGCGTACTCCTCGGTACGGTGATCTAGGCCCCATACTGTGACAGGTGGTACCCCAGTGCCTAGTCATTAGTTGAAAATCCATTCTCCCTACGAGCCTTGTACGAGTTTTGTTTGTATTACCCACTCTGTGGCTAGTAGCTGGAATTTAATAGATGTAACAATTTCGGCTATTTTATAAGTATTTGTATATAGACCCTATTATAATATCAGAGGATTTCTATAAAAAAAAATGTTTTAGCTATCGTAAGATAAAAACCCGACATGTTTATTTGTGGCATGGTCTTACGAGATGCTTTTGTTTTCAAAGGATTTTTGAAACTTTAATAATCAATTGGGTGTGATTTTCTCACGCTGGTATTCCAGACTGACTCGGGTATTATTTAACTGTAATGCTCGGGTCAGACCGAGTATTATAGGATACAGGTTATGATGTTGTGGAGCTCAGGAGACGGGTAAGTTGACGATACGTACATTCGTACTTGTTATATATATATATTCCGCTGTTTGAGTTGTTGTGTATCCGTTGTATGTTATTGGTGTGAGCTGTGACTGACGTACTCTGATGATGTAATGTATGTAAACAGAGATATTTGATTTTGAGTAAAGATTATTTACTATCTATTATATTTTATTCCGCTGCGATGGTTAGATTCCGATGTTGCTTTCTATTTTCTTCTTCTACCTCTTCTTCTTAAATCCAAAATGGTTCGTATTTCTGTACAACTTGAGTTGATTGTTGTAGAATAGTGTTGACTCAAGGGGTACGGATTTGCGGACTGTTACAGGAGCCCAGATACTTACTCATTTGGACACTATATATTTATTACTGTGTGATGTTCTTGGTGTTGAGAGCTCTCGAATAAAGGTCGCAAACGACCAGGGGTGGCATATCTTAGGTGTTACTCCCAGGAAGGGAGTACACCGGCCTTGTGTCGGCAGAGAGCCGGGTAGGTTCTCGAGGCATCCCTCCAGAGGCGTACCCATGTGGCAATGGGAAGTTCCTTGGCCTGACCATTTGTTGGAAATCCAATCTCCAATACGCGCCTTGTACGGTTTTAGTTGTATAACCTTCCATCTACTTATGGTGGCGTCCCACTGTTTGGATAGTAGCTATAGTAGGCACAGTTCGAAATGTCTATGCCGGCTAAGATTAATATTATACTTGCAAATGTTTTTCCACTATGCACTAATAATAATATCAAATGGTTTTCATGTATCAAGCATTTTTGAATATCATAAGGAGAAATCTCCTCCAATTCTGCGTTTGCATGGTGTGTGTGGCGGGAGGCCTTATGGTAGTTTCATTTTCCAAAAAGCGTTGCAATTTTCAATGTTTTAAATTTCTTTGTTGTTTGTTTAAAGATAAAACTGTTTTTTTTTTGCTTATACCAGTCCCATGACTAACCTGGAGTTTATTGTCCCCTTCCTAAACTCTAGGTGCCCACAATTTTCCACACGGGCAGTCTAGAGTTGGATTTTTCAGATAGTCGAATAGTAGGAATTGATTCGATAGCCTTCGAAACCCTTTGGATTTGTGGATCACATTTGCTACACTTCAGCATTCACGGCTGACCTTGCTTATCTTTGCGAAATGTGATGGTGATTCGAGCTAGTGATTTGGAGTTTTGGCTGTGGAGCATTGGATTGGAGTTGCAGTTTGATATGCGAGTTATCTCTTTTGCTATTTGTTTTCCGCTGTTGTTTATTGTCTCTGATATTCTTGTATCATATTGATATCATTGTTGTATATCATTGGATTGTATTCATTGGAGTTGTATATGATATTCGTTTCTTTTTCTTCCGCTGTGTTTTTATACTTAATGTGTTATAAGCTCCGGCACGAGTCAAATTTCAATGGTTGAATCTGCGGCATTCGAGTACAAGTGAAGTACGGGTGTCGATTTTCGAACGCTGAAATTTGGAACGTGACATTTTGGTATCAGAGCTGAAGGTTAGAACTTTAGCTCAGGAGTATAACACATTAGGTAGCTCATTAGAGATAGGGTGAAGTATACCCTAGAATGAGTATATCCCTAAGATATCCGTTCGAATGCCTCAGTAAATTCTCTTACTATCCACTTATAGTGAGTATGAGTGCAAGAAGGGGACGAGATAGGGGAAAGGGGAGTACCACTACAAATGGTCAGTACCCTGCAATAGCGAAAACAACTTTCTCTATCAATCTCTTTTGATTCATCTTTTCAATTCTTTGATGATTCCTGTCAGCTCCAGGAAGAAGCTTTGATATATTTTCATGGGACATAAACTCCAGATGGGTCAGAATTGTTTGATTGGATGAATTGTTTGCTTTGGTTGCTGTATATTTTGCTTAAACTAAAAAGCTTTGGGATTGTATCCATATATCTGTCTTTTCTTTGGGGTCCAGATATGTTCTACGAACGGTTAGTTATACCTTCGAACTAACCAATACCCCTGTATATTTCGTAGATCTAGATGACCCGAGTACTTCGTGAAATATTGAATGAGTTTGTTCTCTATCTATTGTTGATATTCTGATTTGGTAAGCCAAATACCCAATAGATATCCAATTTGTTCTGAAAAGATAACTCTCAATCTTTTATCCGTTCTTTGTTATCTTCCTGGCAAATTTTGGGACGAAATTTTCTTAAGGGGGGAATCAGTAACATTTTCAAATTTTAGCTAAGTTTGAATTGACAATTAATTTGATTTTGGAATTAAATTGCGAACTTTTGTGAATTAATTAAAAAAAATTAGGATAAATAAAATTAGAATTTCGGGTTGAAATTTAAGGGTAATTATTTTATAAATAAAAATTAGATTTTAAAATAAATATATTGAAATAAAATTGGATTTGAAATTTTATTTTTAAGCTAATAAGAATTTGTTTCTAATTTTATTTAAACTATGCATTATAATTTGAAAATGAAGTTTTGAATTTGATTTTAAATTTTTCAAAGGCCAATTAAGAATAAAATTATTTATTCATGTGAAATTAAATTGTAAAACCATCTTTTGCTTTAAAAGATCATATAAACGATCATATAAATTGTAAAACCATCTTTTGCTTTAAAAGATCATATAAATTGTAAAACCATCTTATTGTAATTAATTAAGAATAATGAATTAAGGATTAATTATTAATTAAAGGGAAATTAATGATGAATTAAAGAATAATTAATTAAATGTTTGTAATTAAAAAATTATTAATTAACCTTGACTAGGAATTATCCATAGGCAAATGATTCTGGTTTGGATTAATCAGATATCTTAATTGGTTTCACTTATGGATGACTATATTCTATTGAATGCTGTGAATTGTTTGATATTCTCTACTGTGTGATGCTTTGTGGTGTAAATTGTTTTAATTCAAGTTGTGACGAATGTGATTTATTTATTAATAATGCATTTATATTATCTATCTGTGATGCTGTGTATATAGATAAGCGTTATAGGATATCAGATATCTTAAGATTTTAAATTTTGAATTTCAATCCCAAGATTCAATAAATTTATAAATATAACAAACATATCTTTTATAAATATAAATATTTTATTCATTCCAATTTTCAAATAAATTAAATTCCAATATATTAAATCAAATTCACATTTTCAAATTATATTTAAAATTGACATCTATAAACAACTAATATTTGCTTTGAAAAACTCTATTAAATTTACAAATAGATTCAAAATTAAATTTCTGGAAATTAAATTAATTATCAAATTATCTTGGATAAAATTCCGAGATGTTACAGGAAGGGAGTGCACCGGCCCTGTGTCGGCAGAGCCGGGTAGGTTCTCGGGGCGTCCCTCCAGAGGCGTACCCATGTGGCAATGGGAAGTTCCTTGGCCTGACCATTTATTGGAAAATCCAATTCCAATACGCGCCTTGTACGGTTTTAGTTGTATAAACTGCCATCTACTAATGGTGGCGCCCCACTGTTTGGATGGTAGCTATAGTAGGCATAGTTCGAAATGTCTATGCCGGCTAAGATTAATATTATACTTGCAAATGTTTTTCCACTATGCACTAATAATAATGTCAAATGGTTTTCCTGTATCAAGCATTTTTGACTATCATAAGGAGAAATCTCCTCCAATTCTGAGTTTGCATGGTGTGTGTGGCGGGAGGCCTTATGGTAGTTTCATTTTCCAAAAAGCATTGCGATTTTCAATGTTTTAAATTTCTTTGTTGTTTGTTTAAAGATAAAACTGTTTTTTGTTTGCTCATACCAGTCCCATGACTGACCCAGATTTTATTGTTCCCTTCCTAAACTTTGGGTGTCCACAATTTTCCACACGGGCAGTCTAGAGTTGGGTTTTTCAGATAGTCGAATAGTAGGAATTGATTCGATAGCCTTCGAAGCACTTTGGATTTGTGGATCGCATTTGCTACACTTCAGCATTCACGGCTGACCTTGCTTATCTTTGTGAAATGTGATGGTGATTCGAGCTAGTGGTTTGGAGTTTTGGCTTTGGATCATTGGATTGGAGTTGCAGTTTGATATCGGAGTTATCTCTTTTGCTATTTGTTTTCCGCTGTTGTTTATTGTCTCTGATATTCTTGTATCATATTGATATCATTGTTGTATATCATTGGATATTGTATTCATTGGAGTTGTATATGATAGTCATTTCTTTTCCTTCCGCTGTGTTTTTATACTTAATGCGTTATAAGCTCCGGCACGAGTCAAATTTCAATGGTTGAATCTGCGGCATTCGAGTACAAGTGAAGTACGGGTGTCGATTTTCGAACGCTGAAATTTGGAACATGACATTTTGGTATCAGAGATGAAGGTTAGAACTTTAGCTCAGGAGTATAACACATTAGGTAGCTCATTAGAGATAGGGTGAAGTATACCCTAGAATGAGTATATCCCTAAGATATTCGTTCGAATGCCTCAGTCAATTCTCTTACTATCCACTTATAGTGAGTATGAGTGCAAGAAGGGGACGAGATAGGGGATAGGGGAGTACCACTACAAATGGTCAGTACCCTGCAATAGCGGAAACAACTTTCTCTATCAATCTCCTTTGATTCATCTTTTCAATTCTTTGATGATTCCTGTCAGCTCCAGGAAGAAGCTTTGATATATTTGCATGGGACATAAACTCCAGATGGGTCAGAATTGTTTGATTGGATGAATTGTTTGCTTTGGTTGCTGTATACTTTGCTTAAACTAAAAAGCTTTGGGATTGTATCCATATATCTGTCTATTCTTGGGGGTCCAGATATGATCTACGAACGGTTAGTTATCCCTTCGAACTAACCAATACCCCTGTATATTTCGTAGATCTAGATGACCCGAGTACTTCGTGAAATATTGAATGAGTTTGTTCTCGTATCTATTGTTGATATTCTGATTTGGTAAGAAAAATACACAATAGATATCCAATTTGTTCTGAAAAGATAATTCTCAATCTTTTATCCGTTCTTTGTTATCTCCTTGGCAAATTTTGGGGACGAAATTTTCTTAAGGGGGGAATCAGTAACATTTTCGAATTTTAGCTAAGTTTAAATTGACAATTAATTTGATTTTGGAATTAAATTGTGAATTTTTGTGAATTAATTAAAAAAGTACATGATAAATAAAAATAGAATTTCGTGTTGAAATTTAAGGGTAAGTAGTACATAAATAAAAAAAATTAGATTTTAAAATAAATATATTGAAATAAAATTGGATTTGAAATTTTATTTTTAAGCTAATAAGAATTTGTTTCTAATTTTATTTAAACTATGCATTATAATTTGAAATTGAAGTTTTGAGTTTGATTATAAATTTTTCAAAGGCCAATTAAGAATTAAATTATTTATTCATGTGAAATTAAATTGTAAAACCATCTTTTGCTTTAAAAGATTATATAAACGATTAATAAAGAGATGTATTTATTTAAATAAGAAGTGTAATATAAAGTTATAATTAAAATATTATTTGTAATGTTTAAAATATAGTAAAAGTTTGAATGTTGTTTAAAAGCTAAATACTATATTATACACATGTATGTTATTTATTAAAGTATGATTTTTTTACAATTCAATTTTTCTTAAGGTTTTATGGAAGAAAATGCATTTTTTTTATTAAATAATAGTAATTGTATATATAAAAACATTTGTTTTAACAAGTGTAAAACAAAATATAATACATATGTTAAAAATGAGTACTTAAGGGTTAAAATACAATTTATAAATTAATTAAGATGAAGGATTAAACACAATTTCAATTATATATAACAAGTGTAAGCATTTTTATAAAGTAATTGACAAGTGTTAGCCAAATGATAACAAGTGGCAAAAACTTAACTTTTCTTTTAATTTGAATATTAGAAAACATACATAAGAAAAATACAATTACCAGCCTATTTTTCTTCTTCTCAAATCTGAAGTAAGAAAAGAAAAAAAAAACAGAATCATCTCAATATCAAAATAGAAACAAAGATCCTGTAAACTCTCCTCAAACAAGAAATCAAAAGTTTAAGAATTTAAAACAAAAAGATCAAAACAAAATCTGGAAACCCAAAGCAAATGCAAGTTCAAACCTGGAAATCAAACAACCAGATAAAGTGTTTCCAGATCTTTCAAAACAAAAGCATTCCAGTTCAAGTATCAAGTAACAAATCAAAACCTAAGAGCCTGAGGCATTCAAAAGCAAACAGCAAAGCTCAAGTCTAGAAATCAAAGCTCAATTCATTTCAACTTCAACAAAAAAAAATCAAAGTTCAGGCCATCTAAAACAAATCAAAACAGTGCCTGGTCAAAAGTCAAACAAATATCAAAGTTCAGGTCCTCTGTCCATTTTTTTGCAGGTGGGCAAACATACCCAAAACTGTGTTATATGCAATGATAAATGCTTGTTCTGTTGCATGTCTGTATGTATGTGAATATATATACACTATGATGGATGCATACCTGTTTATATGTATATTTACACCTCTGTTATATTATACAGATTTGAAAACATAAAACTCTTAAAACCCTTTATACTTTGGTTTGCATATTGAATGTTTGTTTGAGAAATATGATTGCATGTCTGGATGCAAGTATGAATATATACATATACACCTCTATTTAAAACTTACAGGATTTAAATCAGTTCAAAACAGAAAATCAAAGCAAAAGATTAAGTAATCAAGCAAGATCCGAGATTTAAAAATAGAACCTACCTCTCTGTTCCTTCTTTTTGAACAATGTGAGTAAACCCTATTGACTTAACCTTTCATCTTTGATGCCATGATGATTTTGTGAAGTAAATCTAGGATCCATGATTTCTTGAGTAAAATTATGTTGAATATTTATAGATAAATATTATACAGGCTTGTGCATGTCTGTATATTCGAAGGCATGCTCTGTTCTAGGTTTCAAAACCTGTAACAATGTAAACATCCCCTCTCCAATCTCCTGTAGGTTCTAGAATCCAAATAAAACATGTTTGTTAACCATGTTCTAGAATCTTGTTAAATCAGTTTCCTTCTTATATTAAATGTTATCTAAGTTTTGAGAATTAGTTAAGAAGGTTTTAAATAATGAATTGTTTTAATTAACTAAGTTTTAAAATGGGTTTTAATAAACATAGCTTTTATTTTTAATGTTTATTTTAAACAAACTTAATGATATTTCAAGAAGTTAATATTAAGGACGTTTTATAATTGTTAATTAACTTTTCAAGGTTAATTTAAATTTTATTTGTTAAAGAAATTAATTACTTGAAGTAAATTACTTAATGGAAGTAATTAATATAGAATTAATAGATAATTCAAGCTAATTAATCAAGAATTAATGATTGATTAATTAAAAATAATTACTTAAATGGAAGTAACTAAGAATGGGAAATTAACGATTAAAGATTTATTTACCAAGTAATTAAGGGTTAATTACTTTAAAGAATAATTAATTAATGTGGTTAATTAATTAAGGTAATTAAATTAAGAATAATTAATTAAAGGTTAATTAATTAAAGTGATTAAGAAATAATTATTAATTAAGGAGTAATTAATTATTGTAATTAATTAAGAATAATGAATTAAGGATTAATTATTAATTAAAGGGAAATTAATGGTGAATTAAAGAATAATTAACTAAATGTTTGTAATTAAAAAATTATTAATTAACCTTGACTAGGAATTATCCATAGGCAAATGATTCTGGTTTGGATTAATCAGATATCTTAATTGGTTTCACTTATGGATGACTATATTCTATTGAATGCTGTGAATTGTTTGATATTCTCTACTGTGTGATGCTTTGTGGTGTAAATTGTTTTAATTCAAGTTGTGACGAATGTGATTTATTTATTAATAATGCATTTATATTATCTATCTGTGATGCTGTGTATATAGATAAGCGTTATAGGATATACCGCTTATCGATATCGTTGTGATTATATCTGTAATGACTAATGATGTTGCACTATTGTGTTAAACCTCTGGACTACACTATACACACAAATATGGATTGCATGTGGAAATTAGTCGAGTCACAGATTTTTAAAAATTGAATTTTAAATCCAAATGGTTTTGGAAATGGATTGGGTTTAAGTGAAAAACTTTTGAAAAGGTGTTTTTAAAGATAAAAGATATTTTTGAATAACTTAATAACGTTTTGAAATTTAATAATTTGATTTAAATTTGAATTCAAAAAAATTGAAATTGAATTCTATGTTGGGAATTTATGATGTAAAAAGTTTATACAAGTTTATATGGGTTTTAAACCATTTTTGAAGTGTTGTTTTGAAAATTTGAATTAACCCAAGGTTTTTAACTTGTATAAATGAAATCGGATTTTTTCGAAATAAAAACTGTTTGTTTTCAAAGGATAAAAGCTTTCATATAAGAAATGAATTTCCAATTTGTATTAAAGGAATTTCAAGTTGAATTGAAAATGGTTTTTCAAGTTATGAAAGAATATTTGGAAACGGGTTTTGAAAGCTATAAATTAAATCTTTGATTTAAAGATTAAATGAATTAATCCAATTGAAATGGAAATTGTTTTGAAATCCGTGAATGGATCCTTGTGAGACTGGGTGAACTTTGTGGAATAAATCTTTTCGTACAAAGATTTGAAATGGTAATTCGTTTAAACCGTCTGAAAGAAAGTTTTGAATTTTAAAGTTGTGACTTAACTGAAATCCCATATCCATATGTTTTTAAAATTTGCGCTCATTATTCGGTTTAGCCAGGAGAGGACTTTTGTGTCATATAACCCATTCCAAATAATGGTACGGCGATATGGATAGCATTTGAAGACCGGTGGTGAAGATCGGGTATTTGCGAGAACGATAGGATAACCTATCGATTATCTCTGCACTGAGTAGCTACGTTATAGAGATTCACTAAGTGATGGGAAGCCCGATCGGGATTGTGAATATCCGGATTGCAAGGGCATCTTCGGAAGTGCCTTTGGTTCTGTTCGAACCCGGAACAGACTTGTATGGATGTGTGTTTGACGTTACGCTTTGGGATGTAAAACTGGTTTCTATCTAATACATTTCTGCTTGGTGGCGGAGATTTATTCTCTTAGCTTAACACCCTTCTCTAAGACGTACGAGCTCAGAGGTTATGTAGTTGATGGTTACTAGTGATACATTCCCAATTTAGTAATGTGGCATACGAAGTATTGTTGATCATTTGTTGATCAAAGCATGGCTTTGTGAAAAAGCATAGCTTTGTGGACGAGACCTCATCGAGCCTCAAAAACCGGTAATGGTCGAAACAGGAAAGATGCGGCAAGGTTGCAGGGGTAGCTCCCCTAGGGTATGTCCATTCCTTCTGGAAAAGGGTGGTATCATGGTATGGAGCCCAGATGCTTACTCATTTGGAAACTGTATATTTATTACTGTGTGATGTTGTTGGTGTTGAGAGCTCCCGGATAAAGGTCGCAAACGACCGGGGGTGGCATATCTTAGGTGTTACTCCCAGGAAGGGAGTACACCGGCCTTGTGTCGGTAGAGAGCCGGGTTGGTTCTCGGGGCATCCCTCCAGAGGCGTACCCATGTGGCAACGGGAAGTTCCTTGGCCTGACCATTTGTTGGAAATCCAATCTTCAATACACGCCTTGTACGGTTTTAGTTGTATAACCTGCCATCTACTTATGGTGGCGCCCCACTGTTTGGATAGTAGCTATAGTAGGCATAGTTCGAAATGCCTATGCCGGCTAAGATTAATATTATACTTGCAAATGTTTTTCCACTATGAACTAATAATAATATCAAATGGTTTTCGCGTATCAAGCATTTTTGACTACCATAAGGAGAAATCTCCTCCAATTCTGCGTTTGCATGGTGTGTGTGGTGGGAGGCCTTATGGTAGTTTCATTTTCCAAAAAGCGTTGCGATTTTCAATGTTTTAAATTTCTTTGTTGTTTGTTTAAAGATAAAACTGTTTTTTGTTTGCTTATACCAGTCCCATGACTGACGTGGAGTTTATTGTTCCCTTCCTAAACTCTAGGTGCCCACAATTTTCCCAACGGGCAGTCTAGAGTTGGGTTTTTCAGATAGTCGAATAGTAGGAATTGATTCGATAGCCTTCGAAGCCCTTTGGATTTGTGGATCGCATTTGCTACACTTCAGCATTCACGGCTGACCTTGCTCATCACTGCGAAACGTGATGATGATTTGAGCTAGTGGTTTGGAGTTATGGCTTTGGAGCATTGGATTGGAGTTGCAGTTTGATATCGGAGTTATCTCTTTAGCTATTTGTTTTCCGCTATTGTTTACTGTCTCTGATATTCTTGTATCATATTGATATCATTGTTGTATATCATTGGATATTGTATTCATTGGGGTTGTATATGATATTCATTTCTTTTTCTTCCGCTGTGTTGTTATACTTAATGTGTTATAAGCTCTGGCACGAGTCAAATTTCAACGGTTGAATCTGCGGCATTCGAGTACAAGTGAAGTACGGGTGTCGATTTTCGAATGCTGAAATTTGGAACGTGACAACACTTATACCTCCCCTCACTGTCACGTCATCAGGCTCTCTTCTCTCTCACGGGTGTAGTAACCAGCGCGTTCGAAACCTAACCTCGTGTACGAAGATGATAGCGCGCCACGACGAATGCCTCTAGCCATCATCGCTCGCCGACACTACCACGAAGCCGCGCGCCACCCTGACCACCTCGCGATGACCTCCGGATCACGACCCACGACACGGAGCAGCAGCCCCCGCCACATGCTAAAATCCTAAATGAATTAAAGTCGCCGATCCAACCATCAAAATGCCAAACAATCACCTCAGATCGACTCCCTAGGTCCCCTCTACACAACGACATCATTGATTTGATGATCAGTCGCAGTTGATCACGATGCAACGAACAGCCGAGAATAAACGAGCCAATTTCGGCTACATAGAAACCCAAATCGAAAAACGAATCACAAAATTGAGTTGCGCTCTTCGAGTGCTTTCTGATGATATAAAATATGATATAGTTTGAAAAGTTTGAGTTTTTGGCTTTGAATTTTATTTGAAATTGCATTTTTGGATTTAGGGTTCTGTCCGCCATTGAAAAGGAGAACCAAATAGAATTGTACATGTAGAAATTGAGAAATCAGAAGTAGGCTAGGGTTTATAAGGAGGTATATATAGCTGAACAAAAATTAGAATGGATGGACACGATTGATATACGCGTTGAACGATAAAATGGCCTGAAAAGCTCGTTCTGACTCCGGAACGAAATTGGGTCAACCCATATATCAAAATAGATGTTTTTAAATATTTTAAACGCAATGGAATATGTTTCAGGTCCAAATTCCATCGTATGAAGAAGTTATACAAGAATAAAGTTATTTCAAATTGATTTCAATTGATTCCAATTAAATTGATTTCTAGGCGTTTCGAGCCCATACGATCAAACGACAAGTCCGATTTATATGAAACTTGAAATCTTACAAAATTTCATCGTAACAGAACCGATGAAACTGGTTTCGTCGAATCTGAGTCAGTAGACAAAATGGCTATTTTTACATTAATTAAATAAATTACAAATTAATTAATTAAATCAAAATTTCAATTTCAATTCGATAATTGACAAATTTCATCATTTTTAAATTTCTTAATCATTTACACTAATTTGGCCAAATTTAAATGTCAATTTAGAGTTGATAAATTTATCAATTTCAGTGTTTGCCTTAACTCCATTGAATTCAGAAATTATAAATTTAATTTCCAGTAATCTCATTTAATTTACTTTCATTCTATTATTCATTTCATTATTGTCAAATGGATGCAACTAACATTGAATTCATGATCTATTACATTAATATTCTCAGATTTCATCTTAATCTCCATTAACGTAATATTTAAATATTTAATTTCATTTAATTTCAATTGATTTTCAATTTCAATTCGACTAACTAAATAAAAAGCATCTTAAAATAATTGTCACTGTTTCCTTTTAAGTTACCTTTATGAGTTTATTACTTGCAACAAATGTTACCATTTGTTTCATAACACAAATTTTCTTTAATTATTATTAACAATTTAAAATTTACATTTGTTCCCTTATATTCAATTTATAGCCAAGTAAACATTTTATGTTCTTACAATTAATTGGAGTTTCAAACACATCGTTAAAAATCAACTTACATTAACATCGTTATACCTTATTTTAGTGTTTATTTCACTATTAAATTACAGATTTTTATTGCTTCACTATTAAATTACCAAAATCTTATTAAATCAACAAATTTTACTTATCGAAAATTACGGATCGTTACACTTTTCGTTGTATAAATGCTATTATTTGATATTATATTTTAATCCACTACGTTTGTGAGATTCTGTGCTGTTGTTTCTGTTTACTTCTTCTACCTCTTTTTCTTCTTTACTCCAACAATCTGGAATTTCCGACATTCTATTACTCGGCACTTCTACAAGTGAACGTATTAGTGTTGAATTTTTGACGTTGAAAATTTCGGGTAGTTACATTTTGGTATCAGAGCCGAAAGTTAAGCGAGAACCTTGCTCTGGTGGGTTACTCATTAAGGATAGGGTCAGAAGTACCTTAAAATGAGTTGAGTGTAATACATATACATACACACACACACACACACACACACACACACACATATATATATATGAGAGCATATTTGTTATTTTCTTATATAAAGATTTTAAAAATGGTTTAAAAAAATGATTTTTATATAAGTTTATATTTTGATATATAAAGCAATAATTTTCTAATTATAATAAGATAATTGGTTGTTGATTTTTGAAATTAAATATAATTAAGTGGTAATATATATATATATATATATATATATATATATATATCCAAATAGGAATTGTATAATATTGACTATACAAATAAGATAAGCTTGAAATTATCAAAAAATAAATCTTGTAATTTGTAGAAGTGTTTTCAGAATATTGAGATAGTTACCTTGATTTGATTTTCCAACATTATGAGATAATATATAGTGAATTGGGTTCCAACTATGATAATCTTGGTTATTATCATAAAATGGTTATTATGTCTAAATAATGTAGTGTTTAGGTAACAATTTAGATAAGTATGACTTACAAAAAGGATTTAAATCGCGAAGTTTTAAATTCTAAGTCAAGAAAATTTGGAGTTGTTCCAAAGTGTTAAAAGAATTAATAGATAGTATTGTTTGCAATGTATTTGAATAAAGAAGTCTTGTTTTAACAGGAGTTGTTTGAAAATTTTAAATAAATTTGTTTTGAATTAAAACCAAAGGTGGTTTAAATTTTGAAATATGACATGCTGTGCAAATAAATAAACAAATATATGTATATGTGGGATATACATAATGTCAAAGTTGATTTGAATAAACATTAAGTGTTGAGTTTTGAATTTTTCCCTGAATGTGATGTAAAAACCCAAAGTAAAATAAGATTTTGAACTTATAAGTGTGAGAAATGCGGATTACGGATCTTAAGGCTAGAATTAACACTAGAGGGGAGTGAATAGTGTTTTAAGGAATTACTAAATCCTTTTGAGTTTATGTTAATTTGAACACAAATGTATGCAATATTCAGACACAGATATGATCACAGAATCAAACGCAGATGTAGAAATAAAGTAAAAGCAATAAAGGAAAGAACACACCGGATTTTTACTAGTTCGGAGTTACCCTACATCCAGTCCCGCATACAAGTACGGATTTCCTTTCAAAAGCAATCGTTACAATTACAACCCTCAATTTCAAGGCCACGAGGTACACCACTCCAGATTCACAAATCTCTAGGTAGAGATACTTGATTTTACGGGCAATAAGTTCACCCGATTGATTTCACAGGCTATAATCACACCTTTTCTCGCTTGATTGATTTCACAGGCTACAATCACACCTTTTCTCGCTTAATTTATTACAAAGAAGCCTATAACTCTGAATAGCACCGAGATCTTGTTGAGATAGTGATAGAGAATCAAACCAGAGATTATCTAGTTAGATTCAATGGTGATTTCAGTAGAGTAATGGTAAAAATATATATAAAGAAACGTGGAAGAAGAAGAGGAGTGAAGTAAGAGAAAATATGAATATAAATTCATTTAAAATTGCCCCTATTTATAGTAGAACAACAGTCATGTCCATTCGTGAAAGGATATGACGAATAGACACTTCTTTTGAAATTCAAAATTTTGAAATCAACCGCCACCTTGTTAACAAGGGGTCCCAGGGGTTGTCGACAATCCTATGGTATTTTTGGTGATTTGTTTTTCTTTGAAAGTAACTTCTATACTGTATTAAACTATTTTTAAACTTTATAAATATACTTAACTATAGTTAAAATACATAAATAAGTATAGAGAATAATATTTTGGTATATATAAAGTTTTACTATAATTTTATATTTAAATCTAAGTATAAATATTAAAAGTTAAATATATTATTATTAAAAGATAATTTAAAACGAAGGATAATTTGAATTTGAAGATAAAGATTATTTTGAGGCTAAAAGTATTTTAAAACCAGGATAGATGTTTTTGATTCTTTTAAAAGGAAGGTTTTGAAATCATTTTGAAAACAAGATAAACATTTGTAAAAACATTTGAATAAAAGTTAGTGGATACAAAACAATGTTCCACTAAATTTTTCGTAGGTTCCATCCTACTTAGGCTTCCATCCCTTTAACAGGCATGAAGTGGATTCCATTCCACGAATAAATTGGATTTTAAGATGCCAGTGCTTTTCTAGGAGTTTAAAAAAAATTCCTATCTAAATTACAATCTTGAACTTTTGATAATCTTGATACTCATGAGTCTTCAATCTTGATATCTTGAATCTCTATACTGTACAGTCTTCATTCTTGGTACCTGCATGGTTAAATTCTGCATATACATATATATCTAAACTATAATGTTAGTATTTATATTTTATAATATTATTCTAAGGTTATTGTCATCAAAACCATCTTCTCAAGGGCCAACAATAAGAAAGAAGTTTAAAATTTGAAATGGAAAATTCAAATTGAGTAAGGTCGATTGGATTAAATGAATTGAATTTAACTTAGGGGAATTAAATAAGTTTAACAAACAATCTGAATTGGAAATTTCAAGATGAAATTGAGAGTTAACTTAGGGAAGTTAATGTGAAAATTAGCCACAAGGGACTCTTTAGCAAGTGCAATTAGTTTCTAGGATACACAAATGAAATAATCATGGTCTTGATGAAGTACTGTCAGGTGAATTAGTAGAATTGAAGAGGGTACAATAGGCATTGCTCTCAATTTGGAATCAAATAATGTTGGTGTTGTATTAATGGGTGATGGTTTGATGATACAAGAGGGAAGTTCTGTAAAAGAAACAGGAAGAATTACTTGGTGCTACGATCATTGGAGGAACAGTACATAATCCATTACTTTTAAGGACAAAATGCAAAATAATAAATTTCTATGGCCTAAAAACCTATGAAATTATGTCCTTGAAACTAATTGGACTACTGACTTTGTCCTAAAAAGTAATCATTCTGTTGACTTTGGCCTTGAAATTAATTTTCGTGGATGTGTGTCCTACAAACTAATTGGACTGCAAAGTTTGTCCTTCTAGTGAAATGGCCCGAAGTTAAATGGGTTGAATTGAATTGGGAGTTATGTGTGATCTCAAAACAAGTTTGATTTCTGGAAATTAGTAATGGATGGTATTGATGAATGTTTTAAATAATTTGGATGTTTATTTACTTTGACTTAACCTGATATCATCCTGTTGTTATTAATAAACTATGAAACTGTGAATTGAGTTATTTAAATGATTTTGATTTTTGAAGATTGAACTTATGGAAATGAAATCACTTTGAACTTGAGATTTAAATGTTAGAAATGTAATTGCAAACTAAAATTGTTAAGAATTAGTTTCAAAGATAGAAATTAAATTTAGGTAACATATTGGATTCCGAAGATTAAATTGTTTAAAAGGTTTTGAATTCTTACCTGAACCTTGAAATAAGTTAAGTAAAGGTAATTTAAAAATGAATATTTGAAATTTGGACTCAAAATTAATTGTTTTAAAAAAACTTAGGTTGTTAAATTAGAAGTAAAGATTAATTTGATTTAAGGGATTAAATCAACATTTGAAATCCTACAGGTCCCATATATAATTCGAGATGGTTTAAAGTTGAGATTGTAATTGAAATTAGTTCCAATTGAATTTGAATTGAATTGATTGGAAGTGAGATTGAAGTTGAATAAGTTTAAATTCAAATGGAAACTGATTTGAATTTTGGAGAGGAAATGGAGTTATTTAAATTGTATTTGAATTGAATCAATTTAATGGGATGGAAAATTGATTGGAATGTGAAATTAGGAAATTGAACCAGTTTGACTCTGAAACTATTTTCAAATAAATTGTTTAATATAAACTGTTTAAATCTATTTTCCTAGCTATTTACTATACAACCTTTTTTTTTAAACCCAAACTATCTTATACTTATTTTACAGCTATTTTGAAACTACTTACTATTTTACATCTGTTTTACAAACTAATTACTGTTTTACAACTATTTTTGCAACTATCTAATTATTCTACAACTATTTAACTATTTTACAACTATTTTATAATTACTTAACTATTTACAAATATTTTACAACTAATAACTATTTTGCAACTGCTTAACTATTTTAAAACTTTTCAAGCTATTTTCTAAATTCAAGTTAGCCAGAGTGCAAACTGTTATAATTGAAATGATAACCTAGATGGAAATTTAAGAAATTGTGAATAAGTGAATAGAACTGAAAATGAATGTGTAGTAAAAGGAAAATTGATTTTGTAATAATCAATGAAGATAAATACATAGGATGTACGTATATTATTCTATTTGCATAACGATTTTATCCAGATTCAAGCATAGATTTTCGAGAAAGTATATCGATCCGAGTTAGGATTTTTCACTCAATTTTCAACGGCGAACCCTGGATATGGATTTATGATTGGTTCTGGAAATTCTCTATCATAATTATGGCTATGGAAGGAGAATGACGGTTTCTAATCAAGAAGCTAAATCCGAGTCCGCACTAGGAAGTCGGATGGACGATACTAGTTCGGAAGTGAAATTGTGCCATCGAATAAGCGATCGAATTTGATATTGCGTACGAACGATATAATACATCGTACGTGCTTGATTGAAATAAATTTTGAAAAAGAAATGTAAAAATGATTTTTGAAAAAAGAAAAGTATATTTTGAAAAATATATGATAAATAAAAGTGGAAGTTGGATATCTCTATAATTGAAACTTATTTTATAAAAGTAAGTAGTGTGGCAAATAATTTTATAAAGAAATCAAACTTGAATATTTGATTTGGCATAAATAAAGTTATATGTGATAAACTCCTCTTGTTGAATCTATAGCCAGAAGAAAAGATTTTTGAAAAATATTTAAAGTATAAAAAGGGAATTTATATAAGTATGAAGTAGTCTAAAGATTTTTCAAGATTATATATATATATATATATATATATATATATATAAATGATTTTATGACAATGATGTTGTTAAAAAGGTTTTTGGAGCCCACTGATTTTGAAAGGCTTTTGATTTTTGGGAAAAATCAATTTGAGAATTTGGAAAGCCAAGTTTGAGAATTATCGATTTTGAGATATCAATTTTTTGTAAAAGGAGATTTACATGTGATTCATATGAAGAGTATGATTTGAAATATACTATATGTGTGTAGTATAAAATATTTTGAGATTGGCTCTGGGGAAAAAGGCACTTCCATTTAAATAAACTTCTAATAGGAGATCCATGGGGTGGTTTTTCCTTGAGCCCTAATGGGGGGTTCTAAATTTGATCCTAGGAGGAAGTCCGGACAAATTGAAGTTCTTGAGGATTATGGTTGGGGTAACGAAAATTGAGGGCGTTGATGCCTACAGAGACATTTGGGTTTGTTGTGACGATAGTGTAACTCGATGTCACTGCGTCTACTGCGGACCATAGTGGAAGTCATATGGCAGTGAGTGTCAACGGTCTACGTTCGATTTCGCCATGAGGGCGACGTAACATTGGCAGACTGCGATCTATGAAGATATAGCGAAAGTCGTATAGCAGTCAGTGCCTACAGGCTACATTAGGACTCGACTGATGTAGTCTGCGATCTATGTAGGAGTGGTGAAGTTTCATTTGGCAGAAAAATTCGAGGGCGTTGATGCCTACAGTTACATGGTTTGCCATGATGGAAACGTAAAACCTGGGTCTAGCTGCGATCTATGGCGGGTTCCATGGTGTAATCGAGGGGCGCGACGGCCTATAGTTTTCTATGGTTTTGCCGGGATGGCGATGTAATCATCGGGTTAACTGCGACCATGGAGGGGGTGATGATTTCCAGAGCATTCTCACCAAAGATGTTTTATATATTTTAAAAAAATGTTTTCTATATTTTCACCAAAATATCTTCTAAGTATTTTCACTAGGTGTTGAAAACAGGTTTACCAAGTACTTATAGATTTTCAGTCCTATGCCTGATCAACGTATGACCGAATTCATATGAGAACAAGGATGGACTTGTTGAGACATCGAGTTATAAAAAGTATTTTTGTAAAACTATTTTGATAATATTATATAGATTTTTAAAGTGTTTTAAAAATTTTAAATTAAAAGAGTTTAGTTAAAATGTTCGAAGATTAATTTAACTGATAAAAAGCATTTTAACAAATTCTGGCTTCGTTCCTTTTCGAGGATGAAAAGTTTTAAAGGGGAGAGGAATGCGATAACCCAGATTTTTGAACATCTGTTAATTGGTAATTAATTGATTTTTAACTCTAGAAAACACTGATTTATAAGTTGAATAAATAATTCTAATAATACATACACACACAGATATATATATATATATATATATATATATCTGGATAAATATTTACATGATAAACTTCTTTTATAATTATTTAAAATGTGCAAAAACTTATTTTTTTTCAAAAAGAATAAAATATGTATTTTTTACGTACATATATAAGTAAATTGTAAATAGAAGTTGAATTTTGAAATTCAAAATGTATGTCTTAAAAATAAATTGGATTTAAAAACTCTATATTTTAAAAACTAGTATATGTATATATGGTTATTAATTTTAAAAAAAGTGCAATAGCTTAAGTTCAAAATAAAATTTAATAATTTTTTTTTGTATATTTTCTTTTAAAATGTTACATGAATAAATGTAGTCTATATATTTTCAAATTTATGAATATAATACATATATTAATAAAAACATAAGGAAACATTTAAATATTGTTTTTTACATTTGTAGTTTGTGCATGCCATGCAAATAACAAGTGGCAATTTTGTTTTTTTTTTAAATTTAAAAATATAGTGTTAGAGAAAACCAGGTTAATACTTATTCTTCACAAGCTTTTCTTCTTTCGTCATCTTCTAAAACCAAAACTAAAAGAAGATTTAAGTCAAACAATAACAATTTTTTTCCTCAAGTTTTCAATGTGAAGATAAAGCAAAGACCAACTCAATATAGATTCAAATCAATATCATGCTTCAGGTTCATCTCAAAATCAAATTTCCAGGTCAATAGAAAAGATTAAAGCCTGTCCACTATTTTCATTTTCTGTGAGTAAACTTCAACTTTAAAGCTTAATCTTCTTTATATTCAGTTGCACATGATAAATCATAGTAGTAAAGATTGTGAAAATGTTTTGCATGGATTTATAAATGTGTTATGGCTGATATATATGCATCTACATGTCTGTGTTTAGTTGTGCATGCCTCTGCTTTGTTTCAATAGATAAAAAAACTCAATCAAAATTCAATCCCTCCTCGTATAAACCACTATAGGTTATGATGTCTGTAAGAAATATGTTTGTATTGATGAAATCCTAATTCTAAAAATGGTTTCAAATGAGATTATTTAGCATTATCTGGGAAAAACAAAATTTACAGTAAGAATTTAATTATATCATATAAATCGACTGTCATGATTTCTTATTTCCCCTATATGATCTTATTCGATTTTGAAAACTATGTTTTTTAAAATAAAATCAGGATTTTTAAGTTAGTATTTTAGAAGAAATTAAAGGTTGAACAGAAATTGGGTATTCGTCAATTTCTGGCGATTGAGGGTTCTGGGAATGTCGTATTCGTTGCTGAAGCAAGCTCATTGGTCGAGGTGTTTAGGAAAATTAGTCAGAGAATTTATAGTTTACCGTGGTGGCACGGCGAGGAGGGAGTAGGGTTTCACACCCTGATTTGGTCGACATTGATTGTGAGGTAGGTCCGTCGTCGTCGATGCATCGTACTTGATCAAAATAGGAGGGATAGAAGTGTGGGACTCTAGTGAATGTCTGGACTCAACAGCGAGGCATAAGATGGTCGGAAGTGGTGGCGTAGGGTGTATCTTTGAATCAGGTTTCTTCCTGATGGGTTCATATTCGTTCGATTTTAATCTACGTGGTGGTTCATGGTTCTGAGTGGTCTCTTGGGTCGTGATAGTCGTCGTCAACATGCTGGTGATAACGACGTTGGTCGGAGGGGAGTCGATCGATTGTGCACGTGCACGGGTGTCTCTTCGTATCTAGAGGAATGCTGCGTAGGATTGGAGCATCGGGGAAAATGGGTTTTAGCCCGATGCTGATCTTGAGTTTGATCGGGAGGGAAGAGAGGAGATAAGATTTCTCGGGTTTGGCACGAGAAATTATGATCTTGGGCTCGGGTTTGCTTATTTTAGAAAGCTTGATCAGGTTTGTAGCAAAGGTAAATGTTAACAAAGTTTTCAAAGCAATAATTAAATAAGTTTTTCAAAATATAGTGTAATCAAATTTTCAAAACAAGTTTCAATATAAATTTTAAAGTCAAATATTTTTGAAATTTAATTTGTTTGATTTGAATAATTTAATATTAGGTTAATAATTTAAGTAAATCTCTAAGTGTTAACAAATGTAATTAATGATGTAATTGAGTAGGTGATTAAGATAAGTGTTCTAAATTTCTATTTAATCAAAGTTCTCAAGTGATATTGTATATGAACCATAAATTAATTCCATACATTTAATTAAGTAAGAGATAAATTTAGATAAATGGTTTATCTTAATTAATTAAGGTCTTAAGTGATTAAGGATAATTACTTAATGTGATTAATTAAAGAATAATCAATTAATGTGATTAATTAAAGAATAATCAATTAATGTGATTAATTAAAGAATAATTAATTAATGTGAATAATTAAAGGATGATTAATTAATTTCGTTAATAATAAATGATTTCTAATTAATTAATGTTAAGTAAGCAGGTTTTAAAAGTAATTAGAGTAATTAATTTATTTTATTTGGAGATTAAATTAAATTAATCAAGAATTGTATGACTGTTAATCTTGCTTTTGAATGATGAACCTAGATTTGATGCCTTGGTTTGGTTGATATCTCTATGTAATTTGTGATGTGCTGTGATATGAGATGGCTGATAGATCTGTTAATAAATGTGAATCATTTATTTAATTAGATATCTGTGACAGATTTCTGTATGCGTATGCTATTCTGAATTTAATTAAACTGTTATTTAAACAACTTGACCTAAAAGGTGACATTGGATTCGAAGAAACCGGGGTCGAATATGAGCAATATCCGAAACCACTTTGATTAATAATCTACTATTATTCTTTATAGATTTGAGTTTAGATCCAAATAGGCTGGAATGGAATAAATTAAGTAACTTGGCCTTTTAACTGAGTAACGGTTCTTGGATATTGTATTGTAATAAGTGATGGACTTTAACAAGTTAAGAACTCATAGAAAGGTACGAGTTACTATGTTATTAAAATAAGTTATATAACTTAGAATTTCAAATTATTTGAGTTTACTCACGCTGGTTTCCAGCCTAACCCGAGTGTTACTTTATCGTAATGCTCAGGTCAGACCGAGTATTACAGATTTTCAGGTTAGGGCGTTCTGGAGCTCAGGAGGCGAGCTGGATGGTAGGAACCTATGGAGTATATTCCGCTGTGAATTTGAGATTGTATCGATAGTTTTCAGGGACAAGTTATTAAAATGTCCAGTTTATTTGTGAATGGTTGTGCTTTGATATATTGTTTGTAAACTGACAATTACAGCATTTTGTCATATAAATGCTATTATTTGATATTATATTTTAATCCGCTGCGTTTGTGAGATTATGTGTTGTTGTTTCTGTTTACTATTTCTACCTCTTTTTCTTCTTTACCCTAACAATCTAGAATTTCTGGCATTCGATTACTCGGTACTTCTACAAGTGAACGTAATAGTGTCGAATTTTTGAAGTCGAAAATTTTAGGTCATTACAAATTCAATCGCCAAACATTTGTGCACCTTCTCCCTAAATGCGGTTTGACTTCGTGATTCTTTTTTTCCAATTTGAGAAAGGAAGAAAGGGAGGAATGCCACGATTTTAAACTAGGTGATGTCCATTTCTTTTTTTATTCTTTGACGATATTCGAATAGAATGAATTGATAAGAGAAAAGAGGGGGAACGTGACTTAAAGGTGAAAGGGCGTACGTGATAGGTGGCGTGTTTAATTAGAGAAAGGTAGCAGGTTTGATTTTGATTTTTTTTATAATATATTTTTTAATATTGAATTTACATACTTCGAAGTTTTGAACCCCTATTGAGGCATGCCGCCTGGCGTTTCTAATGTTATGCTGCTATTTTGAACTCACTGGAATAAGTTCCATAGCCTAATTCGATCGTATGTGGAAGATAGCTTTTTAAGTCGAATATTTAAATTAAATTCAATTAAATTATTTCAAGGTGTTTTCAGATCGTACGACCAAACGATAAATCCAAACGCTACAAAATTTGAAACTCGATAATAATACGATATTACAGATCCAATGGAGCTAGTTTCGTCAAATTCCATGACTGTGCCCTGGATCGTTATTTTAACACGTCGATTAAATCGACGATTTCCAAAATTTGCGAAATTGATCAAAATTTCAGTTTTAAAACTTTCTAACTCAATTATAACTCCAAATTAAATATTTAAAACCATTTAAATATCCTAAAATCACAGGTCATTACATTCCTCACCTTAAAAGAATTTCCTCCCCGAAATTGTTAAGGTAGGAAAAGTGCTCTAAACCCATTAACTTATCCAAACCCCACTTAGTGAAAACTTAATATTCATTTTTATAAATCTTTTAGTTCCAACCCAAGCCATTAATTCTCATTTCTAAACCAAAATCCCTTAATTTCAAATACTAGTTAATAATTTTTTTAAAAAATTTCTGAAAATTTTCTTGCACCCAAAATTTTCGAAATATTTTGGCAGAGTCTTCCTTGTACGGAGAGCTTTTTGTAATATGACAAGTGAGATAAAATATATATATCGACCCACACGGTCGGAAAACAAAATATATAACAATATATTATTATTTTGTGGTATTTAATCCGAAAATGTACCTTACTTTAGCATTTTTAAACATTATTAAGCAAGCAAGTTTACTTCATATGCAATTGCGCAACCCAAATCTAGCACGACAACCTCCGGGTACCTGTACTTATTCAATTTAAACCACGTAAGTATCAAAACAAGAAAATTTACTAACATCTCATTCGTTTAACTAGTTAAACACATAAATTTCATAACAATGCATTCTAACATATAATCATAAGCATTTATAATGGTCTGATGCTAATTTAATTACCTTCAAACAATCCATATTCAATTCGAATGATTTACAACTCAATTTTCTTGCATTCAATTCATTTTTATACTGAACAAACCATATCCATTCCAAATTGATTAAAAATCAATTTATTCATATTCTATTAATTCATAGGATTTTATTTACTTTCGTTAGTGTCGAACAATAATTTTTCTATGCAAATTCAGCGCTATTAATTTAATAAAATAACCATTCTAGTCTATAGTTATTTTAAATTGATTCCAAATCAATTTATATTTATTTCTATTCCATTTCAAATTTATTCTCAATCAATTCATTTACGTTTCATTAATGTCCACATTCATTATATTCAATCCATTTTATTAAACTCCGAAATCATTCCATGTTGCTTCATTAAATAACCATTTCACACATTTATTTGAGTCCAGCTTCCATTCAAATATTTACTTAAGTTAATCCGTTATTTTATATTACTTCCACCTTATAACTTAAGTTCAGCCAACTTCCATTTCATTTACTAATTAATTAATTAGTTCATTCATTTAATCCACTTCAATTTCAATTCCATACTCAAATTCATTCCCGAATTTATTTAATTTGTACTTAAAGCCACATCGAATTTATTTCCACTTTAAATTGAATTTATTTATAATTTAAGTCATCACTATTTCAATCCATTTCTATTTTATTCGACACATTTCTAATTATATTTAATTCGCTCACCGTTTAGGTTAGATTCCAATTCTCATACTCACTTATAAATTTTATAAGTCACACACCTTATTTCTTTTCACATTTCCATCAATTATGTACTCGAATATATTTGCCTTTTATTTTTACTTGAGATTATACATTTATTTATATCCTAAGTATATTTTAGTTCAATAAATTTCAATTTTTATAAGCTATTCCAATTTATTTATTCATAATTCCGGACTTTTACTTAAATTTTATTTCATTCAAAATTTTATCACTTATTGTTATATAATTACTTTACCACTCAAAATTTATATTTACTTTAATTCGACATTATTTCTAATCCAATTCAAATTTTATAACTTATAGTTATATAGTCACTTTATAATTCACACTTACGTTTTTAATTAAATTCCAATTCACCTTTTCATTTAAATTTCAAATCCTTTTAACCAACATTTCAAAACCAAATCCGAGTTATTCATACTTAAAATTAAATTTCACTTCAAACAAATTTATTTTTAATTCATTCAATTTTCATTATATATTTTTGTTACTTTGTTTGAGTTGACTTCCATTTCATTAACACACTATATTAAATTCAAATCCAGTCAGTTAAATTTCCAAAATTTTATTTATCCAACTTAACATAAGTTGAATTCTATTTTAACTTTCTTACTTTAAATTTTATTTCAGCTTCAATTTTTTACACTTTCCTCCTTATAAATATCATCTTCCATAGGATTCTAGAATTTTTAAAGACCCGGTATGTATTTCAAATCACTTTGAAATCAAATATATATACATTCTTTTTTGTTGAACAAACCATTTCCTTCGAATTTTAAAATCAACCTAATTTTATCTAAAAATACCCTTGGAACTTCCAAAACAATACCTGTTTCCATCGAAAAAAACTCCATATTAATTTAGTACGGTAACAATCCGTCACCTAGAAACTCGAAAATGAATACTGTTGTGACAACCAGGTATTTTGGACATTTGAAATTGGAATATTTAATTGATTTAAATATTTAAAAGTTAGTTTTAATTTGAATTTCAAATATAACCATTTATTGAGTAGTTAAATTATTGAATTTAATAATTTGAAACTGGGTAAAATATTGAATCTTTAGTTTTGAGCTTGTTAAAAATACTTCAAAGGCTTATAAAATTTATATTAATATTACTGAAGGTAATAGAACTTTTAAAATTGAACATGGAAGTGTTTTGTTCAGTTTTGAAAATATATCGTTTAAATTGATATTTAAAAATAACCTTCCGAGGCATAGTCTCGGAATTCGATAAAACCAATTCCATTGGATCTATAATATTATATTATTATCGAATTTCAAATTTCATAATGTTTGGAGTTAACATGTGGTCATACAGTTTGTAAACGCGTTGAAATCTTTATCGGAAATTTAATATAATAACCGGGCCCAAAAGCTATCTACTCCATGCGACCGAGTTAGGATTCGATACCTTTTCCATTGCGTTCGTAATAGGGGTATAACATTATATATGCCTGGAGGCACACCTCGATAGGATGTCAAAATTTTAAGCTACGAATTCAAGACGATTTAAATTTGAATATAAATATAAATATAAATAATATTATTTCATTGAAATACTATGGCAAGCCTTTGCTGACACGTAAAGGAATTTAATGCACGTGTCTTCCCAGAGGACACGCGTATTCTTTAAAAATGGACGAAAATAAAATTTTCTCAAATTAAATCTCGTTCTTCTCCCCTCTTCTTCAGTTCATTCAAATGAAACCGTATATGTATAGAAAGAAGAAACCAAATCGAATAATGGCCGCTCTTTCTTCAGTTCATTCAAATCTAGGGTAGCTTTCTTCCTTCGTTCAATCAAAACAGGAAACGAGAACGAAGCAGTTAGGGTTTCACATTCGAGGTGGCGGTGATCTCGAGTCACGCGAGGCCTAGGTAGGAAGCTCGAAGGCGCTGCAGGTGGCCCGGGGTGGTTCCTTTGAGCGGCGACGGCGATTTTCACTCGAGTGAGTAAGGATAAGGGGTCGCGTATGCAAGCAAGCACGAGGGGAGAGTTTGGAGCCAGCACTAAGGTATAAGTTTTTATTTTCCTTTAACATATATATATATATATATATATATATATATATATATATTAAAATAGAAGTTTTTGTAGCAAAGAAAACTTGGTCAGTAAGCAGTTTTTTTTTTTAAAGTTTTTTTATGTAGTCTCAGTTTAATTTAATTATGTATAGGAAAACAGAAATTAGTTTATATAGATAAAGTTTTGGAATATAGAAACTTATATAAAGATTTGATTTTTTTTCAAATTCTATATGGATTATTTTATAAATATTATATATGTAGCTTCTAAATGAGGAATACCTATATCTATTCTAAACTTACTAGTTTAATTTTTTAAGTTAATGTATTAGAGATTATTTCATTTAATTATTTAAAAGGAATTAGTTTAAAATCAAATTATTGGTTTAAATTAAATAAATAAATGGTAATTGATTGGTAGTTTATTTAAAATATTAACAACCATATAATGTTTATACAAGGTCTTAAATCAGGGAGAGACAAGTCGGGTTTGGATCAAATTGCAAATAAAAAAATCAAAGGTGAGTTAATCTCACTCATTTGTATTACCATTAAATTTAAATAGTTAAAATTTAAATTGTGGATTTATTGCTTGAATTGATGATTTATTCTCAGTCTGGATGTGGTATATCATATATACATATTATATATATATATATGTGTGTGTGTGTGTGTGTGTGTGTGTGTGTGTGTGTGTATTGGAGTGATTGATTTCCCACATTATATAGTAGATGAGACCCTATGCTCGTCGCATAGTAGCAGATGACCCTATATACCGCGATATCCCCCTTGAAGTGGGATTGATATTTTATATTGTGCTAACATCTGTGGATGCAGGGAAACAGGTTGGAGGGATCCAACCAGATTTCTCAAAATGTTGAATTTATTATATATTCAGCCATGTGATTTATTTGATGACCTGTGATAGATTGTATTGATTATATTGGGGATTGAAATTATTGAATGCTATGTTTGGCTGAATATATATGGGTATTTTGAGAAATGGAAATATATATATATATATATATATAAAGTTTGGATTTTTAAACGAAATGAAAAGAAAATTCTTAAATAAATAATTATTGGGAATTGGATAAATCGAGTAATAAAATTTAAAGGGAATTTAAACTAGGAAATCAGTTTGAAATCGATTTAGTGTTTTGGAAACTTTGATTTAAAGGAAAATGTGAAATGGAAATTTGTAAACTGGGTTTACAAATGAAGTGGAATATTTATCAATGGATAATTTGGAAGTATAGATTCAAGTGGAATTTATAAGAAAAGGTGCAACTCATTTTAAAAATGAAAAGGTGATTTTATTTTTTTAAAAGTTGGAAAGTATATTTTTCCTGGAAAATTAAGTATGTTTTCAAAGAAAAGATTTCAAAGTATAAATTAGTAGTTTAAAAAACATAATTTTAGAATGTTTTAGAATTTTTTTTATTTTAATTATTTTTAAGTGAAAAGTAAATATTTATTTAAGTTGATTATGGTAGTTGATTATTTTTAAAGGTAGATTAGTATTACGATTTTTAAAAAGGAATTTTAACATAAATATTTGATATAACAAATTTATTTTAAAAAAGAAATTTTGGTTTAAGCTTTACTCAGAAACTCTTATAGAATTTCTTAAGTATTATTTTTATTTAAGTAATTTTAGTAGCCTTAATGTAAATAACTTAAATATATATTTTTGAAAGGGATTATAAGGAGATGGGAAATGTGTTTTAAAAATAAAAAGTAGTTTTAATCTTAAAGTGTTAAAAGAAATTTACGTGATTGGAACGTAAATTAAACCGGAATAAATCGAGCAGGATTTATAAATGATTAGATGGCTATATTTAAATGGAAAGTGTGTTTCCTGAAAAGCCAAGTATATTTTCAAAGAAAGATTTTCAAGTATAAGTTAGAGGTTTTAAAGTAGTTTTAAAAGAATGTTTTAGAAGGAAATTATTATTTAGTGATTTTGAAATTTTAAAAGTAAATATTTACTAAGTTAATTAAAGTGATTATTTTAAAGGTTTAACTGGTATTATTATTTAAAAGATAATTATTTAATATTTATACCTTGTAGAATAACTTTTATTTTAAAATTTGTTTTGGCTTAAGTTTTACATGAGAAATTATTATAAAATTTCATAACTAGTATTTCAAATAAAGTGTTTTAAGTAGTTTTTATTTTAAGTGTTTTAAAGTATATAATTTTGGATAAGTGATTTAAATTATTTAAAAATCTAAGATAGTAAGACTTGGTATTTTCAATGGAAATGAAACAATTGGGTGGAAATTTAATTCGCGAGAGAAAAAGTGATTTGAAAACAATTTTCAAAGGGTTGAAGTGTAGAAAGATATCTTGCGAAGATATTTTGAAATAAATAATTTAGAAAATCATTAAGGCCTGATGGTTGTTTGTGGATGTTATATGATAGTTAAATAACCGACTATCAATATTGGCCAATGCGCTGATCGTTTCGAAGAGATCGGGATCGGGGTTAATTTTTCGATAACCACTTAAATCCGGTTTGAATGTTTTCGTGGGAAAGACAAGAGCTTGGAGTCGAAGATGGGGCAGTGAAGTGCAAGGGCTAATCGCTACTAATCCTGAGGGTGATTCCAAAATGGATGTAGTAGGAGTAGTGCCTTCGGTTCCGTTCGGATCGGGAACGAACTTGTACGGATGAATGCTATCAGAACATCGTCGGGAGGATGATGAGCATTTTAAGTGAGATATGTTCTAAAAAAGGTAACGCATGGCCTCGAGCCTCACCAACCGGGATTGGCTAAAACAGGGGAGGTGCAGCAAGGCTAAGTGGCTAGCAACCAATTAGGGTAAGATCATCCCTGTCTAGATGTGCCTTATTATTCGGCTGTATGGGCGGTTGCTGATCCTAACCGCGGGGTGATTTATTCGAACTATCCAGTAAGGGGTAGCTTCGGTCTTATGTTGCAGCGGATCAGGGGGATCCTCGGTACTCTGATCTAGACCAGGTACTGTGATGGGCGGTACCCCAGTAGCCCTACCATTGATGGAAACCAAATCTCTAATAAGTGCCTTCAGACTTGTTTATATACCTATTATGTTGGAATTTAGAATGTAACAATTTCGGCTATTTGAATAATTATTTGTATATAGACACTACTATAATGTCAAAGGATTTGATAAGAAATGGTTCAGTTATCGTAAGGTAAAAACCCGGCATGTTTATTTGTGGCGTGGTCTTACCAAATACCTTTGATTTCAAAAGGATTTTGATAACTCTAATAATTCAAATTGAGTGTGTTTTCACATGCTGGTTTTCCAGACTGACTTGGGTGTTATTTTACTATAATTCTCGGGTTAGACCAAGTATTATAGGAGACAGGATGGGATGCTATGGAGCTCAAGAGACTAGCTAGATGGCGCGACGTATCGCACGTACTTGATGTATATTTCGCTGTGCAGTATAAGCTCTGTATTCAGTTGTGTGGGGACAAGTTAATATAACTGTCCAGTATATTGCTATTGATTGTGTTGTACTCTGATGATGTAACGTATAAAACGGATATAGTTCTTTCTGCATAAAGATCAATCATTTATCTATTATATATTGTTCCACTGTGTTTGTGAGATTTTGATGTTGTTTTGTTTTTCTCTTCTTCTACCTCCTTTTTCTTTCCCTTACCGTCTGGTTTTTCGGCACTCGATTGTTCAGCATTTGATACAGTGGACGTATTGATGTCGATTTTCGAGCGTTTAAAAATCGGGTCTTGACGTTTTTGGTATCAGAGCTGAAGGTTAAGCAAGAACCTTGGCTCTGGTGGGAATTTCTCATTAGAAATAGAGTCGGTAGTACTCTAGAATGAGTTAGAGTGTATTAATAGATATGAGCACGTATTTGTTAGTGAATATAAAATTGTTTTATATTGTGTCAATTGGTTTGTTGAGTGGCTTATGGATTTTGGTCAATACGAGTAATTAACGTTATTGATAGGGATCTCTAAACACTTGTACAAAACAATTTGACATGATATTGTTTTAAAATCGGGTAAATGAAATAATTTTACCTAAACTATTTTTTATTTATGAAAGGAATAAATTTTCATAAATTATTATAGTTATGGATGGTTGCTTGGTTGTTAGGAAATGATAATATTAAATTATTATCATTGTTGTTAAGAAAATTGAATAAAAGTTGAAATTATAACCAGAGTTAAGGAAATAAATTTATATAACAGCATGGAATTTATAAATATGATTTATAATTTGAAATAAAATTCCAAAGTAATGTTGAATATAGATTTAAAGGTTTTGAAATTTGAATTTGACAAAATTAAATTCCTTTGAGTTTGAAAACGATTTTTCAAAAGTTTCAGAGGAATAATAGTGATATTATTCGAAAATATGTTTGAAGTGGATATGAAATCTGGTGAGATTTGGAATTAAAAATATTTGAAATGTTTTTGGGAAAGAGGTAAAGCGCGAAACTCACTTCGGTCGCTGGAAAATAACTTCGGTGATGACTACAGCATCATCGATGTTCATTTTCAAGTTTCTAAGAGAGGAATTGCTTCCAAATTGCTTTAAAATTAGGGTATTTGCGAAACTGGGTTTGGTTTTAAAATTCAAAAGATAATTTGATACCAAAGGATTTTGGATATAATTGATTTCAAAAATGATTTTGAAATACTTAAGTAATTGCTTAAACTTTGGAAGTTTATTTAAAATGTTTATGGAATATAACTGGGTTGGATAACTTGAAAAATTTGAAATTTGTTAGAGTAAAAATCTAACTTGAATAAGAGTTAAATTGAAATTAAGTGTGAAATGAAATAAGTTAGAAAAGGTAAGCCAATTAAATGAAGTAAATTAAAGAAGGTTAGTAAATGGAATGAAAATAAATTGAAAATTTTATGGAAGTTAAAAATTTAAACGGAATCGGAATTTAACCGAATCTAGTTAAAAAAAGTGAATTTTTAAGAAATGAATCAAGTAAGCTAAATGAAATGGACATTGTAATAAAATGTATTAAGCTGGAAATGGATTTGTAAATGGACAAATTAATTTGATTGGTGAATAGATGAAATTGGAAATTAAAGATTTGGATGATATTTAATTTAAATTGTGTAAAGTAAAGTAAAGTTGAAGAATTAGCTCGAAGTGGACTAGAATAACAAAAGTTTGGAAATAGAAATTACAGAGATTTAAATTAAATTAGTAAGTGGAACTAATTAAATGATTAATTAAAGTTGGGTTCGAGATAGGGTGAATAGAATTCGATATTAAATTTGGTTTGGAAGTAAATTAAGAACTGAAGATAAATTGAATTCAGAATGGAATTGAAGTTAAATAAAAATAGATGTGAAAGCTAAAGTGGTAAAGTGAGAAATAAATATTTAAGTGTATAAAATATTTATATTGAACTTAAGAATAAATGGTGAAATTCTTAAGTAAAATTTGGTATTGGGCCAATATTCTATGTTAATACTGAATAAAATGATTTTGAATTCTGTGATTGGATAATATTGCTCAGTAGGATACGTGGATTTAAAAGGCAAAAGAAAACAAATGTTTTGAATTTAGAAGATAAATTGAATTGCTCGACAAAAAGGATATATTTAAATTTCTGTATGAAATTTGATGGTTTTCTGATCTAGCCACTTGGCATTTTGTTTTCTTTTGGAATTTGGGGGCTCGTAGAGACATTTTGTAGTTGTACCGATCTAGCCACGCAAAGGAGACGTTGGCAAAAAATTTCGAAAATTTAGAGAGTTGGACAAATTTTGAGAAAATTTTGATAATTTAAATTTGGTTTTAAATTATAATTTGAATGGTTGGGTAAGTAGTGTTGTTTGGGAGCTATGGTTGAGTTTGGAAAGTTAGTAGAGTGATAGTATGTCTTAAATAAAATATTTATTTTGGGAAGTCGTTGAAAAGCTGTTTGGTTTCAGGAGGTTGTTAAAAACTATTTGGATTAGGAAAATAGTTAACGGGTTATGGATCATTCTTCTTAACTATTAATTTCAAGGATGAAATTCTTTTAAGGAGGGAGGAATGTGACAACCCAGAATTTTGGACATTTGAAATTGAAATATTTAATTGATTTTAAATATTTAAGATTTAGTTTTAATTTGAATTTCAAATATAACCATTTATTGGGCTGTTAAATTATTGAATTTAATAATTTGAAAATGGGTAAAATATTGAATCTTCAGTTTTGAGCTTGTTAAGAATACTTTGAAGGCTAGTAAAATTTATATTAATATTACTTAAGGTAATAGAACTTTTAAAATTGAATTTGGAAGTGTTTTGTTTAGTTTTGAAAATATATCGTTTAAATTGATATTTAAAAATAGCATTCCGAGGCACAGTCTCGAAATTCGGCGAAACCAGTTTTTTCGGATCCGTAATATTATATTATTATCGCATTTCAAATTTCGTAGTGTTTGGAGTTAACATGTGGTCATACGGTTTGTAAACGCGCAGAAATCTTTATCGGAAATTTAATACAATAACTGGGCCCAAAAGCTATCTCCTCCATACGACCGAGTTAGGACTCGAAACCTTTTCCATTACGCTCGGAATAGGGGCATAACATTATAAACGCCTGGCGGCACACCTCGGTAGGATGTCAAGATTTTAAGCTACGAATTCAAGACGATTTATATTTGAATTTAAATATAAATATAAATAATATTATTGCATTGAAATACTTTGGCAAGCCTTTCCAGACCCCTAAAGGAATTTAAAGCACGTGTCTTCCCTGAGGACACGTGTATTCTTTAAAAAATGGATGAAAAAAATCTTCTCAAATTAAATCACGTTCTTCTCCCCTCTTCTTCAGTTCATTCAAATGAAATCGTATATGTATAAAAAATAAAAAATAAAGAACCCAAATCGAATAATGGCCACTCTTTCTTCAGTTTATTCAAATCTAGGGTAGCTTTCTTCCTTCGTTCAATCAGAACAAGAAACGAGAATGAGGCAGTTAGGGTTTCGCATTCGGGGTGTTAGCGATCTCAAGTCACGCGAGGCTTGGGAAGGAAGCTCGAAGGCACTGTAAGTGGTCCGGGGTGGTTCCTTCGAGCGGCGATGGCGATTTCGACTCGAGTGGGTGAGGATAAGAGGTCGCGTACGCAAGCAAGCATGAGGGGAGAGTTTGGTGCCAACACTAAGGTATAAGTTTTTATTTCCCTTTAACATTTATATGTATGTTAAAAAAGAAGTTTTTACAGTAAAGAAAACTTGGTCTATAAGCAGTTTTTTTTTAAATTTTTTTTAAGTAGTCTCAATTTGATTTAATTATGTATAGGAAAACAGAAATTATTTTATATAGATAAATTTTTGGAATATAGAAACTTATATAAAGATTAGATTTTTTTTAAATTTATATGGATTATTTTATAAATATTGTATATGTAGTTTCTAAATGAGGAATACCTATGTCCATTCTAAACTTACTAGTTTAATTTTTTAAATTAATGTATTATGGAGATTAATTCGTTTAATTATTTAAAAGGAACTAGTTTAAAATCAAATTATTGGTTTAAATTAAATAGATAAATGGTAATTGATTGCTCGTTTATTTAAAATATTAACAAACCATATGATGTTTATACAAGGCTTAAATCAAGGAGAGACAAGTTGGGTTAGGATCAGATTGCAAATCAAAAATCAAAGGTGAGTTCATCTCACTCATTTGGATTACCATAAAATTTAAATAGTTAAAATTAAATTATGGATTTATCGCTTGAATTGATGATTTATTATCAGTGTGAATATGGTATATTATATATAGTATATATGTAACAACCCGCATATTTATCGATTTTATATTTAAATATTTTATCGTTAGTCGGATTTTAGTCCGAAAAGCTACTTCTTGCAAAAAGCCGAATTAGGACTCGAGACCACCTCCATTGAGTTCAAAATGCCGTTTGCGACCTTTTTGAGTATAAGCTTCGATATGTTTGGAGAAATTGATTTTTGCTACTTTTTCCCGCTTAGGGCTTTGGTTGGGCTGAGCCAATTAACCACTTAACTCAGTTCCAACACTCTCCTCTTCATTCACTTCTCTTCTATTTTCCTAATACTCAAGCTTTTATGTTAATGGAGGGTGGAAGAGGAAATTAAAACTCCAAGCCCTAACTTCCTTTGCAAATCCAAGCTTTAGCTCCAAACTCAAGAAGAACCCGTTGGTAAGCTTCTCTTCTTCTTCTTCAACTCATTCTCTCTTTGATTTCAGAAAATTCCTAAACCTAATTTGGGAAATGTTTCTCTTTTTAGCTTAGAATCAAGCTTCTTGAGTTGAGATTGAAGTGTGGTTGGTCTTCCATTGATTCAAGCTTCTCATTCATTTGATTCGAGTTTAAAGGTGAGATTTTTATCTCACATCTATGACTATAATTATCTTTGGTTGTTAGGTTTGAATTCCTAACACTTCTTCATGTGCATTTGCTCTTGATTTGGATTGGTTTTGTGAATATTCCAATTTTTGGTTTTTAAGTCAAATTTGTGTGAAAATCCTTATATGGATGTTTGATCATGCTTTTAGTGATGCACCGAGGAGCATATAGGGCCAGGTTGCCGATTGGCATAAACCCTTAGAGCCATTGTTCGTCCGGTCGCATTTTGGAAGAGTTTGCTCTTCATTTGAATAAGGCTGAAAAACAGCCCAAGCATGATTCAGTCGACTGAAAACTCTGTTCAGTCGACTGAACCTGGAACCCGAGAGTTTCCAGGCATGATTCAGTCGACTGAAAAATTCTGCACAGTCGACTGAACCTGGAAACAGAAAGTTTCCTGAACCTGGAAAATTTTCAGGTACAGGGTCAGTCGACTGAAAACTCTGTTCAGTCGACTGAACCTGCTGTTTGAGTCCAATTTGCCTTTTTGGATTGAATTTCCAATTTAAATCAATTCGTGATGATCCTATTTGTTTTTATCATTTATTACGACCTTGATGACTCATTTTTAGGGATTTTTGAATATCCATTTCGATGGATTCTTTATAGGTTTCTTTGGATTTTATTCACATCTTCGTATGTGAATTTTAGTGACCGATTGTTCTTACAATCTTTTTTGTGATTTGTCACTTTAAAAATATAAAGGTTTCTATACTAGTAGTAAATATCAAAACTCTTTCCTCAAACGATTTCAATACTATTTTAATACCAAATTCGTTTATAAAACCGTTTTCCAATCTATTAGTATCTATAAACCTTTACCTCACTCGTATGAGAAATCTAATTAAACGACTTAGTAAAACGAGTGGTATGAAACGCTTGCGTTTAGTTCGTCGGTTAATTCTTGGACTTGTTCGATTGAATCTCTTATGACATTCTTCTAGTGGAGATTTACAGTTTGTTCGTAAATGTTTAAGTTAAGCAAGTGGTTATGGGACATGAAGCTAAACTTTTATATTTACTAGCTTAGTGTAATTGACACTTCTCTTTGATCATGACGATCATTTTATGGTTTAGACTAGCAATGTGCGATGTCACTTTGTGTATGTGGAGGACCGTACCTCATTAAATGGAGCTTCGTCTCATTTCTTCGTGGGCTAGCGACCCATGTACTTTCTAATGTGTTTCGATTCATCGGATGTACCGTTTGTACTACATCGATGTTTTGGCTTTTGGATTCATTGGATGTACCGTTTGTACTACATCAATGTCTTGACCATCCTTTTTATTGGGATTTCTGGATTTCGTGTGTTGATTTCTGGAATTTGTGTTTCACTAACTTTTACGATTGGCATGGATATATATATGTCATTTATTGTGGCTTGGTGAATGAAATCAGGAGTATGACATTCCTTTTTATCTTGAGTAGATTATTGTGATATTGATTAATCTCTTGTTGATTTTCAATTACTTATTTATCACAGCTTGGCATTGTGATTTTTATATGTTTATGTCATATCTCTTATTATATATCACTTCATCTGATATTTATAGCTAGACTGATCCGTTTATTATTTTCTTATAAATAATACTTTTGTCAGACCGAGATGTTACAGGTACCTCTCCTTGACTTCTCTTCTGGGGTTATCATCCTGACTTTTGGCAAACTACTTAGATTAGTAGTTTATTTTGTTGTATACACTTGAGATATAGACTCACAGTTGTATTCTTTTGTATAGCACGTATTGCTATTCTTTTGTATTATTGTGGATCTTTTTAGACCGCTACTCTGATATACACTTTTATGTGTAATATTCATATCTATTTCCGCCTTTTTGATATGAATTGTCTGTGACTGATTTATGTTATGTTTATTTCTATATTTGTTTCCGAAGATATCATAGCCACTGTGTAGTAGCTTTGAGTTTGTATCGGTATGTCGGATTTCCTTTGCATGTTATACTATCTGACATATCGATGCTCGCACAAAGTAATTACACGGATGGTCGCTCTTCAACCGCCTTATTCTCCATGCTAGTCGACAGCATTCACCGTAATGTTCTTGTCTAGCGTGGGTATAGAGGTGGGGCGTCACAGCTTGGTATCGGAGCCAAACTTTGAAACAATGTAGAATAATTTAACAAGGATCATCGTCCCAAGTCCATCTTAGGAGTCGTGCTTTAGGATTTTATTCGGGTCTTCGTACCGTCCTATCCTATTTTCTTTCATGATTCCTTGTTTTATCAATCAAGTTTGATTGAAATTTATTCTGAGAATAACTTTTTCCTCTTCTTTCTTTCTTTCTTAAAGAAGAGAAATGGTTAGACCTGGCCGTCCCAGCGTCGGTCAATCTAGTGCTACTCCCCAGGATGGAGTTTTTATGTCTGCCCAGCAGCTTTTAGATCTTGTCAAGAACGCTCAAACAACGGGTCCCAATCAGGAGCCTACTCATCCTAGATCCGGTTTTGCACGCTTGTGCAGAGACTACACTGATTTGGGTGGAAGACCATTCACGGGATCCGAGAGTGTTATAGAAATTCAAGCTTGGCTCAAATCATGCGATCGCATCTTTTCTCGCATGAACCTTATTGACCTTCATCGAGTCCAAGTAGCTTCTAGCATGCTCCAAGAAAGAGCATTGGATTGGTATGAGCTTTTAATTTCTGAAATCGTTGAGGCGGATCTTACTTGGGAGCAATTCCGGGGAAGATTCGAATTGAAATTTGTGCCGGAGGCTGAAAAAGTAACCTTAGCCCGGCGTTTCATAGACCTTGTTCAAGGTGAATCTTCTGTGACAAACTACGTCGCATCCTTCGAGTCGCTTTCCAAATATGGGGTTGAATACATCAACACCCCTCTGAAGAAGAATCAGAGATTTGTTTATGGCTTAAACAAAAGTCTCAAGAAGCCATTACTTCTAAAATTAGAAGTTTCTTTCGACCAACTCGTTGATATCGCTCTTCGTCTTGAAGAGGCGGATAGAGAGAATGATGTTGAAGTGGTGGGTTCCAAACAGAACTTCAACAACAACATGAAGAGGCCTATCAAAGTCAAAGGCCCCAATTCTAATAAGAAAGGGAAGCAACAAATTCCGGTAGCAAAGACTCCTACCTCTAGTCGTGGTCATTGCTACAATTGTGGTTCCACGGACCATTATGCAAGGGAGTGTCCGAAACCCCTCTTTTGTCGCTATTGCAAAGGTTCGGGCCATCTTTTATCTTCGTGTCCTAAGCTTCCAAGCAAGAGAGAAGGAAGGCCGCAAGTTCCTAGCAACTCTTCTCTTGGTCAAGGTATTTCTCATTTAATCCTTGATTACATTTATTTTGTGATCTTCTTATTCGAGTTCTTTTTGATATGAGTTTCATCTCATTATTTTTATATCAAAAGAACTTTTCGATTCTTTTTCTTTGAATATTTTGGGCTTGATGACTTCTTTGAGGATTGTGAATCCGGATGGTGGATCCGCAACACTCAATTTGCTTTTGTTTAGATGTCGAGATTGTTTTATGTGACTTTTCTTTCCGAACCGATATTTACTTTGGCTTCGGAATTTACTTTTGTACGGATTGGCTTAATTGTTAGGAGGCCATATCCTTTGTCCCGTGTGGACTATTCATCCTCGACATTTTCAATCTGTTAAGCAAATTTCTATTTTTCCTTTGTGATTTTGATTCCAATTTGGTGGAATCATTTTATTCCTTAAGCCCACTTATAAGGAAAGTGTTATTTCTCTCATTCATGTAGTTAGAGAAATTTTTCGGTATTTTTGAGCTTGTCTTAGGATTATCACCTAAGTAATCTTTTGTGTGATACTAAGGTCTTTTTAGTTTGACTTTACCACCGGTTTTCGTTTGCTACGAGTTGCGGAAATTAGCATTCCACTTACCGCATTCCGCACTCGTTATGATTCTTATGAATGACTTATTATGTCATTCAATTTGTCCAGCTCATTTCGTCCATTTTATAAATCGAATATTCTATGAATATTTCGATGAGACCATTCTTGTATTTATTGATTTTGGATGAAAATAGTAATTTAAAATTTTGCAAATCTTTTTCATAAGATTTATTTATAAGTAAAACTGGATTTTTGTTCTTGAAACGAACAAAGAATATTCTTAAAACTTTTTAAGAGATTTATTTATCCTATAAAAGATGATTTTGTGATTGTATTGCCCGTTGAGTGCTTTAAGAATTTTGTTCGATGCGCTTGATCAACGTTATCGATAGGAATTTCCTAAACGCTTTGATGTGACAATCAGACACGATATATTGACTTGTAAAATGTAAATTCTTCTAGAAATATTTTTACATCGAAATAATTTTGATTTTTGAAAGTTCTAACTTTTCGGGGAAGAGAATTATTTAAAAGAAGTTCTTTCTTTTCGATACTCTTATTCTTTCTTGTGATTCCTGAAGGGGAACCAAGACTTTGCTATTTGTACCGATACTAGTCGTATTGGTTTGGAATGCCATTCTCTTGCAAAGGAGAACGTGCTATCACTTGTGCTTCTAAATCATTATAGCTTATCGAGACTAGATATGCCACTTATGATCTAGTGATCTCGGCTATAGTTTTTGCTTTTGAAATTTGGCATCATCATATTTGGATGAGAAATTTGTTCTCTACCTCGATCATAAATCTTTGGAATATTTGTGTTCTCTTAAGGAACTGCATGTTGACTCGAGTTCCTAGCTTCCTATGATCTTGATATTCTTTTTATTCCCGAAGGGGAAATCGTGTTGCCAATGCGTTTAGTCGTAAGCAACAAGGGGTTGTTTCTTTGTTGATGACCGAATGAAATTATCTTTTTATCAAGTTCATCGGGCGTTTTGATGTACTTCGTTTTATTGAGTTTCATCTCATTTCTTTTATGAACATGCGTCCGATGTTCTTTTATTGTGTTCGGTTCATTGGACGTACCGTTTTTGTACTACGTCGGTGTTCCGAAAATCATTCGGGCTTCGGTTCATTGGACGTACCGTTTTTGTACCGCGTCAGTGTCCCGAATTATTTGGGTTTTGATTCATCGGATGTACCATTTGTACTACATCGATGTCTTTGCTTTTGATTCATCGGATGTACCATTTGTACTACATCGATGTCTTTGCTTTTGATTCATCGGATGTACCGTTTGTACTACATCGATGTCTTTACTGTTTGATTCATCGGATGTACCGTTTGTACTACATCGATGTCTTTGCTTTTGATTCATCGGATGTACCGTTTTTACTACATCGATGTCTTTGCTTTTGATTCATCGGATGTACCGTTTGTACTACATCGATGTCTTTAATGTTTGATTCATCGGATGTACCGTTTGTACTACATCGATGTCTTTGCTTTTGGTTCATCGGATGTACCGTTTGTACTACATCGATGTCTTTGCTTTTGATTCATCGGATGTACCGTTTGTACTACATCAATGTCTTTGCTTTTGATTCATCGGATGTACCGTTTGTACTACATCGATGTCTTTACTGTTTGATTCATCGGATGTACCGTTTGTACTACATCGATGTCTTTGCTTTTGATTCATCGGATGTACCGTTTGTACTACATCGATGTCTTTGCTTTTGATTCATCGGATGTACCGTTTGTACTACATCGATGTCTTTGCTTTTGATTCATCGGATGTACCATTTGTACTACATCGATGTCTTTGCTTTTGATTCATCGGATGTACCGTTTGTACTACATCGATGTCTTTACTGTTTGATTCATCGGATGTACCGTTTGTACTACATCAATGTCTTTGCTTTTGATACATTGGATGTACCGTTTGCACTACATCAATGTCTTTGCTTTTGATACATTGGATGTACCGTTTGCACTACATCAATGTCTTTGCTTTTGATACATTGGATGTACCGTTTGTACTACATCAATGACTTTACTGATTGATTCATTGGGTGTACCGTTTGTACTACATCAATGTCTTGGCTTTTTGGTTCACTGGACGTACCGTCTTTGTACTACATCGGTGTTCCAAATTATTTGAGTTTCTAGTTTCTCAGGCGTACCGTGATTGTACTACGCCGTTGCACCGGCTCAACTTTCTGCTATTCTTGACGTTTTCCACGTTTTTATCTACGAAAATGCCTTAGGGATTCCGGTTTTCATTCTTGAGCCCAGTGATATTGTGGAGATTGAAGTTTCACCAAATTTGATTTTTGAGCACCATTCCATTCACATCATTGCTTCGGAGGTTGAGCGCCTTCGATATAAAGATATTCTTTTTGATAGAAGTTCAATGGTTCTCAAATCCTAAGGATTGCTCATGTGAAATCTTGAGAATTCATCGAACGAAAACTTTCGGATTTACTCCTTCGTGCTCTTTATGGTGAACTTCTTGTTTCAAATTTTCTTTTGTGTTAATATGCTTCTATGGTTGCTACTTCTTATATTTCCTTCTTAATTATTGCGAGGATGCAATTTCTTTAAGGAGGGGAGTCTGTAACAACCCGCATATTTATCGATTTTATATTTAAATATTTTATCGTTAGTCGTATTTTAGTCCGAAAAGCTACTTCTTGCAAACAGCCGAATTAGGACTCGAGACCACCTCCATTGAGTTCAAAATGTCGTTTGCGACCTTTTTGAGTATAAGCTTCGATATGTTTGGAGAAAGTTGATTTTTGCTACTTTTTCCCGCTTAGGGCTTTGGTTGGGCTGAGCCAATTAACCACTTAACTCAGTTCCAACACTCTCCTCTTCATTCACTTCTCTTCTATTTTCCTAATACTCAAGCTTTTATGTTAATGGAGGGTGGAAGAGGAAATCAAAACTCCAAGACCTAACTTCCTTTGCAAATCCAAGCTTTAGCTCCAAACTCAAGAAGAACCCGTTGGTAAGCTTCTCTTCTTCTTCTTCAACTCATTCTCTCTTTGATTTCAGAAAATTCCTAAACCTAATTTGGGAAATGTTTCTCTTTTTAGCTTAGAATCAAGCTTCTTGAGTTGAGATTGAAGTGTGGTTGGTCTTCCATTGATTCAAGCTTCTCATTCATTTGATTCGAGTTTAAAGGTGAGATTTTTATCTCACATCTATGACTATAATTATCTTTGGTTGTTAGGTTTGAATTCCTAACACTTCTTCATGTGCATTTGCTCTTGATTTGTATTGGTTTTGTGAATATTCCAATTTTTGGTTTTTAAGTCAAATTTGTGTGAAAATCCTTATATGGATGTTTGATCATGCTTTTAGTGATGCACCGAGGAGCATATAGGGCCGGGTTGCCGATGGGCATAAACCCTTAGAGCCATTGTTCGTCCGGTCGCATTTTGGAAGAGTTTGCTCTTCATTTGAATAAGGCTGAAAAACAGCCCAGGCATGATTCAGTCGACTGAAAACTCTGTTCAGTCGACTGAACCTGAAACCCGAGAGTTTCCAGGCATGATTCAGTCGACTGAAAAATTCTGCACAGTCGACTGAACCTGGAAACAGAAAGTTTCCTGAACCTGGAAAATTTCCAGGTACAGGGTCAGTTGACTGAAAACTCTGTTCAGTCGACTGAACCTGCTGTATGAGTCCAATTTGCCTTTTTGGATTGAATTTCCAATTTAAATCGATTCGTGATGATCCTATTTGTTGTTATCATTTATTATGACCTTGATGACTCATTTTTAGGGATTTTTGAATATCCATTTCGATGGATTCTTTATCGGTTTCTTTGGATTTTATTCACATCTTCGTATGTGAATTTTAGTGATCGATTGTTCTTACAATCTTTTTTGTGATTTGTCACTTTAAAAATATAAAGGTTTTCTATACTAGTAGTAAATATCAAAACTCTTTCCTCAAACGATTTCAATACTATTTTAATACCAAATTCGTTTATAAAACTGTTTTCCAATCTATTAGTATCTATAAACCTTTACCTCACTCGTATGAGAAATCTAATTAAACGACTTAGTAAAACGAGTGGTATGAAACGCTTGCGTTTACTTCGTCGGTTAATTCTTGGACTTGTTTGATTGAATCTCTTGTGACATTCTTCTAGTGGAGATTTACAGTTTGTTCATAAATGTTTAAGTTAAGCAAGTGGTTATGGGACATGAAGCTAAACTTTTATATTTACTAGCTTAGTGTAATTGACACTTCTCTTTGATCATGACGATCATTTTATGGTTTAGACTAGCAATGTGCGATGTCTCTTTGTCTATGTGGAGGACCGTACCTCGTTAAATGGAGCTTTGTCTCATTTCTTCGTGGGCTAGCGACCCATGTACTTTCTAATGTGTTTCGATTCATCGGATGTACCGTTTGTACTACATCGATGTTTTGGCTTTTGGATTCATTGGATGTACCGTTTGTACTACATCAATGTCTTGACCATCCTTTTTATTGGGATTTCTGGATTTCGTGTGTTGATTTCTGGAATTTGTGTTTCACCAACTTTTACGATTGGCATGGATATATATATGTCATTTATTGTGGCTTGGTGAATGAAATCAGGAGTATGACATTCCTTTTTATCTTGAGTAGATTATTGTGATATTGATTAATCTCTTGTTGATTTTCAATTACTTATTTATCACAGCTTGGCATTGTGATTATTATATGTTTATGTCATATCTCTTATTATATATCACTTCATCTGATATTTTAGCTAGACTGATCCGTTTATTATTTTCTTATAAATAATACTCGGGTCAGACCGAGATGTTACAGGTACCTCTCCTTGACTTCTCTTCTGGGTTATCATCCTGACTTTTGGCAAACTACTTAGATTAGTAGTTTATTTTGTTGTATACACTTGAGATATAGACTCATAGTTGTATTCTTTTGTATAACACGTATTGCTATTCTTTTGTATTATTGTGGATCTTTTTAGACCGCTACTCTGATATACACTTTTATGTGTAATATTCATATCTATTTCCGCCTTTGTGATATGAATTGTCTGTGACTGATTTATGTTATGTTTATTTCTATATTTGTTTCTGAAGATATCATAGCCACTGTGTAGTAGCTTTGAGTTTGTATCGGTATGTCGGATTTCCTTTGCATGTTATACTATCTGACATATCGATGCTCGCACAAAGTAATTACACGGATGGTCGCTCCTCAACAGCCTTATTCTCCATGCTAGTCGACAGCATTCACCGTAATGTTCTTGTCTAGCGTGGGTATAGAGGTGGGGCATCACAATATATATTGGAGTGATTGATTTCCCGCATTATATAGCGGATGAGACCCTATGCGTCCCGCATAATAGCGGATAACCCTATATACCGCGATATCCCCTAAAAGTGGGATTGGTATTTTATATTATGCTAACATCTGTGGATGCAGGGAAACAGGATGGAGGGATCCAATCGGATTCCGCAAAACGTTGAATTTCTTTTATATTCAGCAATGTGATTTATTTGATGATCTGTGATAGATTATATTGATTATATTGGGGACTGAAATTATTGAATGGTATGCTTGGCTGAATATATATGGGTATTTTGGAAAATATAAATATATATATATATATATAAAGTTTGGATTTTCAAAGGAAATGAAAAGAAAATTCTTAAGTAAATAATTACTGGAAATTGGATAAATCGATTAATAAATTTTAAAGGGAATTTAAACCAGGAAATCGGTTTGAAATCGATTTAGTTTTTTGGAAACGGTGGTTTAAAGGAAAATGGGAAATGGAAGTTTGTAAACTGGGTTTATAAATGAAGTGGAATATTTATCAGTGGATAAATTTGGAAGTATAGATTTCGGTGGAACTTATGAGAAAAGGTATAATTCATTTTAAAAATAAAAAGGTGATCTTATTTTTTAAAAAATTGGAGTGTATATTTTCCTAGAAAACTAAGTATATTTTCAAAGGAAAGATTTCAAAGTATAAACTAGAAGTTTAAAAAAAATATTTTTACAGTGTTTTAGAAAATTTATTATTTTAATTATTTTTGAGTGAAACATAAATACTTATTTAAGTTGATTATGGTAGTTAGTTATTTTTAAAGGTAAATTAGTATTACGATTATTGAAAAGGAATTTTAACATGAATATTTGATATAATAACCTTATTTTAAAAGGAAATTTCGGTTTAAGATTTACTCAAAAACTCTTATAGAATTTCTTAAGTATTATTTTTATTTAAGTAGTTTTAGTTGCCTTAATGTAAATAATTTAAGTATATATTTTTGAAAGGGATTATAAGGAGATGGGAAATTTGTTTTAAAAATAAAACAATAAAAAGTAGTTTTATTTTTGAAGTGTTAAAAGAAATTTACGTGATTGGGACGTAAATTAAACCGAAATAAATCGGGTATATTTCCCTAAAAAGCCAAGTATATTTTAAAAAAAATATTTCCAAGTATAAGTTAGAGGTTTTAAAGTGGTTTTGAAATAATGTTTTAGATGGAAATTATTACTAGTGATTTTGATATTTTTAAATGTAAATATTTATTAAGTTAATTATAGAAGTGATTATTTTAAAGGTTTAACTAGTATTATGATTTAAAAGATAATTATTTAATATTTATACCTTACAGAATAACTTTTATTTTAAAATTTGTTTTGGCTTAAGTTTTACATGAGAAATTATTATAAAATTTCATAACTAGTATTTTAAATAAAGTGTTTTAAGTAGGTTTTATTTTAAGTGTTTTAAAGCATATATTTTTGATAAGTGACTTAAATTATTTAAAAATATAAGATATTAAGACTTTGTTATTTTCAGTGGAAATGAAACAATTGGGTGGAAATTTATTCCATTGGAGAAAAAGTGATTTGAAAACTATTTGGTTTGAAGTAGAGAAAAATATCTTGCGAAGATATTTTGAAATAAATAATTTGGAAAATTATTAAGGCCTGATGGTTGTTTGTGGATCTTATATGATAGTTAAATAACCGACTATCAATATTGACCAATGCGCTGATTGTTTCGAAGAGACCGTGGTCCAGATTAATTTTTTGAAAATCACTTCGATCCAGTTTGAACGTTTTCGTGAGGAAGAAAGAGCTTGGAGTCGAAGATGAATTAGCGAACTGCAAGGGCTAATCGCTACTAATCCTTAGGGTGATTCCAAAATGGATTTAGTAGGAGTAGTGCCTTTGGTTCCGTTCGGATCGAGAACGGACTTGTATGGATGAATGCTATAGGAATACCGTCATGAGGACGATGTGAATTTTAAAGGAGATGTGTTCTAAATAGGTAATGCATAGCCTCTTGCCTCATCAACCGAGAATGACTAAAACATGGGAAGTACAGCAAGACTAAGTGGCTAACAACCAATTAGGGTAAGGTCATCCGTGTCTAGATGTCCCTTTTTGTTCGACTATGTGGGCGGTTTATGATTCCTACTGTGGGGTGATCTTGTTCAGACTATCCAGTAAGGGGTAGCTCCGGTCTTGTGTTGTAGGGGATCAGGGGGGATCCTCAATACTTTGATCTAGACTAGGTACTGTGACGGCTGGTACCGCAATAGCTCTGCCATTGATGGAAGCCCAATCTCCAATAAGTGCCTTCGGACATGTTTGTATACTTATTATGCTTGAATTTAATGAATGTAACAATTTGGCTATTTGAATAAGTATTTGTATATAAACACTACTATAATATTAGAGGATTTGATAAGAAATGTTTTGGTTATCGTAAGATAAAATCTCGACATGTTTATTTGTGGCGTGGTCTTACGAGATACCTTTGATTTCGAAAGGATTTTGATAACTCTAATAATTCAAATTGAGTGTGTTTTCTCATGCTGGTTTTCCAGATTGACTCGGGTGTTATTTTACTATAATGCTCGGTTCAGACCAAGAATTATAGGAGACAGGATGGGATGCTATGGAGCTTAGGAGACGAGCTAGATGGCGAGACGTATCACACGTACTTGATGTATATTCCACTGTGCAGTATAAGCTGTGTATTCAGTTGTGTGGGGACAAGTTAATATAACTGTCCAGTATTTTGCTATTGATTGTGTTGTACTCTGATGATGTAACGTATAAAGCAGATATAGTTCTTTCTCTATAAAGATCAGTCATTTATCTATTTTATATTGTTCCGCTGTGTTTGTGAGATTCTGATGTTGTTTCGTTTTTCTCTTCTTCTACCTCTTTTTCTCTTTCCTTTACCGTCTGGTTTCCGGCACTCGATTGTTCGGCATTTGATAGAGTGGACGTATTGAAGTCAATTTTCGGGCGTCGAAAAATCAGGTCGTGACAACTATTGATGCTGCAGTCATCACCATGATTATTTTCCAATGACTGAAGTGAGTTCAGTGCTATAACACTTCCAAAATCTATTTTAAACTATTTTTCTGTTCAAAAACATCTCTAAATAGTACAATTATTTATCTTCAAACACTTTGGAAAATGCTTTTAAAATCTCCGGGATTTAATTTTTTTTCAAATTCTGTTTTGAATCCATTTTAACTATAATCCATTTGTATTATTCATACTTTTAAATTTTAATTTTGGTTTTTATAAACCATTTCAGTTTTTTTTCAGATTATATAAAAACATCGAAACAAGCCAATTTACTACAATAATTTTCAGAAAATTATTCTTTTATATCAAATATAATTTGGTAAAATTATTTCATTTACCCGCTTCAAAACAATATTGTGTCAATTTACCTGGTTCAAGTGTTTAGAAACTCCTATCGTTTTGGTGGAGTCCCACTACTCCAACGGAATTTATATACCACTCAGCAGATAAATTAACACAATATAAAACCATTTTATATTCAATAACAAATACGCACTCATATCTATTACTACAGTCGTCTCATTCTAGAGTACTACTGACTCTATCTCTAATGAGTAATCCCCACCAGAGCCAAGGTTCTCGCTTAACCTTCAGGTCCGATACCAAGTGTAGAGACCTGCAGTTCTAAACCCCTTAAGTTGATAACAATTCACTCCTGTTCAACCTGAATTATACGAAATAGCGAATAGCTAGGGTAAAGAAGAAGAAAGAGGTAGAAGGAAATAGAACAAAAAACACAAAATCTCACAATCACAGCGGAACAAATATAATATATAATAACATATTTTTACACAAAAGAATCTGTAACAGTTTATATACTTACAGACATCATAGTACAACAATCTGGACAGTTATAGCAACTTGTCCTCATACAGCGGAATAAAAACAAGTACATGATATACGTCTGAAAACTCCAGCCCGTCTCCTGAACTTCATAGCATCCTAACCTGAATCTGTAGTACTTAGTCTGACCCGAGTATTATAACGAAATAACACTCGAGTAATTCTGGAAAACAAACGTGAGAAAACAAACTCAATTTGAATTATTAGTGTTATCAAAATCCTTTGAAAACAAAGGTATCTCGTAAGACCGCGTAACACATAAACACGACGGGTTTTTCCCTTACGATAACCAAAATATTTATAGAAAATCCAGTTATATGATAATAGTGTCTAAATACGAATACTTATTCAAATAGCTGAAATTGTTACATTAATTAAATTTTAGCATGCTAGGCTCTACAAATAAAATCGTAAAGGTTCGTATTGGAGAATGGATTCTATATGAATGACTAGGGGACTGGGGTATTTTCCATCAAAGTACACCTGTAGAACAATGCATCGAGGACCTCGTGGGGATCCCTTGCTACATAAGACCGATCTACCCTTACCTAGATAGACCGAATATGTTATCACCCCAGGTGTTCCTACCCTTACATTCGAGCGCTCCTTCTTTCATGCACAACCATATCCATAATATATAATTTTTCGAGGATATCAAGAAAAGTGATAACATACCCTAATTAGGTGCGACCCACTCTGCCTTACTGCATCTCCCCTATTTTAGTCATTCCCGGTTGATGAGGCTTGAGGCTAAGTGCTACCTTTCAAGAAACAATTCTACTCAGAATGCTCATCGTTCACCAACGATGATGTTCTGATATCATTCTTCCATACAGGTCGTCTTGGGTCTGGACAAACCGAATCATCGTCTTCATCATCTTCACGATATTCATTCGTAATGTTCAAACCGGATCGAAGTGATTTTCGGATAATTAAATATGATCTTAGTCTCTTCGAAATGATTAATGAAATTGGCCAATATTGATAGTCGTTTATTTAATTATCAATAAAACATCCATAAGCAAACACTAGGCCTTATCTTATAATATCTATAGTATTTATTTCAAAACATCTTCACCAAGATATATATTTAATCTTCTTCAATATTTCTATATTTGGAAACAATTTCAACACTTGGATCCATAACAAGATATTTCACCATTTTCAATACATAGAAATATTTCCAACTTCCATTTTTATAACACTTAGAAAATATTTCTATTCCAAATCATTTCCCACTAAAAATATTTCCAAAACCTTCTTTTCAATAGTTAAGGAAACTATTTATACGTATAATATCCGAAGTCATTTTAATATTAAACTTGGAAATATTTCATAGCTTATTCCATAAGTCTCCGGAATTTTAATAAATTCTTCCTAAGATTTCCAAATCGATTATACTTAATTATAATCCCAACCATTTACAACTTCTTAAATGAATTCAAATTCTTTCCAAAGTTATCGCATCTAAACATTGGAAATTTTCTCAAGTCTCTAAAATTCCATTTATAAGATTTCTCTTATAAATCTTATCCTTATAATATAACCTGTCCACACAACTCGAGAGAATTTTATAAATAAATTTTCAATCATTTCAAAATTATATATATATATAAAATGAGCATTTTTAAAGAATAGTAATTTATTATATTTTTTTAAAATATTTTTTAATTTATTATTTAAAGTATTGAAAACACTTTTATAAACATCAATAACTCATTTTTAGATAAACAAGTAATTTTCAAAGCTGATTTGAAAAGTTAGAATTTATTAAATAAATTATTAATATTTGAAATCTACTTACCAAAGTATTTCAATCTCAACTATTTTAAAATTTCATAGTTTAAATAATTAATTTTCCTTTTGAAATAAACTTAACTTCTTAGAATTAAAATATATTTTTAAAACCTCAATAAAGAGTTTAATTTATACTTTCCTCTCGATTCACATTACACCACTTCCATTCTAATCTCCTTAACTATTTTCACTTTTCAAAAATTGTATCCACTATTTCTCTTACCCTATTTCCATATTTTAATATAAATTATCCCGGTAGATTTATATTCACAATGTATCATCCGATATCGATTTCCCTTATTTATAGACATCGTTATAAATTTTATAACTCTCCTTGAGTTTCATTTTTTATAAAACTAATCTCTTTTATAAAATTCCATTTTTATAAATCCATTTATAACTTCCAATCTATTTTAATGTCCACTTCAACTTCTTTTTTATATTTCCAAAATATCTTTTATAAATTCTTTTACATAATTCATTTTTAAAATCTCCATTTAAATATTCACAATAGTTAAGTATAACCAAAATCAAATATATTTTTCTAACTCAATTTCTTTAAGATAACTCCAATTTCAATATAAATATTTTTATATCAAAAATTCCCTTTCATCCTAAAAATTTTAAAAATATATTTATGGTATTTAAAATATCAAAATCCAGGATAGTGCTACAATAGCATCCAATAATTCAAACTACAACAATAATCTATAACATATTATCTACACACATCATGTATCACTATATATGAAAAATGAACAATATACTTGAGGAATCCAATTAGATCCCTCTAACCTATTTCCCTACATTCGCTGATGTTAATATAACATAAAAATACCAATTCCACTTCGAGGGAGATATCGCAGTATATAGGGTCTTTCGCTATTATGCAGTGCACATAGGGTCTTATCTGCTATAACGTATGGGAACATCAATCCAATTACCATACATATACTATATATATATAACACCCAACCGATAATATTTATAGATTCATCCAATCAACTAATAATTTCAAATTCAATATTTTTGAATTATAATTAGCAATCCAAATGAGTGAGATTTTACTCACCTTCTCTAAAATTGCCAATCGTTCCAATTCCAAATTTATTCCAGTGTATAGTGTTTCGTTGCTACGATCCAATGTGACTCGTTTCTTTTTTTTTTAATTTCCAACCTCGCATAAATTTTTTTACAAACATTTATAAGTTAACTATTCTAATTTGAAATTAATAAAACTAATTACACATTTAAAATTTTCTAATCACCTTCATTAAAATTCCTTAATTTAAAATAATAAACCGTATAACTAAAATTAGTTACAACATGTACCCCCATCGTCTCGCTCTTAGGAAAACACGCAAACCCTACCAACTCAACTTCAAACGAGAACCCATGTGTACCATCCCCCCAAAACTACCGCCGCACCTTGCCTCCAACCTGCTGTTCTTCAGCCTTACGTGCGTGCTCGTCCCACACGACTGCCCTTACTCCACGATGAAGACCATCATTACCGACCCTAAGCCTTCCCTCTACAACCATTGCCAGCAACGTCGACTTCCACTTGCCTTTGATTTGCCAAAAAAATGGACGGAGTTGCTGCTTCTCCTTCCCAACCACATTCTGTCGCCTCGACATGCTTCCTTGAGTTCAACGCGGCCTCACGTCTTTAATTCACCCCAACAACACCAATACCCAACACTAAATTGTCAGGACTCGATTCTTCGTCTTCCGAAAATTCAACATCGACACTCACTTTATCGACTGCCGAGAAATCGAACGACGGAAAACCGAACACTGAGGGTTTTTAAGAAAAAGAATTTAGGAAAAGAGAAGAGAAAAAGATAGAAGATGGAGAGGAAAAGAAAACAGAAAATTTTAATTAGGGAAAAGAAGAAAGAAGGATTTTAAAATAGAAGAAAAAGAGAAATAGAACAGAAAGAAAATAGAGAAAATAGGACGGAACAGAAAACAAGAACAACATCAGAATCTCACAATTCGCAGCGGAACAACATATAATAATAAATGAATAATCTTTAAACAAAGAACTATATCAGTTATTACATTACATTACATTACATCATATCATCAGAGTGTACAACATCAAACAAACAGTGCAGCGGAAAAGGAATACTATATAGTAGTAATACGCCATGCCATCCAGCTTGCCTCCAGCAACTCCAGAATATCCAGAATATCCTGATAAACCTTAACTCTTGACTGCCCGTGTGGAAATTGGTGGGCACCCAGAGTTTAGGAAGGAAAAAAATAAACTCCAAGTCAGTCATGTGACTGGTGTGAGAACTCAAAACAGTTTATTTACTTTAAAATCAAAATAGAGGAATATTTTTAAAGTTAATTCGCAATGCTTTTAAAAATGAGACTACCATAAGGCCTCCCGCACACACACACAATGCAAACGCAGAATCGGAGGAGATTTCTCCTTATGATAGTCAAAGATGCTTGATACGCATTAAAAAGAAACATTTGATATTATTACTAGTGCATAGTGTAGAGAAAAATTCATTTCGAAAGTAGAATATAAATCTTAGCCAACATACGACCATTATCATATGCCTACTATAGCTACCATCCAAACAGTGTTGCGACACCATAAGTGAATGATAGGTTCTACAACTAATACCGTACAAGTTTCGTATTGTTTCTTTGGATATCCAACAAATGGTCAGGCCAAGGAACTTCCCATTGCCACTTGAGAATGCCTCTGGAAAGACATCCCCGAGAACCAAACCGGAACTCTGCCAACACAAGGCCGGGTTACCCCTAACTGGGTAACTACTGACACGAGCACGCCATTCCCCGATCGTAAACGACCTTTCTCACGGGATCCCGATAGCCAACAACCACAAAGTAATAAATTCGTAGTAACCACATAGGTTAAATATCTGGGCTCCATACCATGATACCACCTCTATCCAGAAGGAAATGTACATACCCTAAAGGGTGCTACCCCTCATAACCTTGCTGCATCTTTCCTGTTTTGACCATTTCCGGGGTGTGAGGCTCGACGAAGTCACGTCCACAAAAACATACTTTATACAAAAGCCATGCTTTGGGTCAACAAATGATCAACACAATGATCACCAAGATAGACGATCAAATAAACGATCCTATCACAATAATCAACACAATGATCATTTCAGCATCACTCAGCATATCACATTACCAAATTGGGAATATATCGCTGATAACTTCAACTATATAACCTCTGAGCTCGTACGTCTCAGAGAAGGGTGTTAAGCTAAAAGAATAAATTCTCCGCCACCACAGAAATATATTTGAAAGAAATCGGCTTTATATCTCAACTTGTAATGTCAGACACACAATCCATACAAGTCTGTTCCGGGCTCGAACAAAACCGAAGGCACTTACAAAGAAGTCCTTGCAATCCGGATATTCACAATCCTGATCGGATTCACCATCACATATGGAGAACTCTATACCGGAGCAACTCGGTGCAGAGTAAATCGACAGGTCATCCTATCGCTCTCGCAAATACCGGGTCTTCAACACCGATCTTCAATGCAATTCACAACGACGTATCACATATTCGGAATGGGTTATACGACCCCATGGTCCTTTCCCGGTTAACCCGAATAGTGAGCGCTTATTCAAAAATATAAGTGTAGCATTCACATTCAAACAAATCACATCAATTACCCATTTAAAGGGAAATATTGATAGTCGGTTATTGAACTATCACTGGATATGCACACATCACCGGTTTCCAAATAATTTTCCAAATTATTTATTTTCCAAAATATCTTTACAAGATATATTATTTCAATACTTCAAAAATAAATCAACATTTATTTTTAAACCCATTTTCCAATTTCATTTATAAATTCAATAGTGAATTTACAATCCAAAATATCTATGAATATTCGGTTTCAATTATTCATTTCAATATCCCTTTTCAATTTATCTTCAAAAAGATAAATTCTCAAAATATTCACTTTATACTGGAAAACATTTCCATACTTATTTATTCATAAGTAATTCACAAATTTTATTTATTTTCAACACTTGGAAAATATTCAATATACTTCAATCGAAATTAAGTATATATTTCATTCTTTAAGGAAATCATTCTCTTAAACATATTTATTTGGGCCAAAACGAATGTTACGTAAAACATCGTTACGACAACCCAAAATCACTAGTATAGGGATTCGAAATTAAAATAGATATATAAATCCCAATACTATACAAAGCATTTCCTTTCGGAAATCATTTACTATAACAACAGTGTTATAGTCTACTATTTCCTTTTAATTTCTCGAAAACGTCTATTTCAACAATAAATGTTGAAATCTATGGTTTCGAATCTCAACACATTTTAAAACATCGTTAGATCGTTTTAATTCAATTTAAACATCTCATTCAAACATTTTCTTTAACATATTATCCACTATTCAAAAACGTGAATATTCTTTGTTAACAAATTTCATCCTTTTATTCATTTTATTTCAAAGGATTATTCACAATTCAAAAACGTGAATATAACTCCATTTATAGGTTTCAACAATTAACTTATCAAAATAAGTCATTTGCGAATTTATAAAACAACGTTTATAAATTCCATTTCTATTTATTTATAAAAACTTCCTTTTTATAAATTCTTTTATTAACCTATTCCAGTTTATAACTCAATTATAAACTAAAAGTTCATATTATAAGTCAAATACTTATAAACGATTATTTTACAAAATCGTTCCTTAGAATTTCATAATTATAAATCTTATAACTTATAAGGTTCAATTATTTACCCAAGTCTATTCTTTTAATAACTTTACAAATTTTATAAACCTACTGTTTATAAAATTCCATTTATAACTTCACAGTTTATAATTCTATAAATTTCATTCATTTATGAAATTCATTTTCACTTCATTCAAACACTTATAAAAACTCGTTTTAAAATGTCCATATTTCAATTTATAAATATCCATTTATAAATCTCTTAATATAAATCAATTTATATTATTCTTTTTAAACGTCTTTAAATTCCTTTAAAATTTCATTCTTTTGATTCATAAAATAATCAAATTTTATAAATCCTATATTTAAACTTTTCATAATTAATTCTAAAATCCCGATTAAACTATTTTATAAAATCGTTAGCATCATATTCTCAAAAATCAGTTTTTTTACTATTTTTTTCTCAAAAATCATAATTTTTATAACTTTAAAAATTATAACGTTTATTTATTTAAAATAGATCAAATTCCAAACATATAGTATATTTTCAAAAATCACTTTATAAATCATTTTAAAATCCCAAAATCTGGGTCCAATGATGCTACACACCAAATAGTCAATCACGACTACAACGATATCATATATCGATATGATAATCCATCAAATATCAAAATATATGAAATCAAATAAAAACTGTTGAGGAATCCAGTTGGATCCCTCCAACCTGTTTTCCTGCATCCACAAACATTAGCACAATACCAATTTCGCTCCAGTACGAAATTATCGCGGTATATGTTCTTATTAAATATTATCCGCTTAATAACGGCGTAATAGGGTCTCATCCGCTAAACAAAAATGCGGGAAATCAACAACTGCAATATATACTTATGCCAATATATATATATATTGATATTATATATAATACCAATTTCACTGTTTATGAAATATTCGCGGTATATGTTTTTAATAAATAACATCCGCTTACTAACGGCGTATAATGTCTATTTTAACAATCAATAGATAACAATCATCATTCAAACTTGCATTCAAATATTTTAAATCTAACTATTTAAAATAAAATCGAAACTAATTCGATTGAGTGAGAAGTTCTCACCTTGATTTTAAATTCCGTTTTAGCTTTTATTTCGAATAAAATTAAACGGACGTTTAATTTTACCCAAAATTCTCACTAACTCCAAACGACTCCAAACCAACTCCATCGCGTAGTGCTCGTCCATACGATTCCAACGCAACTGAGTTTGCATTTTTTCGACCTCGTATGAAAAAGTTATGAATTTTTGAAGTTTGTACACGATTTAAATAACATAATCAACATAACTTTAATATTTAATCATACAATCAACATGGGCCGTAGGATTTTGCTCCAGCCCATCAGAGCCGCACATTGCTTCTCCCCAACCCTTCGTTCACGCCTTCAGGTTGCAAAAATGAGGCCGAACCCAATTCTTGAATTAGGGTTAAATAATACTCCTCAATCACACGATGAAAATTCGATCAAGACGTGCCGTTGCGAAGCCCCCAACGCAAGCTATCCACGGCCAGAAGCATGTGGAGCTCGGCCCCACCATTCATCTCGTATTGCGTGCGCAACATAGGGCCGACGGCCCCCTCTAACCTCCTCCACGTTGCACCAAAATCCATCATATCCGTATGGATTGAAAGCTTTCGCCAAGATCTTCATCTTTGTAGTTGATCACTTCGCTTGATTGTGAATGGATTTGGAGAGATTAAGGAATGAAATTGGGACAATTCTGGCCATTCATATAAAAGAGGCGGCTGTAGTATGAAATTAGGGTTTAGGTTTTTTTTTTTTTTTAATTTAGAGAGAGATAGGGGTCTATTTATAGGGAACCGATCGACACTATTCATCCCGGAAATTCCGAACTCCGATTTAAGCGCCGTAACCAGCGTTTCTAGGGTTTACCCCGCGTTCCGGACACAATGGAACAGGTTTCGGAAGCTAATTCGGAAGTATGTGCGAGTTATGGCTGTAAACGCTCAATTTGAATTAAACCGATTTAAGCGATTTTCTAGGCGTTTTAATTTGTACCGGACAAACGGTAAATCCAATTGACTTGAAATTTGAAACCTTACAATAATATCACATTACGGATCCGATGAAACTGGTTTCGTCGAAATCCGAGACTTTTTGAAAAATGGCTATTTTCACTCGTCAAATTTAAATTAAAAATAAATCGATGCGTTTCGAGCTGCTACGATCAAACGGTAGCTCCGATTGAGACGAAATTAGAAATCCGGTAATAACTAACTATTACGGATCCAATGGAACTGGTTTCGTTCAATTCTGAGACTGTTCAAAAATTGACTATTTTCACTAGTCGATTTAAATATTAAAATATTCAATTTTCACAATTTAACTTTTAATTCGATTTTAAAAGTTCTAAAATATCATTCTAACTCCCATATGATAAAATAAAATTTTACAAATCATTTTCAATCATATTTAACTCAATTTTCAATTATTTCCATAATTTAACGTATTAAATTATTGATTTAATTATCCAATTAAATTCAATAATTCAAATAAAAATTTATTTGACTTATAAATTCACTTATTAATATTTAAAATTAATTAAATATTAAAATTTTAATTATTAAAAATCCTGGGTCGTTACATAAATAGAACGCGACCCCCACCATAAGCACAGCGTTGTTGTGCGCTTCACAAGTGATTCGATCGCCAAACATTTGTCCACCTCCTCCCTAAATGCGATTCAACTTCATGATTCTTTTTTTCCGATTTGAGAGTGGAAGAAAGGGAGGAATGTTGCGATTTTAAACAAGGCAGTGTCCATTTTTTTATTCTCTAGTGATTTCAAATAGAACGAATTGATAGGATAAAAGAGGGAGAACGAGATTTAAAGGTGAAACGGTGTACGTGATAGGTGGCGTGTTTGACTAGAGAAGGGTAGTAGATTTGATTTTTATTTGATTTATATTTTTTTGATATTGAAAATATATATATTGTTTATGTACTTCGAAGTTTCAAACCCCTATTGAGGCACGTCGCCTGTCATTTCTAATGTTATACTGTTATTCCGAATTCACTAAAACAAGTTCCATAGCCTAATTCGATCATGTGCGGAAGATAGCTATTTAAATCGATTGTTTAAATTAAATTAAATTAAATTATTTCTAGGTGTTTTCAGATCGTACGACCAAACGATAAATATAAATGCTACGAAATTTGAAATCCGATAATAATACGATATTATGGATCCAATGGAACCAGCTTCGTCAAATTCTACGACTGTGCCCCGGATCGTTATTTTAACACGTCAATTAAATAGACGATTTCCAAAATCTACGAAATCGCTCAAAATTTCAGTTTTAAAAACTTTCTAACTCAATTATGACTCCAAACAAAATATTTAAAACCATTTAAATATCTATAATTAATTGTTGAAAAATCCGAGTCGTTACATACATTTTCCTATTTCCAACTTGGGATCTCCCGTGGTTGATGTAGTCCAACAGTTCTTTGGTGGTTGATTTGCTGGCAGTTTGCACATCTACTCACAAAGATAGAGATAACCCTCTTCATTTCAGGTCACCAAAATACTCTCATCACATCCATGTATATCTTATTGACCCTAGGGAGGATACTCAACTTTGATTTTTAGCATTTCATCAAAACTTCCTGTCCAAGTCCATCAACATCTAGAACGCACAACCTTCCATTTATCCATAAAACACCCCAACTATCAATCTCAAAACCATAATTTTGACGCTTTTTGACTCCCTGCATGAATTCTTCCTAAAAATTATCTTCCTTTTGTATGTTTGCAATCCTTTCCTGAAGGGTTGGAGTAAGAGAAACCCAAACCATATTCCTACTTAAAGTGTTTGCCACCATATTTTCTTTTCCTGACTTATAGAGAATATCCAAATGATAGGCCGTCAGAACTAACCACCACTACCACCTCAAGTTCATACGATTCTGTGTGAAAAGATACTTCATGGACTTGTAATTAGTGAAGAGCTTAAACTTTTCTCCCATTAAGCAATGTCTCTACATCTTCAAAGTAAACATGACAGCTAACAATTCTAAATCACGTATTGCATAATTCTTCTCATGAATCTTCAACTACCTCCTAGCACAAGCAATCACCTTCCCATGCTACATCAGAACTGCCCATAAACCTACTCCATAAGCATCAATATAGACATTCATACCTTTTCCTCTACTCGGGATAGCCAAGTCGGGAGCACTATTCAACCTTTTCTTCAATTCCACAAATGCTTCCTTGCACTTTATACTCCATACAAACTTCATATCCTTCTTTGTCAACGTAGTCAAGTGCGAGCCAATCTTGAAGTAGTCCTGTATGAATATCTTATAAAATTCAGCCAGGCCTAAGAAATTCCGGACTTCTATAGGGGTTGTAGTGTCTTTTATTCTTGAATAGCCACTACCTTCGTTGGATCCGTAGAAATGACATCTCCCGACACAACATGCCCCAAAGAACTTACTCTTGACTGCCAAAAGTGACACTTAAAAAATGTAACGTGTTTCCTTAATGTTTCTAACACCACTTCTAAATATTGTTCGCACTCTTCCTCGGTCTTTGAGAAGATAACGTAACGTCTAAAAACATTAACAAAATTTATTGAGAATATTCCTAAAAACGCAATTCATAAGATCTACGAAATACGTAGGTGCATAATTAGCCCAAAAGGCAGAACCAACCACTCAAAGAAAAACTTTGGCCCTCTAAATGCAATTAAAGGTATGATATCCCTGCTACTCTAAGCTAGTGAAATCCAGTAGCCAGGTCCATCTGGAAGAATAATCAAACACCATGAAATTGGTCAAAAAGTTTATCTATGCGGGATAAGTGATACTTATTCCGAATGGTCTGCTTATTGAACTTAAAATAATCTCCACATAGTTTTAAAGAACCGTTAGACTTTCCTACAAAAACTACATTTAATCCCCAACCCGAACGGCTTGGTCTAATTAGCCCCCTTATCAACGCATAAGTTTGATTTATTGGCTCCTTCCTTTCTCTTGTGGCTATTTTATGCATAGGTTGAATAACGGGCCTCGATCCGAGAACTAAATTGATGCAAAACTCAAACTCCTGATGTGAGGGTAGACTATTAACTACCTCAAAAATATCAGGGAAATCTTTAACTAATATAAACCCTAATTCTTCAAGGGATTGCTCCAACGCATAAAGGAAACTACTCATTGGCTTTTTGGGATTCTTACATGATACCTCATCAAAATCCTTGATTTTAGTTTTGAAAAATATCGTTCGTCCAACACAATCTAAAACAGCTCCATTCACTGACAGTCAATCCATACCCAATATAACATCAGACCTCTTCAAATCCAAGACAAGTAGGTTATAAGAAAAATAGTGGGTAAGGAAAGTAATTAGAACATCCTCACACATCTTACACAGATTAGTTATACCTCATCTAGGGTTGGGGACACAAAAAGGGCATTCTTCAAATTTTGGGGAAAATTGCAATTTATCTACTGATTCTAAAGATATGAAACTATGGGAAGCCCCAATATCAAACAATACTCGAACAAAAATGCCATTAATCATTAAGATACCTTCATGAACTCTATTGCCTTTCATATCCATCGAGGTTGACAGTACATCCTCAATAGCATAAAACATGGCATGTTGTCCCTTCTTTATTAATGGACAATCCTTCACCATATGTCCCAGTTGCTGATACTTATAGCAAAGCGTCCTCTGAACCATTAGAGAGATAGGTCCTGTAGACTGCCACTGAATTCTAGAATTATTACAGAACATAGTGATGGCCCTTCTGATTACACTTATTATAAATATAATCCTTGAAACGGTCCTCTTACACTCCTCGATCTAGCTTGCCTTTCCATTGTTTCTTTCTTGAATTATTAAACTTCCTCTTGTTTAGGTTATTGGTATTTCCACTTGATGTTGCTGCTGGCTTCTGTTCGTCAAGAACCTCATATCTCAGTGCCATGTCTACCAAATCCACAAAAGAACCCTTCAGATGGGCGATTATCTTCTCCTAGAAACCTTCCCTCATACCTATCACAAACATCTCATTTTTCTTTAGAGGGTTATCGATCAGCTCCGACCTAAATAGTGATAGCTCATTATACTTTGCCTTATACTCAGCTACGGACAAGTCTTCTTGCTTAAGATTTAAGAAACTCCTATATGTTTGAATATTTCCAACAGTAGTCATGAACTAGTCCTCAAATACTTCCTTAAAACTGGCCTAAGAGAAATCATTTTGGTACATTAGCTATAAAAGAATCACATCATGTTGTCGCTCCCTCTTACAGCTGCCAAGAAGCTAAGAAACACTTCTACTCATCTAACATCTAAACGCTCAAAAATCTTCTCGCAAGAACAAAGCCATGTCTAAACTTCAACAATGGATTATGTTTCCTTGAACGACTTTCCTGTGAGAAATGCGGATTACGGATCTTAAGGCTAAAATTAACACTAGAGGGGGGTGAATAATGTTTTAAGGAATTACAAATTCTTTTCGAGTTTATATTAATTTGAACACAAATGTATGCAATATTCAGACACAGATATGATTACAGAATCAAATACAGATGCAGACATAAAGTAAAAGCAATAAAGGAAAGAACACATCGAATTTTATACTGGTTTGGAGTAACCCTACATCCAGTCCTGCAACGCAAGTACGAATTTCCTTTCAAAATCAATTCTTACAATTACACCCACAATTTCAAGGCCACAAGGTACACCGCTCCGGATTCACTATCCTCTGGGTAGAGATACTTGATTTTACTGGCAACAAGTTCACCCGATTGATTTTCCAGGCTACAATCACACCTTTTCTCGCTCGATTGATTATAAAGAAATCTATAACTCTGAATAGCACTGGGATCTTGTTGAGATAGTGATAGAGAATCAAACCAGAGATGATCTAGTTAAATTCAATGGTGATTTCAGCAGAGTAATGGTAAAAATGTATATAAAGAAATGTGAAGAAGAAGAGTGAAATCAGAGAAAAATATAAATATAAATTCGTTTAAAACAACTCCTATTTATAGTAGAACAATAGCCATGTCTATTCGTGAAAGAATATGACGAATAGACACTTCCTTTGAAATTCAAAATTTTGAAATAAACTGTCACCTTGTCGACAAGAGTTCCTTGGGGTTGTCGACAGGCCTAAGTTATTTTTGGTAATTTGTTTTTCTTTGAAAATAACTTCTATCTTGTATTAAAACTATTTTAAACTTTATAAATATACTTAACTATAGTTAGAATACATAAATAAGTATAGAAAATAATATTTTGGTATATATAAAATTTTACTATAATTTTATATTTAAATCTAAGTATAAATATTAAAAGTTAAATATCTTATAATTAAAAGATAGGTTAAAACCAAGGATAATTTGATTTTGAAAATAAAGATTATTTTGAGGCTAAAAGTATTTTGAGGCTAAAAGTATTTTAAAACCAGGATAGACGTTTTTGATTTTTAAAAGGAGATTTTGAAATCATTTTGAAAACAAGATATAATTTTGTGAAACATTTGAATAAAAGTTAGTGGATACAAAATAATGTTCCATTAGATTTTAAGTAGATTCCATCCTACCTAAGGTTCCATCGCTTTAAGGGGCTGGAAGTGGATTCCGTTCCACGAATAAAATGGATTTTAAGATATCAGTGCTTTTCTAGGAGTTTTAACAAAATTCCTAACTAAATTACTTATATTGAAATCTTGAACTCTTGATAATCTTGATATTCATGAGTCTTGAATCTTGATATCTTCGATCTTGAGTTTATCAGTTCTTGAATCCCTATACTGTACAGTCTTCATTCTTTGATACATGTATATATATCCTGCATATACATATATCTAAACAATACTGTTAGTATTTATATTTTATAATCTTATTCTAAGGTTGTTGTCATCAAAACCAACTTCTCAGGGACTAACAATCTCCCCCTTTTGATGATGACAACATTTGTTTATAAAATATTACCTATCCTAATAACTCCCCCTAAAACTAATAACTCCCCCTTAATCTACGTCTAACTATCTTATTTTATACTTCTCCCCTTTGTCATCAACAAAAACTAACTCGAAACTATGTAACTCCCCCTTAGTCTAATACTATATGACATGTGGTTATAATGATAGCGTTATCATAAATAATCAACACTTAATTCTGAAACTAAAATTAGTCCTTAATTACTAACTATCCTAACTAAGAATGCATATATGATAAAACTTATAATAGTGATAATGTGAGAATTCAAATATAAGAACACAAATCATTTATTAATTATATATTGTTATATTTACATTTGTGTAGAAAACGTAAGTAAGATCATATAATAATAAGAAAAAGAGAAAAGAAACTAATGTGTTATCCTTGAAAATGGGAGATCTATGAACCGAGCAATTTGGGTAGTGGAAATAGAAATTTCCACATTGTTCGACTAGAGTTTCATCCTTGTCAAAGCACACTTCGCCAACGTAAACAACTTTGTCATCATCTTTAGCATGCTCTTCTTCCATGAGGGCTTCTTCTTCTTCTTCTTCCTCGCTGTCCTTTTGCACTTGATCTCCTGAAGATTCTTCATCAATCAAGATGGGATTGGCGTGATTGTCCATTAGAAACTTTTGCAAGCTTCAAAGGATTTTGACTTGCCGTTCTTGTTCTTTGGAAATTTTGATTTGCACTACTTGAACTTCAATCATAAGTTGTAGTGCATCCTTCAAGGAAACTTTCATTTTTATCACCTATGCAAGCGTAGTTCGTTGAAATGGTCTTGCAGAAGGAAAGGGGACAAAAAGGTTGAATTTTTATTTGATCTGGAGGAGGAGGCCATTGTTTTATTGTTTTCAGAAGTTAGATTAGAGAAAGGACAGAAAGAATGAAAAAAATTTCGAAATAAGAAGAATATATAACCACCCATTTGAATTTTGGTGGAAAAATTTCAAAAGAAAAAATTCGTTATATGTCGATAGGGGTAAAGGAGGGTTGTTGACAAGGTACTTATATTTTTGCTGTTTGATTAATTTAATTTTAATTTTTAATTATACTTTGTTATTTATATTCTATATTTCAGTTAATGAAAAAATACCTAATTCTCTTCTTAATTTAGTAAATATAGATACATTTAAGAGTTTTGTTAAGATGTCAGCAATTTGGTTCTCGAAATTGATATAATCGGCAGTAATTACTTCCCTACTTATATTATCTCTGAGAAAATAGTGTCTGATATCAATATGTTTAGTTCGAGCATGATGAGTAGGATTTTTGGATAAATTTATTGCACTAGTATTATCACAATAAATTGGTGATTTTGAGATATTTAAACCAAAATCTTTTAAAGTTTGTTGCATATATATTACTTGAGAGCAAGCCAAAGCAGCAGAAATATACTCTACTTCGGTTGTTGATAAAGAAACTATGTTTTGCTTTTTACAAAACCAGGAAATTAGAGAATGCCCCAAAAAGTGACAAGTTCCACTTGTACTTTTTCGGCCTGATTTACAACCACCATAATCAACATTACAGTAAGATTTTAATTCAAAATAATCATTTTTGGGATAAAATAAGCCATAATCAAAGGTGTGTTTAACATATCTTATGATACGTTTTACAGCTTTTAAGTGGGTCTCTTTAGGTTGGGATTGATATCTTGCACAGAGACAAACACTATGCATGATATCAGGTCTACTAACAGTGATATAGAGTAGCGATCCAATCATTTCTCTATATAATTTTTAATCTACATCTTTCGAGAGATCTTCTTTATTTAGGTACTCATTGGTTGCCATGGGAGTGGGTCTTCCACTTGCAGTAGTCAAACCAAATTTACTAACTAGGTCTTTAGCATATTTTTCTTGGCTGATAAACATACCATTATCTAATTGTTTTATTTGCAATGCTAGAAAGAAGTTTAATTCATCCATATGACTCATCTCAAACTCTTTTGTCATTATTTCAAAAAATTCTTTATTCATTTCAAAATTTGTTGATCCGAAAATGATATCATCTACATAAACTTGTACTAGTTGAATATCATTTTTATTTCTTTTAGTAAAAAGATTATTATCTACTTTACCAATTTCAAAGTTTGATTGTAATAAGTAAGATCATAGTCTATCATACCAGTCTTTAGGAGCTTGTTTCAGACCATATAGAGCTTTCTTAAGTTTGTAAACATGATTCAGTAATTTTTCATTTTCAAAAAGTGGTGGTTGTTCAACATATACTTCCTCTTTTACAAATCCATTTAAGAAGGCACTTTTAACATCCATTTGAAATAAATTGAAAATATTATGATTTGCAAAAGCAAGTAGAATCCTAATGGCTTCTAATATTGCTATGGGAGCAAAAGTTTCATCACAATCTATTCCTTCTTCTTGACAATAACCTTGAGCGACTAACCGAGCTTTATTTCTAACAACTCCACCTTGTTTATTCATTTTATTTTTATAAACCCATTTAGTTTCAATTATAGTTTTATTTTTAGGTCTAGGAACAAGTTCCCAAACATCATTCATAGTGAATTGATTTAGTTCTTCTTGCATAGCCAAAATCCATGAATCATCAGTTGATGATTCTTTTGGATTTTTGGTTCAATAGTTGATATAAAGGCTACATTGCTCATTTTACTTAGTTGATTTCTAGTTGTAACAACAGATTGCATATCTCCTAGTATATTTTCTATAGGATGATCTTTTAAAAGTTTAATCTTTTTATTAGGATGATTAATTTCATTATTAGTTTCAGTTGACTCTTGATTTTAAGTGATTAAATCCTCTTCAACATTTGTATCTTAAAATTTTTTAAGACTATCATCGAATGAAACATGCATTGTTTCTTCGATGATGTTAGTTCTTAAATTAAATACTCTGTATGCTTTACTTCTATTAGAATATCCGATAAAGATACCTTTATCTGATTTAGGATCAAATTTATCTAAGTTATCTTTTGTATTTAAAATAAAACATTTACTTCCAAAAATTCTAAAATAAGATACCTTAGGTTTCTTTGTGTGAAGAAGTTCATAAGATGTCTTATCAGTTAAAGGTTTAATTAAAATTCTATTTAAAGTATAACAGGCGGTAGCAACTGCTTCTGCCCATAAATATTTTGGTGATTTACTATCTGAAAGTATAGTTCTCGCACACTCTTGAATCTTCCTATTTTTACGTTCTACTACTCCGTTTTGTTATGGAGTTCTTGAAAATGAAAAAAGTGTGAGTTATTCCCTTTTTATTGCAGAATTCCTCAAACTTTTCATTTTCATATTCACCACCGTGATCACTACGGATGGTTATAATTTTTATAAAAAGTTGATTTTGAATCCTTTTTGTAAAGTTCTTAAAACATTCAAAAGTATCGCTTTTATGTTTAAAAAATAATGTCGATGTAAATCTAGAATAGTCATCTACAATTACAAAAACATATTTACCATGATTTATTGACTGAATTTGAGATGGACCAAATAAATCAAGATGAAGTGATTCAAGAGGTTTTGAAGTTGAAATCATATCTTTTAATTCAAAGGAACTTTTTCTATGTTTTCCTAATTAACATGCATCACATAAGCTATCTACTTTAAATTCATTTTAGGGGGACCTCTTACTAGATCATGTTTTGATAGTCTAGATAAGAGTTTGAAATTCAAATGCCCAAATCTCTTATGCCAAATCCAAGTGTCACTTGTATTTGCCAAAAGACACAGGTTATCATTTGAAACTTTCATACTAAGAATATAAATATTCTTTTTTCTAATTCCCTCAAATATTATGGTTGAATTATTATCTTCAATGTGACATTTATCTTTTTCAAATTTAATTTTATATCCTTTATCGCAAATCTGACTAATACTTAGCAGATTACATTTCAGATTCTTAACTAGCAAAACATTAGTAATAATAGGAGTTTCAGAGTTACCGACTTTGCGGATGTCAATCACATATCCTTTTGAGTTGTCCCCAAAGTTAACCGGTCCTCCATCTTTGTATATTATATCATTCAGCATATCCGGATTACCAGTCGTGTGTCTAGAGCATCCACTATCGAGTATCTATTTATTCTTTTTGATCTGCACAATTTGTCCATTGTGGATTGATTCGTCAACACCCATAAAACATATTTCCTGCACATCATACAATTTTGGTAGACAACTTGAATTTGAATATTGATTATATGCAGACTCATGTGACAATGATGATCTATGTATTTCTAAACTAGTATTAACAAGGTTTTTAAACATAGCCGTTTTAAAAGCTTTCTCAAAAGTCATATTATGAAACTTTGAAAACCTTGCTCTGATACCAAATGTGAGAAATGCGGATTACGGATCTTAAGGCTAGAATTAACACTAAAGGGGGAGGGTGAATAGTGTTTTAAGGAATTACAATTCTTTTTGAGTTTATACTAATTCGAACACAAATGTATGCGATATTCAGATACAAATATGATTACCGAATCAAAAACAGATGCAGATATAAAGTAAAAGCAATAAAGGAAAGAACATACCAAATTTTATACTGGTTCGGAGTTACTCTACATCCAGTCCTGCAACACAAGTATGGATTTCCTTTCAAAATCAATTTTTACAATTACACCCTCGATTTCAAGGCCATGAGGTACACCGCTCCAGATTCACAATCCTCTCGGTACAGATACTTGATTTTACGGGCAACAAGTTCACCTGATTGATTTTCCATGCGACAATCACACCTTTTCTCGCTTGATTGATTTTCCCGGCTACAATCACACCTTTTCTCACTCGATTGATAACAAAGAAATCTATAACTCTAAATAGCACAGGGATCTTGTTGAGACAGTGATAGAGAATCAAACCAGAGATGATTTACTTAGATTCAGTGGTGATTTCGGCAGAGTAATGGTAAAAAAGTATATAAAGAAATGTGAAGAAGAAGAAGAGTGAAATCAGAGAAAAATATAAATATCAATTCATTGAAAACAGCCCTTATTTATAGTAGAACAGCAGCCATGTCCATTCGTGAAAGGATATGACGAATAAACACTTCCTTTGAAATTCAAACTTTTGAAATAAACTGTCACCTTGTAGACAACGGTTCCTTGGGGTTGTCGACGGGCCTAAGTTATTTTTGATAATTTGTTTTTCTTTGAAAATAACTTCTATCTTGTATTAAAACTATTTTAAACTTTGTAAATATACTTAACTATAGTTAAAATACATAAATAAGTATAGAAAATAATATTTTGGTATATATAAAATTTTATATAGTTTTATATTTAAATCTGTGAATAAATATTAAAAGTTAAATATATTATAATTAAAAGATAGTTTAAAACCAAGGATAATTTGATTTTGAAAATAAAGATTATTTTGAGGCTAAAAGTATTTTAAAACTAGGATATATGTTTTTGATTTTTAAAAGGAGATTTTGAAATCATTTTGAAAACAAGATACAATTTTGTAAAACATTTGAATAAAAGTTAGTGGATACAAAACAATGTTCCACTAAATTTTTCGTAGGTTCCATCCTACTTAGGGTTCCATCCCTTTAACGGGCTCGAAGTGGATTCCATTCCACGAATAAAATGGATTTTAAGATGTCGTTGCTTTTCTAGGAGTTTTAACAAAATTCATAACTAAATTACTTATATTGAAATCTTGAACTCTTGATAATCTTGATACTCATGAGTCTTGAATCTTGATATCTTCGATCTTCAGTTTACCAGTTCTTGAATCTCTATAATGTACGGTCTTCATTCTTTGATACATGTATATATATCCTGCATATACATATATATCTAAACAATAATGTTAGTATTTATATTTTATAATCTTATTCTAAGGTTGTTGTCATCAAAACTAAGACTAACATTTCCGCCCAGCTTTGTATAATTCTTGCACATGGCTGCAAAGTTCCCTCGTGGCTACACCGGTACCGCCTCTTCAACTATTCCAACTCTATCAGCATTCATAGCTCAACCATTGGTGGTCATGGTGTTGCTAGCTCTTCTACCTTGTCTTGTCCTATTGCTCATTCTTACTACCTGGATATAGTAAGATAACCCTTTAGAATAATTAAACCATATAATCTTAAGGAAAGGGTACTAATCAATCATATCAAAGTTAATCTAACTAACTCGAATATACATATATATACATACATACACATGCACGAATAAAAGTTACAAATATGTGATCTCAAAGACTAAACTCATTCTAGAGTATTACTTACCCAATCTCTAATGAGTTGACCTCAAACTAAGGCCTAGGCGTTCGCTTAACCTAAGCTGTGATACCACTTGTAATGTTTTACCTTTCTTACACCCAAAGACGATACTCAATGCATCCATGTATTCATATGCCAATCATTTACCTGTCCAAAATATAATTCGTTAAGGTAAAAAGAAAAACTTTGAACCACCGCAATGTGTGGTTGAATTCACGTTTCTGTTTGAAGAGTTTCTATCCGACTCTGCTTATACATTTAAATTGAACTAGTTAAAGTAGTATTCTATGTATGCTCTATATATAGTGTGATAGATTGTATATGAAACTTCAATTTAAATAAGTAATAAGCGATAAGTAAACTTACCTTTTTCTTATCGCTATTCTACAAAACAACCCAAGCTTCCCACACGCTAGCGCCCATCCAATATGGCTTCTTCCCTGCTTTTCTTATGCCCAACATCGTATTGTCTTTCTCATCCGATAGTTTCTGCAAAGGAGAATGTCCACTTCTTGCAAATCTATAGCTCTCTACACGTTGAAATAATGTAAGTTATACATTTATACTTAATCCGCAAATTGTACAGTGGTTATATATAATGATAAACAAATTTACACTTATGAGGAAGTCCTAGCAGATATACTCTATGTTGTAAGCAGAGATTTTACCCCACTTAGGCCAGCATGCGGTCATTCTCCTTGTAACGACCCATAATTTTCGACTATTTAAATTGTTAAATTAATAAGTTTTGGTAATTTAATATGGAAAGAAATAAAAACTTTGTAATTTAATAACGAAATGAATGAAAAAATGAAATGTAATAAATGATAATTAAAGCTAATTATTAATAACTTGAATGTAATTCTAATAAATGAAATAATGTAATGTTATACTTGGTTAGAAATAAAATGTAAGGAAACAAATGTAAATATTTATGTTATTAATGGTAATTGGATTAAAGTAGTGTTGTGTAAAGAAATATTTGTTATATTAAAGTGTAACAATGTTAATGTAAGTTGATTATTAACAATGTGTATGAAATTCTAATTCATTGTAATTTAAATGCTATGCTTGGTTATAAATTTAATATGGTAAAATATAATTAAATATTGGATTAACCAAGGAAATAATACATTGATTAATAGTAATTGAATGAGATTTGTGTAATGAAATTAATGGCAACATTTGTTGTAAGTAATAAACTTATAAATGAAATTAAGAAGTGAATAGTGACAATTATTATAAGTTACCTTTTTATGTAGTCCATTAAATTAAATTGGAAATTAATTGTGATTAAAATGAAATTAAATATTATGTTACTTGAAATTAAGAAAAATTGGAGAATATTAATGTGATAAGATATAAACCAATAGTAATTATATCCATAAGATGATAAATGATTTAATAACAAGATTGAAAATCAAATAATTGGATTTATTGAAATTTCTATTGATAATAATGAATTTACATAAATTGAAATTTAATACTATAATTGATAAATTAATTAACTTTAAATTGATATCAAAATTGTCTAAAGTACTGTAATTGTTTAAGAATTAAAAAATGATAAAATTGGTTAATTATGGAATTGAAGATTTAAAATTTGATTTTAATCAATATAATATTAATTTATTTAATTAACTAAATTATAGTCATTTTGGCCACTGACTCGGATTTCGACGAAAATAGTTTCATCAGGTCCGTAACAGTGAATTATTGTAGGATTTCAAGTTTCGTAACGATCAGACTTGTCATTTGATCGTACGGGCTTGAAACGCCTAGAAATCAATTTAATTGAAATCCATTGAAATCAATATGAAATAAGCTGATGTTAGCATAACTTCTTCATACGATGGGAGTAGGACCTTAAACCTGTTCCATTAATTTTAAAATTATCAAAAACATCCATTTTGATATATGGGTTGACCCATTTTCATTCCGGAGGCAGAACAGGCTTTTCGGGTCGGGTATCGTTCAAACAACCTGGTCCATTCTTTCTGTTTCAGCTTTGCCTGTAAACCGTTCGTTATAAATCCTAACTCCCTCTTATTCTATTTATCTATACCTACATCTTTTTCTCAGCTCCTCTTTTCAATAACAGATAAATTAAAACCCTAATTCCCCATTTGCAATTTCGTTTTCAAAATCAAATCAAAAATTCAAACTCCTCAAAATATATCGAATTATATATCAATTTGAAGCTCTTGACGAGCGCACCTTAAATCCGAGATTCGTTTTTCATTTGGAACCACTGTTCATCTAGAAATTTAACATCTATTCTCGGACTTTTATTTCATCGCGATCGATTGTGTCTGATCGACGAATCGAAGCTGCAGTATTGAGGAGAGAGCTGACTGAAGATCATTAGCATAGTTGGTTCGTCGAATCAATGGTTGGATTGGCCGATTTAATTCAAAGAGGGCTCGGGTTTTCCAGCGGCTGCTACAAATTTTGAGGCGTATGAGTCGCCTATATCGGCATCATGGCCAGGGGGTGTTGTGGTGAGGCGGCGCTTTGGTTAGGAGGTGGTGCAGCGGCGTTTCTAGCTCGAGTTCATGCTGGTGGCTGTCGTGACTTGAGTGTCGTGTGCGTGTTTGGTTCTCGCATGTGCTGCTATTGATTTGAGAAGAAGCTGTGTACATGTTTTTTTATATTTATTTTTTTTTGTTTTGTTTTATATAAATTTTAATTTCAATTCGTTCTAATAATTATAACTTATGCGTACGAGGCCCGATTCACACGCGGTTTTCTCCACTAGGATCGTATCGAAATTCCGGACATTATGACCTTGGTTTGGATTGATTCTGAGACATTTTGAATTTAGGGTTTAAATTGGATTTAAATTCAATTTAAATTCAAAAGTGAGTGTTTTAACCCACTCACAACTTCTAAAATTTCTTATGTTTGTTAAATTTAATTTATGATGTGATTAGAAATTTATTTATGGCCATTTGTTATATTTTGAATCAACACCTCAGTTGATTCGAATTTATTAAATTAAATCGTTATTTAATTTATTATTGAATATATTTTGCCAGTTAAATACGTGTTATTGATTATCTATTCTATACCGATATTTATTGACTGATTTGGATGATGATTGTGATGGATGTTTGACCGTTGATATTGAATGAATGGATGTTGTATTTTATACTATTACAGACTGCAAGTTTGTTATGGATCTTTTCAATTCATTTGGGATTGCGGTTTGAAATAATATACAATTGTGGATTGAAATGATAAATATCCATATCACTTGAACATAGGGTAGAGAATTATATACAAACACCAGATTGGTTAAATTAAATGGTTTTAAAATCCTTAATTTTTGAATGTAATAAAATGATATTTTGAAATAAAATTTGATTTATACAAGTTGAAGTATTATTGAAAAATCAAGTTTTCTGTTAAATGCGAATTGGTTTAAAGGAATGGGTTTAAGAAATGAAATTGAAATTTTAAAGTCGAATTTGAGATATAAGTGAAATTTGTAAGAATTTCGTTGTTTGAGTTGCGAAAAATATAAGTTTTAAATGTATTGGAATTAGAATAATTTAAAGTGATATTTTGAACATGTTTGGAATCGATATTGAATTAAATGATTTATTGAGAATTAGGATTTTTTCCAAAATCTGAAATTAGGTTTGAGAAATTGAAATGGTCTGAATGTGTTGAAATGAAATAAATAGTTTTAAATTGATATAAATTACAAATTCATGTTTTTAAATAATAATAATAATAAATAAACTGTTTTAAACTATATTATTTTTAGGATTTTGAATTTTTAGATTTATAAACTATTTTAATCTATATTTACTATATTAAATCAATTTAACCTATTTCAAAACCATTTAATTTATTTTAAAACTTATTAAACCATTTTTACTTATATTAAATCTAATTAATCTATTTTAAAGCTATTTAATATATTTTAATTATATTTAACTTACTTTGAATCTATTTATAACTAATTTAACTATTTATGACTATTTAAACCAATTTCTAAATTTTCAGACTAAGTAAAATAGGAAGTGTTTTTATTCAAATTCATTGGTTTAAAGGCAAAAATGATGAAATGATGAAATGTCCTAAATTGGGATTTAAGCGTATAATAAACTAAAATTGACGATTTTGAAGTAAGGATTTAACCTGTTTTGGAAATATGGTTTTGAAAGAAATTATGACTTTTGAAAGAAGTATAATTTGAAAGTGAATATGATTAGAAAGTGAAGATTATTTGAAAGTGATATGATTTGAAATCGAATATGATATTTTGATATTAATTGTAAATTGACTTTTCCAAAGGCAAAAGAATCATCCGGTGTGTAATAAGCAATTGGTTGTTAAAGAGACCGGGATCGGATATTGTCATACTCTCTTCCAATACCAAAATCACTTTAACAACTGTGTATGTAGTGGAGATTCCAGAAACGAAGTGGGATGGTTTGGTGAACAATTTTTGTATAGGTACGACGTGGCCCCGACTTCCATGAGTTTGCATAGATGTGACTAAAATCAGGAGCTATACCGGGCCAAGTGAGATCATTCCTCCAATCGGGCACATTTCTTCGATATTATATTCTGATTTTGTGATTGTTTGGTGGCCATCCGTCGATTTTGATATGGGAGTGTGTTCTAAGGTGAGTGATAATAGCTGTTATGCGTTAACACCAGTCCGAGAGTGGAATTGATATATCTACTTGGCATTTCCTTGTGTGCCATGTTCACATACCCTTGCACGCCTTCTACGATTTTTTTTGTACCATACCTATGGGGTGCCCTCTATGTAAACCTCTCGAAGGAGCATATGGTACTGTATAGACTAAGGAAATATATATAATGTGTTAAGGGGGATATGGGTACTGCCTTAACGCTATTTTAATATTTTTACTTTACTGTTGACATATTATAATAGCGTATTGTACTACATAGTAGATAGTTTAACGGATCCTTAGAAGACGTGAATCTCAAGCATTTCTTAAGTTAATGCACTCACATCAGACACTGGATAGGAGATGTCTAAACTCGTAAACATCTCTGATGCCGTTATACTCATATTTATTTTCATTGATTTAACTTACATAAGATTTTTTATTTATGACTCGAGTGTTTTGTCTTTTCGATTTGCTCGGGTCAGCCTGAGCATTTTAGGATTTGAAGACCTTATTTCTGGAGGACGAAGACGGAGATTGTATTATTATTATTTATTATAATTCACCGCATCTTGTATTCCGCTGCATTATTTATTATTCTCTGGAATGTGTAACTCTGATCGGTGTTGTATAAATATAATCAAATGTTTTGTAAACAGCTTCATGAACTGTTATTTGATTATTTTAATATTTCATTCCGCTGTAATATTCTGTTTTGTTTTTTTCCTTTCTCTCCTTTTTCTTATTCACTCCAATAACAATCCGCCATTCTATATGGTTTGAGCCGGCATGTGTGTCTGCCTAAAACATACAAAAAGGTGGGATGTTACAATCCTCATGTAAGTTTGCTTGGAAATATTAAGAATAAGTTCTGAAGGCTTCAGCTCAAACCTTATGTGTTAAATACGATACACACCTTTAATAAATCATGACTAATATATCATACACAAAATATTATGATGATGAAATAAATTTAGTACTTACCCTTTCACTTTAGGATGTGATGTCACTATGTGATGTCGCACCTGCTTTGATGGGCCAATGCCATTGCCTCCCATGGCAGTCAATCACCAAGAAGAAGCGGGGAACCTGAATAGGAAGAACTCCAATGTTGAAAAAAATGACATAATACCTACCACAAATATATCATTTTATTATAGTAGAACATATCATTTAATTATGAGAAAACATATCTTTTTTATGAGAAAAATGTAACATTAACAATCACAAAAATTCCTTCTATCAAAATGAACATTATTAATCAGTCCTCATCATTCTCTAGTTTAGACTTGGTCTCATATTATATATTATTTTTCTCTGTAGTCTCAAATGCTTTTTCCAAAACATTTGATTCATTGTTTAAAGGCCCAAAATTAGCATGATCGTCGGTTATTATTATTTCGCTGTTTTCCACAATACATGCCTGATAGGCTTGTTCATCTGGAACATTCTTTCCATCAAACGTAGATCTTGTTTTGCTTTAAAAGCCGCTGACTAATCTTCTATATCTCTTTTTAGAGATGGATATGAAGCATAGTAAACTTGTAGTGCTTGTTTGACTGGTACATAAATATCGTTTAGGAAACACGAATTACGGATCTTAAGGTAGAATTAACACTAGAGGGGGGAGGGGGTGAATAGCGTTTAATTAATTTTATGAATCTTTTTGAAATCCTTTCAAATTAAATCCAAATAGATGCAATTCACAAACACAGAATCAGACACTGATGCAAATAGCAAATAAAAGTAGTAAAGGAAAGAACATAATCGAATTTTATACTGGTTTAGAGTTACCTACATCCAGTCCCACACAATTTCTTATGCGGATTTATTTTCAAATATAATGTCGATATTACAACCTCAATTTCAAGGCCGCGAGAAACACCCTCTTGTCTTCGAGTCCAGGGAAAACTCTCTTAATTTAACCCGCCTACAAGATCACCTAATTGATGTACGGGCCAAAATCACACCCAATTGATTTACGGGCCACAATCACATTGTTTCCAATCACACTTTGATAGAGAGAGACTCGATACACTTTGATCTTTGATTATAAATGGTTCTATAATCTAAATAGCACTGAGATCTCTGAGAGAGTGGCGGAGAATCAAACAAGAGATGATCGAGTTTGACTCACTCGGAATTTGGACAGAGTTTTGTTAAAGCATTTGAAATATAAGAGAATATTTGAGTGGAGAAGAAGGAGTGAAGAAATGAAGAAAAACTAACTTAATATTCATTGAAAATAACTGGTATTTGTAGGAGAACAATGGTCATGTCCATTCGCGAAAGGTTATGACGAATAAACACTTCTTTTGAAAATTTGAATTTTAAATTCTACGGTTACCACGTCGACCTAGGGGGGTGAGGGATGTCGACGTGCCTATGTTAATTTTGAAATAAATTTTGCTTTAAAGTGATTTCTATTTTTAAACTTGTCAAAACAATTTCTAAACTTTATAAACCATTTTGAATATATTTTAAACTTATAAAGGAGTTTTAGAAAGTAATCTTAAAATATATAAAATATAAAAGTAATATCAAAAACTAAGTATAGATTTTTGTAAAATATAGTAAAGCTAAAAATATTAAATCAAGAGATAGTTTAAAAAATAAGAGATGATTTTGAAACCAACATGATTAAAAATAGTTTTTAAATTAAGGCTAAAATATTTAAATTTATAAAGATGACTTTTAAAAAATAGTTTTGAAAAATAAATCATTTTAAAAAATTTGTGGATTCTATTCCACTGGAGAAGGTCATGGATTCCATCCTACTAAGAGGTCGTGGGTACCATCTCACTATTAAAGCGAGAAGGTGGATTCCATTCGACAATTATAATCCGATTAAAGATTTTGGTGCTATTATGAAGTTTTAACAAAAATCTAGACTCTATTACTTATCTTGATATCTTGAACTCTTGAACTCTTGATACTCACGAGTCTTTAGTCTTGATTTCTTCAATCTTGAATTCATCGGTCTTGAATCTCTATACTGTACAGTCTTCATTCTCAATACCTGCACATATATATATATATATATATATCCTGCATATACATATATATCTAGACAAGAATATAAGTATTCATATTTTATAACAAGTCCTAAGGTTGTTGTCATTAAAACCATCATCTCAGGAACTAACAGATCGTACCTATGATAACTTAAGGTATGCTTTATTTCAATGAGATTATGATCTTTATCCACATTTATTCCAGAAATTAGAACATTGTTGAACTAATTGTATTTAGATTAAAAAAAAGTCCTCCGTGGATCGTGTGAAATATGTTAATTGAAAAACCTGGATTAATATGGCTTAAAAATCATTTATATGATTATTTGGATCATACGTACCTTTAAAATACACCGATATTGTTAATTAATTTTTCAGCACCATATGCTTTAGTGGTTAATTCATAACCACTAACGAAGAATATTAGATATGTATTAACATTTCTTTTTGGTCCCAACACAAGATGTTTCAATCCTTCGTCAACCACATAATTTCTCGGATTATAAACGTAGTTAAAAAACCTACCAGTAAATTATTTACCGAGATCGCCGCGTGGATGTTGTGGTTTATAAACACAACAGATATAGATAGTATATTGTATTATAAACTGCATGTGTATTATTAAAATAAATATATCGAGAATTATTAATTAATATTACCTAACAAATGATGTAATTTCAGCACAATTAAGAAGAACATATATGTGTGCTACATGGTTATCTCTATTGTCTAACCATAGTTCCATACATTTTTCAAAGGATATGCAATGTTGTTAAAAATTTGATAACACTTCTTGAGATAAATCTTGTTCAACGCCTTCATTCATTAAGTGAACACTTTCAAATGATAAGTTTACATAGTCACTAAAATAATGAGAAGAAAAAAGAATGAAGCTTCTTCTTCGATATATGATTTGTAAATCAAACCTTCAACTCGTGCTTTTGGTCTTAGTTTTTTCTATATATAATTTAAATACCTATTAAAAAATTGTTCTAAATTAAAAATTACTTATATATGTGTAATTAAATAAATATTTAACATACTCAATACTAGTACCTTTCAAATGGATACATCCATCCATATTGCACAGCATTTCGAAGACGTGTTTTAGATGAAAGATTAATAGGTAAATGCTCCATTACATTAAAAAAACTTAAAGAGAATATTTTCTCTAGTTTGTGGAGCAGTATAGGAATTTACTTCAAGTTTACATAGGCGATCAACTTTTAACATAGGCGATCAAAGCTCTTTATAAAACAAACCAAGTTTGGTTATAACCATCCAAACTTTTATAGGCAGTAGTTCTTTGAAAGCAACAGGTAATAAATTTTTCATCATTACGTAATAATCATGGCTTTTCGTTTTCATCCCACTCAATTTACCATTATTATATTTGACATATCTATGAAGGTCAGAAAAATTCCATCAGGACATCTTAATCCTACCACCTATTTTAATAGAACTTTAACTTGGTTATTATTTAACTCATAACATGCTTTGGGTTTTTAGTGTCATTTGGCTTGATATGAAGCTCGAGATGCTTCTGCATTTCTTGTATATAATGTCTTAATTTCAAATCGTTCTTAGTCTTCCCTTTAACATTGAAAATTATATTAAACGCATTATCAAACACGTTTTTCTCATTGCGCATCATGTCAATACTATAACGAAGTAGGAGTTATTTCAATAAGGCAACTCCCAAGGTATACTTTGCTTGCATCAATGGTTGTAAATAACATCGATCCCTTGCGTTGGATCATCAAGGCCAGGGACGACAGTAATGAGAAACATTTATGGAGTTTTCGTACACATCCACAGAGGTAAATTGTTAGGTGTAATGATAATAAATCAAGATAAATATTTAGGACCAAATTGAGAAAATGGTGAAAATCCATCCGTACATAAACCAAGTCTAACATTATGGCTCTCCGCTGCAAAGCAGGATATGTCTTATCAAAATGTTTCCATGCTTCTCCATCGGCTAGGTGTGTTAACGTATCTTCTTTCAGTATTCTCACATTGTGCCATTTCATATGAGGTGTGGTTACAGAAGATACATATAGCTTTTGAAGCTTAAAAGTGATGGATAAGTAATGCATATGGTTTAATGGAACTTCATTTCCCTTCTTTTCTCTTGGTCTATGTCTTTCCTCATTACATATTCTATACTTTCTAAGATCGATGTCCCATTTTCGAAAGAACATGTAACCATTTAAACATGTGCCCATTTTTTGGTATAAAAAATCAAAAATAGACATATGCTTTTTCACTTTATAATGATTTTCACATATCAAATTATCGGGTGGCATATTCCATTTTCCAGTTTGTACAACAATTGTAAATTCGGCTTTTGTGAATTGTATTTTGATTTTATTGCAATATACTCTTCAGTTACTGATAAATGGATGCTGCTTTTACATATATTCCAAAGGGGTTTCTTAACAGATCCAATAAATCATAGATTTTCTTCACTCCTATATTCGGTTCTTTTTTTACATTTACATCATCATCATTAACTTCAACCATAGAGAACATTGATTGTGCTGCACCTTCAACCATATCTTCTATGAGATTCGCCATGACTATGTCATTACCCACCTCCTCCTCTGACTATCCAGGATTGGGTGGTAAAAGTTATCTACGATGATCCTACACTTTATAATCCGACACGAAACCGTATTGACACAAATGAACTTTAACCATATTCGGTACCAAATGCTTCAAGAGTTTGCACTTACTACACGGACAATGAATATCTTCATCATTTCCATAATTACTTAAAGTGAATTCAATAAATACATTTACACCATTATAAAAATGTTCTTTTATTGAACATCTCAACCGCCATCGTGATTGATCCACCTAGCACCGATCAACAAAGTAGGTGCTCATTTTTCCTTTTAAGGAAATATGATATAAAATAAAAAAGTATTGATCATTTTATAGATTGAAATTTTATTTTTCAATCCATTTATACATTTTAATGTTTTATTCATTATAAAATATATTATTCTTTTTTAATTTATTTTTCAATTCATTTGTACATTTTAATGTTCCTTTAACCATAATTCATCTATTAATTATCATTTACACATTTTACGATTGGAAAAAAAATTATGAATATAATATCAAATTTTTAGTTTATTTTTTTCTACTTTAATGGTCGGTTATCCTACATTCCATCACAAACACAATAGTAATTAGATTTCGTAAATTATTTCGTTTTAGACGATTCAACAAAATTTTGGTAGCACTTTCATTTGTTCCTTATATCATACACAAATGCATGCACACATGGAACAAAAAGGAAGTGCTATCGAAATTTTGTAAACCTTCTAAAATGAAATGATTTATAAAATGTAATTACTTTATTATGTTTGTAAGATGTCCAAAATAGGGACAAGTTCGACAAATATTATATTAAATGAATATAGAAGTTTATTTTGTGACAAAAATGAATATTTATATAACGATTATATACAATACTTGTCAGATGGGGCCAAAAACTCCATAAGCGATTTAAAAAAATAATGCCAGTTATGCATTAATTTTTTTATATGTTCCTGTTACATATACATTATTATTTTTATTAATTATACAACATATTAGCATTTGTACAGTAATTTTTATATTTTATGGTTTAGTAATTATATAATATATCATTATTTTTTACTTTATAAAATCCTCTATATATTTTCAAATTTAACGAATTACGAATATAATACAATATTTTAAAAAATAACCACATTATACAATAATTTACCACATGTTGCATCCTAGCAAGCTAGGTTTTATATATAATTAAGAGTATAAACTAATAAATTATTATTTACAAAATTTTAGGAATCAAATACCCTAAATCATGCACATATACGCTAATTAATCCGATTAGCCCTAAATACTAAATTATGCACATTTACACTAATCAATGCATATACACATACATTAAATATATTTTAATTTTTGGATTTAACACTAACAACCTTAATTAGCATTCAATGGGGTATTATAAACTATCAATGCAATATTATAAATAAATACAATCGGAAATTAACCTTAATTTGGCAAATTAAACTTAATTAAATTTAGAAAAAAACCTGATTTAAGATGAAATAAATGTCTAAGGCCGTGGAGATTGAAGATTGATGAAGTTGCCGATGGTTGGGGATGCAGAGGAGTAATCGGCGATGAGATTAGGGAGAGTGTTAGGGTTTTGAAAGAGGACTCGGGGTTCGAAATAATGAATGATGCTCTTGGCTGGAGCAAACGTATATCTCGTTGTCCAACGGATTCCGACGGTAGTCAACTGCTATAGTTAGCAACGACTTTCAACGACTTTAGATAGCTATTTTATATTTTTCACTAATAACTCACACTTTTTAAAATAAATTTAATATAAATTAGTTTGTTAGAAAAATTTAAATTGTAGAAGAAATTAAATATTTTGTGTTAGTTATCAATGAATATGAAATAAATATTAGTTATTATAACCTCTTACTTTTCTTTTTAAATTAATTTAAAAAAATAAATTTAATAGTTACACATTATTTATAGAATAAATTAATGGAACTATACGTATCATAATTTCATCAAAAATTCTGCAGTTGACAGAGTGGAACTTGTAGAAATTATTATCTATGTTCGATTCTCAAAATAATTAATTATCATTGAATATAATTGTAACGACCCGTTAAATTAATAATATTAAATGAGTTAAATTAATATAATTTCTAACCTGATTTAGAAAAAAAAAGGCTTTAAGATTTATTTGAGAAAATGTAGTAATTTGTTATAGTAATTGGAATTTAATGTAACAATTTAATTTTTATGACAATAGTTTTGGATAATGTAATTGTCACACTTTGTTAAAAGTTAATGTTAAGAAACCAATAAATGTTGAATTAGTGAATATTAATAAAATATTTACTAGAATGGGATTCATTTAATATTAAAATAAATAGTAGGATTGTTTCATTTGGTGACCGTTGAATAAACCAATGCAATAAGTGTAGATGAATTTTTTTATGAATATTGTTCGATAATGAATGTACTTAAAAACGGTAATAAACTTAATATAAGAAAACAAAGGCAAATTGTGTATTAATTAATGAATTCATGAATCAGTGTATGGACTTAGTGTAACTATACGTAAATGTACGCAATAAGGTTGTGAAATACCAATGATTTGGATTTCCAATTTATATTAAACATAATGTTGGTAGAAATTGGAATTCACTGTTGTGTGAAATATATGAGAAATCAGGTCAAATGTAAATTATACCGTAGATGATATACTCTTTTAAACAGTAGGATTTTTAAATAAATAAACGTTTCACTTAGGTTTCAATTGGATAACTTATGTAGTTTAATGGAGAATCAATTGCAATTAATTGCCATAAATTAGTGATGATAGGGTAGTTTGATTTGGCCTTTAAGAAGCAAAGAAAAAGAAAGCTAAGATTTATGAATTCATTTGCAATGTGAAATGCAAATCTTGTGGATTGTTTTTTTTTTACAAATGGAATTAATATTTAACCATTACGTTAGTGGAGTCTGATAAGTTAAGGTAGATAATCAATGGTAATTTACCTAATTCAAAGGATATATTAATATAAATATGGGTAAAATGAGGTTAGACCAAGGATATAATATTAATTGATTTTTAAGGCTTAATTAATACGTGAAATAGACAAGATTCTACATTCAAACATTTATACAAAGCTAAGTTGTAAATAGAAGTACCAATGTAATATAATGTAAATAGATGGGAATCAACATTTATTTATTTATTTAATGGAATTTAATTTCTATAGTATGATAATCGCAATTAAATGAAATTGAAATAGCTAATTTATACGTTAGTTGAAATTTAGCTGGAATATGAGGATTTTTAATGAAATAGTGAAATCAAATGGAAATAAGGTTTCAATTATACATTGGAATTTATATTCACCATAAAAGGTTAATTGAAAACCAAAGGAGTTAATAAAGGAATCAAGCTTTATCTATTAATTTGGATTTAAGATATGGTAAATTGGATTTATTGCAATAATTAATTCTATAAGATGAGGTTAATACTTATTCTATTTATAATTAGACCAAATTGTTGATATAGATTTTTTGAAAGCAGAATCTATAAATCAATTTGAGTATCAAATTCAATAATTGCGCTTATTGCATAAATAAAGGGAATTTAACGTTAAATATTACGTTACTGAAATTTAAAATGAACTTTAAGAATAATATTGTGAATCATGAAGCAAAGTATGTGGCATCCCTATTTGGATAAAGAATGAGTATATAAAAGTTAAAATCTAATATACAGGGTTTTGAGCATTTAATTTTATAATTCTTAAATATAGGAAAGTGCAGAAATTAACACTGCAAATTGATATACTTATAATTTTAATTCACATCCAAGCTTGTTATTTCATTTGAAATTGATTAAATTATATAAGTAATAAAATTTGGACAATTTTAGAATATAATATAAAATTTGGATTTTTGTAATTTATTTTGATTTATTTAATGAATATAAAAATAGCCTTTTTTTGTCACGGACTCGGATTTCGATGAAACCAGTTTCATCGGATCCGTATCGGTGAATTATTATAGGGTATCAAGTTTCGTATCGATTGGACTTGTTGTTTGATCGTACGGGCGTGAAACGCCTTGAAATCAAATTTAATTAAAATCAATTTGAATCAATTTGGAAATTTTGTTTTCAGCATAACTTCTTCATACGATCAAATTTGGACGTGAAACTTTTTCCATCGCGTTCAGAATATTTTAAATTACCTATTTGGATATATAGATTTAATAAATTCGGTTCCGGAGGCATAGCGGGCTTTTTGGGCCATAGTTTGTTCCGCACGTTCATTCTACGGTCTATCTACTCTATCTCTAACCCCTCTATATAAACCTAGCTACAAGCCCTAGCCTCCACCTAATTTCTTTTCATCTGAGCGTATACTTTCTTCAAGCTCCTCTTCTTCTTCAATGGGTGCTAACTCTAGATCCAGTCAGTTCAGAAGAAGAAAAAAAAATTCAAAAAAAAAAAAAATTCGGATCTGCAGCAGCTTCTGGTCGCGCTTCGGGTTTCAGGGGAGAAAACCCTAGAGCAACTTCGGGTCAGGAAGAAAATGACTCGGGTCGCTCCGGGTCGTTTTGGCGAAAACTCCAAGCAAGCACCGGGGAATTGAGGCGGCGCACCGAAGTCGAACCCGAAGTCGACCCAGGACCAGAATTTTTCCATTTTTCAAATTTCCATAACTTTTGCATACGAGCTCGGATTCACGCGTGGTTTGTTTTGCTGGGATCGTATCGGAATTTCTGACGTTTGGACGCTGGTTTGGATGGATTTGGAGACCGTCAAAATTTTGAGTTTAAATTGAATTTAAATTCGATTTAAATTCCAAAGGTGAGTGTTTTAACCCACTCACAACTACTAGAAGCTTTTATGTTTGTTAAATTAATTTTAGAAATGAATAGAAATTTATTTATGAGTATTTGTCATGTTTATTTCACTCATATTTGTTGAAATGCATTTACCAAATTTAACTGTTAATTTAATTCATTTATTGCGTAAAAATTTACAGTTAAAATTTATTTGTTTGTATATGAACTGCTAGTTAACAGTTATATAATTTATTTCTGAATATAGACTGTAGATTAATAGCTGTTAAATTTAATTTGAATAAAATTGCCAGTATTACCTGTTATGTAGTACCAAAAATAATATTGTTATTGACTGATATTGATTGATGATTGCGATTTGGATGATGGATGATGTTGATGAATGGATGTTTATTGGATATCATTAAATTGCAAATTATCATGCATATTTCATTTCATTCGGGATTGTGGTTTGAAATGATATATAACCGCAAATTTTTATATCTTTTAAATTGCGGATTGAAATGATAAATATCCGTATCACTTGACCATAGGATAGAAAATTATATACAGGCACCGCGGTATATATATAACTATTTAAATGTGATTTCTATGGTTTGGATGGAATACGGTTTATAATAATCTTAAATTTTATATTGTATAAATATTTTTCTTCCATATATATATACATATGAAGTTGAAAATTTTGAAATTAAAAGGTGTATAAAAATCTTTATTAAAAATGGAAGAAAATTAAGAAAATGGAGTTTAATAATTTATATCATATGTTTAAATGTTAAGTTTGGAAATTTTAAGATATGATATTTATAATTGGATTGTTCCTGTGACGCCTTACCTCTATACCCACGCCAGCCAAGAACATTACGGTGAATGCTGTCGACTAGCATGGAGAATAAGGCTGTTGAGGAGCGACCATCCGTGTAATTTCTTTGCGCGAGCACCGATATGTCAGATAATATAACATGCATTCTATTTCAAGAGGAAATCCGACATACTAACACAAACTCAAAGCTACTACACGGTGGCTATATAAATCCTTCGGAAACAAATATAGAAATAAACATAACACAAATCAGTCACAGACAATTCATATCACAAAGGCGGAATAAGATATGAATACTACACATAAAAGTGTACATCAGAGTAGTGGTCTGAAAAGATCCACAACATCACAAATTAATAGTTACACGAACTACACAAAAGAATAAGTATACATTAAGGAGTCTATATCTCAAATGTATACAACAAAATAACTACTAATCTAAGTAGTTAACCCAAAAGTCAAGGAGTTAATCCCGGATGAGAAGTCAACCAGAAGCACCTGAAACATCTCGGTCTGACCCGAGTATTATTTAATAAGAAAATAATAAAAGTATCAGTCTAACTATAATATCAGATGAAACGATATAGAATAAGAGATATGACTAAACACGTAATAATCACAATGCCAAGCTGTGATATATATATATAAATATATACTTAGTTGATAATCATCAAGAGATTAATTAATGTCACCAAATCTACACAAGAATCAAAGAAACGTCATACTCCTAATTTCGTTCACCATACCATAAATATTGACGATAATATCAACGTCAATCACAAAAGTCAATGACACACAAATTCCAGAAGACTACACAAGAAATCCAGAGACCACTAAAGTCAATGACTCACAAATTCACCAATGCACAAATATTGATAAAACTTATCAATGGAAATCATGAAAAATTGGTGAAACACAAATTCTAGAAATCTACACAAGAAATCCAGAAATCACAAAAATAGAGGGGGGGAGGCCTATCACAAACGGGAGCATAAAGCTCACCAACACATGTATCACAAACGGAACGCTAATTCCATGGTCGCTAACCATCACAAATTGAGTCGAAGCTCCACAAACGGCCCGAAGACCATGGGTTGCTACCCCATCACAAATTGAGTCAAAACTCCACAAAACGGGGTTTAGTCTCCCTCGTAGACAAAGAGACATCGCACATTGCTAGTCTAAATCACAAAGATGATCGTCATGATCAACGAGAAGTGTCGATTACACTAAGCTAGTAAATATATGAGTTTAGCTTCGTGTCCCATAACCACTTGCTTAACTTAAATATTTACGAACAAACTGTAAGTCTCCACTAGAAAATTGTCACAAGAGGTTCAATCGAACAAGTCCAAGAATTAACCGATAAAGTAAACGCAAGCGTTTCATACCACTTGTTTTACTAAGCCGTTTAATTAGATTTCTCATACGAGTGAGGTAAAGGTTTGTATATACTAATAGATTGGAAAACGGTTTTATAAACGAGTTTGGTATTAAAATAGTATTGAAATCGTTTGAGGAAAGGGTTTTGATATTTACTACTAGTATAGAAAACCTTTATATTTTTAAAATGACAAACCACGAAGAAGATTGTAAGAACAATCAATCACAAAAATTCACATACGAAGACGTGAATAAAATCCAACGAAATCGATAAAGGATCCATCGAAATGGATATTCAAAAATCCCTAAAAAGAGTCATCAAAGTCATAATAGATGATAACAACAAATAGGATTATCACGAATCGATTTAAATTAGAATTTCAATCCAAAAAGGCAAATTAGACTCAAACAGCAGGTTCAGTCGTCTGAACAGAGTTTTTCAGTCGACTGACCCTGTACATGGAAATTTTCCAGGTTTCAGGAAACTTTCTGTTTCCAGTTTCAGTCGACTGTGCAGAGTTTTTCAGTCGACTGAATCATGCCTGGAAACTCTCGGGTTTCAGGTTCAGTCGACTAAACAGAGATTTCAGTCGACTGAATCATGCCTGGGCTGTTTTTCAGGCTTATTCAAATGAAGAGCAAACTCTTCCAAAATGCAACCGGACGGACATTGGCTCTAAGGGTTTATGCCAATCGGCAACCCGACCCTATATGCTCCTCGATGCATCACCAAAAGCATGATCAAACATCCATAAAAGGATTTTACACAACTTTGACTTAAAAACCCAAAAATTGGAATATTCACAAAACCAATCCAAATCAAGAGCAAATGCACATGAAGAAGTGTTAGGAATTCATACCCAACAACCAAAGATAATTATAGTCATAGATGTGAGATAAAAATCTCACCTTTTCACAAAATCGAACAAGAAGAAGCTTGAAAGCAAATGGAGAATCAACCTTTCTTCAATCACAACCCAAATGAGCTTGAATCTAAGCTCAAAAACAAGAACATTCCCGAAATTAGGTTTAGGAAATTTCTGAAATTGAATGGAGAAAGAGTTGGAGAAGAAGAAGGAGATGCTTACCAAGGGGTTCTTTTTGAGTTTGGAGCAAGGAGATGGATTTGCAAGAGAAACTAGGGTTTTGGAATTTTAATTTCCAATCTCTCCCACCATTAACACTCTAAAAACTGAAATGAGAAGAGAATGAGGGTGAGTGGGGAAGAGTGGCTCAGATTTGAGCATAAGTTAACATAGGGTTGAGCCCAAAAACCAAACCCAAAGTAAAAAAGTAGCAGAAATCAACTTTCTCCAAACATATCGAAGCTTATACTCAAAAAGGTCGCAAACAGCATTTTAAACTCAATGGGAGTGGTCCCGAGCCCTAATTCGACCGTATGCAAAAACTAGCTTTTCGGACTAAAATCCGACTAACGATAAAATATTTAAATATAAAATCGACAAATATGCGGGTTGTTACAGACTCCCCTCCTTAAAGAAATTGCGTCCTCGCAATATTACAAGAAGAAGATATATAGTAACAACCATAGAAGCATATTCAACACAAAAGAAGTTTGAAATAAGAAGTTCACCTCAAAGAGCACGAGAAAGTAAGTCCGGATGTGTACGCTCGATGTACTCTCTAGATTCCCAAGAACAATCCTTAGGATTTGAAGACCATTGAACTTTAACAAGCGGAACATCTTTATTTCGAAATCGTTTGACTTCCTAAGCAATGATACGAATAGGATGTTGCTCATAAGTTAAATTAGGCGAAACTTCAATCTCTTCCACAACACCGGGCTCAAGAATAGAATCGGAATCTCGAAGACATTTCTGAAGTTGAGAAACGTGAAACACGTCATGCATAGCAGAAAATTGAGCCGGTAATAAAAGGCGATAAGCCATGGGACCAATACGTTCGGTGATAGGAAATGGCCCAATATATCGAGGCGCTAACTTTCCCGATCGACTGAAACGTACAACACCTTTCATAGGTGAAACACGAATGAACACAAGATCTCCCACAGAAAATTCCAACTTCCTTCTCCGGTTATCGGCATAGGATTTTTGTCTACTCTGGGCTTCTTTCATCCTATGACGAATAAGATCAATCTTTTCTGTGGAATCACGAATAAAATCTGGACCTAAAGCCAGCTTCTCACCGGCCTCAAGCCAACAAGAAGGAGATCGGCATGGCCTACCATAGAGTGCCTCGAAAGGTGCCATACCAATACTAGATTGGAAGCTATTATTATAGGAAAATTCAACAAGTGAAATATGATCTTCCCAACTTCCACCAAAATCAAGAACACAAGCACGAAGAAGATCTTCAAGAGTTTGATTCACACGCTCGGTTTGTCCATCGGACTGGGGATGATAAGCGGTGCTAAAATTAAGCTTCGTTCCCAAAGCTTTTTGAAGACTCTTCCAAAATCCACTAGTAAATAATGGATCACGATCACTAACAATAGAAGTAGGAACACCATGCAATTTAACAATTTCTTTGATAAATATTTTGGCCAAAAGAGGAACAGTTCGGTTAGACCGAACGGGAATAAAATGGGCGGATTTAGTAAGTCTATCAACAATTACGCATAAGCTATCATAACCCGATCGAGAACGGGGAAGGCCATCTATAAAATCCATGGAAATTTGATCCCACCTCCAAACTGGAATTTCTAAAGGTTGCAATAACCCTCCCGGCCTTCGATGTTCGGCCTTAACGAGTTGGCAAGTCATGCAACGTTTAACGAAGTTAGCGATGTCAAGTTTCATTCCCTCCCAATAATAAAGTCGCTTCATATCCGCGTACATTTTACTACTACCGGGATGAATGGTAAATTTAGAACGATGTGAATCTTCTAAAATATCTTTACGAAGATCACCAATATTTGGCACGACAAGTCTACCAAACTTTCGAATGCTGCCACGAGAATCGATATCAAAGTCTTTCAAACCTTCAATATCCATTTTATCCCTAATATTTTGGCCAAGAAGAGCCAAGTTGGGATCTAGCCCTTGAGCTTCAAGAATGCGGTCTAAAAGAGATGGATGAGCCACAAGGCTACATAAAACAAACGATGAGCATAAATCGGAAACACGGTCTCGAATTTCGCAAGTGGATAAAATCTCGAGATCGTTCCATTCGGATATCATCATAGAAACAACAGCTTGTTGTTTACGGCTAAGAGCATCGGCGACAAGATTACCCTTACCGGGAGTATAAAGAATATCGAGATCATATGGTGCAAGAAATTCGAGCCAACGCTGTTGATGCAAATTAAGTTCCTTTTGAGAGAATAAATATTTCAAAGACTTATGATCTGTGTAAAGAACAAATTTCTCTCCTAAGAGATAATGACGCCAAATCCGAAGAGCAAAAACAATAGCCGCGAGCTCTAAATCATGAGTGGCATATCTTGTCTCAGCAGGCTTTAATTGCCTAGAAGCATAAGCAATAACGCGTTCCTTTTGCATAAGAACGGCACCCAAACCAATGCGACTAGCATCGGTATAAACAACGAAATCTTGATTCCCTTCGGGAATAACAAGAATAGGAGCATCAGAAAGAAGTTCTTTTAATTTCTGAAAAGAAGCTTCACATTTGTCCGACCAAATGTATTTAACACCTTTCTTCGTCAAGCTAGTGAGAGGCACGGCAATTTTAGAAAAGTCTTTAATAAAACGACGGTAATAGCCCGCCAATCCAAGAAAACTACGAATCTCTGTCACATTCTCCGGTCTCTTTCAATCTTGAATCGCTTCAATCTTTGAAGGATCCACGGAAATTCCGGATTCGGAAATGATGTGACCGAGAAACTTCACACGAGATTGCCAAAAGTGGCACTTAGAAAATTTTGCCTTTAATTGATTACTCCTAAGAGTTTTCAACACAATCCGAAGATGTTTTTCATGCTCCTCCTCGGTTTTAGAATAAACAAGAATATCATCGATAAAAATGAGAACAAACCGGTCGAGAAAGTCTTTAAAAACTCGATTCATTAAGTCAACGAAATAAGCCGGGGCATTTGTTAACCCAAATGGCATAACAAGCCATTCATAAGATCCATACCGAGTGCGGAACGATGTCAAAGGAATGCTATCCTCTGCAATACGAAGCTGATGAAAACCGGTAGCCAAGTCCAATTGTGAAAAGACTCTAGCACCACTAAGTTGATCGAATAGATCATCAATCCGAGGTAAAGGATATTTATTTTTGATAGTAAGATCATTAAGCTTGCGATAGTCAACGCAAAGCCTAAGTGTACCATCGGATTTCTTCACAAAAATAGCTGAAGCTCCCCAAGGCGAGGAACTAGAGCGAATAAATTGCTTCGTTTCCAATTCAGATAATTGTTTACGCATCTCCTCGTTTTCTTTATTGGACATACGATAAGGAGGACGAGTGATAGGTTGAGCTCCCGGAGAAAGATTAATTCTGAACTCAATTGCTCGTTTAGGTGGTAATCCTAAAACGGGCTCGAATATGTCGGAAAATTCACAAACGACGTGAATAAGAGAAATTATATCACCCTCATCATCATCATCATCATCACGAGGATTTAAAGAATATAAAGATGCAACCAAAACAGAATCTGAATCTTTAAGAATAACAGAAACCTGATTAACAGATTGAGGATGTCGAAGATGAATAGTCCGCTCAGGACATAGGATATGAGCTTCATAACGGTTAAGCCAATCCATTCCCAAAATCATTCCAAAGCCTAAATAACGCATGACATGCAAATCGGCTCGGAAAGATAAATCACACAAAATAATCTCGACATCATTACACAATAAACTGATTGTTGCGGATCCACCAACCGGATTCGCAATTCTCAAAGAAGTCATTAAACACAAAACATCCAAAGAAAAAGCATCAACAAGTTCTTTTGATATAAAAGAATGGGACGCACCCGTATCAAAAAGAACTCGAATAGGATGATCACGAAACAAAATAATTCCATCTAGAATAGAATGAGAAATACCTTGGCCACGAGATGTGTTGCCAGGGGCTTGAGCAACATTTAACTTTCCCTCCTTCTTGCCCTGAAGCTTGGGGCATGAAGATATAACATGACCGGGAACTTTGCAGTAGCGACAAGAAAGAGACTTTGGGCACTTGTTCGTATAATGGTCCTTCGAACCACAATTATAGCATTCCCCACGACCAAAGGAAGAAGTCTTTGCCACGGAGGTTGCTTGCTTCCCTTTCTTATTGGGATAAGGGCCTTTAAATTTGTTTGACCTCTTTCTGTTGTTGAAGTTTGGTTTGGAACCCACCACTTCAACATCATCCTCTCTATCCGCCTCTTCAAGACGAAGAGCGATATCAACGAGTTGGTCGAAAGAAACTTCTAACTTTAAAAGTAATGGCTTCTTGAGACTTTTGTTTAAGCCATAAACGAATCTCTGATTCTTCTTAAGAGGGGTGTTGATGTATTCAACCTCATATTTGGAAAGCGACTCGAAGGAGGCGACGTAATCAGTCACGGAGGACTCACCTTGAACAAGGTCTATAAATCGTCGAGTCAATGTCACTTTCTCTGCTTCCGGTACAAATTTCAACTCGAAGCGTTCTCGGAATCTCTCCCAAGTGAGATCCGCTTCATTAATCTCAGAAATAAGAAGCTCGTACCAATCCAATGCTCTTTCTCGGAGCATACTAGAGGCCACCTGAACTCGGTGAAGGTCAATAAGATTCATGCGCGAAAAGATGCGATCGCATGTTCTTAGCCAAGCCTGTACTTCAATAACAGTTTCAGAACCTTTGAATGATTCCCCACCCAAATTAGTGTAATCGCTACACAAGCGTGCAAATCCCGACTTTGGGTGAGTAGGTTCCGGGTTAGCTCCAGCTGCTTGAGCATTTGTTACCAAATCAAGAAGTTGTTGAGCAGTCATAAAAACTCCATCTTGGGGTGGAGTGCTAGATGGCACGGCTCTAGGACGGCCTGGTCTAGACATTTCTCTTCCTTTTAGAAAGAAAGAAGAAGAAGAAAAGGTTATTCACCAAATTGAATATCAAGCAATCTTGATATATAAAACAAGGAATCATGAAGAAAATAGGATAGAACGGTACAAAGACCCGAATAAAATCCTAAAGCACAACTCCTAAGAAAGACTTAGGACGATGATCCTTGTTATAATATTCCATATTGTTCCGAAGTTTGGCTCTGATACCAAGCTGTGACGCCCCACCTCTATACCCACGCTAGCCAAGAACATTACGGTGAATGCTGTCGACTAGCATGGAGAATAAGGCTGTTGAGGAGCGACCATCCGTGTAATTTCTTTGCGCGAGCACCGATATGTCAGATAATATAACATACATTCTATTTCAAGAGGAAATCCGATATACCAACACAAACTCAAAGCTACTACACGGTGGCTATATAAATCCTTCGGAAACAAATATAGAAATAAACATAACACAAATCAGTCACAGACAATTCATATCACAAAGGCGGAATAAGATATGAATACTACACATAAAAGTGTACATCAGAGTAGTGGTCTGAAAAGATCCACAACATCACAAATTAATAGTTACACGAACTACACAAAAGAATAAGTATACATTAAGGAGTCTATATCTCAAATGTATACAACAAAATAACTACTAATCTAGGTAGTTAACCCAAAAGTCAAGGAGTTAATCCCGGATGAGAAGTCAAGCAGAAGCACCTGAAACATCTCGGTCTGACCCGAGTATTATTTAATAAGAAAATAATAAACGGATCAGTCTAACTATAATATCAGATGAAACGATATAGAATAAGAGATATGACTAAACACGTAATAATCACAATGCCAAGCTGTGACATATATATAAATATATACTTAGTTGATAATCATCAAGAGATTAATCAATGTCACCAAATCTACACAAGAATCAAAGAAACGTCATACTCCTAATTTCGTTCACCATACCATAAATATTGACGATAATATCAACGTCAATCACAAAAGTCAATGACACACAAATTCCAGAAGACTACACAAGAAATCCAGAGACCACTAAAGTCAATGACTCACAAATTCACCAATGCACAAATATTGATAAAACTTATCAATGGAAATCACGAAAAATTGGTGAAACACAAATTCTAGAAATCTACACAAGAAATCCAGAAATCACAAAAATAGAGGGGGGGGGGAGGCCTATCACAAACGGGAGCATAAAGCTCACCAACACGTGTATCACAAACGGAACGCTAATTCCATGGTCGCTAACCATCACAAATTGAGCCGAAGCTCCACAAACGGCCCGTAGACCATGGGTTGCTACCCCATCACAAATTGAGTCGAAACTCCACAAAATGGGGTTTAGTCTCCCTCGCAGACAAAGAGACATCGCACATTGCTAGTCTAAATCACAAAGATGATCGTCATGATCAACGAGAAGTGTCGATTACACTAAGCTAGTAAATATATGAGTTTAGCTTCATGTCCCATAACCACTTGCTTAACTTAAATATTTACGAACAAACTGTAAGTCTCCACTAGAAAATTGTCACAAGAGGTTCAATCGAACAAGTCCAAGAATTAACCGATAAAGTAAACGCAAGCGTTTCATACCACTTATTTTACTAAGCCGTTTAATTAGATTTCTCATACGAGTGAGGTAAAGGTTTGTATATACTAATAGATTGGAAAACGGTTTTATAAACGAGTTTGGTATTAAAATAGTATTGAAATCGTTTGAGGAAAGGGTTTTGATATTTACTACTAGTATAGAAAACCTTTATATTTTTAAAATGGCAAACCACGAAGAAGATTGTAAGAACAATCAATCACAAAAATTCACATACGAAGACGTGAATAAAATCCAACGAAATCGATAAAGGATCCATCGAAATGGATATTCAAAAATCCTTAAAAAGAGTCATCAAAGTCATAATAGATGATAACAACAAATAGGATTATCACGAATCGATTTAACTTAGAATTTCAATCCAAAAAGGCAAATTAGACTCAAACAGCAGGTTCTGTCGACTGAACAGAGTTTTTCAGTCGACTGACCCTGTACATGGAAATTTTCCAGGTTTCAGGAAACTTTCTGTTTCCAGTTTCAGTCGACTGTGCAGAGTTTTTCAGTCGACTGAATCATGCCTGGAAACTCTCGGGTTTCAGGTTCAGTCGACTGAACAGAGATTTCAGTCGACTGAATCATGCCTGGGCTGTTTTTCAGCCTTATTCAAATGAAGAGCAAACTCTTCCAAAATGCAACCGGACGGACATTGGCTCTAAGGGTTTATGCCAATCGGCAACCCGGCCCTATATGCTCCTCGATGCATCACCAAAAGCATGATCAAACATCCATAAAAGGATTTTACACAACTTTGACTTAAAAACCCAAAAATTGGAATATTCACAAAACCAATCCAAATCAAGAGAAAATGCACATGAAGAAGTGTTAGGAATTCATACCCAACAACCAAAGATAATTATAGTCATAGATGTGAGATAAAAATCTCACCTTTTCACAAAATCGAACAAGAAGAAGCTTGAAAGCAAATGGAGAATCAACCTTTCTTCAATCACAACCCAAATGAGCTTGAATCTAAGCTCAAAAACAAGAACATTCCCGAAATTAGGTTTAGGAAATTTCTAAAATTGAATGGAGAAAGAGTTGGAGAAGAAGAAGGAGATGCTTACCAAGGGGTTCTTCTTGAGTTTGGAGCAAGGAGATGGATTTGCAAGAGAAACTAGGGTTTTGGAATTTTAATTTCCAATCTCTCCCACCATTAACACTCTAAAAACTGAAATGAGAAGAGAATGAGGGTGAGTGGGGAAGAGTGGCTCAGATTTGAGCATAAGTTAACATAGGGTTGAGCCCAAAAACCAAACCCAAAGTAAAAAAGTAGCAGAAATCAACTTTCTCCAAACATATCGAAGCTTATACTCAAAAAGGTCGCAAACGACATTTTAAACTCAATGGGAGTGGTCCCGAGCCCTAATTCGACCGTATGCAAAAAGTAGCTTTTCGGACTAAAATCCGACTAACGATAAAATATTTAAATATAAAATCGACAAATATGCGGGTTGTTACAGTTCCCAAAATAAATTGAAATGAATATTCTAGTATAATTTGAATTGGGAAAAATATATATATATTATTACTAGAAATTGAAGTCTTATTATTTATGGATTTTATATGAATATTCAAGACTAATTAATAGAACAATTGATTTGTTGAAAGCATAAGATCCAACTTTAGTTTGAAATATTGATACTCAAAATGGATATATGTATATATAAATAAATTGAAGTGGTTTTGGAACTTGAGAGAGATAATATAAATTTTGGTTTAGACTTTAATAAAGAAATGTATTTGTAAAGCCATGAGAACTATTTTATTTACAAAGTAACATTTAAGTTAAACCATTTAATTCATATACCGTTGAATGTCCAAACCATTCAAGTTTTTTTTATAGAAGTTATGGTTTTAAATTATGATTTTCAAAATACTATGCTTTGAAATTATTTGATTTTCAGACGATATGAAGTTAAAGCATTTTGATTTTGGAAAAGAATTATATTTGGGATAAGTGATAAAATATGGTTTTGGGTTTTGAAATGATATCGTATTCATGGTTATGAAATGGAATGTTTATTCTGATTTTTAAAGTATAACCTATTTTTAAATGACCGCGGTGTTATAATAACGATGGGTTGGCAAAGAGACCGGGATCGGATATCTGACATACTCTCTGTCGATACCGAAAACCACTTTGACTAACCGTGTACGCGGTGGAGATTCCAGAATGAAGTAGGTGGTGGCGACGTTTCCTGTAAGGTAAATACGTGGACCCGACTCCCGTGAGTTGGCATAAGGTGGCTAAAACAGGAGCGATTCTCAGGCCAATGAGGTCATTCCTCTGATCGGACCCTCCTCTTCGATATTATACTTTGATTTTGGATTGATTCAGTGGCCACTTCTATATTTTGATTTTGGGGAGTTAGTCCGAGGTGGGCGGTAACTGCGGCTACGCGTTTCCACCAGCCTGGATAGCAATTGGTATATCTACCCTGGCATTGCCTAGTTGTGCCGTGTCACCTACCATACCGAGCCTTTACTACGAGTTTCTATTTGTGTCGTACCTATGGAGTATCCTCTGGTAGCTTCCCGATCAGGAGGTATTACGGTACTGTATAGACTATTGGCATTATTTGTGTTAAGGGCTATATGGGTAACCCCTTAACGCTATTTAAAAGCAAGTTTATTTTATAAATAGACACTATTATAATAGCGCAATATACTACATAGTAAATAGTTTAACGGATTCTTAGGAGATGTAAATCCCGAACATCTCTTGAGTTACTGTACTCATATTTATTTCTGTTAATTTAACTCACATAAGATCTTTTAGTCTGACTCGAGTGTTTTTGTCTTTTCAAATTCGCTCGGGTCAGTCCGAGCGTTTCAGGATCGAAGACTTTAGCTTTGAAGGACGAAGACGAAGGAGTCGTATTATTATTATCTATAGTATTGCACCACACTCTGAATTTCCGCTGCATTGATTGTATTGGTATGTGTAACTCTGATATTCATTGTATAAGTAAAATAAATATTTTGTAAACAGTTATCATGAACTGTATATTGATTATTATATTTTATCCTTCCGCTGTGAGATTCTATTTTGTTTTATTTCTTCTCTGTTTTTCTTATTTACCCCATAACAATCCGCCCTTGCGTATGCTTTGAATTGGCACGTGTGTCGGTTTAAAGTGTGCGAAAAGGCGGGATGTTACAGTTGGTATCAGAGCTTTGGTTTAGCGATAAACCTTGGTTTTGTGGGGTTTGACTCTTTGTTAATAGGGTAGTAATACCCTATGGGAGCCGCTGAGTGTATATATATGAGAGAGCGTATTTGTTAGTGTTAATAAAGATTTTGATATTGTGTTAATCTGTTCCGCTTTGTATTTATAAATTCTGGTTGATGCATGCGACGCTATGACATCAATAGGGATTTCTAAACACTTAATAGGACAGACCGACATAATATTTGTTTTTAATATAGGTGAATGAAATAATTTTGCCTATTATATTTTCTATATATAAAAATATTTTTATAAATATATATATATATATATATATATATATATGTATATTTGGTTGCTATAGATTGGTGTTAGGAAATAAAAATATTTATAACAATTGAAGCTAAGTTGAAATTATAATAAATCAAATTGGAGATTTTAGAACTTAAGTCCGGGATTTTTGAAAATCTTCTTTCAAAGGATTTGTGAAATATAATGATTTGGTTTATAGGTAATTTCTTATATAAATGTTTAGTATAATTCGGAAGAATTGTTTTAAAAGAGGATTTTGGAGAAAATAAATTTTGTACTTTCCTCTCTGTCGCTAGAAAATAATTTCGGTGATGGCGGCCGCATCATCGACTTTCATTTTCGAGTTTCGTAGGGGAAAGGCCACTGTAGTAAATTCTACTGCAGATTTATTTTGAAATTATCTAAAATTTTAAATTGTTTTAAATATAAATTGAGATATAAGTTGTAAGAACTCATTTATCTATTATTTTTAAAATAAAATTGAAATTTGACCCGGTATTTAATTCTAAAATTTTCCACTAATTAATGGTTTAAATTATTTTTAGGGAAATATAAAGTAAGTAATAAATGGATTGAAACCACTAATTTAAGTAAGAAAATTAATGCTAGTTATAAAGGAAGTTAAAATTTTAACTGATAAATAATGGTAAAGATTTATTGAAAATCAACGAATTAAAAGGGTTGAGATTAAACTTGTATAAGTTCTTTTGCTTTTTCTTTAACATAAATAACTTACCAAGTATAAAAAGTTGAAATGTGAATTAAGAGTGGAATAGAATATTATGCAAGTAGAATTTTTGGAAATAATGAAGTATTCAATAAATTACTGTTATAAATAAGAATTTAATGGTATTAACTTAAGTGATGGTTGGAATTTTACTAAAATTAAAGGTTGTATTATTAATAGGTGATTTTAACCTTAAGAAAATAAAAATGAAATTCCTTAATTTATAAAGTTTGATTGTAGGGTTATTAACTTAAGTACGCCTTAATTTCCCCCTATTCTAATGTAATAGAAAGTAAGTAATATATAAATGACTGTAAACCCTAAGTAATTAATTAATAAAATTCCTTATTTTTAAGAATGAAGGTTAAAGGGTTAATAATTTAAGTGTAATTAAAAAGGGTTACTGTAATTAAATATAATAGAAAGTGGGTAATTAAATTGTTACTACTATTAAATATAATAGAAACTTCAACATTAAATAAATGAATGAAATTAAAGGTAAGTTGAAATTGTAATTTATAAAACAAATATATATTAATTTAAGGAATTGAGAAGAAACTTGTAAATTTTCACTTACATTCTTAAAACATACATAACTTACCATATAATAAAAGTTGCAATGTTAGTAAGAAAATGTAAGGGGAAATCTTACAAGTGAAGCTTGAGGTAATAAAGGTATTCAATAAATTTGCTGTTATTAATGAGAATTAATTGTATAAACTTAAGTTAAATTGGAAATTTTACTATATAAGTAAAGGTAAGTAGTATAAATAGATGATATAAACTTTAGTCAATAAATTGGAATGCAAATATAATGAATTTTGTACTAAATGGAAAACGAAAATTGTAAGAAATAAAGAAATCCCTCCATAAATGAAAGAAAGAAAATCAAACCACTGAAGCATGAAATAAATGTATAATAAGTTAATTTGGTTGTTGGTTTGAATTGTATTGTTTGATTTATGATTGTGGGGTAAGGAACTTGAAGTTGTTGGATGAATAAATAATCTATCTTTGTTCCATCTAAGACTGTTGAGTAAAGGATGCACTTGATAGTTAGTTTCATTTCATACAAATTTCAAGTTTGAACCCAAACAACTAATTGTTTGATGGATTAAATGATTGCTTTGTGTGTGTATGTATGTTGTTTGTAAGGTTGATGGTTGTTGAATTGTTTGGTTGATTAATGATTGAATCCACTTGAATAGTTCACTTTAAAATAAATATTTAACCTTTTAGATTTTATAAGTGAAATACAGGCTATGGAAGCCACTGCTACTGCTCTGGTTCCCTAATAATAAGCGTATTGCCCGACAAATAGGTACGTTTTCGGATTACGTTTAAAGCGCTATTTTATAATTTTGCCCGTGTTGGGATAATATTTTGATAATATATGTAATATATTTGTATATTTTGATATTATATTTTCTCCAGAGTCTCTCCGTACAAAGGAGACTCTGCCAAAATTTTTCGTAAATTTTGGACTTAGAATTTTGTTGAATATTTTCCAAACTTTAATGATTTAAGTATAAAAGGTTATAATGACTATAAAACGGGCATATCTCATTTAAGGAAATTAATTTAGTAAATTATTGTTTATAAGTTAATATTTGAAATAAGATGTAATGTTTTATTCTTCCTTCTCCCTTCTTTTTCCTTTTCGGGGACGAAAAGTTTTGAGTGGGGTAGATTGTAACGACCCGTTAAATTAATAATATTAAATGAGTTAAATTAATATAATTTCTAACCTGATTTACAAAAAAAAGGCTTTAAGATTTATTTGAGAAAATGTAGTAATTTGTTATAGTAATTGGAATTTAATGTAACAATTTAATTTTTATGACAATAGTTTTGGATAATGTAATTGTCACACTTTGTTAAAAGTTAATGTTAAGAAACCAATAAATGTTGAATTAGTGAATATTAATAAAATATTTACTAGAATGGGATTCATTTAATATTAAAATAAATAGTAGGATTGTTTCATTTGGTGACCGTTGAATAAAACCAATGCAATAAGTGTAGATGAATTTTTTTATGAATATTGTTCGATAATGAATGTACTTAAAAACGGTAATAAACTTAATATAAGAAAACAAAGGCAAATTGTGTATTAATTAATGAATTCATGAATCAGTGTATGGACTTAGTGTAACTATACGTAAATGTACGCAATAAGGTTGTGAAATACCAATGATTTGGATTTCTAATTTATATTAAACATAATGTTGGTAGAAATTGGAATTCACTGTTGTGTGAAATATATGAGAAATCAGGTCAAATGTAAATTATACCGTAGATGATATACTCTTTTAAACAGTAGGATTTTTAAATAAATAAACGTTTCACTTAGGTTTCAATTGGATAACTTATGTAGTTTAATGGAGAATCAATTGCAATTAATTGCCATAAATTAGTGATGATAGGGTAGTTTGATTTGGCCTTTAAGAAGCAAAGAAAAAGAAAGCCAAGATTTATGAATTCATTTGCAATGTGAAATGCAAATCTTGTGGATTGTTTTTTTTTTACAAATGGAATTAATATTTAACCATTACGTTAGTGGAGTCTGATAAGTTAAGGTAGATAATCAATGGTAATTTACCTAATTCAAAGGATATATTAATATAAATATGGGTAAAATGAGGTTAGACCAAGGATATAATATTAATTGATTTTTAAGGCTTAATTAATACGTGAAATAGACAAGATTCTACATTCAAACATTTATACAAAGCTAAGTTGTAAATAGAAGTACCAATGTAATATAATGTAAATAGATGGGTATCAACATTTATTTATTTATTTAATGGAATTTAATTTCTATAGTATGATAATCGCAATTAAATGAAATTGAAATAGCTAATTTATACGTTAGTTGAAATTTAGCTGGAATATAAGGATTTTTAATGAAATAGTGAAATCAAATGGAAATAAGGTTTCAATTATACATTGGAATTTATATTCACCATAAAAGGTTAATTGAAAACCAAAGGAGTTAATAAAGGAATCAAGCTTTATCTATTAATTTGGATTTAAGATATGGTAAATTGGATTTATTGCAATAATTAATTCTATAAGATGAGGTTAATACTTATTCTATTTATAATTAGACCAAATTGTTGATATAGATTTTTTGAAAGCAGAATCTATAAATCAATTTGAGTATCAAATTCAATAATTGCGCTTATTGCATAAATAAAGGGAATTTAACGTTAAATATTACGTTACTGAAATTTAAAATGAACTTTAAGAATAATATTGTGAATCATGAACCAAAGTATGTGGCATCCCTATTTGGATAAAGAATGAGTATATAAAAGTTAAAATCTAATATACGGGGTTTTGAGCATTTAATTTTATAATTCTTAAATATAGGAAAGTGCAGAAATTAACACTGCAAATTGATATACTTATAATTTTAATTCACATCCAAGCTTGTTAAATCATTTGAAATTGATTAAATTATATAAGTAATAAAATTTGGACAATTTTGGAATATAATATAAAATTTGGATTTTTGTAATTTATTTTGATTTATTTAATGAATATAAAAATAGCCTTTTTTTGTCACGGACTCGGATTTCGATGAAACCAGTTTCATCGGATCCGTATCGGTGAATTATTATAGGGTTTCAAGTTTCGTATCGATCGGACTTGTCGTTTGATCGTACGGGCGTGAAACGCCTTGAAATCAAATTTAATTAAAATCAATTTGAATCAATTTGGAAATTTTGTTTTCAGCATAACTTCTTCATACGATCAAATTTGGACGTGAAACTTTTTCCATCGCATTCAGAATATTTTAAATTACCTATTTGGATATATAGATTTAATAAATTCGGTTCCGGAGGCATAGCGGGCTTTTTGGGCCATAGTTTGTTCCGCACGTTCATTCTACGGTCTATCTACTCTATCTCTAACCCCTCTATATAAACCTAGCTACAAGCCCTAGCCTCCACCTAATTTCTTTTCATCTGAGCGTATACTTTCTTCAAGCTCCTCTTCTTCTTCAATGGGTGCTAACCCTAGATCCAGTCAGTTCACAAAAATAAAAAATAAAAAAAATTCAAAAAATAAAAAATAAAAAAATAAATTCGGATCTGCAGCAGCTTCTTGTCGCGCTTCGGGTTTCAGGGGAGAAAACCCTAGAGCAACTTCGGGTCAGGAAGAAAATGACTCGGGTCGCTCCGGGTCGTTTTGGCGAAAACTCCAAGCAAGCACCGGGGAATTGAGGCGGCGCACCGAAGTCGAACCCGAAGTCGACCCAGGACCAGAATTTTTCCATTTTTCAAATTTCCATAACTTTTGCATACGAGCTCGGATTCACGCGCGGTTTGTTTTGCTGGGATCGTATCGGAATTTTTGACGTTTTGACGCTGGTTTGGATGGATTTGGAGACCGTCAAAATTTTGAGTTTAAATTGAATTTAAATTCGATTTAAATTCCAAAGGTGGGTGTTTTAACCCACTCACAACTACTAGAAGCTTTTATGTTTGTTAAATTAATTTTAGAAATGAATAGAAATTTATTTATGAGTATTTGTCATGTTTATTTCACTCATATTTGTTGAAATGCATTTACCAAATTTAACTGTTAATTTAATTCATTTATTGCGTAAAAATTTACAGTTAAAATTTATTTGTTTGTATATGAACTGCTAGTTAACAGTTATATAATTTATTTCTGAATATAGACTGTAGATTAATAGCTGTTAAATTTAATTTGAATAAAATTGCCAGTATTACCTGTTATGTAGTACCAAAAATAATATTGTTATTGACTGATATTGATTGATGATTGCGATTTGGATGATGGATGATGTTGATGAATGGATGTTTATTGGATATCATTAAATTGCAAATTATCATGCATATTTCATTTCATTCGGGATTGTGGTTTGAAATGATATATAACCGCAAATTTTTATATCTTTTAAATTGCGGATTGAAATGATAAATATCCGTATCACTTGACCATAGGATAGAAAATTATATACAGGCACCGCGGTATATATATAACTATTTAAATGTGATTTCTATGGTTTGGATGGAATACGGTTTATAATAATCTTAAATTTTATATTGTATAAATATTTTTCTTCCATATATATATACATATGAAGTTGAAAATTTTGAAATTAAAAGGTGTATAAAAATCTTTATTAAAAATGGAAGAAAATTAAGAAAATGGAGTTTAATAATTTATATCATATGTTTAAATGTTAAGTTTGGAAATTTTAAGATATGATATTTATAATTGGATTGTTCCCAAAATAAATTGAAATGAATATTCTAGTATAATTTGAATTGGGAAATATATATATTTTATTACTAGAAATTGAAGTCTTATTATTTATGGATTTTATATGAATATTCAAGACTAATTAATAGAACAATTGATTTGTTGAAAGCATAAGATCCAACTTTAGTTTGAAATATTGATATTCAAAATGGATATATGTATATATAAATAAATTGAAGTGGTTTTGGAACTTGAGAGAGATAATATAAATTTTGGTTTAGACTTTAATAAAGAAATGTATTTGTAAAGCCATGAGAACTATTTTCTTTACAAAGTAACATTTAAGTTAAACCATTTAATTCATATACCGTTGAATGTCCAAACCATTCAATTTTTTTTATAGAAGTTATGGTTTTAAATTATGATTTTCAAAATACTATGCTTTGAAATTATTTGATTTTCAGACGATATGAAGTTAAAGCATTTTGATTTTGGAAAAGAATTATATTTGGGATAAGTGATAAAATATGGTTTTGGGTTTTGAAATGATATCGTATTCATGGTTATGAAATGGAATGTTTATTCTGATTTTTAAAGTATAACCTATTTTTAAATGACCGCGGTGTTATAATAACGATGGGTTGGCAAAGAGACCGGGATCGGATATCTGACATACTCTCTGTCGATACCGAAAACCACTTTGACTAACCGTGTACGCGGTGGAGATTCCAGAATGAAGTAGGTGGTGGCGACGTTTCCTGTAAGGTAAATACGTGGACCCGACTCCCGTGAGTTGGCATAAGGTGGCTAAAACAGGAGCGATTCTCAGGCCAATGAGGTCATTCCTCTGATCGGACCCTCCTCTTCGATATTATACTTTGATTTTGGATTGATTCAGTGGCCACTTCTATATTTTGATTTTGGGGAGTTAGTCCGAGGTGGGCGGTAACTGCGGCTACGCGTTTCCACCAGCCTGGATAGCAATTGGTATATCTACCCTGGCATTGCCTAGTTGTGCCGTGTCACCTACCATACCGAGCCTTTACTACGAGTTTCTATTTGTGTCGTACCTATGGAGTATCCTCTGGTAGCTTCCCGATCAGGAGGTATTACGGTACTGTATAGACTATTGGCATTATTTGTGTTAAGGGCTATATGGGTAACCCCTTAACGCTATTTAAAAGTAAGTTTATTTTATAAATAGACACTATTATAATAGCGCAATATACTACATAGTAAATAGTTTAACGGATTCTTAGGAGATGTAAATCCCGAACATCTCTTGAGTTACTGTACTCATATTTATTTCTGTTAATTTAACTCACATAAGATCTTTTAGTCTGACTCGAGTGTTTTTGTCTTTTCAAATTCGCTCGGGTCAGTCCGAGCGTTTCAGGATCGAAGACTTTAGCTTTGAAGGACGAAGACGAAGGAGTCGTATTATTATTATCTATAGTATTGCACCACACTCTGAATTTCCGCTGCATTGATTGTATTGGTATGTGTAACTCTGATATTCATTGTATAAGTAAAATAAATATTTTGTAAACAGTTATCATGAACTGTATATTGATTATTATATTTTATCCTTCCGCTGTGAGATTCTATTTTGTTTTATTTCTTCTCTGTTTTTCTTATTTACCCCATAACAATCCGCCCTTGCGTATGCTTTGAATTGGCACGTGTGTCGGTTTAAAGTGTGCGAAAAGGCGGGATGTTACAATAATTATATACATGATAGAAAAGATTATCGACGACACTAATAAATCAATTAGAAATTATTGTAAATTGGAATAATTGAGTAGAAATATATTTACAAAATTCTTAGGATTTGAATTATTATTTATTTAATCAAATTTCTAACTTATATAACTAATATGGAACAACAAGGTAATAAGTTTAAATAAATAAATTGATTGGTCGTCGAAAGCCGTCGTAAGCATACTATCAGCGACCATCGAAAGCTTTCGTTGTAAATATGGACTGCGATTAACATCAAAGAATGTTAATGTTCATACATCACTTAATAGGCAGTGTGATATTTTTGTCAAATTCATCGCTTACTTAGTTTTGTTAAGATCCAATTTTACTTTGTTAAGCATTACCGGTTGTGACAAATATTTACACCAATTCTCTTCGTCAAAACTATATCACTTTGGACTTATGGAATTTGGTAATGGTCAAAATTCCAATATCATTCATATTCAACTTTATAGTCTAAACATACAATCCTTGGTTTAGTAATAACAATTATTATCAAACGAAATGCCCTGGAGTCATTGACTTTGAGTTGACTTAAGTTGATCGGGATACTAACCTTTTATAACTGAGGGGAAGAATCCTCTCTTGAATAGTGCTTCACTTCCAACACTTTCACTCGACCCAACTATAGCCACTTGATGGAATGTCATACCATGATTTGACAATAATCAAAGTGGAACTTTCGTATTGAAAAACCATAGTATTCTCAAATTGAGAGAATTGGGTAAATCAGTCGCATCGTTTTTTGTATAAGACCTTAGGTATGTTTACCAGTAGAAAGCTATCAAGTGAGCCATTTAATAGTAATCTAATAACTATCAGTACGTAACCTTTAGGTGCCCATAACAGACGTGAGTAATACACTGCCCAACATTTAGAGAGCATTATGTACTCTAGTTTCAACGGATACATCAATATCCAGTCTTAGTGCATCTTGACTAGGAACATTTAAAATGGTATATTTATTTTCATTGTGATAAGTTACTCACGAGCACAATACTTTATAACTACTAACCATTTATAGGTATTCTATTAAATATAAATTAAATTAAATTAATTAATTAGTACAACATGTATCAGGATATAATAGAAATAGAACGTCATTATTTAGAACAAGATTGATCAATAAGTTAGATATATGTAACAATTACATAACTGCCCCTAAAGTAAGCCCTAACTCTTTCAATCTCACAATTGCCTTAGGGATTTATTATGGGACCTTATTCCAACTTTGCAATCAGTTTTCACAAATCCAATTGGGTCAGTCCCTCAGTGAATAGGTATGCTATTATATATCAATTATCTACCCTGTCAGTAAACTTTCTTTGATGTTGATAAACTACCTTTATCATATGGAATAATTCGATGTATATCTCTCGACTTCTAGCAGGCTCTAACTTCTGTTATGAACTATATCATGACGTTGTTATCATATAACAATGTTACATGATTGTCAACTTTTGGAATTACCTTCATCTCAATTATGAATTTGCACGCTTATATTTATATACGTTGCTCTTATTATGGCATTAATTAAGGCGATATACTTAGCCTTTTTCATTGAATCAACCACAATCGCTCGGCTGGACCATTTCTGACTTAAAAATTCTTAATATGAATGTACATTGACATATTATATGCAATTCACTTCTAAAAATTTGAGTCTGAACATTCCTTCATAAAGAGTTCACTACTTCGGTACACAATTCTCTATTATTTCATAAATACACGAGAACACCTCAAACAACCATTTACTGATATCGATTTGGATTTGACATTTGCTTCATATATCAAATACATAAACAAATCATGATATTATAGACATCATAACATGTATGTTATTTCCTATTACAATGCATGAGGAATCCCTCCTACATGTTCCCAATTACATTTTAATAGGATGTCCTTGTATACCGTTTGGGACATTCCCTATATCTTTTATGCTTACTAAAAATGGCATCATCTACAAATCCAACATCGAATATTAAAACAATTAAGGTTAATTTTAATATAAATACAATTCTGAAATTAGCAACGTGTTATTTATTTATTGTTTAGAAACATCAATGTGACTTTTTACATTCCTTCTTATGAGCACACGCTTCCTCTTCATTTTGATTATCAATCAAACTATTTGACATTTCTATCAAAACATTTATTCAATTTTGATGCTTGTTGAATGATACTTTATTATTTGTTCTTGGATCATATCCAAACATTCACAAATCCAAACATTGCTCACATTCACTTTAGGTCACTTTGGTTGTTATGTGAAAAAAATTCTGTTCAAATTGCTTATTTAAAATTTCCATTTCAGAACATATGTACCAAATCACATAGTCTTCAAAGTGACGATTTTGCGAGTAAAAACAAAATAGCTTGATCAAATTGAATGATGAATCTATTACGATAATTTCAACATTTTAAATCAACAGATCATCTTATCAACACTGTTTATTTAATTCTAACTACATTATTGCTCATAATGACACAATCGCGGCCGATGGATCACATCCCTTTCGGTTATGACTACCAAAATCATATTTTGACAACTACTTGGAATTCATTTCGCATCACACCATATTATAAAGTCAACATTCTTAATGTATGTACTAAACAACCGAGAATTGTATATTTTTGACATTGATAAGAAACTCATAGTTTCTTTTCAATATGCGAGAATACTTATGAAACACTCAAATACAGTGTGTTCATTTAGGTTAGTTAATTTCATTTCATCTCATATAATCAGTTTATCTAAGGATCGTATCCAATTCCATTTTACTACCAATAATTTTTCAAAAAATTCCTTCACTGTCACATTGGTACTTCTTGAAAGAACAATTGTCCCCGGAGCAATGTAATAAGTTTTCATGAATATATTATGAATTTTTTTATATATAAATCTGATTTGGTTTTAGTTTACAAAACTTATGCTCAAAACATAAATATATCATCCAATGAAAGTCCTTCCTAAACTCCTTTTGGGGAAATTCATACAAAATCCCTCGCAAATAATTATTACGTGTAGATTTTCGACTCGCACAACCTGTCAACTCATTAGCCTAGGATGCATTGGGGTTTCTTATAAACCCTTATCTTGTATGATATTGTAAACTATTATTAAGATAAAGTAATATTAACCTCATGTACTACTCTTAAATACATGACCTTATAAGAAGAAATTAACCAACTTCACTCACAATTAATCGTACTTTTGTCCAACAAAGCTCGATTACTCCTGACCGATACATCATTATGTACCACAAGGAGGAGTAACTTTTGAGATTAAATCTTTATTCTTACTATGTACATATGGAAATCCTTCCAATATACTCACACATTCCATCATATCGAATCAGTTCTATCGCATGTTACATTATTTACTTTAATTTTATACTCTATTAATCTATCTTGGACATGCTATATATGTATCAAATACACATGTCTATATCAGAGATAACTCATCAGTGAACATGACATTGGAACCATTTGATACTAATAGACTTACGATCGCATACTCTATATGTTTGGTACTAATAGATTTATGATTCCATTGGAACCGTTTGGTCTGACCTGAGCCTTGAAAAGGAAGAGCGTTCGGATCAGTCTGGTGAACCAGCATGTGAAAACACATCTCAGATTTATTTTAAAATTATGAAAAAATTTATTTATCAAAACAAAGGTATCTCATAAGACCACACTGTACATAAATACGGACGGGGTTTTACCTTACAAAAATAGAAACATTTCATGTCAAATCATCTGATATTATACTAGGGCCTAGTATACAAATAATATTAATCAAACTCGAAATTGTTAGCATTATTAAATTCCAGAATATGTTAGGTTCCACAAACAAAATGGAATGCATGTATTAGAGAATGGATTGTATAAAAATGACAAGGTAAGAGACTACCTTCCGACAGTACACCTCTAGAAAAATATACATAGGGTCCAGGTACTGAATGGTTCATCGACACAGAACCGACCTACCCCTTCACTGGATAGGGCCGAATTTGACATCACCCCGGTCGTTCCTGACATATCCGTGGCCACAACATACATAACATACTCGACATATAGAGAGTAATCTAGAAGGTGATGACCAAATCCTCGTGGGAGAAACCCACATAGCCCTGCCGCTTCTATCATGTTTCTGTCATTTTCGGGTAATAAGGCTAACGATTGCCTTTTATATAACACATTCCACTTTGAATTCCACATTGTCATTCACACAATCACACAACTGATTTCTATAAAAGTATAACTCCTGATCCCATACGTATTAGGAAATGATGTTAAGCTACAAGAGGTTACCTTCTCCACCACCAAATAAATGATACTTTCATAGATCAATTAATGTAATTAGAAATGCAACATCAGATTTTTATCCAGACAAGTTGTCCAGGAACAGGACAAACTGACCTACCATATCCTGTCGGGAATTACCCTTAGGATTAGTAGTGAGAAGTCCTTTCATATTATAGATTTTCATAACGAAGCATTACTACCATCATATATATAATATGCATCACGGGTCCAGTGGCAAGTACCCTTGCATTGTGAAAATCTCCATCTTCAAAATCATCATCATAAACATGCATTTTCAAATGCATTCGTTGGTCTGAGGTGGTTCTTGGATAAATCCGACCCCGGTCTCTCTGGACCAACAACGATAAAGAGGCCCTCAACCTCATACGGAAACTAAATCCAATAGACTCATCACGTTTCCAACTCTCAACTTGCTATCCTTCAACCAAGAAGGAAGCCCGGTAGATTGGAGTACCATAGACACTCCGCATTACTAAAGTCAACATTCTTAATCCAAATGATAAACAAGCCTACTTAGTCTGCTTCGTGCTAAGTGCACGATTAATTAGTTCCCACATCAAGTCAAGGAACCAAAATAGCCAAATTTTATAGTCGGTTATTTAACTATCAAAGCAGCAAATAATATTTAGCACATATGCAGTCACTAGGCTTGTTAATTAACCATTATTAATTAAATCACTTTATAAATAATTACTTCAAATTATATTTAAAAGATACATCCTCAAAACCATTTTAATCTTTCGATATTCGAAAACATTTCCATATACTTATATCAATGGTATAACTATATTTAATAACACTGCTATTTTGGAACATGCCAAATAGATTTCAATAACCGTACAACTTCCATGTTCATACGCATCAGAATGGGTGTTAAATATAAGAAGCAATGCTTCCTATACCACGAAGCCTTTTGTTCGATCATAAGAACATATTCTTGTATTTCACAATGGAAGGTCAAAATAACATTTGTTGGGTCAAAACGAATATTGCATGAAACATCATTATGACAACCTAAAAAACTAGTATAGGGATTTGATTAATTATATATACATGAAAATTTCGTATATTATATAAAATATTTCCTTTCGGAAGTCATTTACTATAACAACATTATTATTGTCCATGCCTTCATTATTTCCTCAACGACGTTTATTACAATAATAAATGTTGAAATCTATGATTTTGATATATATCACATTTTAAATCATTTTTCAAACTATGAAATTCCATTTGAAATTATTACTTTCCGAAACATTACTTTAAAAATAAAAATTACTTTTAAAACCATTAACTCCATCAAAATATTACTTTTAAAAGATTCTTTTTAAAAGATTATTTAACTCTTAAAAACTTGAATGTATTTCCTTTATATAAAATCCATACTTAAATCTCAACATAAATCATTTTCATATTTATAAAACCGTATTTAGAAATCTCCTTTCTACTTTATAAAATCTCTTTATTTATGAAATTTTATTTATAAATCATTCTTTATTCATAAAAATCCATTTTCTTTATAAATCTAATTTATCTATAAAATCCATTTATAAAATATTTCTTTATAAATCTAATTTATTTGTATAATCCATATATAAATCCATTTACAAAATTTCGATTATAAGTCTATTTATTTATTTATACAATATCACTTTTACAAATCATTTGTATAAAACTATTCAAAATCTCTATTTAAGAATATTTCACCAAACTACACTTTCATAACATCAAATATCATAACTTTTATTTGTTTAAAAAAATTCATTCCTTTTAATAATTTAAAATTTATTAAAAGATATATACTTTCAAAATCATTTTGAAAATCATTTCAATTCAATATCACTATTTTGTAGTATTTCAAAATCATTTTGAAAATCATTTCAATTCAATATCACTATTTTGTAGTATTTCAAAATACTAAAAATATGGGCAGATGCTACTATAGCACTAATGAGAAAAACAAATCTATGTCATCGAATATGGCATCCAACCCATCATATATCAAAATATATGAAAAGTAAACCAATAGTGTGAGGAATCCTGTTGGATAACTCCAAAGTATTCCCCTGCATCATATATAGTATATAATCATAAAATATAAATCAACCGCTTTGAGGCGGGATTCGTATATAAATGGTCATTAGCTCATACACGGAAACATAATAGGATCTCAATCGCTCCAATAAGCGGATATATATGCAAACCAACTAATAAATATAGTATATCATCCAAACAAGCAATAAAAAGTAGAAATAGAATTATTCCTACTTATATAAAAATATAAATAGGCTAGAGAGGTGATTTTTACTCACAAAATTCTAAAAATCACCTAAATACTCCGGTTTGGATTAAAATTAAACGGTCATTCAGTTTAACCCAAAATTTAACTAACTCTGAATCCATGCAGTCATATTCCAAAGCGTAGTATTAGTCGATATGAACGCAATGCAACTCTTCGCGCTTGATTTGGACCTCGTACGAAAAATTTATGAATTATAAACATTGAAAAAAAAATTGTAATTAACTTATAATTAATTTATAATTTAAAATTTATTCCCACTCTTGTGCTCACCCAGGCACTGCACGAACCCAAGGTCATCGAAATTCATCGGCCAACGCCGCCTCCATGCCTGCTTCCAGGCTGATCAAACATCGTCATTGACTGCGCCATCTTGAGCCGCACCTCCGACCACCCTCTGGCCAAGCTTGGTTGACCAAGGCCTCCCCATGGCGTGCCCTAGTATGGAAGAACGTGCTCCAATTCCGCCTCCATTCGTCGATAATTCAATGATCCAACTGTCCATTACGTAGAGTTCGTCGAGCTCTACGACTTCCCTTTATGTGCCGCGATATTTTATTGAGTGGATGATGAGAAAACAAGGAAGGAAGGAGGCTACTTTCGTATATTAAAATAGAAATGGCGGCTGTGACCTAGCTAGGATTTTTGCTTTGCAAAATGAAAAATTTTAGGTTGTTGTAGAGAAAATTTCAACGGCACTATTCATTCGCTAAAATTTTGAATTCCAAACGAAGCGTGCCCCCTGACGCTATATATGTTATACCCCTATTTAGAACAAAATGGAATATATATCGAAAGCCGATTCCATCATATACAGAAGTTAACTCTTCCAAAATCAAATTATATTAATTAAAATTCTTTTTATTAATTTTTACGTGTTTCGAGCTCGCCTGACCAAACGATACACCCGATCGCCATGAAATTCAATGGCATATAGTAATTCACTATTACGGATTCAACGTAACTAGTTTCTTCGAAATCCGAGAGAGTGCCCCAGAAGGCTATTTCTACACGTTAATTAAAAGAGTCATTTCCAAAATCAGTTTAAACCACTTTTAATTCAAATTTTAAAGTTTACTATCTTCCTTCATATTCAAATAGAATTTACCTTCGAACCAATTTCATTCACATTAAACTCAAGATTCAACTAATTAGACAAATCCACATATTAAATTTAATAATATATTTATCAAACAAGTTATTATATCTGAAATATAAGTTATTTAAAATTATCTAAATATTTCAAATTCAAATAACTGAAATTCTGGGTCATTACATTCTCCCTGTTACGACCCATAAATTTCGATAATTAAAAATTGTTAATTTAATAAGATTTTATTATTTAATATTGGTGCAAATAAAAATTTGTGATTTATTATTGAAATAATAACAAAAATGAGATGTACTAATGCTAATCTAAGTTAATAATTAACAATTTGGATAAAATTACAATTAATTGAAATAATATAAATGTTATACTTGAATATAAATTGAATATATGAAAACAAATTTAAATGTTGATTAATTAATATAAATATGTGTAATAAATGGAAATTGAATAGAAGTGTGTAATATGAGTTGTTAAAAATATTGTTTGCAAATAATGAACATACAAATGTTATTAAATATAGTAATAGTGACAAATTATTGTCTGCTACCAATATACTTAATCCATTTCAATTAAAGGCGATAAATGTTACATTTATGTGAATCAAGACAACATTTGAAATTGTGAATGTAATAGAAGGTATAGAAATGTAAATTTTATTTACATAACAATAATTGATGTAATAAAAAAAGAATGAAACCAAGATAAAATAATTAATTAGGATTTCAATTATAATTAATGTGTAAATTGACAAAATTTAAATACCAATTGAATTATAGTGGTTAATAAAAATAAAAGAAGGAAATGTAGCCTATTAGTGAAATAAGACATCAACAAATATTAACTATGTCATTTGAATAATAATTGATTGAATATAAAGTTTGAAATCAAATTTAAACAATTTATTGAAATTAAATCATAAGTAATTGGATTTAACTACAGTTGAAATTGAACACTGTAATTAGTAAATTTTTAAACAATGAATGGATGTTTAAACTTGTTTTGATTAATTATAAATGTCTAAGTAATCAAAATTGATGAAATTTGTTGGTTAATAAGTATTGAATAAAAAAGTGAATTAATTAATTTAATATTAATTTATTTAATTAACATGAAAAATAACCATTTTGGCCACTAACTTGGATTTCGATGAAACTAATTTCATTGGATACGCAATTATGAATTATTGTAGGATTTCAAGTTTCGTAGCGATCAGACTTGTCGTTCGATCGTACGGGCTCAAAACGCCTAGAAATCATTTTAATTAAAATAAATTGAAATCAATTTGAAATAAGCCAATTTTAACATAACTTCTTCATATGTTGGAATTAGGACCTGAAACCTGTTCCATTGAGTTTAAAAATATTGAAAACGTCTATTTTGATATATGGGATGACCCATTTTTGTTCCGAGGCAGAACGGGCTTTTTGAGTTGTTTACCGTTCCAATCCAAATCGATCTGGTCCATTCTTTTTTATTTCAGCAATTTATATAAATAGATCATTATAAACCGTAGGTTATTTCCTATTTCCATTTGTATGTACATACATTTCCTTTTTACTTCCTCATTCCAATGGCGAAAAACCAAAACCCGAACTCCTAAATTGCAAATTCAATTTCAATTTCAATTTTAATTCCAAAACCAAATCTCCTCAAACCCTATCAAGTTATATATCAGTTTGAAGCTCTTGACGAGCGAATATTAGATCTAGAGTCTATTTTCAATTTGGATTTCTATGTAGCCAGAATTTGTTGATTTGTTCTCGTCCATCCATTGAGTTGTGATCAACGTAGACTGATCGTCGAATCGTTGGTATGGATGGGTGAAGACTGCCTACGTAGTCCATCCATGCTAGCCGTTTTTCAAACCACTGGCTAGATCATCAGCAAATCTTTGATTAGGGTTCGAAACCCATGGGACAGTGCTGGTGTTCTTGGGCGAGGCGGTGGTCGCGAGTCCCACGTCGTGGTCGCCTGGTGAAGGACGTTCTTATGGAGGTGTTCGATCGGGTCGTTGGAGATCGTGGTGGCATGTGTTCAAAAAAAATGGTGGTGGCTGTAGGCTATTGTTCATGCGATAGGATTTCTGAGTGAAGTTGGGAACGCAGTGACGTGGTCGCTTCTGATTGGGTGATCTCTTTTTTTATTTAAAATTTCAATTCAAAGGTTCTAAATTACATAACTTTCACATACGAGGTCCGATTTACGCGTGGTTTCTTTTGTTAGGATCGTATCGAAATTTTGAACATTTTAACGTTGGTTTGGACAATTTTTGAGACTATATGAATTTTGGGCTTATATTGGAATTTAAATCGATTTAAATTCAAAGGTGAGTGTTTTGACCCACTCACAACTTCTAAAATTTCTTGTGTTTGTTAAATTAAATTTATGATGTGATTAGGAATTTGTTTATGGTTGTTTGATATATTAAATATGCTATTCCAGTTAATTTGAATTTTATTTAGATTAAATTGTTATTTAATTTGTTATTGAATTTAAATTGCCAGTTAAATACTTGTTATGGATAATTAGTTATTGTTGAAATTAATAAATTGAATTGTATGATGATTGTTGTGACGACCCGGACTTCTAAGCCCATAAAACCGTTTCGTCTTGAAGAAAGAAAAGGATGAGAAAATAGAAAAGATAGAGAAGAAAGAACAACAACATCAGAATCTCACAGCGGAATGAATAAATTATAATAATCACATAAGTATTTACATTATATACAACATTAATCAGAGTTATACAGATAATACATCACATACTAGACAGTTATAAACACCTGTCTAGTTATACAACTTAATACACAAGTCAACACAGAGATATCAACACAGCGGAACTATATGTATATCTACTACGCTGAAGCCTCCTGCTCCATTGCTCCTCCAGAATTCGTCAAAGCTAACCTGAATCCCTTGGCTACCCGTAAAAATTTGGGTACCCGAGAGTTTATGAAAAACAAAAATAAACTCTGGGTCAGACATGGGTATGGTGTGAGTAACAGGGTAAAGTTGCTTAATTTTAAAAATCCTTTTGAAATAAAAAGTATCACGTAAGACTTCCCACACATAAACATGGGTAAGTTTTTACCTTACGCTGACCAAAACATTTGATAGGAAATTCTGTGATATTATAATAGGTCTAGGGTTTTCAAGTAAATAGAAAATAGCCGAAATTGTTACATGATTAAATTCCAGCTACTAGCCACAAAAGTGGGTAATACAATCAAAACCGTTGGCACTTATTGGATTGTGGATTCCATACAATGGCAGGGCTACTGGGTACCGCCCGTCACAGTACGTGGCCTAGATCAACGTGCCGAGGATCACTCCCGACCCCCTGCAACACAAGGCCAGAACCATTCCTTACTGAACAGTCCCGAACAAGATAACCCCGCAGATAGCCGTCGCTACTGCCCACTAAGCCGAAATAAAGGGACATCTAGACAGGGGAATATCCTTGTCCTGCTTGGGCATGACCCACCTAACCTTGCTGCACCTCTCCTTTTTTAGCCATTCCCGGTTGATGAGGCTTGAGGCTACGATTACCGTTAGAGAATACATTTCTTAGAATGCTCATCGCCCACCTGACGATGTGTTGAAAGCATTCAATCCATACAAGTTCGTTCCGGGTTCGAACGAAACCGAAGGCATTATCTCGTTACACTCATTTTAGAATCACCCTCAGAGTTAACGACAATAACCCTTGCACTCTGAATCTTCATCTTCACTTCAGATTCACGACCTATCATTAATTTGGAATCGATGTGGTTTTCGGATGTTCCAAATAAGGAAAACCGATCCCGGTCTCATCAAAAATCCAAAACGTGTCTTTTAAGGCCAAGTTGTCTATTTAGTCTTAACAGTTCAATTCAATATTATCAATACACACAGATAGATAATTCACAATATCACAATAGATAATCACATCATCATAAACAGATAATTCATATTATCATCAAAATAGATAATTAAATATTATCATACTTAAACCAAGCATCCATATCACATAGATATTATTCATGTCAGATCTCAATTTACAATCATCAAATGAAATATCAATATCATTCATAAGCAATGATTTATAAATCACAATCTATAATTAATTTAAAATGAATTAAATTAACTACTTCAATCTCTAATTAATTTAAAATAAATTAAATTAATTACTTCATCTATAAATCATGCTTATACAACCATTAATTAATTATAATCAAATCAATTAATTATTTTCTAAATATTTATCTTGATACGATACCTTTGATTAATCATCTTCTAACTATGATGAGTAATTAGTCTTTATTTAATTCCACAGATTAATTATCCTAAATCATTTATAGTAATTAACATTAATTACTTCATTTATAATTGATTACATTTATTCTTAATTAATTACATCAATTAATCACCACATTTTATTATTATTAATTAACCGATTTTTAATTACATCATTAATTATATTAATTAATGATCTCTAATTATATTTAAATTACTTTATTTAAATTAATTACACTCAATAAATAATCTTTAATTAAACACAATTATTAATCACCTTGGTTAATAACAACCCAGTAATTAACTACCCTTAATTACTTATTAATAAATTAATTATCCCATAATTAATTATCTCCATTAATTAATCTCTTGATTAATTCAAAAGTAATTATCCAAATTACTTCATTAACATATCATCTTTCACTAATTACATTCAGTAATTAACATTAATTACTTCCCTAAGTAATTATGCTCCATTAAATACACTAAGTAATTACGCATATCAAATCATCAAATGATTTCTTAAATTAATTAAACTAAATTAATTAACTTAAATAAATCATTTTATCAAAATTAATTACAAAAATATAATTAATCTCTTAATTACTTTTATCAAGTAATTACATTTACAATTTACAATAGATTAGTAAATTATCTTCATTGACTAATAACATTTCTAAATTTACTTCTTAATTGATCTTGAGTTATAAATTAATTTAAATTATTAATTTATAACTTAAATACATAAGTCATTCCTTAATTTCCCTATTATTCTAAAAATAATTTATTTCTTTATTAATGACTTTATTAACATTACATTTTAAATTTTAAATTCAAATATCATTTGAATTTAAGATTCAAAATGACTATAATTTAAATTCAATTTAAAATCTTTTAAATAAATGCAAATCACATTTATCATTTACATATGAACTTATACAAGAAAATATTTTAAATTAAACTACTTGAATATTAATTTAAATTTAAATTTCCAAAGTACATTAATATTTTGACTTGCAATTTCAAGTTAAAACAATTTATTTACTTTTCATTCAAAAATCTTTAATCAAAGAATTCTCAAAATCAAGTTAAATATTTATTGAAACAAATTTACTTTTCAAAACTATTTATTTTGAACTTATTTTAAAAACATTCATATTTAAAACTTATTTAAGCTTTCAGATTTGGATTTTAAGTAAACTTGAGTTCCATCAATTTATCTTGATTTAAAACTTTGATTTAAACTTTCTTTTAACAACTTGAATTAGAAATCCTCGATTTTCAAATCCAAATCTATTTTAAACCTTAAGATTCAAATATCTATTTGAATCAATACTTTTAAAAATTCGAATTTAACCGCTGTAAAACTTTTGTTTCTGGTCTAATTTTTAAAATCTGGAAACTATCAGGTTTTTAACCTGAAACTCATTTAAATATTTAAACTTCATTTTAGATTCAAAATATAAATTTGAATTCATACATCAAATTAGATTTACACTTTGTTTAATCTTAGTTGACAAGCTTAAATTCATTTGAATTTAACATCATGATTACAACTAACTTACAATTAATTTGCTTTAAATTTTGTTTAAATTTAACTTCAGGCAGTTATACACTACCTGTAGTAAATCTATTCAACCCTAGACCAAAGCAAGAATGCTTCTGGTCAAGCCCTCCCCTGCTTCGAGTCATATACTCGAGTGACCCAAGTACTACCCGAGCAAAAAAAAACCCTGCACCACCACAGTTGCTTCAACACCGAAATGAGCACGGTGCACGTGCACCGTGGCACTGGCCATCTTCGGCCATCCACTCAGGCATCCACACACCAACGACCCTCACCTGACGTGATCGCGACCCCTTCGAAGCCACCCACTCGCTCGAATCAAAATAGAGCTCATCTCTCAAACCTGGAACCACGAGCAGTTTTCCCCCACGAAACCTGTCAACGCGAAAACCCCGTTCCTCCGACCACCAGACCGATTGCAACTCCGGCCATAGCTTCGATAACTCTCCAACTTCCTTCACCCAAAATCCTACCGCGCTCGATCGACGAGTGGTGCCGAGTCGATCAAAATTCCAAAGTTCTCCAAAACTAGGTTTAGTAACTTAAAACTCATGACCGCCGCCTCCACCTGTTTCTGATCATCCACCACCCATTTTTCCCATCACCTAGGTAAGCTTCTCCATCATCAAGCAGAGCCCCAACCACCCAGATACAGTGATCACCCCAAAAATCCCAAATTTGCAATCTTAGTTCATATCAGAACTGCACTTAACTTCTTGCACTAAAAATCTTGACTTAAGTTTTAAAATTCGTATTTTGACACAGAGATTCAATATATGTTCCTAGATTTAAAATTTAAAAAGTTTGGGTTTTCTCTTATTCAAGTTTTCACTGTTATTTTGATTTCCAGAACCATATTCAAATTTAGTTCAACTTAAATAACACTTAAACTCTAAGTTATGTTGAACAAACAATTTTTGTTTGTATTATAAATCCTAAAAGCTATTAGATCAAGTGATAAAAATGATTTGAATCAACTCAAGCCTGAAAACAAAATGGTTAAGTTTTTTACAGAGACTTTAATATGTACTCAGACCACATCCATATGCACAGAAGAATACATACATACAAATCTTACTTATTCCAGATTTTAACTTTGCAACTAGTTTAAATGCTTAAGTAATATTAAAAGTGTTACTCACCTGCTTTTGGAATGAACATAGCATTCCTTGTTTGAACAGTTAGAACCTTAAAAACTGGAAAGTTGTTTGCCTTCATATCCTAAATCTTCTTGCTTATCTTCAGTTGTAAATATTACTGAGTTTGTATAAATGAAAATGTTTGCCATTTCTTTGTTTCAGGTTGGATATGTTTAGTGAACGAACAAAAATAATATGACATATATAAAGAAGTTTCAGGGGAAGGTAATAACTGGGTTTGCACATGCAGGTACAATTATGCTTTTGTTTGTATCAGGCCAGATCTTTGCATTAGGAGGCTGAGTTGATTTTCAAGCAATTCGAACTGACTTAAGTTGTGCTAGCATTTAATGTTTAAGTACTTATGTTCCCTACTTAGCTAATTTTATCATTTCTTATGTATAGATATTTTACTTAGCTTTCCACTTCTCTTCTCTAACCTGCATACTATATTTTGTTTTATACTTGATGTTTATACTTGTCTGAATCTTAATCTACAAGCTACAGACCTATATTATATTTAGATATTTTGCTTTTTCTTACTTTGTTTATTTCTTGCCTTGTATATTTTTCTTTACAGGCTACATTCATACTTATACAAAGCCTAGTTATGTTTTACTTATGCCAAATATGCATTTGTACTCTATACATATATATACTTGCCTGCCTAGCTTATGTACATATACAAAGTTGTTCTAGCAAAAGTTATAAATTTTTAACCTAAGTATAAATACATACTTTTATACTTAAACAAATTTATAATTCTTCTTTTCTTTTATTTTTAAACTTAAACTATTAAATACTCCATTTACTTATTATTTATTTATTACTTAAGTTTGTAACCATTATTTGATCTATACTTTTGCTTAATAGTTATAAAGTTTATTTTAAACATTTTGAAAGACTTCATTTTTTTTAAAATTTCAAATCATAGCTTCCCTTTATAAATAGATTTGAAATAACAATTTCCATTAAAATTCATTTGTAAAAGCATTACATTATTAATATTGTTTATATAAAACTCATTATTAAATTAAAATAATTTATAAAAGAAACAATCTCTTCAAAATATAAATTACTTATTTTATAAAGCTAAATTAAAAAGAACAAAACAATCTTTTTATTTAAATTTAAACCTAGGCTAGAATTTATTTTTAAACAAATTAAATTTATCTTGAGTATTTTTAAAATCATATTATTATTTATTCAATTAAATCAAATTTCCAAACTATCAAAAATATTAGAATTAGAATACATAACTTTATTTATTAATTTAAAACAGAGCTTATCTATTTATAATATATACAATTATATACATATATACATTATAAATAGAAACAATTTAAATTAGCTTTTAAAAAGATAAATTATTTTTTTTGAAAAAAGGATCCAAAAGCTTTATTGATAATGCCAACACATTACATACAAGTTATATACATAAAGAAACTGTTGGGCACAAAAAAAACAGGCAACCCGTATACTCTACAGACAAAACACAAACCCTAAATACATTGCGATAGTTTCGCGACTCATGGCGGCTCGTTCTCTCTCCCTTGCAATCTTTCATCTCTTTCAACGATAGTGATAATACTATCAGTGCATCTAGACAATTTTGAGCTCTCTGTTTCTACATCTTCTCTATCAATCATGTATCTTGAGGATGAAGCAGTATTGGGGGAATTAGGGTTTTTGGTTACGGTAAGGTCAACTCGCAGAGGTATGATTTCCCATTTTTGTATGATGTTGTCCGCATTGATGTTGTTGTGGTTGAAAAACTTGGATCTATTGATGATAAAGTCTCGAACATTGGATTTGATGATGTTACAGACTGTGATTTTATCTTTCTTTTCATTGTTAAAGATGATATCATTCCTGTTTTTCCAAATGTACCAAACGGCTGTGCTAAGCGCAGCAATTATGATGTCTTTCTTTATACTGTTGACTGTAAAATTTTGGGATATATATGTGACAGCATCTAAAAGAGAAATATGTATGTCTCCATGAGTTATAGGGTCCTCCATCATGGTTCTGATCCAATACCACACATGTTTGGAGAAGGAACAGTTGAAAAAAAGATGGTTACATGTTTCTATTTCCTTTTTGCACAATACACATAAGTTATCTTCTGTTACTCCCTGTAGTTGTAGCTTATCTTTTGTGGGAAGGTAATTGAAAATTGCTCTATATAAGCATACATTCATTTTTGGGAGTGATGTGGTATTCCATATGATTTTATGATAATTGATATTGTGGAGTTTGACTCTTATACTATTCCATGTATCATGAAAATTGAACTTGCCATTTTTACTGCTGTTACAAAACCAATAGTCTTCTGTTTTATCATGATGTATAGGAACTTTCCTTATTTCCTCACTTATGTTTCCTAAATATGAGATGTTTTCTGTCCTCCAACAATTATCAGATATGATATGACTTACCTTATGATTATGACCTCTTGTATATGATAAGATTTGCTGCCCCAGTTTTTCCAATAATGTAGAACCATTGATCCAAGGTATAAACCATAAACTGGTGGATTTACCATCCACAATTCTTCTGTCAATCAATTTTTGAGCTTCTTTTCTGTAGTATAACATTTTCTTCCAAGTGCATGAAGAATTGTTACTGAAGTTAGCTTCCCACAAAGTCTCATTGTTAGCATATTTTGCATTAAGCCATCTAGCACTATAAGATGAGTTGTTAAGGGTTTCCCATATTCTTTTGATGCAAAATGTATTGTTAATGTCTGACAGTTTTTTCAAACCCATCCCACCTTCAGCTTTAACACTTGTGACTGTTTCCCATGGTACCTTGCTGTTTTTACCTTTCCAGATGAATTGTTTACATAACTGATTGATTTTGTGAATGGTTAGGCTGGGTAACATGAAACATTGCATCCAAAAACTGACCATTGGGTAGACAACAGCTTTAATTAATTCAATTCTGCCTGGGACAGTGAGGAATTTGCACTCCCAACCATGCATCTTATTTAACACTCTGTCAATAAGTTGTTTACAATTTGAATGTTTGATGTATGTGACAGACAAGGGTAGTCCAAGATACCTGACAGGTAGTTCTCCTTCTTGAATATCTAGAATGTTGAGTACTTGATCCTTGTTGCTGCAAAACTTGTTGAAAAATACTTGGGTTTTGAGATTATTCATTTCTAATCCAGTCACCTGCTTCAGTCTTTTAAAACAATTTTTAACTGATTTGGCTCCCACTGCTGTAGCATTTATGAAAATTAACAGATCGTCTGCATAAATGAGATGTGTTATGTTTGAATTGTTTTTGATAACTGATTCTACTTTTCCTTTAGTAGCTTTTGCATCCATCAACAGAGTGAAATATTCCATGCATAAAGTAAATAGGTAGGGGGATAGGGGATCTCCTTGCCTTAATCCATTACTTCCAGAAAAATATCCCTTGTGATACCCTTCAATGGAGAATGAGTAACTAGGAGTAGTTATCATTTCTTGAATAATGTTTATCCATTTCTCTGGAAATTCCATGCTTCTCATCATGTGTAGGATGAAATGTCTGTTTACTGAGTCATAAGCCTTTTTAAGATCCACTTTTATGCACATTTTATTACTGCCATGCTTGTTGAAATTCCTGATGTGTTCATGTGCAATGATTATCCCATCTTTGATTTGCCTGTTTGGTAAATATGCTGTTTGATTATCAGAGATTAGTTCTCCAAGAACATACTTCATTCTATCACATAACATTTTGGATAAGATCTTGTACAGCATGGAACAACATGCTATAGGTCTATAATCTGAAACTGTTTCTGGAGTTTTGACTTTTGGGATTAAGGAGATAATAGTATGATTTATTTCTCTCACTATTCTGCCATTGTCAAAGGAAGTTTGCATAGCTTTCAGAAGAGATTTTTTTAATTCATTCCAATGTCTTTTATAAAATTTTGCATTGAAACCATCATATCCAGGGGCAGTATCATTGTGTATACTGAAAATGGCTCTTTTTAATTCTTTTTCCTCAAATGTAGCATTAAGGAAATTTTTACCCCAATCATTTATTTTCCTTTTTGGAATGATATTTGGAAACTGATCAATCATGTTTCCTCTATTGTATATGTTGGAAAAATATTTGACAGCTTCATCTTCTATCTCTTTTGAGGTTTTGACTACTTCTCCATTTTCTTTTATGATATTTTGACAACTGTTTACAAATCTTCTAGTTGTTTGTTTTGCAAAGAAGAATTTCGAATAGCTGTCATCCCATTTGATCCATTGGCATTTTATTTTTTGTTTATTGTCCATTGCTAGCAGCCCCAATTTTTTTGCCAAATCTACTTGTGCTTCATGCAGCTTTTGTGCATTTGATGAATTATGATTATTATCTAATGTTTGTAATGCAATGTTGACCTTTTGCTTGCATTTTGATACTTCTGTCTGCAAATCATTTTTTCCTTTGCACCATCTTTTAATTTCTCTTTTGATGTTTTTCTGCATTTGTATGAGGTTGAAAAGTTGATTTTCTTCTGGGAAAACAAAATGTTTTTCAATTGTTTCTTTGTACCCCTCACAGTTAACCCAGTGATTTCTGAATTTAAAAGGTTTTGGTCCTTCTAATGTTTGTGTATGGTTAAACTGAAACATAATAGGAACATGATCACTGGTAGATAGGTCTAGATATTTTGCATGAGAACTTTTGAACATGTTTATCCATTCAATGTTGCATAATAGTCTGTCAATCTTTGTAGCAATGTTTTTGTTTGGTCCAGATCTCCATGAATACTTAACCCCTGAAATGTTGATTTCTTGAACTCCTGCTGAATTTATAAAATTGTTTAACTCCTGAATGTTTCTTGTTGTCAACTTATTTCCTCCCACTTTTTCTTTCAAAAACCTAACACAGTTGAAATCCCCTATGATGCACCAAGGGGTGATGAATGTGTTTGCCTCTTTTTCCAGTTGATTCCATAGTGGTTTCCTTTCAGATTCAAGATTTAATGCATATATGACAGTGACAATACATTGAGCCCCTGCAGTATTGTTTAGCATGCATGTAATGTGTTGTTTGCTCATAGAAATTACATAGCTGCTCCAAACATCCGAGTTAATCATGATGAGTATTCTGCATTTATGATGATATTCAATGTTGTTGATGCATGTCCATTTATTGCCCCATGATTCCATAAACAGCTGAATTTTATTTCTTCTCAACTTATTTTCAATTAAGCAAAACATAGAAGGTTTTTGCGAGAAAACAATGTTTTTTACCTCTAGAACATGTGCCGCCTTGTTAAGACCTCGCACATTCCAGCACAAGATTGACATTATTTGGATGAGCTTGCTTGACTCCTAGTTTTCATAGTGGGAGTCACACTATCATGAATCACTTTAGTCTTTTTCTTTTCTTGGGGATTTTTCTTTCTCATTTCTGATAGCACATTTTCAAATTCAGGGTTGATGGATGTGAGGTTTTCTGGTGAATTGTTGAGAGTGTTGATGGTAGCAGGGTATGTGGGATTGATACATGATTGAGATACAGAAGATGCTTCCACATTTGAGTCTTTCATGTTTGATTGCACCTGAAAAGGATTAAACACTACAGATGTTAGATCTGAAATTTGAGGGTGAAAATTATTTGAGATATGTTCAATATGATTTGGTAACTCCCTGTTGGATAAATTCTCTGATGATGATAAATTGACTGAGACTTTTGTCGATGACGTCTTAGCAGTTGGATCCAGAGTCTTGGTGCTTGTAAGTGATTCTTCTGCACTGTTTTGTATTTGATTCATGTCAGAAGTACAAACGAGGGGTCCCTTTGCAATTGTGGCAGCCATGCTGGATTGAGAAAGAGGTTTAGATACTACACATTTAGCTGTTTCAGTTACTGGCGAGGCTACAATTGCAACTGTAGGATTCTTTGATGACATCTGATCTGTCTCAACATATAAGACTGATGTATCTGATGGAGAGACATCTTTATTCTTATTATTTGTATAATCTTGGACATTGGACTCTTCAATTGTAAAGTCTTCTGTGTTGTGATGTGCTGTTGCTTCTGAGTTGATATTGTTTCCTTCTGATGCAAAGTCTATAAGATTTGCCTGTTTGTTGCATGATGTGGGCTTTGGAATCCATTGCTGTGTATAAGATATAGGACATTCATTGTCGACATGTCCGAAACATACACAGTTACTACACACCGGGGGTATGAATTCATATTCAACATTTTGCATTACACAATCTCCTTTAGGCAGTTTTATTTGTACTTCTTTATCAAATTTGAAAGATGCATCAACTTCAATAAGCATTCTGGCAAATGTTATTCTACTTCTGTTTTTGGTATGCTCATCCATTGCAATCGGTTTGCCAATCGTACTAGCAATTTTACATAGTGAAATATGATTCCAATATGCAAAGTTTAAGTTAGGAAATCTCACCCATATAGGAATAGATAGCAATAGATCTTTTTCATATTTGATGGAACTGTTCCATTTTTTCATGATAATGAATTTTCCATCCATCATCCATGGTCCTCCTTCTAATATTTTATCACAATCTTCTGCTAATTCAAATTGAACTAGATAAAAACCATTATCTCTAGCAAACACTTCAAATTTACCTTTTGGAGCCCACATTCTTTTTATATATGCTTTGAAAAACATATAGTACGGCCTTTTACCTACCAAGTATATGAGAATAGAATTGGACCACATTTTCTCTGCTGAGATTAGCTCTTCCTCTTCAATAATGGCTGTTTTCTTGTCATTAACAATTTCTGGGTCAAAGTATTGTATTAGATCTCCTTGTTTTTTTCCTTTGACCAGTTCGCACCAGTTTATAGGTTTTGATTTTGTAAAAACTGCTGTGCCGATTGATGCATTTTTCCTCCTAATCTGATTTTTCTGTTGAACCATTTCTGATTGAGGAGCTGAATTAGTGAGATCTGCTTCCTCCTTTTTCCTATAAGCCGAGAGAGCCTGCTTATCCCTACGATCCATCACCCGAGACGTCTCCTTTTGCCTGATAGCCGATAGGGCCTGCTTTTTTCGTCGATCCATCACCCGAGTCCAGCCGTCCCCCTCCGCATCCTCCCCTCCCAGATCCGAAAGGAGATTATTAAATCAATTCAAGTATTATTAACAAATATTATCAAATCAATTTAATTTTTTAATGTAGATTATTAAATTGATATTGCACCAAATTTCCGGGATATCATAATTGTGATGGATGTTTGATTTTTATGTTGGATGATTGGATGTTATGTAGATTTATATGCCGTTGTCACTCTGTAAGTTCCCTAAATTATTATTATTTTGAAATCACTATGGGTTAAAATGATATATATCCCCGAATGAGCTGTAGATTAGGGAAAAATCATTATGGGTTGAAATGATAGAATCGAGTGATTTTACGGATTTTTAATATAATTTGGGATTGCGATTTGAAATGATATATAACCGTAAAATTTTAAATTGCGGATTGAAATGATAAATATCTGTATCACTTGACCCTAGGATAGAGAATTATATACGGACCCCGGATTCGTTAAATTAAATGATTTTAAAATCCTTAATTTTTGAATTTGATTAAATGATATTTGGAAATAAAATTTGATTTATATGAATTGAAATTATTATCAAAATCCAAGTTTTGTGTTAAAATTGGAATTTGTTTAAAGGAATTAAATTAAAATTTTAGGTTTGATTTTGAAGTATAATTGGAATTTATCAGAATTGAGTTATTAAAATCATTTGAATATAACTTTGAGAATATTGAAGTTGGGGTAATTTATATTGATATTTCAAATATGGATTTGGAAGCGATATAGTATTAAATATTTTATTGAGAAATTGAACTGAAAGATTTGAAATTGGGTTTTTGGAAATTGAAATAGTCCAAATGTGTTGAAAGGAAATGAATAGTTTAAATTGATATTAAATTCAAATTCATATTTTTAATATAAACTGTTTAAAAATATATTATTGTAAAGATCCTAAATTTTAAGGTTTTCAAATTATTAAACTATTTTATCCTATATTAACAATATTAAATCAACCTAACCTATTTTAAACCATTTACTTTATTTTAAAACTAATAACCCAATTTAGCTTATTTTAAATCTAATTAATCTATTTTAAAGCTATTTAATCTATTTTAATTATTTTTAATCTATTTTAAATCTATTTAACAATCTTAAATCAATTTAACTATGTCTTCAATCTCTAATTAAACCACTTTAAAGTATTTAACTATTTATAACTATTTTAACTATTTGTAACTATTTAAACTATTTTCTAAATTTCCAGACTAAGTAAAGTAGAAGTGTCTATATTCAATTCATTATTTCAAAAGAGAATACAGTTAATTGATGTTCTAACCAAATTTGGGATTTAAAATGTTATAATAAATTGAATATGATGGTTTTGAAGTAAGGATTTAACCTACTTTGGAAATATGATTTAGAAGAAATTATGATTTTGGAAACGATATGATTTGAAAGCGAATATGGTTTAAAGTGAATATGATTTCGACAGAGATATGATTTGAAATTGAATATGATATTTTGATATAAATTATGAATTGATATTTGAAATGTAAAAGAACCATCCGGTGTGTAATAAACGATTGGTTACAAAAGAGACTGGATCAGATATTGTCATACTCTCTGCCAATACCGAAATTCACTTTAACAACTGTGTATGTGGTGAAGATTCCAAAAATGAAGTAGAATGGTTGTTGAACGATTTCTATATGAGGTATGATGTAACCCTGACTTCCGTGAGTCTGCTTAGATGTGACTAAAATTAGGAGCCATGCCGGGCCAAGTGTGGTCATTCCTCCATTCAGGCACACTTCTTCGATACTATATTCTGACTTTGTGATTTGATTGGTGGCCACCCTTGATTTTGATGTGGAAGTATATTCCAAGGTGGGCCGTGGTAGCTGCTATGTGTTACCACCAGTCCAGATCCGCAAATGGTATATCTACCTTGGCATTTCCTCGTGTGCCGTGTTCACATGCCCTAGAGTGCCTTTTACGAGTTTATTTTGTACCATACCTATGGAGTGCCCTCTGATAGCCTTCTAGTTTACGGGGAGAGTTACGGTACTATATAGACTATGAGAATATATAAAATGTGTTAAGGGGAATGTGGGTAACGCCTCAATGCAATTTTAATACTTTTACTGTAGACATATTATAATAGCGTATTGTACTACATAGTAGATAGTTTAACGGATCCTTAGAAGATGTGAATCCCAAACATCTCTAAAGTTATTGAACTCATGTTAGACACTGGATAAGAGATGTAAAACCCCATAAACATCTCCGACGCTGTCGCACTCATATTTACCGTTAATTTAACTTACATAAGATCTTTTAGTTCAGACTCGAGTGTTTTGTCTTTTCAATTTTCTCGGGTCAGCCTGAGCATTTCAGGATTTGAAGACCTTATTTCTAAAGGACGAAGATTTGTACTATTTTATTTATTATATTATTTCACTACATTCATACTCTTCTACTGTGTTATTATTTATTTCTTCTGTATGTAACTCTGATTCTATGTTGTATAAGTATAATTAGATGTTTGTAAACAGCTTCATGAAGTGTTAATTGATTATTATATTTTGTCGTTCCGCTGCGAGATTCTGTTTTGTTTTCTTTCTTCCTTTTTTTCTTATTTACCCATAACTATCTACCCTTTTGAATAATTTGAGCTGGGCATGTTTTTCTGCTTAAAACGTCCAAAAAGGCAAGTTGTTACACTCAGCCCTTAAAAGAATTTCGTCCCTAAAATTGCCAAGTGAGAAAATTACCCCAACCCATTAACTTTTAAAAAACAATTAGTCGAAATTGATTATCAAAATCTTTTGAACCTTTTAACTTTTCAAAATAAATTAGTGGAAACTTTGTTATCACTTTTTCTAAATCTTTAAGTTCATAATTAAATTTCCAATATCCAACTAATACCATTCAAAGTTATAAAACCAAAATCCAAATTTTAGTTATCAACCTCATTTTAAAAATTCTCAAAGATCTTTTAATGCCTTAAATTTACAAAAAAATTTAGCCAGCGTCTCTTCGGCATGGTTCGATCAGAAAAATTTACAATATATATATAATCACAAATATACATCTCATCTTTAAGGATGTAACAACCTGCATATTTAACGATTTTATATTTAAATATTTTATCTAAATATAGCGTCGTTAGTCGGATTTTAGGTCCGAAATGCTACTTTTTGCAAACGGCCGAATTGGGGTTCAATACCACTTCCATTGAGTCCAAAATGGCGTTTGCGATCTTTTTAAGTATAAACATTGATATGTTTGGAGTAAGTTGAATTTTGCAACTTTTTCTAGTTGGGTTTGTGTTGGGTTCAGCCCACTAACTAACTAACTAACCCTAACTCAGTCTCTCTCCTCTCCACTCACTTATTTCATTTCATAAAACTTAAGCTAAAAACTGAAAATGGGGGAAGAGAATGGGAATTAGAAATTCCAAGCCCTAGTTTACTTGGCAAACTTGATTTCTTGCTCCAAAATCAAAGAGAAGCCATTGGTAAGCTTCCTCTTCATCTTCTCCAACTCTTCTTGTGACGCCCCACCTCTATGCTCACAATAACAAAGAGTATTAAAGGAAATACTGTCTGTTATCACGAAAAATAAGGCTTGATAGGAGCGGCCATCCGTAGTTAGGCCTTACACTAGTATTGGTTATTTCGATAGGAGTGGTATATATTTTTAATTTTCAACTCTTATTTATTTACTCCCATCGACATACCCAATTCCGGTATAAAACGAACTACGATGGTTCATAATAGTTTAGGACAATAGATATAATAATAACACAGATAAGTCAAATGCGGAACACAAATATAACAGAAAGTCTCATATATATATAACTAAAGTCAGTTGATATACATGCGATACAATACATATGATACAACCACAACTGTCGACTCTGGAAGTTACATATACAAGTACATTATCATATACAATATACATGAATATACAACATCCTATAGTAAGACAACGACTACTCCAAAAAGTATGAAAAGACTTCAACGCTCTAGCAGCAACCCAAAGTAAGATATCAACAACCTGTAAATACTCGGTCTGACCCGAGTATTACATTCAAAAGAAAATAATACACGGGTCAGTCTAATTCAAACTCAGTTATTAGTGCACATAAGCAATAATAATTAAGTAACAAATAAACTACAATCACAATAAGTCTCGTCTATCCGATCCTTAAATAAAGAAATCGGATAACGATAAATATAACACGTAGCAGTGTTAAACAACAAATCAGCAAATCCAAATTATCAACGAAGACAAATTAAAAAGATTACCAGAGAAGATAATTTAGAAAACAACAGAATTGCCTAAACGGCAATTAACGACAAAATTCAATTATTAAATAAAAAATTAGAAACTCATAATCTAATTATCAAAAAGATAATTAGATATCGACAAAATCATTAAATTAAACCAAATCAAAATATGATTCAAAACATACTGAATTGAATAAAAGAAACAGTCAAACAATTGAAATATCAATTATAACGACAATTTAAGTAGGGCTGCAGTACACGCACGCGTGTACTTCCCCGCCACTACGGCATATGTAATATGCAAAAGATCAATAAATCAAAACAAAATAGAATATCATAAAAGCCATAACGTGTGGCTGCAGTTCACGCTTGCGTGCACTGCCTTGCCACTACAGTGATGATGTACCCAAAAGCTCAATACCGTGTGGCTGCAGTTCACGCTTGCATGCACTGCCTTGCCACTACAGTACCAGACGTCATCATAACTCCAACTATTGACAGCAAATCAATACTGCAGAGGTCAAGTCATGTCTATCATTGACTCAACACAACTGCAAATCAACTCAACTCGAATGACCAAGTGCACAAAGGCAGTGGTACTAATACACGAAAACAGCAGAATGATGGTGCAAGCACCAACGATATGACAACATAACATATAGCATTGCATATACAGGGATAGCAACAAGGCACAAAGGCCTGCCAAGAATACATGTACAACGATCAACACTGTGAGCACTGTGGAATGCACGGGTGTGCAACAGTCAAGCAAATGACTCAACACAAATGAATGCGACTCATTTCTCGATGCAATAGAATAACTGGAGTACAAATGAAGATGCGAAATAAACTACATCAGAGAAATGACATGAACACTGCATGCTATAGGCTAGCACGAGTGCAAATAGAGATGCAAAGTAAACTACTAATATAAACAATGCGTGTTACATGATGACCAGACAACATGGGCTCTAGTGGGACTGCACAAGCAAACAGGTGCAACTACAGTGACAACACGATGTAACAGTGGAAATAACTATATGCATATAGAAACTGGCAGTGGCAACTGATGGTATACCAGAGTCCATCATATAATAGCAATGCAGTACGTACATATGTACTCAAGGCAACAAGTAAGCAACCCAGTGCCAACATAAGCACTGACAAAAAAAATCAAGTCCAGAACATAAATCCAGACCAGAATGAAGAATAAATGAATCAGAATCCAAATTCATATGAAACTTTCGAATCAGAGATGCAGACCAAATAGCCAACATGATCAAAGGAGCATAACTCAGACCCAACAAGGTGCAGAAATGCACAATGTCAAATGCAAAACTCAGACTCGACTTAGTGTACATATAATAAAGTCTAGGTGCTGTATAGAGAACAGTGAATCAGTGTGCAAGTATGGACAGAGCTCGAGCACAAGATATTTTACAACACTTCAATGATCAAACTCAGGCCGAAACAGTAACCACAAAGATACAACCAAAAGATAACAATGAATGCAAAATGAGCTATATGAACAATAGTGGTACAAATGCAAACTCAACAGTGAACTGGTCGAATCAATGCAGCTACATATATAACAACCACGCCAGCCTCAATATTGAAGAACAGATTTCAAATGCAGTGACACCACTTACTCAAGTGCACAATGCAAATGAACTCCACCAAGTACAAAACATACGAACCAGAATGCACAAATACATATGACACTGAAACAAATGAACTTGACCAGTATCCAAAAAAACAAGATAAAACGCAATTCTAAATGAATATAAGATGACCAGTTTTGACCAAGGAATGGCCAGAACTAAGGCAACAATGTGCACAGGTCAGGGAAATAACAATCGTATAGAGACAATAATCACTTCACCAAGTACAAAAGAAATCAAGACAAGCACTGATACAAAGATGGCCAGAGCCAAAGTACACAAGAGCCAGGAATTCAAGAGGTCAGAATACAAAATTTGGAACAAGTCAGCAACCAACAAAGGTCAAAGTCAAACATTATCCAGTATCAAGCCGAAGTCAACTATGCCATAGAGTAACCATGCCAAAGCCATGGAATAACAAAACAGCTCAAAGCCGATGCCAACCCAAAAATGCAATTCAAATCAAACTGTGTCTAGATCAACATCATAATAACCCCAAAATCAAACAAAACGATACACACAATTCATCTGATCGAAGTCAAATGAAGCTGTGGTGGCCGCGAGATACAACGATGCCGCGACAACCAGAAAAAAAAATCATCACATCAAAACAAAATAGAACTGCTGAGATAAACAATAATAAGAAAGAACCAGATGTGAGTGATAATTCACTCACCTTAATTTGAAGCGAAGACGAACTCGGAGACAAAGCCGGAAACACTATCGATTGAAGAAAACCCTAGCCGAATCAATTATTCAATCGAGCATTTCAAAGTCGCCACCTTCGCATCCATGAAAACCCTCAGTTGCATAGACGAAGAACAAAGCCCTATTTTTGATCGAACAAAGAAAGAACAGAGCTGCCATTTTTTTCGTTTATATGTTTTGGACCTAGGGTTTTTTGAATGGAAGTGAACAATGGAGGAACGGTTATCAACCCTTAATAAAAATCACGGCATCAACAAAGAATGGGCCAAGATGATTTTAAAGCCCACCTAATTCCTTAATCAAATTTATAAAAGAATTTGCAACTGATTAAAACACTTAATAGCAATTAGCAATAATTTAATCGTCATTTGACCGTAATTAATTGTTTTAAAACCCCGGGTTGTTACAGACTCCCCTCCTTATAAAAATTGCGTCCCCACAATTTTCATAATTAAAGATGTCGATAACAATTATTTTTCTAACATAAACTAGTTAAGCTAGAAAAATAATGGTCGGGAACACAAACACCAAAGAAATCTTTTAATTTCATAAAAGAAATTCACAAATTCTCAACAAAATCTAATTATCAAATAGATAATCAGAAAATAACAAAACTGAATAAATGCAATTATCAGAAATATTCAATTATCAAATAGATAATCAGAAAATAACAAAACTGAATAAATGCAATTATCAGCAATATTCAATTATCAGTTAGATAATTAGAATATAGAAATCACAGAATAGCAATATCTAATTATCGATACGATAATTAGAAAATAGAAATATTTAATTATCTACAAAGATAATTAGAAAACAACAAATCGCAAATCGCAAAACCGCAAACATCTAGTTATCAACCTGAAAATCAGTAAAACACGCACTCCATAATCAGTAAACTCTAACTATCAACATAGATAGATAGAAAACAACAATTCAATATAATCAACATAGTCTAGAATCAATTAGAGACTAGAAAATCCTATAATCAGCAAAAATTTGCAATTATCAAAAACGATAATCAGAAATTACAAATCAATAATTATTCGATTATCAAAACGATATTCAAAATCAACAAATATCCAATTATCAAAAACGATAATCAGAATCAACAAATATCTAATTATCAAAAACGATAATCAAATCTCAAATCAACAAATATTCGATTATCAAAAACGATAATCAAATCTCAAATCAACAAATATTCGATTATCAAAAACGATAATCAAATCTCAAATCAACAAATATTCCATTATCAAAAACGATAATCAAATCTCAAATCAACAAATATTCGATTATCAAAAAGGATAATCAAATCTCAAATCAACAAATATTCGATTATCACAAACGATAATCAAATCTCAAATCAACAAATATTCGATTATCAAAAACGATAATCAAATCTCAAATCAACAAATATTCGATTATCAAAAACGATAATCAAATCTCAAATCAACAAATATTCGATTATCAAAAACGATAATCAAATCAACAAATATTCGATTATCAAAACGATAATCAAATCTCAAATCAACAAATATTCGATTATCAAAAACGATAATCAAATCAACAAATATCCAATTATCAACAAAGATAATTAGAACTCATATCAACAAATATACAATTACCAGCAGATAATTGGAAACAACAAATATCTAGAATCAATTAAGATAACTAGAAATCAACATAAAAGGTGGATCGATCCCAACAAATGACGAGTTTTAGCTACGCCGCACGTGCATCAACAAATGGCCGAAACCTACCAAGTACTATATTTTTGGCGCCCAACAAATGACCCGGAGGTCCAACAAATGACCCGAAGGTCCAAAAATGACCCGAAGGTCTAGTACTGGTATTGACCCGAAGGTCCAACAAATGACCCGGAGGTCAACAAAGTGGCTCGAAAGCACACGAAAATCATCAAAATAACAAATATTTCAATTAACGAGTCCGGAATTAACCAAAATAGTAAACGCACATGTCCCATAACCACGAGTTTTACTAAATCGTTTAATTCTCTTCATCGTTTCCTTGAAAGTGCAAAATTGTGTATTTCAAAAATAACATTTCACATTCTCAAACGGACAAGTCCAGAATTAAGCGAATCAGTAAAAGAAAGGGGTCATAGTTCTCGATTTTGCTGAAACGTTTAAATCGCTTTCTCATTCTTTTGAAAACGCAAACTGCAAAACTTCTGAAAACAATTTCATTTATTTTATAAAAGTAATAATTTACATTCTCAAACGAACAAGTCCGGACTTAAGCGAATCAGTAAAAGAAAGGGGTCATAGTCCTCGATTTTGCTGAAACTTTTAAATCGCTTTCTCATTCTTTTGAAAACACAAACTGCAAAACTTCTGAAAACAATTTCATTTATTTAAAACGATTTGCAAATTCGTGATAAAAACAACAACATTAGTGATAATTTCAACAAGGAAATTGCACTTCTCAAAACACCGTAGAAACGGATCTCAAAATCATCATTGCGAGATAACCGCTTGAAAATCCACTTTAAAATTTGACGGTCACTGAAGTCAAAGTGACAGTGATTTTTAAACGTCAAAATCTCATCAAAACAATTTGTACCAAAATATAACACCAGAGAATTTTCATTCATCGAAATGTCAACAAAACACCGTGCTTCAAAAATTTAGCATTGGTGTAAAAATCCTGTTATAAAATAACGGCAACAAAAGACGTTTAAAACCAAACATTGGTTCAACGTAAAAACAATGTAGTAACGTGCAACATAAATTTGCACGTATATGAACAAAGAATTCATTCAAATATATCTTCAACGAAGATAATTCAAAACAACAAAAATATCAACAAATTCACATAACTGCAATCGCTTCGAATTCTCAAATCGGATTCGAAATTTTCAAAGAAAAAATGAACACAGCTATGTAAACAACAAATGAAATTTATTTCAATTTCATAATTTGATTTTCAAATCAAAAACGTTATCAGCCGTACTCAGCGAAGAAAGTCACTGTTTCCGCTGCGCACTCTGATAAACAGAACACACTCAATCAATCATCAAAACACGGTTTCACTTTTTATTTTTAAATAAAGATATTTAAAAATTTCAACATATTTTCGAAATTTAGTTTTCACTCAAAGAACAATAAAACATCGACTAATAGTTGTAACACATGTTCCATCTAAGTTGTGTTTTATATTATGTCCATAAACCCCAAGCTCTGATACCAACTGTGACGCCCTACCTCTATGCTCACAATAACAAAGAGTATTAAAGGAAATACTGTCTGTTATCACGAAGAATAAGGCTTGATAGGAGCGGCCATCCGTAGTTAGGCCTTACACTAGTATTTGTTATTTCGATAGGAGTGGTATATATTTTTAATTTCCAACTCTTATTTATTTACTCCCATCGACATACCCAATTCCAGTATAAAACGAACTACGATGGTTCATAATAGTTTAGGACAATAGATATAATAATAACACAGATAAGTCAAATGCGGAACACAAATATAACAGAAAGTCTCATATATATATATAACTAAAGTCAGTTGATATACATGCGATACAATACATATGATACAACCACAACTGTCGACTCTGAAAGTTACATATACAAGTACATTATCATATATAATATACACGAATATACAACATCCTATACTAAGACAACGACTACTCCAAAAAGTATGAAAAGACTTCATCGCTCTAGCAGCAACCCAAAGTAAGATATCAACAACTTGTAAATACTCGTTCTGACCCGAGTATTACATTCAAAAGAAACTAATACACGGGTCATTCTAATTCAAACTCAGTTATTAGTGCACATAAGCAATAATAATTAAGTAACAAGTAGACTACAATCACAATAAGTCTCGTCTATCCGATCCTTAAATAAAGAAATCGGATAACGATAAATATAACACGTAGCAGTGTTAAACAACAAATCAGCAAATCCAAATTATCAACGAAGACAAATTAAAAAGATTACCAGAGAAGATAATTTAGAAAACAACAGAATTGCCTAAACGACAATTAATGACAAAATTCAGTTATTAAATTAAAAATTAGAAACTCATAATCTAATTATAAAAAAGATAATTAGATATCGACAAAATCATTAAATTAAACCAAATCAAAATATGATTCAAAACATATTGAATTGAATAAACGAAACAGTCAAACAATTGAAATATCAATTATAACGACAATTCAAGTAGGGCTGCAGTACACGCACGCGTGTACTGCCTCGCCGCTACGGCATATGTAATATGCAAAAGATCAATAAATCAAAACAAAATAGAATATCATAAAAGCCATACCGTGTGGCTGCAGTTCACGCTTGCGTGCACTGCCTTGCCACTACAGTACCAGACGTCATCATAACTCCAACTATTGACAGCAAATCAATACTGCAGAGGTCAAGTCACGTCTATCATTGACTCAACACAACTGCAAATCAACTCAACTCGAATGACCAAGTGCACAAAGGCAGTGGTACTAATACACGAAAACAGCAGAATGATGGTGCAAGCACCAACGATATGACAACATAACATATAGCATTGCATATACAGGGATAGCAACAAGGCACAAAGGCCAGCCAAGAATACATGTACAACAATCAACACTGTGAGCACTGTGGAACGCACGGGTGTGCAACAGTCAAGCAAATGACTCAACACAAATGAATGCGACTCATTTCTCGATGCAATAGAATAACCGTAGTACAAATGAAGATGCGAAATGAACTGCATCAGAGAAATGACATGAACACTGCGTGCTACAGGCTAGCTCGAGTGCAAATAGAGATGCAAAGTAAACTACTAATATAAACAATGCGTGTTACATGATGACCAGACAACATGGGCTCTAGTGGGACTGCACAAGCAAACATGTGCAACTACAGTGACAACACGATGTAACAGTGGAAATAACTATATGCATATAGAAACTGGCAGTGGCAACTGATGGTATACCAGAGTCCATCATATAATAGCAATGCAGTACCTACATATGTACTCAAGGCAACAAGTAAGCAACCTAGTGCCAACATAAGCACTAACAAAAAAAATCAAGTCCAGAACATAAATCCAGACCAGAATGAAGAATAAATGTGACGACCCGGCTTTCTATTCCCAGAAAATCGCATCATCAATTAAGAAAGAAAGGGATAGAAGAAGAAAAGAAAGAAGAGAAAGAAGAAACAACACTAGAATCTCAACAGCGGAACGAATAAATTATATTAATAACATAAAATATTACATAGTTTACAACCATAATCAGAGTACATAGATATATATCACATACTAGACAGTTATAAACACCTGTCTAGTATTTACAACATAATACAACTCAGAGACAATCACAGAGACACACAGCGGAATATTATATATATATATCTAACGCAGAAGCCTCCTGCTCCATTTGCTCCTCCATAATTCATCAAAGCTAACCTGAATCCCTTGGCTACTCGTAAAAATTTGAGTACCCAAGAGTTTATGAAAAACAAAAGATAAACTCTGGGTCAGACATGGGTCTGGTGTGAGTAACTGGTTAAAGTTGCTTAACTTTTAAAAATCTTTTTTAAAAGAAAAGGTATCACGTAAGACTTCCCACACATAAACATGGAAAAGTTTTTACCTTACGCTAACCAAAACATTTGATAGGAAATCCAGTGATATTATAATAGTTTCTACGGTTTTCAAGTAAATAAGAAATAGCCGAAATTGTTACATTCATTAAATTCCAGCTACTAGCCACAAAAGTGGGTAATACAATCAAAACCGTTGGCACTTATTGGATTTTGGATTCCATACAATGGCAGGGCTACTGGGGTACCGCCCGTCACAGTACGTGGCCTAGATCAACATACCGAGGAGCCACCCTAACTCCCCTGCAACACAAGACCGGAACCATCCCTTACTGGATAGTTCCGAACAAGACAACCCCGCAGTTGGTGTACATCCAACTGCCCACACAACCGAAATAAAAAGGGACCTCTAGACAGGGATCAATCTTGCTCTCCAGTGGGTGCGACCGACGAAGCCTTGCTGCACCTCCCCTGTTTTAGCCATTCCCGGTTGATGAGGCTTGAGGCTACGATTACCTTTAGAGGACTCATCTCTTAGAATGCTCATCGCCCGCCTGACGATGTTCTGAAAGCATTCAATCCATACAAGTTCGTTCCGGGTTCGAACGAAACCAAAGGCATTATCTCGTTACACTCATTACGGAATCACCCACAGAGTTAACGACGATAACCCTTGCATTCTAAACCTATATCTCGAATCTATAAGCACTATTCCGTCAAACTCATTACGGAATCACCCACAGAGTTATACTGACGTATAGCCCTTACACCTCGAGTCTTCACTTAGATTCACGACCTAACGTTAATTGGAATCGATGTGGTTTCCGGATATCCAAATATGGAAACCCGATCCCGGTCTTATCAAAATCCAAAGCGTGTCTTTTAAGTCCAAGTTGTTTTAAAGGTTTAAAACAATTCAATTTCATTATCTATATACACTCAGATAGATAAATCATAGATTCACACAGATAATCAACATTATCATCATATCAGATAAACCATATTATCACTATCCAAAGATAATCTATATCAACATCACAATGCAACCAATGCATCCAAATCACTCACATAATCTATCTCATGTCTGAGATTCAAATTATCCAAAGCAAACAACGCTATCCAACCATATAAGCAATGATTAACCACACCCAAATATAAATAATTTAAAATGAATTAAATTAATTACATCATTTCATTAATTTAAAGTAAAATAATTTAATTACTTTACCAATATCATCCTTGCTTACCAATATTAATTATTTATCAATCAAATAATTAATCATCATCCAATTATTCATTTTAATTAATCATCCCTGATTAATTAACTCTTAATTACATTCAAGTAATTATTTACTAATTAATTTCTCAATTTAATTACGCTTAGCCAACTACAGTAATTAACCTTTAATTACTTCATTAATTAATTAATTATAATTAGTTATATTAATCCTTAATTAATTACATTAATTAATTACTTTTAATCACTTATTATTGATTAATTAATCTTAATTAATCAATCTTAATTACATCATTAATTATAATAATTAATGATCCCTAATTATATTTTAATTAATTACCTTATTTAAATTAATTACTTTAAGAAATTAATCATAATTTAAACCATAATTGTTAATCACCCTTGATTAACCTATTCAGTAATTAACTACCCTTAATTACTTTACCAATCAAATTAATTACTCATTAATTAATTATCTCCAATTAATCCTTTGATTAATTCACAAAGTAATTATACTCAATTAACTTCATTATCAATCACTTCCAATTAATTACATATAGTAATTACACATTAATTACTTCTCTAAGTAATTCCTCTTCATTTAATTACATTAAGTAATTATCCTCCATAAATCATCAAATGATTAATTTTAAATTAATTAAACTGAATTAATTAACTTAAAATAATCAAATTTAAACTCAATTAATTACGATAAGTAATTAATTCCTTAATTACTTCCATAAGTAATTATACTTAATAACTTACACAATTGATTATCCTTAAACTAATTAATCTAAGTAATAATTAAAATTAATCACATTAATTAATTATTAAATAATCCTTAGTTAATGACCTTCATTAACTATTAATTAATTCATTAATTATTTTCCAAAGTAACTAACTTATTTTAATCATTATTGATTACAAATTAATTAATCATTAATTAATCTATTAATTAAATAATTAAGTGTTAATTAAAACTTAATTAAATCCATTATTACTTGATTAATTAATTATAAATCATTAATTAAAAACTAATTTTATTTAATTATTCTTAATTTCAAGTTAATTATTCAAAGAATAATTGATCCTAAACCCTTACGATTAAACCCCTAATTACTTTAAATAATTATTTATTTTATTAATTTATTAAATTAATTAATTATTCATTTAATACCCTAATAATTAAATGAAAAACAAACATTATATTATTATTAACTTTAACAAGTTAAATTCAATCTAAAACCCTTAATTGATAATAATTCCTTAATTATAAAAGAAATTTACAAAAGTTAAAATAAATTTCTTTTTAAAATAAAACCATTTAAATTTTTACATCAACATTCAGATTTGGTTTAAACACTTAAATTTATAAACTTAAATTTATTTTTAAACCAAAGTTTCAAATCCGAATTTGAATCAAATTTAATCTTTATTTAAACATTACTTCATATCTCAAATTTCAAATTTAAATTCAAATTTCTTTTTAAAACATTTTAAACAATAAAATCCTTTAGAGTTATTTTAAAGTAAATTTGAATTCAAATACTTCATCATTTCCTACTTGTGATTCAATTCAACTTGAATCCATTATTTAAGTTAGTTTTAAAACTTATTTTAAATTCTTGCTTCCACTCTTAAATTTAGTTTAAATTCAGTTTTAAATTTTGAAAACACAACAAGTTTCAAACTTCAACAAATTAACTCAAGCTAAACTAAACCAACTCGAGTACTCATTCACCTTAACATCAATCAAACAGGTTAAACAAAACCTGTGCTAATAGGTTTACCCAAACCCCTGAAACACAACCAAAACCCGATACCCCATCTCCCTTGCTTCGAGTTCCCTACCCAAATTCTTCGAGACCAATATCCAACTACTTCGAGCTCATCACAAATCTTCCCGGTACAATACAAGCTTCTTCTTCCCCAAAAAGAAACAGTTGACACGCCATTAAATCGTGCACCTGCACCACCTCAGCGTCCATCTCCGATCCATCGCGATCCCCCACGCAAGTCAACAATCCTCACCAAACACCAATTCGACCATCAATTCAAATTCAGGAACCCTCAATCAAAATTTGAACATTCGAGCTCAACTGGAAAAATGTCGAACCAGAAAATTTTCCCAAAACCACATATTCCCGACCACCAGAACATCTCTAACTTCGGTCACAACCTCCTCCATACCTCTACTATTCTCAACTCGAACCAGAGAGAACTCGGTCACATAATTTGATCACAGTGATCAAATCCATTGAATACAGAAAAACTAGGGTTCAAAATTTTAAACCCAAGTTACTTCTGCCTTCATGCTTTAATCCACCATCTATTATTTTTACTATAATCTACACACATCATTACAACAACAAAAGAAACTCAGGCATCTACACTTCCTTAGATTGGCAGAACCAACCCCAATTTTGTTTTCAGGCTAAACCAAAGATATTCAGTTGAATGAAATCAAAAAAATCAGATTATAGTTTTAAAATCAAGTTAATAATCAAGTAATTTGTTTATAAGCTTAACTAAATAAGTCTGGAACATTTTCATATTGATTGCAGAAATCTTACTCTGTTGTATTTTGTTTATTCTGTGTCATCACAACATTATTCTTATTTTTTTTAACTTAAGCTTGTTACAAATCAGTCTAAATCTTTAACTATAGAAATGTTTAAACATGAGATCTTAAACTTGATCAGGATTTAAACTTACATTCTAGTCTCAGGACAAACACTTAAGACACAACAAACATGCATTCATAAAAACATACATACATTCCAAAATTTCACCATATTCAGTCATGCATTTATTTCAGAACAACAAACAACTACTTATACTTATGTTTATTAAATAAAAATTGTTACTCACCTGGGTTTTAGGGGCAGAGCACAAGTATTTATGAAGAGCTTTAGATTTATTTTTAATTTTTGCTTTAAAACTTCAGATTGCCTTATGAAAACTGCAAATGCTTTTGAAATTTCCATCCTGCTTACTGATATGCTCCCTGATCTACATGCATGTTTGTTTCCAGGTGATCACTTGCAGGCTTCAAGAGAAAAGATGCATACAAGTTTCCAGAAAAGAACATGCAGGTTTGTGGAGTTTTCAAAACAGAGAGAATGACTTCCAGATATGCATGCAGGTTTGAATATTGCAAAAATTGAATTGCAGAATTATTTCAGGTTGAGGGAATTGAATATAGCTTCAGGTTACTTTGATTTTCATTATGAATTTCAGGCATTGGTATGGAAGAGCTACAGGTTTATACATGATTTTCTTTTCAGGTTTTGAGGAGATTTCATTTCATTTCAGATTTATACTTTGATTTTTGGTTTTGGATTTAGTTTGTGAGGGGGAACTTGTAGATTTTTGCTTTGAACAAAATTTTGTTTTTGAAATGAAGATGATCTCAGATCTGAAAATTTTGTAGATGAAGATTACTTAAGTTTTGAAGGAGAAAAAGATAATGAGAGTGAGGGCAATGTTTATGTAAGCAAATTTTTGATTTAATCAAAAATAAAAGAAGAAGAAATTTAATGAGACACTTGTTTACATTATAACATTTGTCTCTTTGTTTTAATTAATGGCTTACACATGTCATTTTAAGTATTAGGAGATCAACACATGTATTAAGAATATTTTAGTTTAAAATTGTTTATAAATACTTTAAAACCTCCATTTATCATTCTTATGCATATATACATGAATTTACCTCTTTTTAAATTAAAAAGAAATGAAAACAATCAAATTGTAAATATAAGCTTATTCATATATTTAAGTGTTTATTCTTTTAAAACATTAAATTCAAACTTAAATTAATTTATCAAATCAAATTTTAATAATCAAGTTACATATGTAATTTGTATTTTTAAACTTCTTATAAAATTTCAGGCAATACTTTAAAAAGAAAATAAAACAAAGCTTTGATGTTAAACAAATTTAACTTCAAATTTAAGTTAATTAAAAATATCAATTTAAACAGATAAGATTTCCCTTTTAATATAAACCATATAATTATTTATTTGAATTGCTTTGAAAAGTTAAATTTCAAATTTAAATCAAATTTCCAATTTATTAAATATAAATTAGAACTAGAAAATAAATTCATTTACTAAAAATAAACTAGAATTAGAAAATCAATTCATTCACTAAATTCAAAAATCAAAATTTATCAATTTACAATACATACAAATATGTATTATAAACAGAAAACAATTTACTTATTTAAAAAAATAAAATCTTTCAACTTAAATATTTATTAAAACATAATTATTAAATCAAATTCCAAATTTGTTATTAAAATTATCAAATCAGATTAAATTTATAACATAGATTATTAAATTTATATTGCCCAAATTTCCGAGATATCACAATAAATGAATCAGAATCCAAATTCATATGAAACTTTCGGATCAGAGATGCAGACCAAATAGCCAACATGATCAAAGGAGCATAACTCAGACCCAACAAGATGCAGAAATGCACAATGTCAAATGCAAAACTCAGACTCGACTTAGTGTACATATAATAAAGTCTAGGTGCTGTATAGAGAACAGTGAATCAGTGTGCAAGTATGGACAGAGCTCGAGCACAAGATATTTTACAACACTTCAATGATCAAACTCAGGCCGAAACAGTAACCACAAAGATACAACCAAAAGATAACAATGAATGCAAAATGAGCTATATGAACAATAGTGGTACAAATGCAAACTCAACAGTGAACTGGTCGAATCAATGCAGCTACATATATAACAACCACGCCAGCCTCAATATTGAAGAACAGATTTCAAATGCAGTGACACCACTTACTCAAGTGCACAATGCAAATGAACTCCACCAAGTACAAAACATACGAACCAGAATGCACAAATACATATGACACTGAAACAAATGAACTTGACCAGTATCCAAAAAAACAAGATAAAACGCAATTCTAAATGAATATAAAATGACTAGTTTTGACCAAGGAATGGCCAGAACTAAGGCAACAATGTGCACAGGTCAGGGAAATAACAATTGTATAGAGACAATAATCACTTCACCAAGTACAATAGAAATCAAGACAAGCACTGATACAAAGATGGCCAGAGCCAAAGTACACAAGAGCCAGGAATTCAAGAGGTCAGAATACAAAATTTGGAACAAGTCAGCAACCAACAAAGGTCAAAGTCAAACATTCTCCAGTATCAAGCCGAAGTCAACCATGCCACAGAGTAACAATGCCAAATCCATGGAATAACAAAACAACTCAAAGCCGATGCCAACCCAAAAATGCAATTCAAATCAAACTATGTCTAGATCAACATCGTAATAACCCCAAAATCAAACAAAACGATACACACAATTCATCTGATCGAAGTCAAATGAAGCTGTGGTGGCCGCGAGATACAACGATGCAGCGACAACCAGAAAACAAAATCATCACATCAAAACAAAATAGAACTGCTGAGATACACAATAATAAGAAAGAACCAGATGTGAGTGATAATTCACTCACCTTAATTTGAAGAGAAGACGAACTCAGAGACAAAGCTGGAAACACTATGTCGATTGAGGAAAACCCTAGCCGAATCAATTATTCAATCGAGCATTTCAAATTCGCCACCTTCGCATTCATGAAAACCCTCAGTTGCATAGACGAAGAACAAAGCCCTATTTTTAATTGAACAAAGAAAGAACAGAGCCGCCATTTTTTTCGTTTATTTGTTTTGGACCTAGGGTTTTTCGAATGGAAGTGAACAATGGAGGAACGGTTATCAACCCTTAATAAAAATCACGACATCAACAAAGCATGGGCCAAGATGATTTTAAAGCCCACCTAATTCCTTAATCAAATTTATAAAAGAATTTGCAGCTGATTGAAACACATAACAGCAATTAGCAATAATTTAATCGTCATTTGACGGTAATTAATTGTTATAAAACCCCGGGTTGTTACACTTCTCCTCTTCAATTTCAGAAAGTTTCCTAAATCTAACTTAGGAAATATGTGTTTTATTCTTAGATTGAAGCTTGTAGAGTTGAAGTGAAGAGTAGTTAGTCTCCTCCTTGTGTTTGAGCTTCTTCTTCTTTGTTTTGTGATAAAAGGTGAGTTTTGAACTCACATATACTTCTCTTGATTTCATTGATGTTGGGTATGAATTCCTAGCACTTGTTCATATGCACTTGCTTTTGGTTTGGATTGAATTGGTAAATACCCAAATTTTTAGTGTTTTGGGTTCAATTCTTTTAAGATCCTAACTTTGATGTTTTGATCATGTTTTGGTGATGCATCAAGGGGCACATAGGGCCGGGTTATCGATTGGCATAAACCCTTAGAGCCAATGCTCGTCCGGTTGCATTTTGGAAGAGTTTGCTCTTCATTTGAATAGGCTGAAAAACAGCCCAGGCATGGTTTAGTCGACTGAATTTTTCTGTTCAGTCGACTGAATATGGGACCCGAAAGTTTCCAGACATGGTTTAGTCGACTGAATTCTCTGTTCAGTCGACTGAACCTGGAAACAGAAAGTTCGCAGGCATGGTTCAGTCGACTGAACTTGGAAACAGAAAGTTCCCAGGCATGGTTTAGTCGACTGAATTCTCTGTTCAGTCGACTGAACCTGGAAACAGAAAGTTTCCAGGCAGAATTCAGTCAACTGAAAATCTCTGTTCAGTCAACTGAATTTGTTGTTTAGTCAACTGAAATTCTCTGTTTAGTCAACTGAATTTGCTTTCTCAGCCCACTTTGCCTTTTGGGATTGAATTTCCAATTTGAATCGATTCTTGATGATCCTATTTGTTGTTATCATTTATTTTGACTTTGATGATTCCTTTTTAATTTTAATCCATGGGTTTTATAAAATAATATCTTAAATTGTATTAAAAGCTTGCATCTCTAATTTATAAATTCTATTTAAAACACACGCACAATTTCGCACTTCGAGCAAAGTGGAAGGGTGGTTAAATGGTTGGGCCAAAACATGGACCATGAATTTGTGCGTTTATCCTTCTGATTAATCCCCGACCTATTCAATTGATCGTTTTGACCTTCCGGTTTGGTTTACCGATGATATGAGGTGAACTTTGTACTGCTTTGAGTGTGAAATTAACTAACGGATAGTAAACCGTTTAGTGCGAACGAGTGGTTATGGGACTCACGTTACCACTTTTCGGATTCCTTTTTGAGAGTTATGACACATTCCGCCAGTTAGTGGTGTCCAGTACTGGGTCTTCGACCTTCACCACTACGGTTTGTTGCCTTCGGGATTGTTGCCCTATAGTATCGCTTCCGATGTTGGTCGTTATGAGCCGCATGGGTGATATTGGGGTGCCCTTTAGTATCGCTTCAGATGTTGGTCGTTATGAGCCGCATGGGTGATATTGGGTTTGGAGTCTTCGGGCTCATGGATCCTTGTTTGTACAGTACTGAGCTCGAGCAAATTTTATGATGTTTCATTTATATGTATATTCCTTAGGCATTGCTCTTCGGTGTTGGTCGTTTTGAGCCGCACGATATATAGCGATTACCTTGTGGAACTTGTGTTACCTTCATTGGTATTTGTTATTGCCTTTTTGGCTTGTTTTGGGATATTCCTATCCTTTGTTTCTCTGAGTTGCCGATGATATGAGGCTTGTTATCATATGATTCATCTTTTGTTAGATGATTGTGTCATCTCCTTTAGAGATATTTGTTATACTTTGTAACCTTGCGGGTTTATTGTTGTTCAGTTTATCTAACTGATTTGTTTAACTAGACCGACCCGTGTATTTCATACTCGGGTCAGACCGAGTTGTTTCAGGTTAGGTGCTTTTGGACTTAGCCTATTTTGCTTCCGCATGGACTATTCAGCTTGTTCCTTTTTGTTATAGCTTTTGTGTAGTCCTATTTTGTTGTAACTCTGATATGTATTCCTTTGGATTCATCTGTATATTGTGGTTTGCTATACCATTTGACGTGTATCAGTTTGTAAACTCTGTTATGTATCAATATATGTGTATATGATGATCTGCTGTTCTGTGATGTATATTACATTTGAGTTGTTATATTCTGTTTTGATAGATCCTCCAACCACCTATGGTTTTGTTTTAAGTATTCATTGGGTATGTCGACCTGCTTGGTATGTCTATTGTCGATGTATTCAATAGATAGTTAGAGCAAGGCTATAGATGGTCGCTCCTAACCAGCCTTATTCTCCATGCTAGTTGACGGCATTACCCTGTAGTGTCCTTAGCTAGCGTGGGTATAGAGGTGGGGCATCACAGCGTAGTATCAGAGCGAGGTTCAGAACAAAATATGATAAACACAGAATAGATGCACATATTCCAGTACATCAAAGTGTATAAGTGATACAAATCTTTGAATCATCGTGTCTCTCTATTCCTTCTTTGCCTTTTGTGGTAGATAGAATGAGGGAATACGTCTAGGAATGCATTTTGTTCCATAGTATTCCGCATTTGAATTAATGACATCTACCTTGTGAATAATCTTGTTCTTATCTTAACTTTCAGCATATGGCTGGAAGAGGCAGAGGACGACGTTCGGATGCTGGGCAATCCAATGGCTCACATCCGGATGGCGTTTATATGTCTACTGATCAGTTTTTGGAATTCTTTAGGAGCAATCAGCCTCCATTTCCTCCTCGAGTATCTCCACCTCACAAGTCTGCCTTTGCACGTCAGTGCAGTGATTTTGCTTATCTTGGAGGAAAGCCGTTTAAGGGCTCCGAGTCTGTTCTTGAAGTCCAAGCTTGGTTTCGCACGTGCGAGCGTATCTTCTCTCGCATGGATCTTTCTGACCATGATAGAGTTCTTGTAACTTCTAGCTTATTACAAGAGCGTGCTCTTGATTAGTATGAGCTTCTTGTAGCCGAGATTGATGAGTCTACTCTCTCTTGGACTCAGTTTCGGGAGCAATTTGGACTCAAGTTCGTTCCTGAATCTGAAAAAGTTTTAGTGACCCGTCGCTTACTTGAGTTGAAGCAAGGGAAATCTTCTGTTTCTGAGTATGTTGCATCATTCGAGGCTTTATCTAAGTATGGTCTTGAATTCATTAGAACTTCTTATAAGAAGAATCTGAAGTTTGTCTCTGGTCTTAAGAAATATCTTTAGAAGTCTTTGTTGCTCCAGCTTAAGCTTTCTTTTGAGGAGTTGGTCGATTCTGCGCTTCATCTCGAGACCGTCGAGAAGGAGTGTGATAGTGATGTTGAGGTTTCCAAGAACCCCAACAAGAAGCAGTTTCCATTTCAGAAGAAGCCTTTTTCCTTCTAAGAAGAAGAAGACTAGTAGTTCTAGTTCTCAGCCTCAGTCTTCTGGAACACCTTTCATTCGGAAGTGTTTCAATTGTGGTTCTCCGGATCATATTATTCGAGCTTGTCCTAAGCCTCTCTTCTGCCGCTATTGCAAGAAGGAAGGTCATCATGTTTCAGCTTGCCCTACTGTTCCGGCTGGTGCCAAGTCTAGCATGCTTTATGCTGCTAAGGCTTCTGAAGGTCCTTCTCAGCCTAAAGGTATATCTCCACCTGTTTTGGAAGGTTCTATTTTATTTTATGATCATAGTATTCGAGTTCTTTTCGATACGGGTGTTTCACATTCTTTCGTAACGAAAAAGCTCGTTGATGATTTATCTTTGGATGTTTCTTGTTTGGTTACTTCTTTAAGGATTGCGAATCCTATCGGGGGATCTGCGACCCTTAGCTTGCTTTGTGATGATGTTGAGATTGTTTTATGTGGCTTTTCTTTTCGTGCGAATCTGCACGTTATTTCTTGTTTGGGATTTGATATGATTTTGGGAATGGACTGGCTAGTGAGATATGATGCCAGGATTATTTGTTCGAAGAGAATTTCGTATCTTCGACATCCGGATTCGCCTACTCAGCTATCTCTTGATCTTCAGAATATGGATAATTCCGAAATGGCTTTATATTCTCTTGATTCGCGAGATGATGATGATATATCTCGTATTCCTATTGCTTGTGACTTTTCTGATGTTTTCGAACATGTTTCGGGTTTGCCACCCAAATGGGCAATTGAGTTCCGCATTGATCTCATTCAAGGCGCGTAGTCAGTTAGTTGTCCTCCCACGAGGATGTCTACAAAGGAAAATGAGGAACTCAAGAAGCAGCTTTTAGAGCTTAATTCCAAGCAGTTGATTCAGTCCAGTTTTTCTCCGTGGGGATCCGCAGTCGTCTTCGTGAAGAAGTCTGATGGAACTCTTAGGCTTTGCATTGACTATCGCAAACTTAATTGACCATCAGCAATAGGTATCCATTGCCTAGGATCGATGATATGTTCGATCTATTGAGTGGTGCTAAGGTCTTTTCTCAGCTAGACCTTGCCACAGGTTTTCATCAGTTACGAGTCGCGGAGGATAGCATTCCTCTTACCGCTTTCCGCACTCGTTATGGTTCTTTTGAGTGGCTCGTTATGCCGTTCGGGTTGACGAACGCTCCTGCTTTCTTTATTGATCTCATGAATCGGGTATTCTAGGAATATCTCGATAAGTTCGTCCTTGTCTTCATTGATGATATCCTTGTTTATTCTAAGTCTGAAGCTGAGCATGCTAATCACTTGAGAATTGTCTTGAGTACCCTCCGTCACCATCAGCTTAGAGCCAAATTCTCCAAGTGCCCTTTTTGGGAGAATAAGGTTAAGTTCTTAGGCCATGTTGTATCTTCTGATGGCATTTCTGTCGATCCCTCAAAGATCGAAGCCATCCAGAATTGGAAGAGGCCTGAGAATGTGCATGAGATTCGTAGTTTCCTTGGATTGGCGGGTTATTACCGTCGGTTCGTTAAGGATTTTTCCCGTGTTGTGCTTCCTCTCACCAGCCTTACTCGGAAAGGCATTCGTTTTATTTGGTCTGACAAGTGTGAGGCTTCCTTTCAGACATTAAAGGAACTTCTCATTAATGCTCCTATTCTTGTGGTTCCCGAGGGGAATCATGATCTTGTTGTTTACACCGATGCGTGTGGTTGTGGTCTCGGTGCCGTTCTTATGCAGAAGGATCGGGTAGTTGCTTATGCTTCTAGGCAACTGCGTCTGAATGAATTTTGCTATGCCACTCATGATCTTGAGTTAGCCGCCATTGTCTTTGCCTTGAAGATTTGGCGACATTATTTATTGGCTGAGCGCTTCATTCTCTATACCGATCGTAAATCCTTAAAGTATTTGTTCACTCAGAAGGAACTCAATATGAGACAACAGCGTTGGCTCGAGTTTCTTGCCTCCTATGACTTTGATATCCAGTATACCCCTGGAAAGGGTAATCGTGTTGCCGATGTGCTTAGTCGCAAACATTCGGCTGTTATTTCTATGATGCTTGCCGAATGGGATATTCTTGAGACTCTATCTTTTTATGAAATTCGGGATCGAGGTTCATCTTCTGATTCTCCTATTCTATTATTTATTTTGGGAGCTCGACCTGTTTTATTGGATCGTATCGCCAATGCCCAACGGCGTGATCCTGATTTGTTGCATCTTATTCAACTTTGTGAGTCTGGATCCTGTGATGAGGCGTTGCGGGATTTCAGCATTGATTCTCATGGGTGTCTTCGCAAAAAGAACTGTCTTTTTGTGCCTTCTGATTTTGTGCTTAGGCATGACATTCTTGATGATTGTCACCGTTCTAAGTATACCATTCATCCTGGTAGTAGTAAGATGTATGCCGATATGCATCGTATTTATTATTGGGAAGGCATGAAACGCGATGTGGCGAGTTATGTGAGTAATTGCATAACTTGTCAGCGTATTAAGGCTGAACATCAGCGTCCTTTGGGTCTTCTTCTGCCTGTAGAGATTCCATTATGGAAATGGGATTAGATTTCTATGGATTTCATTGACGACCTACCTCGTTCGAGATCGGGTCATTCTAGCATTTGGGTTATTGTTGATCGCCTCACTAAGTCTGCTCATTTTGTTCCTATTAAGTCTAATAGGGCTGCTTCGCATTTGGCTAAGTTGTATGTCAAGGAAATCGTGAGACTTCACGGTGTTCCTAGTTCTACTATGAGTGACCGTGATCCTTTATTCACGAGTCATTTTTGGAAGAGTATTCAGCAAGCTTTGGGAACAAAGCTTAATTTTAGTACAGCTTATCATCCGCAGTCTGACGGACAGACTGAATGGGTGAATCGTATCTTGGAAGATCTTCTCCGTATTTTTATTTTTGATTTTGGTGGTTGTTGGGAGGATCACCCACCTCTTGTAGAGTTCTCCTGCAACAATAGTTTTCAGTCTAGTATTGGTATGGCTCCTTTCGAAGCTTTATATGGAAGGCCATGTCGATCACCTTCTTGTAGGTTGGAATCTAGGGAGAAGCTTATTCTTGGTCCAGATTTTGTTGGTGATTCTTTCGAGAAGATTGATCTTATCCGGTTGAGAATGAAAGAGGCACAGAGTCGCCAGAAATCCTACGCTGATAGCCGTAGGAAGCCTCTCGAGTTCTCGATTGGTGATCTTGTTTTTATTCGTGTTTCTCCTTTGAAAGGGGTTATGCGTTTCAGTACGACTGGGAAATTGGCTCCTCGCTATATAGGACCATTTTCTATTACTGAACGTATTGGCCCTGTGGCTTATAGAGTTTCACTTCCTGCTCATTTATCCGGCATTCATGACGTGTTTCACGTATCTCAACTTTGAAAGTGTCTTCGGGAGTCAGATTCTATTATTACTTCTCCGTATTTGCAAGAGCTTGAGGTTTCACCGTACTTATCTATTGTACAACAACCTATTTGCGTACTTGACACGGAGGTGCGACACATTCGGAACAAGGACGTGTCGCTCGTAAAAGTTCAATGGTTCGCTAACCCCAATGACTGTACTTGGGAAAATAGAGAGTTTATCGAGCGATCTTATCCGGGTTTTCTATCTTAACTTGGCAATGGTGAGAATATCTTTTCATCTCAAGCTTATTTCCTTTTCTTTTGAATGTTGTAAGTATGTAGTTGTTACAAATATCGTCTCTAGGAATTGCGGGGATGCAATTTTGTAAGGAGGGGAGATCTGTAACAACCCGCATATTTAACGATTTTATATTTAAATATTTTATTTAAATATAGCGTCGTTAGTCGGATTTTGGGTCCGAAATGATACTTTTTGCAAACGGCCGAATTGGAGCTCGATACCACTTCCATTGAGTCCAAAATGGCGTTTGCGCTCTTTTTAAGTATAAGCATTGATATGTTTGGAGTAAGTTGAATTTTGCAACTTTTTCTAGTTGGGTTTGGGTTGGGTTCAGCCCACTAACTAACTAATTAACCCTAACTCAGTCCCTCTCCTCTCCACTCACTTATTTCATTTCATAAAACTTAAGCTAAAAACTGAAAATGGGGGAAGAGAATGGGAATTAGAAATTCCAAGCCCTAGTTTACTTTGCAAACTTGATTTCTTGCTCCAAAATCAAAGAGAAGCCATTGGTAAGCTTCCTCTTCATCTTCTCCAACTCTTCTCCTCTTCAATTTCAGAAAGTTTCCTAAATCTAACTTAGGAAATATGTGTTTTATTCTTAGATTGAAGCTTGTAGAGTTGAAGTGAAGAGTAGTTAGTCTCCTCCTTGTGTTTGAGCTTCTCCTTCTTTGTTTTGTGATAAAAGGTGAGTTTTGAACTCACATCTACTTCTCTTGATTTCATTGATGTTGGGTATGAATTCCTAGCACTTGTTCATATGCACTTGTTTTTGGTTTGGATTGAATTGGTAAATACCCAAATTTTTAGTGTTTTGGGTTCAATTCTTTTAAGATCCTAACTTTGATGTTTTGATCATGTTTTGGTGATGCATCGAGGGGCATATAGGGCCGGGTTGTCGATTGGCATAAACCCTTAGAGCCAATGCTCGTCCGGTTGCATTTTGGAAGAGTTTGCTCTTCATTTGAATAGGCTGAAAAACAGCCCAGGCATGGTTTAGTCGACTGAATTTTTCTGTTCAGTCGACTGAATCTGGGAGCCGAAAGTTTCTAGGCATGGTTTAGTCGACTGAATTCTCTGTTCAGTCGACTGAACCTGGAAACAGAAAGTTCCCAGGCATGGTTTAGTCGACTGAATTCTCTGTTCAGTCGACTGAACCTGGAAACAGAAAGTTCCCAGGCATGGTTTAGTCGACTGAATTCTCTGTTCAGTCGACTGAACCTGGAAACAGAAAGTTTCCAGGCAGAATCCAATCAACTGAAAATCTCTGTTCAGTCAACTGAATTTGTTGTTTAGTCAACTGAAATTATCTATTTAGTCAACTGAATTTGCTTTCTTAGCCCACTTTGCCTTTTGGGATTGAATTTCCAATTTGAATCGATTCATGAAGATCCTATTTGTTGTTATCATTTATTTTGACTTTGATGATTCCTTTTTAATTTTAATCCACGGGTTTTATAAAATAATCTCTTAAACTGTATTAAAAGCTTGCATCTCTAATTTATAAATTCTATTTGAAACACACGCATAATTTCGCACTTCGAGCGAAGTGGAAGGGTGATAAATGGTTGGGCCAAAACACGGACCATGAATCTGTGCGTTTATCCTTCCGATTAATCGCCGACCTATTCAATTGATCGTTTTGACCTTCGGGTTTGGTTTACCGATGATATGAGGTGAACTTTGTACTGCTTTGAGTGTGAAATTAACTAACAGATAGTAAACCGTTTAGTGCGGACGAGTGGTTATGGGACTCATGTTACCACTTTTCGGATTCCTTTTTGAGAGTTATGACACATTCCGCCAGTTAGTGGTGTCCAGTACTGGGTCTTCGACCTTCACCACTACGGTTTGTTGCCTTCAGGTATGTTGCCTTCGGGTTTGTGCCTTCGGGTTTGTGCCTTCGGGTTTTTTCCCCTATAGTATCGCTTCCGATGTTGGTCGTTATGAGCCGCATGGGTGATATTGGGGTGCCCTTTAATATCGCTTCTGATGTTGGTCGTTATGAGCCGCATGGGTGATATTGGGTTTGGAGTCTTCGGGCTCATGGATCCTTGTTTGTACAGTACTGATCTCGAGCAAATTTTATGATGTTTCATTTATATGTATATTCCTAGGCATTGCTCTTCGGTGTTGGTCGTTTTGAGCCGCACGATATATAGCGATTACCTTGTGGAACTTGTGTTACCTTCATTGGTATTTGTTATTGCCTTTTTGGCTTGTTTTGGGATATTCCTATCCTTTGTTTCTCTGAGTTGCCGATGATATGAGGCTTGTTATCATATGATTCATCTTTTGTTAGATGATTGTGTCATCTCCTTTAGAGATATTTGTTATACTTTGTAACCTTGCAGGTTTATTGTTGTTCAGTTTATCTAACTGATTTGTTTAGTTAGACTGACCTGTGTATTTCATACTCGGGTCAGACCGAGTTGTTTCAGGTTAGGTGCTTTTGGACTTAGCCTATTTTGCTTCCGCATGGACTATTCAGCTTGTTCCTTTTTGTTATAGATTTTGTGTAGTCCTATTTTGTTGTAGCTCTGATATGTATTCCTTTGGATTCATCTATATATTGTGGTTTGCTATACTTCTTGACGTGTATCAGTTTGTAAACTTTGTTATGTATCAATATATGTGTATATGATGATCTGCTATTCTGTGATGTATATTACATTTGAGTTGTTATATTCTGTTCTGATAGATCCTCCAACCACCTATGGTTTTGTTTTAAGTATTCATTGGGTATGTCGACCTGCTTGGTATGTCTATTGTCGATGTATTCAATAGATAGTTAGAGCAAAGCTATAGATGGTCGCTCCTAACCAGCCTTATTCTCCGTGTTAGTTGACGGCATTACCCTGTAGTGTCCTTGGCTAGCATGGGTATAGAGGTGGGGCGTCACAAAGGATGAGGCATCCCGTAGGGAAAAAATATAAAGTGAATATTAGGCACGCATCACTAAAAGACGACTTAATTCACTAGAACTCCTATCGTAAGAAAACATAAGTTGTAGGTCCCTTTTTTCATTTCGGCTTTTTTTTTAAAAAAATACCCCTCCAGTTCTTGCATGATTGATTTTAATAAAAGTTTATCTTTCTTGATTTCATCTTCTTCTTCATTGGCGAACTTATGTTTCTTGATGTCATCTTCTTCTTCAATGGCGAGCTCAGCTTTCTCGATTTTAATGGAAAACTGCAATTATGGACAATAGTTGCAGAAATGTCTGCAACTATATGCAATAGTTGTAGACATTTCTGCAAGTATATGCAATAGTTGCATTTCTTAGCTATGTGCAATAGTTGCAGAAATGTCCATACAGTTGCAAAAATATCTGCAATTATTTTCAAATGTTGTAAATTTGAAAAAAATCGAAAGTGATCAAAATTTGCTGAATTTTCTACAAATATATGAAATAATTGCAACTTTACTACAAATATGAATTTATGGTATCAACTATGGATCTCATTTTAAAGATCATAAAATTTGTGATTTTTTGGTAAAAACAGTATGTTGATCGATTTTTCTACATAAAGTTATACACGTTTGAAACGTTAAAAACATAAAGGTTATTTGGGTCTTTCTGCGTGCGTGAATTTGAAAATAGGGATCGGAAATGTAAGTTTAGTTTGGAAAGAATGTTTTCTCTATTTTGAAACTTGTTAGGGATGTGAGCCAAACTTACCCAAATATAAAAGTATGATATGCAATCTGAGATGTGTATCTTTTATTATATTACCAAGCATGTACAATCAATAAAATGCAAAAGCGAGCTCCAAATTCAAAAGCTACATCATCCGCACCTACTAATTACTCAACTATCAATGAGACAAGTATAGGGAAAGTAATATCAATATATAACAGAGAATATACAATAACTACATGTAAATGTTGCAAATGTAACAAGAGAAACCATCAAAAAATGATAACCATTCAATTATTTCATAACCATATCAATTTACATTTTTCAATGTCAACATTTAATTTATTGAAGCTCATATGATGTACATATATCATCTGTATCCAATATCAATCTGATCACTCGCTTGATCACACATTTCACTTTCAAACTAGTATCGTTCACATGACCACTCTAGTGCGGACTCAAATCCGGTTCCTTGATTAAAAACTATTGTTCTTCTTGCATTGCCATATACTATGATAGAGAATATCAGAATCAATTAAAATTCCACATCCATTATTTGCCGTCAAGAATCAAGTAAAAAATTCTAACTCAAATTGGTGTAAATAACCTCGAAATCGCATATTCGAATCTGATCAAATAGTTATGCGAATAAAATAATATACATACAACTTACGTATTTATTTCAATTGGTTTCTTATTATATCCCATTCTCCTTTATTCAGTATTCGCATTGCTTTATCCACATTCATTTATTACTTAGTATAGTTTTTCAATACTAGTATCATTTTTAAACCATTACCTAAGTTTATTATAAAAATTATATAACAATAACATTTATTTTCACTCTATAACTTAAGTTGAATTTTATTTTACAACTCAGGCTCATATTCGTTTCACCAATTTATTTCATTAGTTCATTTCATTAAATCATTACAAATTAAATTCAATGTCACTTAAATTTACTTAAGTCAAATTCCATTTCAAAATTCATTTTGTTTAACTTAAATTAAATTTCATTTCATAATTCCATTTCCAGCTTACTTTTATTAACGTTAGAAATTTTGTGTTAGCTTACTCATTCTTAAATTCTATAGTTTACAAAACTTAGTTTCTTATGTTTTTTAATAAAACACTTAAATAACAACTTCTAGAATTTAAATAGTCAGTTTTCATTTATTATTCAAATCATTTGAAATCATATATATACATAATTCCTTTTCATATCAAATCGCACTTTTGACTTTCAAAATCAAAACTAGTTTTACCAAAACAAAATTCTAATGGTAGAAATCCATCACTTAGAAACTCGAAAAATGATGTTGTAGTCATCAGCAGAATTATTTTCCAACGACCGAAGTGAGTTCAACGCTTCTTATTTCTTTTACATCTTTTTATTTATAAATCATATTTATAAATTTTCCTAATATATAGTTGCGCTTTGGTTATATAAAGCCATTTCTTAATTGTTTACTTTTTTTATAGTATAATAATAATAACTTTTATTAAACACAAAAAAATCAACAAATGATAATAATAAAATATTCTCATTCACTAACAACCAAACACAACATATATTACTATAATAATTTCTGAAAAATTATTCCTTTATAAATATATAATATAACCAAGGTAAAATTATTTCATTTAAGTCATTTCAAAACAATACCGTACTGGTTTTCCTTGTTTAGGTGTTTAGAAACCCTTATCGATAACATGACATCCCACGTACCAACCAAAATTCATAAGCCACTCAACAAATAAATTAACACAATATGAAACATTATATAAGCACTAATAAATATGCTGTTATAACTATAATACACTTAAACTCATTTTAGCGTATTACTAACCCTATCTATAACGAGTACCCACCAAAGCCTTGTAGGATCAATTTCACCCTAGAGGGGGGATGAATAGAGTGATACCAATAATTATAAAATTTAATGCAAAAATATTTATAATTGCAGCACTGATAATAGCAAAATATTAAAAGCAGAAATAGAACAACACAAATTTACCCAGCTCTGGCGAACCCTGCCTACGTACTTCCCCCAAGGTTTCTACTAAAAATTAAGAAGTCAGACGCTTACACACGTAAACTCGCGACATCCACTATCTACTAATCAAACTCTATGCTCAAAACCCTACCACAACTCAACCACTGAGTTATGAATTTTCGAACTACACCACCATAGTTAGTCCCTTAGTCACACGACTAGAAAATTGCAAAATCTAAAAAAGAAATTACAAATAAATAAAAACTAAAAATACAAAACCCTACATAATTTTTAAGCCCAAATTATAATAAATGAGAACATAGAGCCAGCCCAAATAAAAAATGCAATGAAAAAGATATCCCTTTTTCCTTTTATTTTCCTTCGACTTGTATTATTTGCTTTATAAATAATGTCTGCCTCTTTGCTCGTTCGTTCCTCTTTAAGAAAATTAGGGTTTCATGAAGTGAAGCCGCTACTCTATAATATATCAGTTGAGTTGAGTGATATTCCTTGCGTTGCTTTCTCGATCTTCTTCTAGCTTAAACACATATGCAGTTGCTTCAATTCGTCGAGTTTGATTTGATTAAATCTATTATGTGATTTCCTTTGTTATTCACTTTGATATGCTTGAACTCGATGATCTATACCGATGATGGTAATGGTTTAAATAGGGATCGATTCCCTTTATTTTCGTTCGTATTTTTCATTTGAATTCGTTAGTTTATTTTGCCCTACCATTTCGATCGATGGTATTGATATTGACTTGTTCAATCTGTATATTTTCCAAATGTCCTTGCTTGATTACTATAGCTAGTTTGATTTTCTGATTTTACGTTCATACATGTTATCATCTGGCTCTGGATTTGGTTCCATTCTTTATGTTTTTGACTTTGGTCATTTGAAATGATTTTGAGATAATATATTGTTAAGCCTCTAACTTATTATCATGTTATCACCTATGAGTTCCATACTTTGCTAGAAGCATTCAAATTTGTGATAATATTTACTTATTCGGTTCTGCCTTAGTCACCACGGCTTTGATTCTTTGGCATTTTCACATGACTTGGTTATTTTGAAATCCATTGATTTTTTGTAAATTATAAAATACGGCTTGACTTTTTCTTGTTTTCTGACTTGCTTGCTACATTACTCCACGTATGTGTGTGTATTGTGACTCAGTAACAGCTTTTGCTCGTTCATGTTAATCTATTGTTTGTACACCACTAGGTGATTTGGTCTGCTTTGTCAGTGTATAAGCATGTGTATACATATATATGCATATATGTATACATGTGTTTATGTACTGTTAATTTGTATTGCTCTGACAAATGTCTTAAACTTGTTCATGTCTGAGTTTGTTTGAAGCTTCATGAAGTCACAACTGTTGACATGTGCATTTTAACCAGTCTTTTGATTTGGTACTTATGGTCTGATCATTTGGTTGAGTCTGATTGCTATGTATGTAGTCTGGTTTACCTACACACTTTGTTGTTGCAGTATCATGTGGTCTTGTAGTCTCCGGTGCATGTGTGCTGGTTTCTGTATACTTTGTGGAATCTGGTCTGGTTTTATTTCAGTTCTTGGTTGGTTTAGCTTCTTTCGTATTGCTGTTTTAGGTGTTGTTCCTATTTGGTGCACATGTTAATTTTGTACATTTTGATTTTGGTTCCATATGAAAGGTTCCATTCGTGCTTTGCACTTGTATCTAGTTGAGCTTATGTGGCCTTCACATGACATCTTTACTTGTTTGCCTCCTTTATGTATTGTTCACCAATGTTGCGCTACCCTAATGCCATTGATATGGTGAGATTGCCTTTTCCGTTGAATCTGGTCTTCTTGAGTCTGAATTGTTCATTTTGTCTTTAATCATTGGCCTTGGTTCTGGTCTGGTGAATGTTTCAACATGTGTACATCAATATCATCTCCTTGTTTCTGGTACATTGTGGTCTTGTCAACCTTTGGTTCATTTTGTTGTTTGTATATTTCTAATTTCACTTGAATTTTCATAGTTCTTTGATTCCACTGTCGAGTCCGTTCTCATGTGTACACATTTGTGCACTTGTTAGTATGGTCTGGTTTTGGCTTCTTATTGCATGAGAACTTGTACTCGACAATTTTGTGATGTATTTTTATTTCACCTGAGTTGAATCCAGCCTCGGCTCGGGTTTGACCTTGTTCTCACCTGTTCCTGTAGTTTCATCAAGTGTATATCGGTGTGCACGGCCTTATGGCATGTACAGTGATACACTATGCATGTTATGGGTTGATCGTATATAATGAATTCAAAATGAATATGATGACGGACAATCCAAATAACTGAGACAAATAATATTTTCAAAAACACATTTTATTTTACACTGTAAAAATATTTCTTTTTTGATTTTACTGCATTAGTGTTTATTTTATAAATAATTTAGATGCGGGATACAAATTGGAATCGAGTTGAAGATCAAATACGAGTGTTGGGTGAATATGTAGTGAGGAAAGTTATGTAAATTGAAATGTAATTAAAGCTGTGTTATAATTGAAAATTGTGTATATATAGTGAGAGCTCAAATTTGTACTATTCAAAATTGTAATAAAATATTTGTTTGAATAAATCTATTTATTTGAATTTGAATTATATGTTATTTACTTTATTCAACAAATATTTATTTAATTGTGTGAAAATAAAATAGTACAATAACAAATATATTCAAATGAATATATATATATATATATATATATATGTTTATTATCATCAAACAAAAATCATATACTAGCATATTCAACAATCTCCCCCTTTTGATGATAACAAACATATATTTAAGATTTTGATTATATTAAATGTATTTGATCATTCAATTTGCTCCCTATATTTGAGTGCTCCTTTATATATATGCATGAAAATAAATAAAAATATTCAAATGAACCAAGATGCAAATAGAAAATAGAAAATAAAATATTTAACCTTTATTTGCCAAAATATTAACTTTTCTCTCCCCCTTTTGTTATTAGCAAAAGAGTAATAATGCTAGAAAAATTAAGATAAAGGATAGAAATTAATACAACATTAATACCCAATCGATTATAAATATTAAATTTCTATAAAAAAATCAAAAAAAATCATAAAAACTTTGTTAGGTGCATATTCCACTTTAGAATGATGGGGATGATGTCAGCATATAAAACTATATAGTTGTGTCTATTTGTGGTATATTTATATCAGGAATTTGAATATCTATTATCCATGCATAATCGTTAGGACTTTTAAATGAGATTAGTAGTATTCTCAAATTTAAAAAATAATAAAAAATGAATTTAAGCATCTTCTAACCACGTATAACCGTGATGAATTTTAAATGGGATTAGAATCAACATACCAATTTAATAATCAATTTTGATATGTGTTCCATATAAACATAACCATGAGGAATTTTTAATGAGCATGAAAGCACATATACAAGTATTCTAAGTAATTCACTTAGGCATAACCATGAGGAATTTTAAACGAGAGTGAATATGTTGGATGTTTTTAAAAATAAAATAAAATGAGGACAAATAATTTCCAGTTTAAAATACCACATACTGACATACTATATTGGATTTTGATGAGTGATGGTCGTAATATGATAGAAATAGAGATGTCATGGAAATTTTACCAACTAGAGTTATTATAAATCTTGTTTAAAGTTTTAAAGAAATTTACTAAATATACTATCTCACATTATAATATATGATTAGTATCAACACTCATCACTTTTTCAATAACTATTTATCTTCGATAATTAGTAGGGAGTCAGATTATTTAATCTAGTCTTTTAAGATCAAAACAAAAAAAACCTATAAAATCAATTTTGCTAAAGTGACTAATCTGATAAGGTCAGCAAAAAAACTATTTTCTGGAAGGGGTTTTATAAGGAAAATTTTTGCTAATTGAAAATTAGTTGAAATGAAAAATATGCAGATATTTTCTTTGAAAATGATGCAACTACTTAATGTCTCAACATAAATCACGTTCCATTAGTAATTTTTTACCAACTAGATTACCAGTGTAATCTGCATCCGAATTTTCCTTTGACTCAAGATTATCATTATTTGGATGTCATAGACCAAACGGTGAAGAATGTAATAAAATATCTTAAAATCACTTTTAACAGCTTTTAAATGAAATTGAATTGAAGACGTGCAAATAAACAAATGGTGAACATAGTGTCAGATTCAGAAGCAGTGGGATAAAAAATATATCCACGTTTACCTATCAATCAAAACAACATCTCTTATCATCTAATCTTGCAATATAGTTAGTCTAAGAAAATCTATATGAAATAGTTCAAAAACTTCTAGAGATACTTATATTGTTCTCGCCATAAAAAGATAATTGGCCAACAATTTTGACTATGTCGGAATCAAAATCAACATTCATTTCTTTATCATATAACTGGCAGATTTAACTTAGATTATGGTGCATATTTTCACATTTAATAGATCGTTCAAAATAAATATACCGTTACCTATTTTACCTTTATGATAATTTTTTGTTGTTGCCTATTGTGATTCTGCCACCTTTATACTAGGCTAAGGAACTTTGATTTGTCGCCCGTCGTGTGCCTGGAATAGCCAAAATCCAGGTAACACTGTTGTTGTTCCTTAGCCTGCCACCACATCTACACAAGAAAATATTTTTGTGACCTATAAAGGTCCATGTTTGTTAGTGGAAAATGATTTTGAAAATATGTTTGAGTGGACCCAAAAAAACTATATTTGTTCCTTTCGGTACCCAGATTTCTTTGACTTTAAGGGATTTTATATTCATGCCTTTTGGAACCCAAATTGGATTGGTTTTCATGTGTTTAGGTCTATACCAACAAATATTTTGATTGTGTCCAATTTTTCAACAAATTGTGCACTCAGATTTGACTTAATTAGTTTCGCTTCAAACAAGTTCAGATTGATTATATCCAAGACATGTCTAATAGCATTAACATTTTGTTTCCCTTATAACATATTTAGCAATTTTTCTCCTTTAGAAAATTTTTCTAAAGTTGTAGACAATTGTTGGACTTGTGTTTTGAGAGATTCATTTTCATTCAATAACTGAGTGCACTTTTTAATAGAGTTTTCTCTCCTGGTATTTTCACTCCCTTTCAAAATCAGAATTTCATTTTCAAGTGATTTTATTGTAATTTCTGATTTTTTTATTTCTTCTTCAAATGATGGACACTTATCACACTTAGGGCACTTATTTTGATAATTTTTAACCAATTGATCAAGCTGTTAATTTAATTCTATCGAACTATCTCTTTGTGATTCAATTTTAGTGTATTTCTCCCTAAGTCTTTCGAAACATCCATTTACTTCGTGAAAATAAATAAATAAATAGTTCTAAGTGAGTAAGTTTTGATACCTCGCTTGGCTTATCATCATTGTTGTCGGTTGTTTCTTCTTGAAGACACAAATTTTATTTTTCAATTTCACTGCCAGTACTTTTATCAGCTTCATCAGTTTCATCTCATATGGCTGCAAAACTTCTCCTTTTTAGTTTCTTTCCTTGGCTTAATCGATTCTCAGGACAATTGGGCTTGATATGACCGGGTTTATTGCACTTGTGACAAATGATCTCCTATTCTTCTGAGTTGTCTAGCGCTTTGACTGTTCTTCTTTTCAACTGTTGATTTAGAGCTGGATTTCCATATTTGGGATTCCACTTTTGGAATCTCTTTATTAGTAGCGCTAAATCAGCTGCTCCATTATCATCATAATCATCACTTTCCGTTGTTCCTTTAAGAGCTATTGATTTCTTTCGAGTATCACCTCCTTCTCGTTCTTCCTTGAATTTCATTTTTAGCTCATACGTGGTGAGATTTCCGATGAGTTCTTCAACTTTAATTTGTTTTAAATCCTTTGATTCTTGAATGGCAGTAACTTTTGCTTCAAAATTTCATGGAAGGACTCTAAGGAATTTTTGGACTATTTCCAATTCTGTGTATGATTTTCCAAGAGATTTTGATTTGTATACGAGATTGGAAAGTCGTCTATACATCTCTTTGACATTTTCATCTTTGGTCATTGTAAAGTTCTCGTATTTGCTACTAAGCATGGCAAGGCGAGATTCTTTGACTTGAAACGTTCCTTCGTGAGTCACTTCACGTGTGTGCCATATTTCCTGCGCAGTTAGACAATGAGAGACATGATTAAATTCAATTTGATCCAACGAACAAATAATAGAATTCATTGCTTTAGAATTAGCATTCTATAGTTTATTTTCTAGATCTGTCCATTGGTCCATCAGTTTATCTATTTCCTGATTATTTACCACTATAGTTGGTGTCCTATAACCTGTTTCAATAATATTGCAAGCGTCAATGGTTTTCAGAAAAATTTTCATTCTATTTTCCTAGTAAGCATATTCACCATTGAGAATTAGTGGCCTAACTATGGACTGACCTCAGTAAAAGCATTATTAAAAGAAGCCATTTAAAAAAAATTGAAAATTTTGTTTTTGAAAAATCAAAATTTTAAAATGAAAATTGGTTTTTGTTCTTAGCTCTGATACAACTTGTGGGATTGATTTCACCCTAGAGGGGGGTGAATAGGGTGATCCTAATAATTATAAAAATTTAATGTGGAAATATATAAAATAATTACAGCACTGATAATAGCAGAATAATAGCAGCACAGATAATAAAAGAATATTAAAAGCAGAAACAGAGCAACACAGATTTACCCAGCTTCGGCAAACCCTGCCTACGTGATGCCCCCAAGGTTTCTACTAGAAATTAAGTAGTCAGACTCTTACACATGTAAACTCGCGACACCCGCTATCGACTAACCTAAAACTACGCTCAAAATCCTGCCACAACCCAGCCACTTAGTTGCGAATTCTCGAACTACACCACCGTAGTTTGTCCTCTAGTCACACGACTAGAAAATTACAAAATTTAGAATGAAAATTACAAATAAATAACAATTAAAAATACAAAACCCCATATAATTTTTATGCCCAAATTATAATAGATGAGAACATAGAGGCAGCCTAAATTAATAACGCAGTGAAAAAATACCCCTTTTTCTTTTTATTTTCCTTCAGCTTGTATTCTTTGCTTTGTGAATAATGTCTGCCTCTTTGCTCATTCGTTTCTCTTTAAGAAAATTAGGGATCGTGAAGTGAAGCTACTGCTTTGTGATAAATCGGTTGAGTTGAATGATTGTCCTTGCGTTGCTTTCTCGACCGTCTTCTAGATTAAGCACATGTGCAGTTTCTTCAATTCATCGAGTTCTATTTGATTAAATCTTCTATGTGTTTTCCTTTGTTATTCTCTTTGATATGCTTGAACTCGATGATCGTATGCCGGTTTAAATAGGGATCGATTCCCTTTATTTTCTTCATATTTTTCATTTAAATTCGTCAGTTAATTTTGCTCTTCCATTTGATTTTTGATCGATCGATGGTGATGATATTGACTTGTTCAATTTGTATATTTTCTTGATGCCCTTGATTGATTACCACGACTTGTTTGATTTTTTGATTTTTCATTCGTGCGTGTTATCATATGGCTTTGTATTTTTTTCCATTCTTTATGTTGTTGACTTTGGCCATTTGAAATGATTTTAAGATAATATATTGTTGAGCCTCTGACTTGTTATCATGTTATCACCTGTGAGTTCCATACTTTGCTGGCAGACTTCGAATTTGTGATAATATTTACTTATTCGATTCTTCCTTGGTCACAACGGCTTCGATTCTTTGGCATTTTGACTTGACTTGGTTATTTTAAAATCCCCTGATTTTTTATAAACTGTAAACTGCTGCATGACTTGTTCACTTGATTTTCTGACTTTCTTGCTGCATTACTCCATGTATGTGTGTATACATTTTGATTCATGTAACTGTTTCTGCTCATTCATGTTAATCTATTGTTTGTACACCACTTGCTGATTTGGTCTGCTTTATCAATGTATATGCATGCGTATACCTATATATATATATATATATATATATGCATATATGTGTTTATGTACTCTTAATTTGTATTGCTCTGACAAATGTCTTAAACTTGTATATGTCTGCTTTTGTTAGAAGCTTCATGAAGTCAAAACTGTTGATATGTGCATTTTGACCAGTCTTCTGATTTCAGCACTTGTGGTCTGATCATTTGGTTGAGTCTGATTGTTGTGTATGCAGTCTGGTTTACCTGTACACTTTGTTGTTGCTTGATGGACTCTAGTAGTTGCAGTATCATGTGGTCTTGTAGTCTCTGGTGCATGTGTGCTGGTTTATCTATACTTTGTGGAGTCTGGTCTGGTTTCATTTCATTTCTTGGTTGGTTTAGTTGCTTTTGTATTGCTGTGTTAGGTGCTATTCAATCTGGTGCACATGTTGATTTTGTACATTTTGATTCTGGTTCCATATGTCTGGTTCCATTTGTGCTTTGCACTTGTATCCAACTGAACTTGTGTGGCCTTTACTTGACATCTTTACTTGTTGCCTCCTTTATGTGCTATACACCACTGTTGAACTGCCCTGATGCCATTGATATGGTGAGATTGTCTTTTCTCTTGTATTTGGTCTTGACCATTTGGCTGTTGCACATTTCCTTGAGTCTGAATTGTTCATTTTGTCTTGACCCATTGGCCTTGGTTTCGGTCTGGTGAATGTTTCAACATGTGTACATCAATGTCATCTCCGTATTTCTGGTACATTGTGGTCTTGTCTACCTATGGTTCATTTTGTTGCTTTTATATTTCTAGTTTCACTTGAATTTTCATATTGCTTTGACTCCACTGTCAAGTCTGTTCTCATGTCTACAGATTTGTGCACTTGTTAGCGTGGATTGTTTTTGGCTTCTTCTTGCATGAGAACTTGTACTCGACAATTTTGTGAAGTATTTGTGTTGCACATGAGCTGAATCCATCCTCGGCTCGGGTTTGACCTTGTGCTCACCTGTCCCTGCAGTTTGTCAAGTGTATATCGGTGTACGCAGCCTTGTGGCATGTACAATGATATGTTGTGCATGTCACAGGTTGTTCGTGTATGCTGAATTCAATATGAATATGATGACGAACAACCTAAATAACTAAGGCAAACAATATTTTCAAAAATACATTTTATTTTACACTGCAAAAATATTTCATTTTCAATTTTACTACGTTAGTGTTATTTTGTAGATAACTCAGATGCAGTATACAAATTGGAATCGAGTTGAAGATCAAATACGAGTGTTGAGTGAATATGTAGTGAGGAAAGTTATGTTAATTGAAATGTAATGAAAGTTGTGTTGTAATTGAAAATTATGTATACATAGTGAGAGCTCAAATTTGTACTATTCAAAATTGTAATAAAATATTTGTTTGAATTTAAATTCTGTGTTATTTATTTTATTCAACAAATATTTATTTAATTATGTGAAAATAAAATAGTACAATAGAAAATACATTGAAATAAATATATATGATTATTATCATCAATAAAATCATATACTAGCATATTCAACAAGCCTAGATGTTCGCACAATTCTAAGCTCTGATACCATGTGTAATGAACCGGATATTACCAACCCTCGGAAATAGACACTATTACAACCTTGGTATTCACGTGCCGTAAATTCAATTGCCAAAAAATCCGATTGTTATGGGAAAGAAAGAAGAAAGAAGAAGAGAAAAGAAGAAAAGAAAGAGAAACTAAAACAAGCATAGAATCTCACAATCGCAGTGGAACAAGATATAATATAAAATCAGTGAACTTTACAAAAAGAGAAACTATAAGTTTAATATACACACATCAATCAGAGTACAACAAAAAATCACAATCATCAGCCTGGATAGTTATGATGACCTACTCACACAAATGGTGATAATTTAAAACAACAATGCATTGGAAAACAAACATATACGTGAGATACGACCAGAAGACCTCCAGCTCATCTGTTGAAGCTCCATAGCACCAAATCTAAATCTGTAAATATGCTCGATCCAACCCAAGCATTGAAAGGGAAGAATGCTTGGATCGGTCTGATAAACCAACGTGAGACAACGCATCTCAAAGTTATTTTAAAGTTATGAAAAAATTTCTTTATCAAAACAAAGGTATCTCGTAAGACCACGTCGCACATAAACATGGATGGGTTTTTACCTTACGATAATCAAAACATTTCATATCAAATCATTGGATATTAACTAGTGTCTGGTATAAAAATAATATTAATCATAGCCAAAAAATTACCATTATTAAAATTCAGAATATGGTAGGTTCTGTAAACAAAATGGAAAGCACGTATTAGACAATGGATTCCATGCAAATGACAAGATAAGGGACCACATTTCGATGGTACACCTCTAGAAAAATGTACTTTGGGTCTAGATACCGAACGCCCAAACCAACACAGAACCGGCCCACTTCATCGCTGCATAGTACCAAATATGACATCATCCCGATCATTCCCGACCTATTCGTGGCAACATCATACATAACATACTCGACATATAGATCTAGAAAGGTGATGACCATATCCTCATGGCAGCGACCCATATAGCTCTGCTGCTTCTACCCCGTTTCTATCATTTTCGGGGATGAGGTTCGAGGAAACGATTACCTTTCACATAGCACATTCCACTTTGAATGCAATATTGTCATTCCCACAATCACATAACTAATTTCTATAAACATATAACTTCTAATCTCGTATGTGTCAGGAAAAGGTGTTAGCTAAGAGAAATTGCCTTCTCCACCGCTAAGTAGATGATTCGTTCGTAGAGATCAAATAGTCTAATTAGAAATGCAACATCAAACGTCCATCCATACAAGTCGTCCAGGATCAGGACAAACCGAAGGCACTCTCCTACCACGTCCTATCGGGAATTACCCCTAGGATTAGTAGCGATAAGTCCTTATATATCATTGATTATCATAACGAAGCACTACTACTACAATATATATATATATATATGATATGCATGCGGGTCTAGTGGCAAATAGCCCTGCATCTTGAAGATTTCCATCTTCAAAATCATCATCATCGTAAACCTGCACGTAACAACCCTAGATTTTGAATATAATACAATTTGACTTTATTTTATTTTGAAACTACTTTAAAAAAATTTTATTGCAAGATTTCATTTTAAAATATTTTTAAAATGATAATAAAAAAATTTCAAAATTTATTGCGTTTATTTTCTATTTTTAAAGCCTAGTTTCCATTTTTCTGCTATTTTCTTCATTTAATTATATTTAATTAAAATTTATTTATTTATTTTTATGAATGCATTTTATTTTTGTGTTTTTATCTTTATTTATAAGTAGTTTTTAGGTACACAAAATTTTTCCAAAATTTATTGCATTTATTTTCAAATTTTTAAGCCTAGTTTCAAATTTTTGCTATTTTTCCTAATTTAATTATATTTAATTAATATTTATTTATTTTGTGCATTCATCATATTTTTGTGTTTTTATATGTTTTTAAAAGTATTTTACATTTATTTAAAAATTTAAAAAGAATTAGGGAAATTTGAAAAGTTTGTGACTCTTTTAAGTGCTTTGTCTTTTCCTATTCTAATCACTTTTTCACCAATCAATGCACCAAGTCAATTTGCTACCTTATACTCTTTGCTTCAGCCGACTTTCTCATTATTTCTAATGTGAAAATAAAATTTCTCAACCCTAAAACTATCATCCATCTTCCTGGAGAAATTTTTTTTGTGAAAACTTTCATTCTTTTTCACTTTTTCTACTTGATTTTGTTGATTTTGCACTTGCAATCACCTAGTTAGGTTCGGCCCCTCCACCTCCAGCTCCTTGGTTGCCTCCACCACCACCTATTCCAGCCACCATACCCTCCTCTCCACTGCCATTTCAGAGCCGAACCATCCCGATGAAGATCCATCAAGATTTTGACAAAAACTCCACTTGAAACTTCATAGCCGAGCTCCACTTGATCCACCACTCCACCATCATGCTTTGGCCGACCCAAACACCACCACCACCAGCCACAACCTAAGCCTTGGACCTCTATAGCACCTATAGTTGATCCTTCCAGAATAGGCCATGCCCAATAGTCCCTTAGCCGAAGCCATTTATGCCTTGAAATCTATGTTGTTGCTTGTAGTTGTGTGTTGTGTACACATATCCCTCTCTCTACTTCATATATTGTTATGGCCAACCTATATGACCTCAACCTGATCCAAACCTGATCCAAAACCACCCCATTACGGTGCCTTTCCAGTCTATAGCTGAAACATAAGTGGTTGAATGCAAGTGCAAAAAGTTTAGCTATGTATTGTGCTTATATTTCTAACTTTGTTTATAATAGTTTGGTTTGAAATTTATGTATTGTACTTTGTTTCGTTTGTTATGTAATAAGGCAATTAGCTTTGGCTCACCCACTCTCAAATCATTGTCGTGTTATCATGCCTTTGTGGATCTTAGTTTGTGTAATTTGGTTGTTGTCTTCAGCTTATATTAGTGAGTTATTCTCACCAGACAGTTTTATACTTATATGACTAGTAAACTGATCACATTTGAATTTGAAAACCCATATCACCATGTTATATCTGCTATGCTATGATCATATGATGTTCACCCATGCTTATTCACCTGTTATACCATATGTTACTATTATATAATGCTATTTTGTTATTTATATCAGTTTACCACACTATAAGTTTCCTTTAGATTAGAATCACTATGGGTTGAAATGATACATACCGAACGGACATTAGAATAGGGAAAAATCATTATGAGCTGAAATGATAGGCCTGAACAATTTTTAATTATTTCATTTTACTTGGGACTGCGGTTTTGAAATGATAAAACCCGGGTTTTCTTTGTAAATTACGGATTGAAATGATATATTATCCGTATCACTTTACCTAGTATAGAAAATTAAATACAGAGCCATGGTTAAAATAAATTTTTCTACAATTTTTAAAGTATTTTAGAAATGAAATATTTTAATATTTTAATCTATAACTTAATTAAAAATGATTTTTGTAAAGTATTATTGATTTTCTAAAAATTTATAAGTGAAATAAATTAATGGTAAAGTTAGAAATTTGAAATATAAGTTATTTTGGAAATTTTGATTTGGTTATAAATGGAATTTAAATTAAGTAGGAAAATATGATAAATAGATATAAAATTTGATTTAAAATGAATTTAATAATTTTTATAAAGTATTAATGATTTTTGAATAAATTAAAAGGTGAAATAAATGAATATTTAAGTTGAATTTTGAAAGATAACTTAAATCGGAAATTTGTGAATTTTGTTTAAAAGTGAATTTTAAGATTAACAAAATAAAATGAAATTAAGTTATATTTGGAAATTTAAACTTAAGTGTTAAGTTAAAAATTTAATTATAAAGAATTGAAATTGAATGTTGGAATGTAACAAGTAAATTATTATTAAATATTGACTTTTGAATGGAAATTTAACTTTATAAAATCATAAATATAAAGGTATTTAAATGATTATTTTAAAAGTGAAAATGTATGATTTTATAAGTTTAAAATGGTTTAAATAAAAAATTTAATTGTTTGTGAAATTATATTGATTATTTGGAATTTAATTAACAACATTTTGAAATGCTATTATTTTCTAATGTAAAGGATATTACAACATTTGTAAATGTTGTAGTTGATAGAAATGAACTAAAAGGCTAAATTTAATTAAAGGCTATTATATCACTTTGTAAGTGCTATAATTGTTGAATTTGACTAAGGTTTTATTTGAACTAAAGTAACCCTATTACAGCATTGTAAATGTTGTCTTTGGTTAAATTGAATTGATTTAAAAGTAATTTTCCGTTGCATTTTCTAAATGCTGCGAAAGGTGAATTTTCACTGTTTTGATAAATTTAAGTGAATAGATGAACATTGAAAAGATTAAATTTTTGAAAATTTAATATTTAATTATTAAATGTAACGACTTCATTTTTAAATGATCTAAATGGAGTATTTGTTTGAAATATAAACTATTTTGAAATATGAATTGAAATGGTATTTTAAATAAAATGAATATGGTTTGGAATAAGATATGATATATTGATATTTTGAAATGGATTTGAAACGATATTGAATTTTTGAAATGATATTTGATTTTTGAAATACAAATACCATTTTTAAATTATAACCATGGGTTATAATAACGACTGGTTGTTAAAGAGACCGGGATCGGATATGGACATACTCTCTGTCGATACCGAAAACCCCTTTAATAACTGTGTACGCGGTGGAGATTCCAGAATGAAGTAGGATGGTGGCAACGTTCCTGAGGTACATTACGTGGACCTGACTCCTGTGAGTTGGCTTAAGGTGGCTAAAAAAGGAGCGATCTCGGGCCAAAAGGGGTAGCTCCTCTGGCCAGACACACTTCTTCGATACCATTCTATTACTGTTGTGATTGATTGGGTGCACCCCTCGATTTTGGAGTGTTTTTCGGGGTGGGCGTAGTGGTTGCTACGTTACCGCCAGCCCGTGTGCGTAATTGGTATATTTACCCTGGCATTGCCTTGTGTGCCGTGTCACCTACCATACCGAGCCTTTACTACGAGGTTGTTTTTCTCCCGTAGCCCGTGGAGTATTTAGGGTAGTCTCCCGATCTGGAGATACGCTGATACTGGATGGACTACTGGGACTATTACGTGTTAAGGGGAATATTAGGTCACTCCTTAATGTTATTTTAAAGTATGTTTATTTTACAGTAGACATTATTATAATAGCGCAGTATTACTATATAGTAAATAGTTTAACAGACCCTTAGAGGATGGGTGGTCCCAGACATCCTTTAAGTTACTTGTATCTTTATTACAGTTCACTTGAGTTGGTTTACATTATATAAGTATATATATGACCTGACTCGAGTGTTTTGCATTTTTCTTTACGCTTGGGTCAGCCTGAGTATTCACAGCTTTGGATTCTCTTTCTGGAGCTGGTCTTTGCTGGAGATTCTGCCTATCTATATTTATATCCATTTCAGTTCAGCTATTCTAGTTTATCTCATGTATTAGTGGACTTCTTTGTATTTGGGATTGCTATTATGTTGTTTACAGACTGATATTATGTATTTTTTTGAGACGTTTTTATAATAGCTTCATGAACTACTACGTTATTTTATATTCCGCTGCGAGTTATTCTGATTGTTCTGTGTCCATGATTCCGTGTATTTGATTTCATTTGCTTCAAATTTATTTACAATCTGTTATTTTTCATTATTCAAGTCTGACATGTGTGGATTATTTTCGATTTGAATAGTATGAAATGGTGGGTTGTCACATTTGGTATCAGAGCTTTGGTTTTTGGCAAACCATTGCCTCAGTGGAGCAAAAACTCATTAGAGATAGGGTATTTCTACCCTAGAATGAGTGAAATCAATCTCAGAATCATATATCTTTGTGAGAGATGTATTTTCAAAGTATAAAATGATTTTTCAAAATGTTTTCAAAAGATTTTTCATAGATTATTTTGATATAAAAAATTTCTTGTTTTGAAGGATTTTTAAATGTTTTCTAACTTGCTTTCTTTCGTACCTACCTTGTTAGATTTTTCTTTCTTTAGGATATTCATCCAAATGAATTCTCTTGTCTTATCTTAATGTATCTTTAGCTTGTCTTTACTTTGTCCTAAATTCACTCTTGATTTTTCAGGATGAATCGAGGGAATGCCAGAGGTAGGGGTCGTGGTATTGCCCCAGCTCCTTAGCATGTTGCTCATGTTAGATTCACTGTTCTCTGTAAGGAATTCTCTCAACTTGGTGGAACCCCATTCACCGGTTCAGAGAGTATCATTTAGATATTTACTGGTCTTGATATTACTGATGCCCAGAAGCATGAGACAACAGCTTGGCAGTTGTGTGATTCTGCTCTAGATTGGTGGGAGTCCGTTACGGCTAACACCGTCGAGGCTGATACTACTTGGGAGAAGTTTAGGTATCCATGTGTTATCTTGAATTTTGTTCCTATATTTTTCCTATTTCTTTGAATCTATCTTAAGCTTGTTCTGTATCTCTTTTCCAGAGAGGCTTTTGTGGCAAAATGGATATCCGAAGCTGGGAAATCTCAGCTTTATCATGAATTTATGGATCTTAAGCAGGGTAGCATGTCTTTTGCTGAGTATGAGAGGAAGTTCAACGAACTTTCCAAGTTCGGTCCTAGCTTGATTGATACTCCTCTCAAGAAGAATGATAAATTCATTGCTAGTGCTCGTTCAGAGTATTATAGTTGCCTCATTTCTCATGTTCATGACACTTTCACCCAGCTTATGGATATGGCTATTCGCTATGAGAATCCCACATCTAAGAGTCCTGTTGTTTCTGGTGCTCCTCCATCTCAGTCTTCCTCTACTAATTCCAAGAAGCGTAAGCCTAATTATCATCAGCATAAGAAGAATTGGCAAAAGCATCCTGGTTTGGGATCTTCATCATCTTCTCCTGCTCAGAGGCAACCAGTTGATCTCTCCTCTATCACTTGCTTTAGGTGTGATCAGAAGGGACACTATGTCAATAGCTATCCTACATTAGCTGGTGCTGCTGTTCCTCCACCTGCTCAGTTGCTAGGCGTGATCTCTGCCATATCTATCTCCAACCTGGTCATTTCAAGAAGGACTGCCCTACTCAGCAGAGGGGTACGCCTTCTGGTATATTTGCTGTAACTTTTGCCTCATCTCCAATTCCTCCACCTACTCCTACCCCTAGTGATGACCAAGGTATTCTCAAGGTTCATTTACTTTATTTCATCATCTTGTTCGTGTGTTGTTTGATACTGGAGCTTCACACAGTTTTATTTCTGTTGATTTGTGTGATAAGTTTGAGCCTCTCCTATCTCCTGAGTATGCTTCTGTTCCATTATGTGTTTCAAATCCTATTGGGGGACCTGCTAACCTTAATCGGATTTGTAAGCAAGTGAAACTTCTTCATTATGATCATCGTTTTAGTGGTGACTTTTATGTTCTGGGCTTCGATGCTTTTGATTTATTGCTTGGTCAGGATTGGTTAGGGAATCATGATGCCCATATCTCTTGTAAAGCCCGGACTGTTCACCTTGTTGATGACCAAGGGAATTCCTTGATTATTCAGTGCCGCATGCCTCGGGATTTTGCTGGAAACTCTATTTATTCTTTGGATTCTTCTCCTAGTGATCTTGATTCGACTCCAATGGTTAGATTATATCCCGATGTATTTGATGAAGTCACTTCTTTGCCTCCGAAGCGAAAAATTGATTTTCGGATTGATCTTATTCTTGGTGCTCGACCTGTTGTTCTTCCCCCTAGAAGAATGGCGCCCCGCGAGAAGGTTGAGATGGGAAAGCAAATTGAGGACTTGTCATCCAAAGACCTAGTTAGGCCTATTTTTTATGAATGGGGAGCCGCGGTGGTTTTTGTCACCAAGTCTGATGGTTCTCTTCGGATGTGTGTTGATTATAGGGAGCCGAACAAGCTCACTATGAAAAATAGATATCCAATGCCTCGTATCACTGATATGTTTGATCAGCATTATGGTGCCACTGTTTCCTCTCAACTTGATCTTGCCACAAGTTTTCATCAGCTCAGGGTTGCTGAGGATAGCGTTCTCAAGACTGCTTTCCGCACTGAGAATGGTTTTTATGAATGGTTAGTCATGCCTTTCGGTTTGACTAATGCTCCTGCTTTCTTTGTTAATTTGATGAATCGTGTTTTTCGTGATATGCTTAATAAATTTGTTCTAGTCTTTGTTGTTGATATCCTTGTCTTCTCTAAGGCCAAGGAAGAGCATGAGTCGCATTTGAAATCTATTTTGGAGACTCTCAGAAATCATCAGTTGAAGGCTAAATTTTCTAAATGCCATTTCTGGAAGGATGAAGTCTGATATCTCGGGCATATTATTTCTAGTAATGGAGTTTCTGTTGATCCAGTCAAGATCGCTCGATCAATGTACGTCTTTCTTCCTTCTCTTTTCTTTATCATTTAATAATTCTATCTTTTTGGTTGTTCTTATGTTCTCCCTTTCAGGATTGGAAAACTCCAAAGACTCCATCTGATATTCATAGTTTTCTGGGCCTTGCCGGTTACTACCAGAGAATCATTGAGAATTTTGCTCGGATAGCTGCACCTCTCACTGCTTTGACTCGTAAGAATGCAAAGTTTGTCTGGAGTGATCAGTGTAAGGCTGCATCCAATGAGTTAAAGAGCAAGCTAACTTCCGCATCAGTTCTTACAGTTTCGAACGAAAGTGAGAGATTGTAGGTATACACTGATGCTAGTCGTGAGGGTTTGGGTATTGTTCTCATGCAGGATGGTAAGGTCATTGCCTATGCAAGCCATCAGTTGAAAACCCATGAAGAAAATTATGCTGCTCATGATTTAGAGTTGCTTGCTGTTGTCTTTGCATTGAAGTTTGAAGGCATCACCTTCTTGGAACCAAGTTTGAGCTTTTCACCGATTATCAGTCTCTGAGATATATCTTTTCCCAAAAGGATTTAAATCAGAGGCAAGTTCGTTGGCTTGAGTTTCTGGCTTCTTACGATCTCGATATTAGCTATACTTCGGGTAAAGCTAATGTTGTGGCCGATGCTCTGAGTCGGAAGAAGGCTTTATTGTGTCAGCTTGTTGTTTCTTCTTCTCCTCTTCTGGATTGTATTATGGCTAAGCAGGATGAGGATGAGATGCTTAGATTGATGAAGGAGAGTGTTCATAGCAGGGTTGGTGGTAGTAGTAGTGGCAGTGGAGCTCAGATTGATGATAGAGGGATTTTGAGGATCAATGGCGGGATTTGCGTCCCGAATGTTGATGGTTTGAGGCTGGAATTGCGTCAGGAGAATCACCGATACAGGCTTTCTATTACATCCTGGTGTGTCGAAGATGTATCAGGATATGAAGAGGCTTTATTGGTGGAGGGGGATGAAGAGGGATATCTCTAAATTTGTTAGTCGGTGTGCGACTTGTCAGCAAGTCAAAGCCGATCACCAGAAGACCCCTGGTTTGTTGCAGCCCCTTGAGATTCCCAATTGGAAGTGGGAACAGATTTCCATGGATTTCATCGATGATTTACCGAGGATTCGGAGGGGTAATGAGAGTATCTGGGTTATTGTGGATAGACTGACCAAGTCCGCTCATTTCATTCCGGTCAAGTCTACTCGATCTGCTTCTAGCTTATCTGAGATCTACATGAGAGAGATCGTTCGTCTCCATGGTGTTCCTCTCAGTATTGTTTGTGATCGTGACCCTATCTTTACCAGTCAGTTTTTGAAAGCTTTTCAAGAATCTTTGGGTACTCGTCTGAATCTAAGCACTACTTACCATCCATAGACCGACGGTCAAACGGAAAGAGTGAATGAGATTCTCGAGGATCTTCTTCGTGCTTGTGTGCTTGATTATGGAGGATCTTGGGAAGATCATCTCCATCTTGCCGAATTTACCTACACTAATAGCATCAGGTATAATCTTATCTTCTGATTTTAGTCTATTCTTAATCTTTTTATCTATCTCATTCCATCTTTGCATTCAGGCCAGTCTCAAAACATCTCTGTTTGCTGCTCTATACGGACGACCTTATAGATCCCCATCTTGCTGGATTGAATTCGGTAATCGTTTGGTCCTGATGTGATTTTGGAAGCCTCTAAGAGAGTTGAGGAGATTAAGAAGAGGTTGAGAGTCGCTCAAGATAGGCAGAAGAAGTATGCTGAAAGGCGTAGTCGAAATTTGGAATTTGTTGTTGGTGATCAGGTGTTCCTTAAGGTTTCTCCCTTGAGGAATGTCATTCACTTTGGTCATAGAGGGAAGCTTTCTCCTAGGTTCATTGGTCTTTTCCGCGTTGTGGAAAGAGTTGGTTCTTTGGCTTATCGTTTGGATTTGCCCGAAAAGCTTTCTGGAGTGCATGATGTATTCCATGTCTCGCATCTTCGCCGACATCTTCATGATCCATCTCTTATTGTCCAGCCTTCTGCTCTTGATAATTTGGATATTGAGCCTAATTTGACTGTCGAGAGGAAGCCACTTCGTATTGTCGACAGAGGTACGAAGCAGCTCAGAAGGAAATATGTCAATCTGGTCTAAGTACAGTGGCGTACAGACGATCGATATTGTACCTGGGAAACCGAGGAGAGCATTCATGCTTCGAATCCGGAATTGTTCATTTCAGGTACTATTTTGTTTTTCTATCTTGTTTCTCTTTATTTTTCTTGCCCGTTCTTTTCGAGGACGAAAAGATTTGAGTTGGGGAGAGTGCAACAACCCTAGATTTTGAATATAATTTTAAAATTTGACTTTATTTTATTTTAAAATTATTTTTAAAAAATTTATTGCAATATTTCATTTTTAAATATTTTTAAAGTGATAATAAAAAATTTCCAAAATTTATTGCATTTATTTTCTATTTTTAAAGCCTAGTTTCCATTTTTCTACTATTTTCTTCATTTAATTATATTTAATTAAAATTTATTTATTTATTTTTATGCGTTCATTTTATTTTTGTGTTTTTATCTTTATTTATAAGTATTTTTCAGGTACATAAATTTTTTTCAAAATTTATTGCATTTATTTTCAAATTTTTAAGCCTAGTTCCTAGTTTTTACTATTTTTCCTAATTTAATTATATTTAATTAATATTTATTTATTTATTTTTGTGCATTCATCATATTTTCGTGTTTTTATCTGTATTTATAAGTATTTTACATGTATTTAAAAATTTAATAATTAGGAAAATTTGAAAAGTTTGTGACTCTTTAAGTGCTTTGTCTTTTCCTATTCTAATCACCTTTTCACCAATCGATGCACCAATTCAATTTGCTGCCTTATACTTTTTGCTTCAGCCGACTTTCTCATTATTTCTCACGTGAATATAAAACTTCTCAACCCTAAAACTATCGGCCATCTTCCTGAAGCAAAAATTTTGGTGAAAACTTTCATTCTTTTTCACCTTTTCTACTTGATTTTGTTGATTTTGCACTTGCAATCACCTACTTAGGTTCGGCCCCTCCACCTCCAGCCCCTTGGCTGCCTCCACCGCCTATTCCAGCTGCCATACCCTCCTCTCCACTACCATTCCATAGCCTAACCATCCATGATGAAGATCCGCCAAGATTTTTGCAAAAACTCCACTTGAAACTACATAGCCGAGCTCCACTTGATCCACCACTCCACCATCATGCTTTGGCCGACCCAATCACCACCACCACCAGCCACAACCTGAGCTTTGGACCTCTGTAGCACCTGTAGTTGATCCTTCTAGACCAGGCCATGCCTAATTGTCCCATGGCCAAAGCCATTTAGGGCTTAAAATCTATGTTGTTGCTTGTAGTTGTGTGTTGATGAACACATATCCCTCTCTCTACTTCATATATTGTTATGGCCAACCGATATGACCTCAACCTGATCCAAAACCATCCCATTACAGTGCCTTTCCAGTCCATAGCTGAAGCATAAGTGGTTGAATGAAAGTGCAAAAAGTTTAGCTATGTATTATGCTTATATTTCTAACTTTGTTTATAATAGTTTGGTTTGAAATTTATGTATTGTACTTTGTTTTGTTTGTTATGTAAGAGGGCAATTATCTTTGGCTCTCCCACTCTCAAATCAGTGTCGTGCTATCGTGCCTTTTTGGATCTCAGTTTTTGTACTTTGGTTGTTGTCTTCAGCTTATATCAGTGAGTTATTCTCACTAGACAGTTTTATACTCACATGACTAGTAAACTGATCACATTTGAATTTGTAAACCCATATCACCATGTTATATCTGCTATGCTATGATCATATGATGTTTGCCCATGCTTATTCACCTGTTATACCATATCTTACTGTTATATAATGCTATTCTGTAATTTATATCAGTTTACCACACTACAAGTTTCCTTTAGATTAGAATCACTATGGGTTGAAATGATACATACCCGAACTGACTTTAGAATAGGAAAAAATCATTATGGGTTAAAATGATAGGCCTCAATGATTTTTAATTATTACATTTTACTTGGAACTGCGGGTTTGAAATGATAATACCCGGGTTTTCTTTGTAAACTACGGATGGAAATGATATATTATCCGTATCACTTTACCTAGTATAGAAAATTAAATACAAAACCGTGGTTAAAATATATTTTTCAAATTTTTTTAAAGTATTTTAGAAACGTAAATATTATATTATTTTGATTTATAACTTAATTAAAAATGATTTTTGTAAAGTATTATTGATTTTCTAAAAATTTATAAGTGAAATAAATTAATGGTAAAGTTAGAAATTTGAAATATAAGTTATTTTGGCAATTTTGATTTGGTTATAAATGGAATTTAGTTTAAGTAGGAAACTATGATAAGTAAATATAAAATTTGATTTAAAATGAATTTAATAATTTTTAAAAAGTATTAATGATTTTTGAATAAATTAAAAGATGAAATAAATGAATATTTAAGTTGAATTTTGAAAGATAACTTAAATTGGAAATTTATGAATTTTGTTTAAAAGTGAATTTTAAGATTAAGAAAATAAAATAAAATTAAGTTATATTTGAAAATTTAAACTTAAGTGTTAAGTTAAAAATTTAATTATAAAGAATTGAAATCGAATGTTGGAATGTAATAAGTAAATTATTATTAAATATTGATTTTTGAATGGAAATTTAACTTTATAAAATCATGAATATAAGGGTATTTAAATGATTGTTTTAAAAGTGAAAATGTATGATTTTATAAGTTTAAAATGGTTTAAATAAAAAATTTAATTGTTTGTGAGATTATATTGAATATTTGGAATTTAATTAACAGCATTTTTGAAATGCTATTATTTTCTAATGTAAAGGATATTACAGCATTTGTATGCTGTAGTTGATAGAAATGAACTAAAAGGCTAAATTTAATGAAAGGCTACTATAGAACTTTGTAGGTGCTATAATTGTTGAATTTAACTAAGATTTTATTTGAACTAAAGTAACCCTATTACAACATTGTAAATGTTGTCTTTGGTTAAATTGAATTGATTTAAAAGTAACTTTCCGTAGCATTTTCGAAATGCTGCGAAAGGTGAATTTTCACTATTTTGATAAATTTAAGTGAATAAATGAACTTTAAAAAGATTAAAATTTTGAAAATTTAATATTTAATTATTAAGTATAATGGCTTCATTTTTAAATGATTTAAATGGAGTATTTGTTTGAAATATAAACTATTTTGAAATATGAATTGAAATGGTATTTTAAATAAAATGATTATGGTTTGGAATAAGATATGATATATTGATATTTTGAAATGGATTTGAAATGATATTGAATTTTTGAAATGATATTTGATTTTTGAAATATAAATACCATTTTCAAATTATAACCACAGGTTATAATTACGATTGGTTGTTAAAGAGACCGGGATAGTATATGGACATACTCTCTATCGATACCCAAAACCACTTTAACAACTGTATACGCCGTGGAGATTCCAGAATGAAGTACGATGGTGGCGACGTTCCTGAGGTACATTACGTGGACCTGACTCCCGTGAGTTGGCTTAAGGTAGCTAAAACAGGAGCGATCTCGGGCCAAAAGGGGCAGCTCCTTTGGCCGGACACACTTCTTCAATTCCATTCTATTACTGTTGTGATTGATTGGGTGCACCCTTTGATTTTGGAGTGTTTTTCGGGGTGGGCGTAGTGGCTGCTACGTTACCGCCAGCCCGTGTGCGTAATTGGTATATATACCCTGGCATTGCCTTGTGTGTCGTGTCACCTACCATACCGAGCCTTTACTACGAGTTTGTTTTTCTCCCGTAGCCCATGGAGTATTTAGGGTAGGCTCCCGATCTGGAGATACGCTGACATTGGATGGACTACTGGGACTATTACGTGTTAAGGGGAATATTGGGTCACTCCTTAATGCTATTTTAAAGTATGTTTATTTTACTGTAGACATTATTATAATAGCGCAGTATTACTATGTAGTAAATAGTTTAACGGATCTTTAGAGGATGGGTGGTCCTAGGCATCCTTTAAGTTACTTGTATCATTATTACAGTTCACTTGAGTTGGTTTACATTATATAAGTATATATATGTCCTGACTCGAGTGTTTTGATTTTTGCTTTACGCTCGGGTCAGCCTGAGTATTCACAGCTTTGGATTCTTTTTCTGGAGCTGGTCTTTGCTGGAATTCTACCTATATATATATTTATATCTATTTCAGTTCGTCTATTCTAGTTTATCTCATGTATTAGTGGACTTCTTTGTATTTGGGATTGCTATTATGTTGTTTTCAGACTGATATTATGTATTTGTTTTGAGACTTTGTTATGGTAGCTTCATGAACTACTATGTTATTTTATATTCCGCTGCGAGTTATTCTGATTGTTTTGTTATTCTGTGTATTTTATTTCATTTGCTCCAAATTTATTTACAGTCTGTTATTTTGCATTATTCAAGTCTGACATGTGTGGATTATTGTCGATATGAATGGTACGAAATAGTCGGTCGTCACACTGCACTTTTAAACGCATACGTTAGTCCGAAGTGGTTCTCGGATTAATCTGATCCCGTTCTCTCTGGATCAACAATGATAAGAGGCCTCGACCTCATACATAAACCAAATCTCATAGATTTATCACGTTTCCAACTCTCAACTTGTTATCCTTCGACCAAGAAGTAAGCACGTTAGATTGGAGTTCTATAGGCACTATGCACTATTTGAATCAACATTCTTAATCCAAATGATAATCAAGCTTGCTCAGTTGGCTTCATGCTAAATTCATGACTAATCAGTTCCCATATAAAGTCAAGGAACCAAAAATGGATAAATTTGATAGTTGGTTATTTAACTATCAAAGCAACAAATAATATCTAGCGTATAAGCCGTCACTAGGCAGATTTAATTAATCTTTTATTAATTAAATTAATTTTCAAATATTTACTTCAAACTATCTTTAAAAGATATATCCTCAAAACCATTTTAAATCTTTCGATATTGGAGAACATTTCCATATATTTATATCAACGGTATAAGTATATTTCATAACACTATCATTTTGGAAACATGCCAAATAGATTTCTAACTTTCGAGTTCTATGCCTCAGAACCGGTGTTAAGTATAAGAAGCAATCTATACCACCAAGCCTTTAGTACGATCATAAGAACCAATTCGTGTATTTCACAATGGAAGGTCAAACAATATTTATTGGGTCAAAATGAATGTTGCATAAAGCATCGTTACGACAACTCGAAAACACTAGTATAAGGATTTGACTAAATACACACACACACACACATACATACATACATACATACATACATATATATATGAAAATATTGTATACTAAACATTTCCTCGTGGAAATTGTTTACTATAACAACAGTGTTATTGTCCATGCCTTTCATATTTCCTTGAAAACGTACAACAATAAATGTTGAAATCTATGTTTTTGATACATATCACGTTTTAAATCATTCTTCAAAATATTAAACTCCAATTTGAATTATTACTTTCCAAAACGTTACTTTAAAAATAAAACTTACTTTTAAAACCATTAACTCAATCAAAATATTACTTTTAAAATATTCTTTTTAAAAGATTATTTAACTATAAAAAACTTGAATGTATCTACTTTATATAAAATCCATATTTAAATCTTAACATAAATCATTTCCATATTTATAAAACTATGTTTATGTATCTCCTTTCTATTTTAAAATACTTTCATTTTATAAAATCTCTTTATTTATATAATTATATTTATAAATCATTTTTTATTCATAAAAATCCTTTTTCTTTATAAATCTAATTATTTATAAAATTCATTTATAAAATATTTTTTCATAAATATAATTTATTTTTTAAAATCCATTTACAAAATGTTTATAAATTCCGACTATAAATCTATTTCTTTATTTGTAAAATATCACTTTTATAAATACTTTATACAAAACTATTTAAAAATGTCTATTTAAAAATATTTCGCCGAACTATATTTTCATAACATCAAAAATCATACTTTTTTTTTGTTTAAAAACAAATCCATTCCTTTTAATAATTTGAAAATTACTAAAACATATATACTTCAAAAATCACTTTGAAAATCATTTCAATCCATAATCACTATTTTATAGTATTTCAAAATACTAAAAATATGGCCCAGTGCTATCATAGCTCTAAATAAGCAAAATAAAATTATTCCCACTTATATAAAATTATAAGTAGGCCAGAGAGGTGAGTTTTACTCACAAAATTCCGAAAATGCCAAAGCGCTCTGGTTTGGATTAAAATTAAACGGTCGTTCAATTTAATCTAAATTTTTCACTAGCTCTAAATCCATCTAATCTAATTCCATAGCGTAATATTCGTCAATACGAACGCAATGCAACCCGTCATGCTCGATTTGGACCTCGTATGAAAATGTTATGAATTATAAACAATTAAAATAAATAAATTATAATTAATTTCAAATTCGAACTTTATTCCTTCTTTCATGCTCATCCAGGCACCATATGAACCCAAGGTCACCGAAATTCCTCGATCTCTGCTGCCTCCATGCTTGCTGTCTGGCCCATCGAATATCACCAACGGCTGCGCCATCTCGAGCCACGCCTCCGACCACCCTCTGCCCAAGCTCGATCGACCCACCACCCTTCCCTCCCTCCCACACACAACATGCCCTAGTTTGATGAACACACTCCAATTCCGCCTCCATTCGTTGACAATTCGACTATCCAACCGTTCATTACGTGGAGCTCGTCGAGTTCTACGACTTCCCTTCACGCGACGTGACATTTTGTTGAGTGGACGATGAGAAATCGAGGGAGGAAGGTAGGCTATTTTTTACTATTGAAATAGAAACGACGGCTGTGACCTAGCTAGGGTATTTAGTTTTGCAAAATGAAAATTTTCGAGTCCTTATATAGAAAACTTTGCAGCACGATTCATTCGCTAAAATTTTGAACTCCTAATGAAGCATGCCACCTAGCTTTTTATATATTATACCCCTATTCCAAACACAATGGAATATATATCGGAACCCAATTCTAACATAAATTAACTTTTCAAAATCAAATTATATTAATTGATATTCCTTTAATTAATTTCTATGCATTTCGAGCTCGCGTGATCAAATGATACGTCCAATCATCACAAAATTCGACATCATATATAATTAATTATTATAGATCCAACGAAATTGATTTTGTCGAAATCTAAGGTAGCTCCTCATAAGGCTATTTTTACACGTTAATTAAAATAATTCTTTTCCAAAATCTGTTTAAATCGGTTTTAATTCAAATTTAAATTTTACTATCTTCCTTCTTATTCAAATAGGATTTAAATCGACCTTCAAAATCAATTTCATTCACATTAAATTCAAGATTCGATTATTCAAACAATTCTGTATATTAAATTTAATTGTCAAATAAATCGCTATATTTGAAATATAGGTTAATTAACTTATAATTTTTTTTCAGTATTTAAAATCATGTATATAATCTAAATTCAAATGATTGAAATTCTAGGTTATTACAATCAAATTCCCTATGAATATAATATTGCTTTCCATTTATTTGATACCGTGTAAATGTCATAGGGCAATGTATCATGTGGTGGGAAGCACGACAATATCCTCCTGCCCAAACATAATCATTATGCTTGCCACCTTCTTCGGCAAGACATAAACGATCTACCATTGCTATTTCCAAAGCATCATCATCTGGTAATGAGAAAAATATATGAAGAAAATTGAAATGGTGGCTTTAAAATTAATATCAAATTTAAAGATAGAAAGTCCTTATTGTTCTCAATTGCAAGACCAATGTTTTGGACATCTCATAAATTTTAACACAACTATGCCGATTGCTGAAGCAAATTGCATGATATATTTTGTCTGTTTAAAATTATGAAGCAAGGAAAATGTATCTTATGAATTCAAAGGGAATTAATCATACGATCCTTAAAAATAATCTCTCTAAATATTGCTATATTATTGTTTTTAGAAATTAAAAAGGTAAATTAAAATGCATGCTAAGGGTAGATAACTTTGTCTTCCTATGTTGTTGCACGTATCCCTGTAGGTAAGTTTTCAAAAAAGTGTGTTAGTTTTTGTTAATGTACGTTGAATTTATATGAGAACTAAAAAATCTTATGCATTGTTTAAATGAGCACAAATATATCCAATAAATAGAGATAATTAATAGTTTACATGGGTTTCATTTTTATTTTCCAACTTTACATGGCTTCATTCCAAAATAATTTTATCTAATCAATATAACTAGAAGAATTAACTAAAATATAATAGGAGAATTTAAGTGAAAGTATACTCGCGTTCTTAAACTATAAAGACTTAATGCCCATGAATTTTTAAAGTGGTTTCAAAAAGTCTAATGTTCAAGTGCTAATCAGTTTATTATACACAATACACACATCATAAGACTACTATAATTAAAAAATGAAGTTTCAAACACGTTAGGATTTGCTGAATTATGATAACTATTTTTTAATTACTACATAGTACATCAAGTTGATTAAGTATAAAGTAGACCTCGATGAACAAATCATAAAATTCAACAAAACCTTACACAAAATCTAAGATCTAAGATGATGAAAATAAAATCTAACCTAAAGTTGATAACTTCCATTATAAAATTAATTGGAGCATGATAATTAGGAAGTTGGTTACAATGAATAGAATTTGATTGAAGCCAGTGTTTCAACTCATGAAACAAAAACCTAAAATAAATATAGAAGGATGAGTCTTCTCTACAAAGGGTTATCAAAAATAATCATAATTCCTTAGAGGAGAGAGAATCTAAGGTGCTAACCACGCTCTTGAATGTATTTCGATTAAACAGATCGATCTTAGCATCTACAGCGAGACGAGTGCTGAATTGATCAACTATCCAAAATTTGTATGGGCAGACCAAAACCACCCAACTCTCATGCATTTTGTTGCACTAGGATAGACTGAAAGCACCAAATTCTCATGGATTTTGTTGCACTCCTCGTTGACCTCATATAGATGTTCGCTTGCTCTTCTATCCTTTCTGTTTGATTTTCCATTGAAGGCAAGGATAGATTAGCCAAAACTTCATTATGGATTTCATTTTTTGTTTTTGGTCGACGAATTTTGGAGTGGAAATTAGGGGTTTGATTTGAAGAGTGATCGAGAAGGAGAGATAATGTGTGATGTGTAGATGGAAAATGGCATTTTAGGAAGTTCAAAAAGAAGGCGTTGAAATTAGGGTATTGAATTTACGTTATTAGTGGTAGAAATATTAATATATTTACAAATAAATCAATAAAATAATAATAAATGAAATATATTAATTTCAGCTATGTGTATCAAATCTATTATAAACCTGTATTTTTTATACACATAACCAATCAATATATATGACAACAATAAGGCCTATAGGAATTTAACCTAACTAATAATTCAATAATAATAATAATATATGAGCAATATTGATTTATGCAGAGATCATGTATCATATATAAAACTAAATACTTACCAAAACTAATGCACTTAAGTACACCTTGTAATGATGAATTCCCTTCCTCTTGAAACCTTCCCGATTCTCGGAATGCAAGCCTTTGAATCATAGGCATATTGCTATCAGATATCTGTTGATTTAAATTGATTTGATTTGAGTTGTGTTAGAGCACTATGAGGTACAATTCGGCCAGCAAAATGGTGAGAGAAGACAGTAAAAAAAAATATAATTAATATTTCATAGATATTAACTAATTAATTTAATTTATCATGATTATAAATTAATTAAATCGTTCGGTCTAATGAGAATTCATCACTTCGATTATTTGACTCGTCGGGTATAAATTTGGTCAACGATTAACGTTGAACTATTCGAATGTTAACAGTCATAGTTACTTAGCAGGTGGTTAACATTTTGGCCAAATTCATCATTTACTTGAATCCAATTTTTCTTTATCAAGTGTTACGTGGTTTATTTATTTACATAAATTCTCTTTCACGTTGGACTTATAGAATTTGGTATCTAAATTACAATATCGTAATTCAACTTTATAGTCCAAACAAAATGTCTTTAGTTCAATAATAATTATTATTATTAACCAAAATGTTCTGACCTGGGTCTTTGACTTTGAGTTCACTTGAGTTAACTGTGATATTAACCCCATATACCTTAGGAGACAAATATTTTCCTTAATAATGCTTCACTTCCAATACTTCCACTCGACCCAACTATAGTCATTCGATGGAACATCGTGCCATGATTTAACTATAATCAAAGCGGAGCTTTCATATCTAAGATCCACAGTATTCTCAAGTCGAGAAAACTGTGTAAAGTAGTCACATTGATATTTTATTTTTAACCTTAGTTATATTAACAGAAAAAAGTGTTGAGTAAGTCATTCCATAATTATCCAATGACTATCAATACGTAACCTCTAGGTTCCTTAGCAGCCATATGTAATACATTGCCCAATATTTGAAGAACATTATGCACTCTAGTCTTAATGGATAAATCAATATCCAATCTCAATGCATCTTGACTAAGAACATTTAAAATGGTATATTTATTTTCATTCTGATAAATTACTCACAGTTATAACACTTTATAACCACTATCACAAAACATATAATTTATGAATTTTCTATTAAATATACTTTTAATTAAATTAAATAGTAAATTTAACACATTATATCAAGTATATATTAGAAATAAAATACCTTTATTTCTAACAAGATTAGTCAACAAGTTAGATATATGTAACAAATCATATAATTATCTCTATGGCATACCCCTAACTCTATCAGTACGTGTATATATATACATAATTAATGGAATTATAACTATACATAAATGCATGTTAAAAAATGAAGCAATATGCATAGATATTTGGTATTTAATATAAATGCGTATTTGTAACAACTCGTGAATTTAACGTATTAATAATAATTAATTAAAAATAGATGTTTAAATTTAGTGACGACGAAAAGGTGATTTTGAACAGATTTTCCCTTTTGAAAATCGCTACAGAAGGAGATAATTCACCAATGCCAAAAGGACATCGCTGGGGCAATTGGAAATGACCTGCCGATGCAATACCGATGACTTTTTAGGCATCGATAAAAATATGTTAGAAAAAGAATTTTGATGCCCTAAAGATCCCTCGTGTGATGCCATTACTGACACCAAACATGACATGGGCCAAATCCTTGCCAACACCTCTATGTCGATGCCATGTCATCTACTTTTAAAATTGTACACTTTGGAATTATTGACTGTTCTCGAACACTTGCCGACGCTATAGTGACACCCAATCAAAGTGCAAAATTTGGATTTTCCGACACAATGAAAATACCTTTCTGATGCCTAAGCTGAAACATATTTCCAAAATTTCTACCCTCATCTCAATCACACGTTCATTTATATATCATAGTCATATACCATATATCTATAACCACAAGTAAATACAATATATCACATCTAAATATCATATATCATGTATCACATCTAAACTGAATAATCATCATAATACGAACCAAACAACCAAACAATCTATAAGCAAGTACCCAAACATTAATAATAATACCAAGCTAAATATCCAAAGAAACCAAATACACATAAGCAATCAACATCACTGTCTCTAAACAAACTAAATATACATAAGCAATCAACATCATCATATCCAAACAAATCAAATATCCAAATAAATCAAATATATACATATAATCACCCTCTCCAAAGAATCCATATATACATACAATCACCCACTCCAAAGAAACTAAATTTATATAACCAAACACCTACTTGCTTGAACCTTGCCCAACATTAGCATTTCCATATATATCACCAACACCACTCCTAGCAAAAATGTCCTCATTTGGAAAGCATAGTAAAGATGCATTTATATGCAATTTGAGCTTCTTCTGTAGCTGACCGACGTGTGATTTTAATTATCGGATTTCTTTTTATATAGCAATGTTAAACGTAGAGGCTCTACATAATGACGATCTCTAACTAAATTAATTTGTTAATAATAAGCAATTTTTTTATTTCAATTATTGTATTTACTGAAACAAATTATTAAATTTGAGCTAACCATTTAATTGTTTAATCAGTTGGGTGATTTAACTTATATATTCTTTTAATTTACAAGGTGATTTAACTTGTATATTTTTTTAATTACTTGTGTGCATGTATATATATGTATATGGATACTTAATTTATTGAGTGATTTAACTTTTATGAACATACTCTTCTTTAACTTATTGAAATAAAATTTACAGTGTAATTTAGTTATATATACATTTTTTTAATTTATCAAGTGATTTAACTTATATATTTGTTTAATTATTATTTTATTTAGACTATTTATTTGCTTAATTTATTGTATATTCTAAATCTATATTTTAACTCAAATAAATTATTATTTAGTTTATTGAAACAAATTTGTAATTTAACATAGTTAATATGTGTGTATGTTAAATTTATTGAGTGATTTACTTTTACAACATTACTCTTATTTAATTTATTAAATTTTTTTTATAGTTTAACTCAATTATATATGCGTTTCTTTGATTTATTAAGTGATTTAACTTATATATTTGTTGTATTCATTTTGTATTTATAAAAATTTATATGTTAACTCTAACAAACTCATGTTTGGTTTATTTGCCATTATTTTAACATCGTAAGGTGGCGATTATACTATGAATTCGTAAGAAATACACACACACACATCATACACTTTTGGTTCTTGAGATTTAAAACCAATATGTGTGTGTATATATATACATACATATGGTCCACTATAAATACATGTATATGGTTTTGTATATGTATATATACACACTTAAAATCATATATATATATATATATAGCATACGTACAAGCTGCCATGTACCTAAGGAATATCATCATAGTTGGGCTTATGTATGCCCTTCTTATAATAGCTCTAGTGAGTGTGTAATACATCTTCGTTTACTTCTCATGTTATATCCAGACTTTGAATCCGAAGCTCGTCAATTATAGCAAGATATTTCTCCTATTTTGCATCTATTGGTTCATTAGAATTTTATATATACATGTATGTATATATAAATATTATGTGAATGAATTAAGTTTTGTGGGTAACATATCACTAACTTGGTGGAAGCATCATCTACCTATTTATTGGTGGTGGACCTATTCGCTGACTTAATATTTTGAGTTTTACCAAAGAGTTGACAAGAGGTGGGCTCACTGTGCTGCTCTTTGTACCGAAAGTCAAACTAAAGACACTATTATATAAGTCTATTTTATAAATGTTAAATAAATTTAACAAATAAATACGTATTATATCGTTACAATTATCAATGTGTAATCTAGAGCGATTGGTATGTAATCTACGATTTTTGTTTCTACTTTCGGCATTCTTTTTTATAATGCATTGAATTCCTCTAACTCCTAATGATGCAAGAACTAAATTATATATCTTTCGACTAAGGATTGGATGCTTCTTTCCATTCATACATGTTACCACCAAAAATGAATCAACACCCAAAGATATGTCGTATGGAACCTATGGGACCTAGATCTAGCAGATAATAGTAGAAATAAAAGAAAAGCAATAGAAATAAGAAAGAGAGACACAAGTTTTATAGTTGTTCAAATTTTTTGGCCTGCGTCCAATTTATAGCTTCATTGCTTAAAGATACGATGTAGTTTTCTTGAGATTACAAGAGATTTAAGAGAGAATAAGCCACCCATATAGGGTTTAGACAGATTCCAAGTTCTATAATGTCATAAAGTATCTGCCATGGTAACTATGATGTAGAGAAAGAAGATAAAGAAGAGACAGAGCTTCCGCGTAGTGATGGCCGAAACCAATCCGTTTTAGTTGCCCCTAGGTTTGTATTTATAGAAAAGCAGGCGTGATGGATCAGAAGCCCACTAGCAATGAGGTTCAGATATCAGCCTGAAATAGTGTGGAAAGTTTAGGGGGCTCACAAGTTAAGGGTATAACTCGGCACCGAGTTATCCTTATAACTCAGTACCAAGTCATCCGGGAAACTCGTACTTTTCTTTTAGATCGTGTTTTTTTTCTTTATTTTGGTGTGCCTTATGGGTTTTCATAGATCGATGACTTATTTTGATGATCATTCCCTCATAACTTGGTTTGTTCTATAGTTTACAAGGGCCAACTCTTTAATTCTTAGGATAGGTCGTCCGAAACCCTATGAAATCACTCGGGCGTGCATGGAAGAGTTAGAGAATAATCCATATGAAGTTGGAAAGGTTGGATGAGGACCAGTATAACTCAATGTCGAGTTATAGGGTATAAGTTGGTACCGAACTTTATCCTTAACATATTTTTGGTTAAAATTATCCTAAGCCATTTCCTTAGTTCATTGAGCGTGCCTTCCAGATTTCAAGTCATTTTCTCTTTGTCTTGATTTTCTAACATCTGTTAACTTCTGCTTGATCAAAAACCCAGTAACATATGCCTCCCAGAGTACTCTTTTGTTAAAAACAAAGTGTGCTTTGAATCGAAACAAGTTTCGAATGCCCAACTTTTTTTATTCCGGTTGATCGTTTAAATGCCATCTTTAGGCTTGATTTTCGCTGCTCCAATTTTTTCTTTATCACTTATCCTGGATTTTGTTAGAATTCCAATTTTTTGCATTGGCCATGTAATCTACACTCTAGAGACTATGTAGTGCATCCATTCAACAAGGATGCCCTGTACATTGATTTGGAATGTATTCAGGCGAATAGGGATAATTCGGTACCGAGTTATGGACTCAAAAATTTTCAATTTTCTTATTTAAATAAAATTTCCTAAGCTACCTTGTTACTTTTACTTCTAGTGTCGGGTCTTCCAGTTTCCTATCTGAGCATCCTTTATTCCACCCAAGTCTTTGCTTTGCCTACCTAACTCTAGTCACCTTCGTTCATCCACCACCACTACCACTGTCACTGCCATGACCTGGACTAGTCAATACTGCATAGAAGAGTTCGCTGCTACTAGATCCGAAGCTCTAAAAACACAAACTCGAGAAAACCAAATATCCATAGTACATGATTTGATTGAATTAGAGGCGAGTATTAGTGAATTTTGGTCAGCTGGCGATGGTGGCGATAGTTTGGCCTTGGTCGATTACAATTTGGATGGAGATAGTTTGTTTTGATTGTGTTTAACTGGTGGTGAAGCTAGGGTTTGCTAGTGTTGAACACGTGGGAATCCGGAGGCGAGTTGCGCTCTTCAGCTTCAATTGTCTATTTTCATGAAATTGGCTAAGTCTGGGTCATTGAATAGAATCCGATACAATGTCTTGCTTTGAAGTCGGGCGTATCAGATAATTTCATTACACCACATTCACTTTCTGCACTTCCAGTGGTCTTGAAAAGAAAAGCTTTCCATATCATCCCTGACAACAGATCCATTATCGATTTTCAATCGATATAGGGTAAGCACCAAGAGATAATTTCATGATATGATGTAGATCATTTTTCAGGTTCAAGCGAGTCATCTCTTAAGGATGGTCCATTTGTGGTGTCCGAGACACTGGACTCACATAGCATAGATACACACTGCACTTACCTTGGTCAATGTTCAGAATCCGGTTACTCAAAGTACGTCGACTTCCTTTGGATTCCAGGCCTCGGTCATGCGAGAATTTTATTCTACGTTAAACATACCTAAGTGAAATGACTATAAAATTAAAATGTTTGTGCATAAAATAATAGTACAATACATAGAGTTAGCAATCTACAGATATTTCAACTATAGGTGGTTGAGACAAATACGCAATAAATGTAATATAGTATCACAATTTCTTTAAATTAGCAAAAATTTGGTTCAAGACTTCTCTTTGAGTCAAAGAGCATAAGTGACATGACCCGTTTAATTGATGAAATAGTTGGTTGGGTCTTCGGTTGGGCGTATGAACCTTAAAATATATTCAAATGAACTATTTTTTGCTTAATCATAAATTTAATAGAAAGATTATTCTCCAATTGCAACCAACCATATTTATATGATAAGAAATATAGTGAACAGAAATTAAGAAACCAAATTAAGAACTGAGGTACATGACAAAAATAAAAACTGAAAGAAGATATAAAGTTGGAGGATGAGACAAAATCAAATGAAATGAAACAGTGTTTGTGTGCAATAAAAACTCAAGCTGTATTTTACATGTAATTGCTTCAGTATTACATCATTTCTCCTCTAAGAGTAGTATGACAAATTTATTTCTATGTTTGTAGTGGGATATAGGTGAAAAATACATCACAACTTTCAAACATTATACAATAATAATCCAAGTTTCTGGCCGATCGCGTAGGTTCCTTCCTAACTCGGGCCAAGTGCTCCTGTGCCTAGGAAGGTCTATTTCAAGATGAGATCTCCCACTTTCAAGGTGCAGTTGTGAACCTAGGTGTTGAAATGTCGTGCCACTCTTTTCTAGTGAGCAACAGTCCTCAATTTAGTTTCCACCCGCTTCTCTTCAATCTGGTCAAGTGATTCGAGCACCATCTACTCATTTTCTCTTTGATTGAAATGCCTTCTACAATAAGAGGGGACTTCTAGTCCCTCTAGGATCATAGCTTTTGAACCATATGCCAAAGCGAATGATTAGTGTTTGATCGCAAATTTGTATTTCATTCTGTAAGCCCATCATGCAAGCGGAAGCTCAGTTATCCAATTTCATTTAGCTTTTGCCAGCCTCTTCTTTATAGTGGATTTGATGATTTTGTTCGCTACCTCCACTTTCTCGTTTGCCTATGGATGTGATACTATGGAAATGCTCTTCTCAATTTGGAAATGCTTACAGAAGTTCTTGAACTAAGCACTCTTGAATTAAGTTTCGTTGTCTGTGATGATTTTCTATGGTACTTCAAACCTACAAATATGTAATAAATTTAATCACATTTTTCGTTGTAAATGTGGCAAGTGGTTCCACTTCATTCCATTTTTTTAAAGCAATCAACTACGATGATAGCGTCTTTTGCTTCTCTTTCGTTATTAGTAGCACGCTGATTAAATCGATCCCCCAGATTGCAAACGGCTAAGGGATAACAATTTGTGTAAGTTCCGATGATGGGGTTCACGGAATCTTCGCAAATCTCCAGCATCGATCACACCATCTAGGGTAGTTTCCTTCATCTCGATTTATCGTCGGCTAAAAATATGCATAGCGGAGAGCCTTTTTCGCAAGTGTTTCCTCCTGGTATGGTCACCGCAGTTGCCTTTATGGATCTCCCTGAGGATCTTCCTAGACCAAGAAAGAGAAGAATCCTCTTCTGTATAGTACTTCGTCCTACATTACAAATCATGTTGCCTTCCGAAGGATCTTCTTTTATTTGTTTAGATCTCTTGGGAGTATTCCTCTAAGAGGTTGTCCTTGATCGATGTCATCCACGACTCCTTCTCTTTTATGGTGTCTAGAACCCAATCGACGTTCATAAGATCTATGCTTGGAGTTGTTAATACTTCAACTGTAACCATTCTCATTGATTATGCATCTCCGAAATTGGCCAGTTTGGCTAAGTGATCGGCCTTCGTGTTCTATGCTCGTGGACTATGAGTTATTATGTAGTGTTCAATGTCATTGAGCAAATCCCATGCTTTTGATAGGTAAGTGGCAAGATTTTCTCCTCTAGCTTAGTATTCCCTCTTATCTGATAGACGACTAGCTAAGAGTCATTGTAGATATGAAGAGCTTTTATTTCTAGTTCCTTCACAATTTTTATTCATACTTTTAACGCTTCGTACTTTGCCTTGTTGTTAGTAGCAGGAAATTCCGGCCTTAAAGCATAGTAGATTGATCGTACTTCGATAATCTTAAGCATAACTCCCGCTCCTGAGTAGAATTCGTTTGATGCACCATCAGACAATTACTTCCATTATGAAACCACGACCGTAGTATCTTCCTACTTATCATTCCGAATTGTGAAATCAATGGTGAAGTCAGCATGTGCCTATCCACTGATTGCCCTTCGAGGATTATGAGTCACATCATATTGACTTAAGTCGTTGTTCCATATGAGAAGTGGTCCTAAAGCCTCACGTTGGTAGAATACTTTCTTCAAGGGTTGATCCATCAACACCTTGATTTGGTGAGCTTAGAAGTACGACCGTAACTACCTTAATGCTATCATCAAGTAGTACACCATTTTTTCCAACTTTCAGTAATTCTGTTTGGCTCCAATGAATCCTTTGCTAATAAAATAAACTACTCATTGAATCCTAGTTTCCTCACACACAAGTGTTGCACTCAATGTGTGAGCTGACATTGCCAAATTATTCCTCAATTTCTTATACTTTTCGAACTTTATTATCAAATACAGAGATTTAATTAAAATAGAAGTACTTTTGGTTCAAGGTTGTCTAAGAAAACATAATCTTCTTCTCAAATCAAGCTATTAATTTTAAAATTTTGTGTTTAAGGATTTGCACAAGCTAAGATTTTGAATTTAGTATTTTTTTTATCGATAACATCTATGGTTCCAATTATGTTTAATGTGATGGAGAATTGTTGGTTGATGAAGACAATAAATCTAGGTATGCTGGTGGTAAATGTAAAGGATCAAAAATTCAAAAGCATTATAGTTTAGAGAGCTTAAATAAACGCATATGAAGTGAAAACAATTAATCCTCTCGATTACGATTTAAAATAGTGGTGAAATGCGTTAAAGATGGTGGTTTATCCATTATTGATATGGAAGATGACAGTGATATCAATTCTACATTTTCGGCTGAAATGAGAGTGATAGAAATTTTTGTAACAAAAATAAAACATGTTAATGTTGTAGAAACACATCATTCCACGCTATCAGTGAAAGAGCCTTTACCTACTACATAGTTTCAAGAAACACAATGTTCAATACTTCCTTCTTATATCACAACTCATTATGGCGGAGAGTTTACAAATTTATTAAATAAATATAGCAGAATGGTTAGAGGATCGTTTAGTCAAGCACAATGGCTGGATCATATCTTTGTGTATCCGACTTTTAGTATTCCAAATCAATCTCAATCAACTGCCAAGTGAGTGATGTTTTTACTGTTGTATTTTCATTTCGAATTACCTTCATACACTTTAATCTTATCATTATTTTTGGTACTTGTAGTTTCCAAATTAATCAAATCAAAGGAGCATTCATTATTCATGTCGATGATGATAATGACTACATTGATAATGCAAATGATAGTAATTGATAACATGCAAGTAGCTTGTGCAGATGATATAGATAGAACATGGGTCGATAATATGAAGATTAACGATGATGAAATCATAAATGAAGATAGGTAATATGTTGGTAGTTTAAATGTTGATGAAGATACAATCATATATGAATATTCTCTAGCCGATGATTTACAAAAATGATGGAGAAATTGATTATGGATAACTTTTAGTTGGAAGTGGAAGCGTTTGGAAGAGAATGTGCAGAAGAAAAAAAAACCTCGGATTGGATTAGTTTTTGAAAGTAAAGAGAAACTCATTGAACAATTATGTGAATCACTAGTTAAATATTCAGTTTCTTTTCATGTAGTGAAGTCGCATGCAAATCAATATATGATTCGATGTGATGTGGATGAAAGATATCTTTGGAGAGTGCATGCCAGTCTATCGACGACAGAATCTCAAAATTGATGGAAAATAAAAACTTATGTAGGGAATCACACTTGTTTAAATGCAACCATCAACTCAAACCATCAACGAGCAACCTCAATATTTATGTGTAACAAAATACCCATTTAATTAAATAAAAAACGATTGTAAGAATAGCTTAGGAGACAATGTCGAATATGTTTCATATAAAAGTAAGTTATTCTCGAGCTTGTCAAGGACTATAGAAAGCGATAGGAATAATTTATGGAAATTGGGAATCATCATATGTAGAATTGCCAAAATATCTTAGAGCGATGCAAAGCAGCGATCCCCGAACCGTATATAATGTTATTTACACTTGTGATGTATTTTATGGTGGTTTTTGGACTTTTGGACCATGTGGGTCGATAGTTTTACATACTATCATCATGTACTTTCTATTGATGACACTCATTTATTTGAAATATATCTTGCTATGTTAGTTGTAGCTACCGGTATAGACATAAATTAAGGTCTTTTCTGTTAGCTTCGGTATTGTGCAAACACAGCCTTGACATACATTGAGTTGGTTCGTTGCATGTGGAATTATGCTCCTTCCATACATGATCATTGTATTACATTTATCTCAAGCCGTATGAATGGAATTCCGCATGTGCTCAAAGGAGTTTGGCCAATCAAAATGATTGTCATGAATTTCATCAACCACTTCTAAAGCATTATATATCCCACTTACCTATGACAATTTAACAATTCAAATGGTATAAAAAATGTAGATTATCAAAAATATTATAAATTAAAGCACTAACCATATCATGCTCTAGTAGGGCTCAAGGATTGTAAGTAACTATCTCCTAGACGATTGTTTCAAGATGTAAAGATGAGTTATTTGCCAATATCAATATTTATACTCACTCAATAATGTAAGAGGATTTCGTTCTTGAATACCATGCTCAAATCTTGCATTCCATAATGCCAAACTTCATTATGCAAAGATCTCCAATTATTCGGTCGGAATGATAGGATTAGAAATGTGATGATGATTAAATCCAAATTATCTCATTACTCGATTCAGAACATATTCTCAAAGTTCCAAAATAGGATTAGTTGACATTTAGAGATCCAACATGGAAAGAAAAATTGTATAGCATGACCATAAAATGCGTCAATTAATGAATATGGTTTCCAAGTTATAGCGTCACCCGCTAATAATTCCTTATGGTTAAAGAGTACAATTTTTGAAGTTTCATGCCAACTCCTAGCAAAATTCCATCGAAAACCATACGGATGTTGAATATCTGAATGGGTAGGAATTATTATAGAAGAAAATCCAATAGCTAAATGAGACCAAAACCGTAATTTGCAGTAATGTTGCAGAACCGCCTAATAATTTTGTTTCTTGTAATGCAACTTTTGTCAACTCACTATACACATAACAAAGTACTACAATAGTCCATGAATGCTGACCATAAAGTGCTAAATCATCCAAAAATGACATATACTTCAAATTTCATCGATTTTGAATGATCTAGAAAAAGTTGACAGTTTAAGAAGTACAAAATTATAGCATGACTACGACGAAGTATCTCTATACTTGTGGCATCAACTTCAAGTGGTTTTTGAATTTTTTCTTCAAAGTAACTCATATTAATCTCACTTTTAGACTTTAATGCATTTTAAGGAGGAAATATACCAAGTAAATCATAAAACAATGCAATATAATCATACAGTACATTAACAGTATACTGGAAAATCGTCAATGGATAAACCAAACAAACAGTAAACGTCACATAATGTGATGGTCATTTCTCCACTCTAATATGAAATGGATTTGTCTTAGGCCTCCAATGGTCATACAATGCCATAAAAAGGTAATGATCTAGTCTAATTTAATAAACTTGCATGGTTTTACAAAAGCCAACTATTTTTAAGTTTCATTTCGATCGTGGATCTTTATAATCTATTTCTTTAGGCTTGCTAAAATAGTCTCCAAGTTAAACTGTTTGAATGTTTTGATTTATAACAACAAATAAAACTAAAATTTTATATTGCATTTTCATTTGAAAACAAAACCCATTTATATTAAAAAAATACCTGCACAAACGTTGATTTTTTACTTCTATGTTTTTGTCGAAGAGAAAGAACACTTGTATCAACTGTCCAAGTGACAATTCTACAAAATTTATCATCCAATACATAGCCAATGATACCCAATTATTCACTATCAAAATTAAAACTAAAGTTTTCCATATCAATTTTCAATAAGTAATATTTCAGTGTTAAATTAATTAAATACAACGATAATAACTAAAACAAGTTATACATGACAAAAAAATTAATTAATTCAAAATTAATTTTTTTACCTCTAATTTGAGAAAACTAGTAAGTGCCTTCCATTTTAAGATAAAACAACTTATTATTTGAAGCTAATCTAAGGATTATTATTGAATTAGAATTGAGATTGGGAAATAAAATGGATTTAATATGAGAATGGATTAGGGATTTGGTGAGATGGAGGAGGAAAGAGAAAAATAGGGAAGAAATGGGGTTTTCTCTTTATTTCAGCCCCGAAAATGTATGTGCGCATTCCAGAAATATGCAATTAAAAATTATACGCATGCACATTTTTAGAATGTAGAAGCTGGTTTTAAAAAAATATAGCTTATGCATTACAAAAATACATAAATTTATTATTTATTTATTTATTTTGATATAGCATGCATATTTTATAAACACACAGGTTATATGAATGTAGACCTATTTTACAATTAGTTTTAGGAGAGGCCTATTGTTGTAATGCCATTTAAACTATTCTTTGACTGACGATGCCCGCTAGTCTCCTTGCGGGAACTTAGATTACTGGGAGGAAGGAGCCAACTCTTAGCCCGAAGGAAGGAGCCGTGAGCCTCAAATACAGATTTTATTAAAAGAATAGGGGTCCCCTCTATTACATAATAGAGCAGAAAGCTTTTGACCGTTCTCTTATCCTATGAGGGGGGTCCCCCTTCCATTGATCGAATGATTCATTGCTAGAGTGAGAAGACCTCTTTTAGTAAAGCTTCTCTTCATCAGCGACTTTTGCGAATGCCTTCTATCGACAAAGAATCCCCTGAGTTAACCCTGGCTCGAGAGGATAATCGGCCACATTAGGACTGAGACACGGCCCAAACTCCTACAGGAGGCAGTAGTGGGGAATTTTCCACAATACGCGGAAGCCTATATCCTCCAAATTTAACCAACATTTGATAGATTATCGAACCCCGAGCAATCTTAGTTATTGATGAGGGTTTGGTTCAACTTATTGCGACCTAGGATAATAAACTCATGAGCTTGGTCTTACTTCACCATCGAGAAACGAATGAAGACTTCAATATCCAAGATTAGCTTAGACCTAGCTCGCTTAGTGGGTCTATTTCAAAATATTGTCCATTACAAAATAAACACCTCTAGGCAAGTTCTAATTATTAATAAACGTATATCGGTGTGACTTGTATAAACTGTAGAAAACTATACATGTAACATAGTAGTTGAACAATTATCATGTGTCGTTATGCTAAGAATAGTATATAGAATGTCACTTATGTGGTGCTTTTTTGCAAACAACCCACATGCCATTTTTTTGCTATTTTAGTGTCCTAAATTTGGAACATATGGCTATAAAATTATATTATTTGTGTATAAAATAATGGTAACATCCCTAATTGTTGATAACACTATTCAGGAAATTTAATTAGATAAACAAAATAGAATAATGAAGATAAGAAGATTGAGATTTGAATGAATTATATAGGGCCGTGCTTATTAACAAAGTAAATAGGGTTTAAAGGTTAATTAACTTACACATGGACATAATAGCCATTATATTTTACAAGGCTATACATTCCATAACTTTGTCCATTCATGTTTAATTTTCTCACTTTTACAAATGCAAATCAAAAACAAAATATAGTCGGCCATTAACAAAGAGGAAAAGAGAAAGTTTACAATCTTAAACTAAGGATCAAAGCTAAGAAGTATTAAGCAACAACAGATCTCAAGTTCCTTATCAAATCTAAGGTGAATAGTACTCTCATACCATCTCTACTTTTATTCTATGATTATATGGTTTTGAATTTATGAGTTAAATTCCTTTTGTGATAAAATGAATTTTGATATGCTTGAGTCATATTACGTGTATTTATTTTAATTCATACACATATGAATTTGCACGGTTTTGATGGAAAACCGAGAGTCTATGATTTCAAATTGTCATGGAAAAGTTTTGTGCTAAAACATGATTTTGGAGATGTTTTTTAATTTCTAGAATTTTTCAAGCTATGGAAATTTTATTATGAATTTTTGATGAAAATATGATATTGTTGGAGAATTTAAGGAAAAATTGGGTCTAAAATTTTAACATGTTTGATTACATGATGAAATTGAATTTCTGTGATTTGTGGGGATTTTTCCTAATTGATTTACTTAGGAAAATAAATTATTTTAAAGGACTTTTTGAAATAATTTATTTTAGTATATGGAAGGGGTTAAAGGTTACATTTTTATGGTTTTGATCAGACACAAACGCTGCATTTTTATAGTAAAGTATTTGAAATGTTTTGTGGCGGCCAATCAATGGTTTACAAATAGGCAAGTTGTCAGAAAGTAATTACTAAAAGTTGCTAAATGAGAAAAGGTGTTCCGCCTCTATTAGTAAGTACCCTTCAACTCCATTGGTTTCTCTTCCTCCTAATTGAAACCTACACATTCGAAACCTACATAGTCGAAACCAATATACAAAGTATCACTTAGATGGTATGTGGTGGATTGGAAGGAAGGTGAAATCCTTGGTGTCGAAAGGTAAGCTTCCGATGGAGTCGAAACCCTGCTTTATTTTCAAAAGTTACATTCTTGCCTTATTTTACTTAAAGCTTTCGACAAAGAAATATATGCCTTTGAAAGAGTTTTATAATTAGCTTTCGATGTAGGTTTTCATGTCATGTTAAAGTTGTGAGAAATGCGGATTGCGGATCTTAAGCCTAGGATAAACACTAGAGGGGGTGAAAAGTGTTTTAAGGAATTATTAAATATTTTTGAGTTTTTGTTAATTTAAACACAAATGTATGCAATATTCAGACAGAGATATGATCACAGAATCAAATACATATGCAAAAATAAAGTAAAAGCAGTAAAGGAAAGAACACACTGGATTTTATACCGGTTCGAAGTTACCCTACGTCCAGTCCCGCACACAAGTACGGATTTCCTTTCAAAAACAATCTTTACAATTACACCCTCGATTTCAAGGCAACGAGGTACACCCTCCAGATTCATAATCCTCTGGGTAGAGATACTTGATTTTCCGGGCAACAAGTTCACCCAATTGATTTCCAAGGCTACAATCACACCTTATCTCGCTTGATTGATTTCCAAGGCCACAATCACACCTTTTCTCGTTTAATTGATTAAAAAGAAACCTATAACTCTAAATAGCACTGAGGATCTTGTTCAGATAGTGATAGAGAATCAAACCAGAAATGATCTAGTTAGATTCAATGTTGATTTCGGCAGAGTAATGGTAAGAATATGTATATAGAAATGTGGAAGAAGAAGAGAAGTGAAAAACCAGAAAATCTGTATTGAAATTCGTTGAAAACATCCCCTATTTATAGAAGAATAACAACCATGTCCATTCGTGAAGAGATATGAAGAGTAGACGCTTCTTTTGAAATTTAAATTTTGAAACCAACTGACACTATGTCGACATGGGTAGGTTGAGCATGTCGACATCCCAAAGGAATTTTTGGTGATTTGTTTTTCTTTGAAAATAACTTCTATCTTATATAAAATTATTTTAAATTTTATAAATATACTTGTCTATAGTTAAAATACATAAGTAAATATATAGAATAATATATACAAAATTTTACTATAATTTTATATTTAAATCTAAGTATAAATATTATTATGAAAAATAATTTAAAACTAAGGATAATTTGATTTTGAAATTAAAGATTATTTTTAGGCTAAAAGTATTTGAAATCAGGATATATGTTTTTGATGCTTTTAAAAGGAAGGTTTTGAAAACATTTTGAAAACAAGATATAATTTTGTAAAAATCATTTTGAATAAAAATTAGCGGATACAAAACAATGTTCCACTAGATTTTTCGTAGATTCCATCTTACTTAGGGTTACATCCCTTTAACAGGCTCGAAGTGGATTCCATTCCACGAATAAATTGGATTTTAAGATGCCAGTGCTTTTCTAGGAGTTCTAACAAAATTCCTAATTAAATTACTTATTCTTGAAATCTTAAACTCTTGATAATCTTGATACTCATGAGTCTTCAATCTTGATATCTCTAATCTCTATATTGTACTGTCTTCATTCTTGGTACCTGCATGGTTAAATCCCACATATACATATATTTCTAAACTATAATGTTAGTTTTTATAATTTATAATCTATTCTAAGGTTGTTGTCATCAAAACCATCATCTCACGGACTAACAATCTCACCCTTTTTGATGATGACAACCTTTATTTATAAAATATTACTTCTATCCTAATAATCCCCCCTTAATCTATGCCTAACTATCCTATTTTATATTTCTCCTCCTTTGTCATCAACAAAAACTAACTCTAAGTATATAACTTCAAACTATATAACTCCCTCTAAATCTAATACTCTATGACATGTGATTATAATGATAGTGTTATCATAAATAATCAACACTTAGATCTAAAACTAAAACTTAGTCCTAAACTACTAACTATCCTAAGTATCCATATAATAACACATATAAGAACACAAATTATTCATTAATTATATAGTTGTATTTACATTTTCGTGGGAAACGTAAGAAAGAACATACGCCAAAAGGAAAAAGAGAAAAGAAACTAATGAGTGTCTTTGAAAATGAGAGATCTATGAATCGAACAATTTGGATAGTGGAAAAAGAAATTTCCACGTTGTTCGACAAGATTTCCATCTTTATCAAAGCACACTTCACCAACACAAACGAATTTTTCATCATCTTCCGCGTGCACTTCTTCGATGGGGACTTCTTCTTCTTATTCCTCGCTGGCCTCTTGCATTTGATCTCCTGAAGATTCTTCGTCAATCAAGATTGGGTTAGCATGATTGTCCATTAGAAATTTTTGCAAATTCCTAAGGATTTTGCCTTGCCTCTCTTGTTCCTTAGCCATTCGAAGTTGCATCACTTGGATTTCAGTCATTAACTGAAGTGCATCCTTCAGAGAATCCTCCATTTTCGTCACACGAGCGAGAGTAGTACGTTGAAATGGACCAGAAGTGGGAGAAGGAAACGAAAAGGTAGAATTTTTGTTTGATTTGGAAGAGGAGGTCATTGATTATTTGATTTCAGAAGATAGAACAGAGAAATAACAGAAAGAATGAATAAAATTTCGAAAATGAGAAGAATATATAGCCAATTATTTGAATTTTGGTGGGAAAAAAATTTTAAAAATAAAAAACGTTATATGTCGACATAGATATAGGGGGGATGTCGACCTGGTGCTTTAAATTTTTATTAATTGATTTAATTTTTAGTTATACTTTTATATTTCAGTTATTGAACAAATACCTAATTCTCTTCTTTATTTAGTAAATATAGATTCATTTAATGGTTTTGTTAATATATCAGTAATTTGATTCTCGGAATTAATATAATCTAGAGTAATTACTTCCTTATTTATATTATCTCTGAGAAAATGATGTCTTATATCAATATGTTTAGTTCGAGCATGTTAAGTAGTATTTTTGGGTAAATTTATCGCACTAGTATTATCACAATAAATTGGTGATTTTGAGAAATTTAAACCATAATCTTTTAAAGTTTGTTGCATATATATTACTTGAGAACAAGCCAAAGCAGTAGAAATATATTCTGCTTCAGTTGTTGATAAAGAAACTGTGTTTTGCTTTTTACTAAACCAGAAAATCATAGAATGCCCCAAAAAGTGACAAGTTCTACTTTTACCTTTTCGGTTTGATTTACAACCAGCATAATCAGCATTACAGTAAGATATTAAGTCAAAAGAATCATTTTTAGGGTAAAATAAGCCATAATCAGAAGTGTGTTTAACATATCTTATGATATGTTTTACGGCTTTTAAGTGGGTCTCTTTAGGTTGGGATTGATATCTGGCACAGAGACAAACACTATGCATGATATCAGGTTTATTAGCAGTAATATAGAGTAGTGATCTAATCATTCCTCTATATAATTTTTGATCTATATCTTTCGGGAGATCTTCTTTACTAAGGTACACATTGGTTGCCATGGGAGTGGATTTTCCACTCGCAGTAGTCAAACCAAATTTATTAATTAGGTCTTTAGCATATTTTTCTTGACTAATGAAGATACCATTATCTAATTGTTTTATTGTAATCCTAAAAAGTAGTTTAATTCACCCATATGACTCATCTCATACTCTTTTGTCATTATTTTAGAAAATTCTTTATTCATTTCAAAATTAGTTGATCCAAAAATGATGTCATCTACTTAAACTTGTACTAGTTGAATATCATTTTTTTTCTTTTAATAAAAATAGCATTATCTACTTTACCAATTTCAAAATTTGATTGTAATAAGTATGATCTTAGTCTACCATACTAGGCTCTAGGAGCTTGTTTTAGACCATATAAAGCTTTCTTAAGTTTGTAAACATGATTTGGTAATTTTTCATTTTCAAAAAGTGGTGGTTGTTCAACATATACTTCCTCTTTTACAAATCCATTTAAAAAGGCACTTTTAACACCCATTTGAAATAGTTTGAAATTATTATGATTTGCGAAAGCAAGTAGAATCCTAATGGCTTCTAATCTTGCTATGGAAGCAAAGGTTTCATCAAAATCTGTTTCTTTTTCTTGACAAAAACCTTGAGCGACTAATCAGGCTTTATTTCTAACTACCTCTCCTTGTTCATTCATTTTATTTTTATAAACCCATTTAGTTCCAATTATAGTTTTATTCTCAGGTCTAGGAACAAGTTCCCAAACATCATTTCTAGTGAATTGATTTAATTCCTCTTGCATAGACAAAATCCATGAATCATCAGTTGATGCTTCTTTTGGATTCTTGGGTTCAATAGTTGATATAAAAGCTACATTACTCATTTGACTTAGTTGATTTCTAGTTTTAACAATAGATTGCATATCTCCTAGTATATTTTCAATAGGGTGATCTTTTAAAAGTTTAGTCCTTTCATTAGGATGATTAATTTCATTGTAAGTTTCAGTTGACTCTTGATTTTGAGTGATTAAGTCCTCTTCATCATTTGTATCTTCAAAAATTTTGAGATTTTCATCGAATGAAACATGCATTGTTTCATCAATGGTATTAGTTCTTAAATTAAATACTCTGTATGCTTTACTTTTGTTAGAATATCCGATAAAGATACCTTTGTCGGATTTAGGATCAAATTTATCCAAGTTATCTTTAGTATTTAAAATAAAACATTTACTTCCAAAAATTCTAAAATAAGATATTTTAGGTTTTTTTGAATAAAGAAGTTCATAAGATGTCTTATCGGTTAAAGGTATAATTAAAATTATATTTAAAATATAATAGGCGGTAGCAACTACTTCTGCCCAAAAATACTTAAGTAATTTACTATCTGAAAGCATGGCTCTCGCACACTCTTGAATCGTCCTATTTCTACGTTTTACTACTCTGTTTTGTTGTGGAGTTCTTGGAAATGAAAAATTGTGAGTTATTCCCTTTTTATTGCAGAATTCCTCAAACTTTTCATTTTCAAATTCACCGCCGTGATCACTACGAATGGTTATAATTTTTAGAGAAAGTTGATTTTGAATCCTTTTTGTAAAGTTCTTAAAACATTCAAAAGTATCACTTTTATGTTTCAAAAATATTGTCCATATAAATCTAGAATAATCATCGACAATTACAAAAACATATTTACTATGATTTATTGATAGAATTTGAGATGGACCAAATAAATCAAGGTGAAGTAACTCAAGAGGTTTTGATGTTGAAATCATATCTTTTAATTTAAAAGAACTTTTTCTAAGTTTTCCTATTTGACATGCATCACATAGACTATCTACTTCAAAATTCATTTTAGGAGACCTCTTACTAGATCATGTTTTGACAGTCTAGATAAGAGTTTGAAATTCGTATGCCCAAATCTCTTAGCCAAATCCAAGGGTCACTTGTATTTGCCAAAAGACACAGGTTATCATTGGAAACTTTCATACTAAGAATATAAATATTCTTTTTCCTAATTCCCTTAAATATTATGGTTGAATCATTATCTTCAATGTGACACTTATCTTTTTCAAATTTAATTTTATATCCTTTATCGCAGAGTTGACTTATACTTAGCAGATTATGTTTCAAATTCTTAACTAGCAAAACATTAGTAATAATAGGAGTTTCAGAATTACCGACTTTGCCGATGCCAATCACATATCCTTTTGAATTGTCTCCAAAGTTAATCAGTCCTCCATCCTTGTATATTATATCATTCAACATATCTGCATTGCCAGTCATGTGTCTAGAACATCCACTATCGAGTACCCATTTGTTCTTTTTGATCTGCACAGTTTGTCCGTTGTGGATTGATTCCTCAATTCCCATAAAGCATGTTTTCTGCACATCAAACAATTTTGGTAGACAACTTAAATTTGAACATTGATTATATGCAGACTCATGAGACAATGATGATCTGAATATTTCTAAACTAGTATTAACAATCATAGCCATTTTTTAAAAAACTTTTTCAAAAATCAGATTATGAAACTTTGAAAACCTTGCTCTGATACCAAATGTGAGAAATGCGGATCGCAGATCTTAAGGCTAGGATAAACAATATAGGGGGGTGAATAGTGTTCTAAGGATAAATCTTTTTGAGTTTTTGTTAATTTAAAAACAAATGTATGCAATACTCAGACACAGATATGATCACAGAATCAAACACAGATGCAGAAATAAAGTAAAGCAGTAAAGGAAAGAACACACCGGATTTTATGCTGGTTCGGAGTTACCCTACATCCAGTCCGACATACAAGTACGGATTTCCTTTCAAAAACAATCTTTACAATTACACCCTCGATTTCAAGGCATCGATCTAGTTAGATTCAATGTTGATTTCGGCAGAGTAATGGTAAGAATATGTATATAGAAATGTGGAAGAAGAAGAGGAGTGAAAAACTAGAAAATCTGTATTGAAATTCGTTGAAAACATCCTCTATTTATAGAAGAACAATAGCCATGTCCATTCGTGAAGAGATATGGCGAATAGACACTTCTTTTTAAATTTAAGTTTTGAAACCAAGTGACACTATGTCGACATGGATAGGTTGAGCATGTCGACATCCCAAGACACTTCCCAACCAGAAAGCAAAGTTCCCACTGATGGGTCCTGGCTCGGGAATTTTGACCCGATTCCCTTTCGGAGCTCAACAAATTCCACCCCACATTCTTCACAAAATTTCGGGTCCTCTTTTTCCGCTCCAATTCCACACCTTTGCTTTCAGGGAAGATAAGGTTTTGAAAGAACTGCATCCAATCTCCGATTCCCAATTGTTTCGCATTTCAATCAGCCAAGCAATTGGAGAGGAATCTACAGCCAATAAACTAACAAGAATGAAGAAATAGAATAAATAGGAAAGAAAATACGAATGTACAAATCTTTCCATTTTCCAATTCGATCCGGTCTCAATAGACAGATTCCGTTTCTCTTTCGTAGGTTCAGAACGAGCGTAGAATTAAATAACCTCTATTCTTCCCCGGGGGATCTTTATAATTACCACTGATTAGCTTTCAATTCGCCTCTGACCATCAAATTAAATGTGAATAACCCGTCCTCCTCTCTTTGAAACAAGGGGCGCTTAGACGTACTACTTTCTTGCTAAATCAGCTAGATACTAGGGCAATCTGCGGGTTTCAGCTGATAACGGAATAGTGTTCGTGTCCAAAGGTAAAACAAAAAAGAAGCGCCTAGCTTCTAGAGTTCGCTTCTTTTCTCAGGCCGGAGAAGGGGGGGGGAGATGTAAGAAAAATTACCAATTTGACCAGTGAGAAAGACATTTTCATTTTGATATCTTTCTTGTTATCTGGTTTTTTTGTCGTAAGATGTATTTTCTTTTTTGTTGTTTTCGTCTTCTTAGATTTAGATTCGGGTCGAAAATAGAAGAATTAAGTCGATCAAAAATTTAAAGGAGGTTCATGGCTAAGGGTAAAGATGTCCGAGTTAGAGTTATTTTGGAGTGTACCAGTTGTTTTTGCTTACTTTTGACCTATGCTGGATGAAAAATGTCAACGTTTTTGTTCATCAAACTAAACCGCATACTAAACTGTCAAATCAGTTGAAGCCGCTGGTGGGCCATGGCAGGAGGAAAAACTGTTACAGTCATAACTTTTCTTCCTTAATTCAATTCAGTATTCCATGAATTTAGCAAAATGAAGTTGATCAAAATGCAAAATTTAATAACTGAAGAAAAAATGCAAACCAATCTTAAACTTAATTTTTTCAGATATGGAATTTTTGGTGATTTTTTTTCTTTGAAAATAACTTCTATCTTATATTAAAACTATTTTAAATTTTATAAATATACTTGTCTATAGTTAAAATACATTAGTAAATATATAGAATAATATATACAGAATTTTACTATAATTTTATATTTAAATCCAAGTATAAATATTATTATTCAAAATAATTTAAAACTTGATTTTGAAATTAAAGATTTTTTAGGCTAAAAGTATTTGAAATCAGGATAGATGTTTTTGATGCTTTTAAAAGGAAGGTTTTAAAACATTTTGAAAACAAGATATAATTTTGTAAAAATCATTTTGAATAAAAATTAGCGGATATATAACAATGTTCCACTAGATTTTTCATAGGTTCCATCCTACTTAGGGTTCCATCCCTTTAAAGGCTCGAAGTGGATTCCATTCCACGAATAAATTGGATTTTAAGATGCCAGTGCTTTTCTAGGATTTTAATAAAATTCTTAATTAAATTATTTATTCTTGAAATTTTGAACTCTTGATATTCTTGATACTCATGAGTCTTCAATCTTGATATCTTGAATCTCTATATTGTACAGTCTTCAATCTTGGTACCTACATGGTTAAATCCTGTATATACATATATTTCTAAACTATAATGTTAGTATTTATTTTTTATAATCTATTCTAAGGTTGTTGTTATCAAAACCATCATCTCACGGACTAACAAAAGTATCAAGCTTTCGAAGGGGTACCTTTTTCCTTTAAAATAAAAGCTTTCGAAAGTGTTGGTTCCGACTTAGTCAAAACCTAGCCACTACTCTACCTTTCGACTATATTGACCAACAAGAAGGTTATCTTTTTTTTAACCAAAGTTAAGCAGCTTCCAAATTGCTTTCGAAAGGTTGAGGGTTTCGAAAGTGATGGACCCGAATGGAGGTTTCGAATATGTCTTTCAAAGTTTAATTTTTGAAAGATCTTTGTTGTCGACTAGATGGTTCCGACACCATCAATTTTTCCCAATTTACTTTTTAATTGGTTTCAAAAGAGATATTTTCGTATACAACCACTTTGACCCCAACGTTGTTTTAAAGAGTAAACCCAATGCTTTTGACAAAATACTTTTATTTGTTTCGAAGTTATGTTTTTAAAGAGTATTTTGATACCATCGAAAGGTGCCAATGGTTTCGAAAGAGAATATTTACCAACTTCTTCAAAAGGTATGTATACTACGTTTTAAAAAGAAGTCTTTGCTTTCGAAGGAGGCTATCTAGAGGTTTTGAAGGAGATGTTTTTATGATTTCAAAACATAAACGAATCACAGTTTAAAGTATTAGCCATGATATAAATAAACAAAGTGTTTTTAAATGAAGAAGTTTTCCTTGATTTGAAAGGTTAAAGGGTTTAACCATGATATTTATATTAAGAGGATTTCAAGGACAATAAACCGTAGGTGTTGGTATTATTTTATTGTTATGTTTTCTTCTTTATATATTTATTCACATTGTTATTAACCTATAACTTTATTTTCGGGTAAGAGGCAGAATAACCAGTTAGGTTGGCCCAAAAGTTAATATAACTTAATTGATGTTAAAATTTTAGTTAAAGATATTAGCAGGGGTCAATATATTTACAGCAATCCCATGAAAACTGTATGATATTGACAGGGGCAATAGGTTCATAGTTAGTCCGTGAAAACTATGATTTGATATTGGTAGTGGCCAGCAAGTTTTCAGTTAGATAATGAAAAATATATCTAGATTATGATATTGACATATAGTAAACAAGTTCCTAGTTATCCCATGAAAACTAGGATATGTGAAATGATATTGGAGTTACTAATAGGTTTCGAGTAATCCCATGAAAACTATGAAATCAGACAGCTAGTCCATAAATGTAACACCCATATTTTTGGTAACATTATTAAGGATATTTAATTAGAAAAATAAAATAATGTGATGATTAATAGATTGAGATTTGATCATAATCAAGGGTAGGCTTGCCATATTAAATGTAAATCAAAATAAAATAACATGAATAAAAGTGTTAGGAAATAAGAGAGGGCAAAATGAGAAATAAAATGGATTTATACCCTAGGCCCTTAGAAAACTAAAACACACGTTCATTACATGTTCTATCAAACAAAAACAATCCAAGACCAGCTACCATTTTAAATCTCAAGGGAAGATAAAGCTAGGATTTTAAAGAGGAAGAAGTAAATCAATTTATTTAACATCAAATCACATCTTTAATCACAAAGCTAAGGTGAATGATCACTACATCCCATTTTCTTATGGTTTTCGGTTTTAAGGATAACCCGAAATGATTGTACATGATTATGCCATGTTTTAGATGATTAAAAGTTTATATATGCTTGTTAATGATTTATGCATGTTCATATTAGTTTTCATGATATGCTTAATATGAAAAATCTATTAAATGACATCCAAATGCCTTGAAATTTTAAATTTAGATCAGAAATTATATTTTAGAAATGAGTTTCAATTTTCATATTTTTTTTAATTAATATGGATTTTATATTAATTTTACAGTGAATAAAATGATTTATTAGGTGTAGTGGAGTTGGAAGATGAGTTGCATAGAGTTTTAGTAGTTAGAGAATTCACTGATGTGTTTGACCGGTAGTTGGATTACCCCCGAAATAAGCCATTGAGTTTCGAATTGATTTAGTGTCTATAGCAGAACCGGTGAGTAGGCCACCAAGTAGAATGACACCAACAGGGATAAGGGGGCTAAAGGTGTACTTGGTGGATTTGGAAGGCAAGAGTTTTACTCGACCGAGTAGTTCACCATGGGGAGCTGCCGTAGTATTTTCTAAGAAGTTAAATGGAGCGTTAAGGCTATGTATCGATTATCGTAGGCTGAATGAGAAGACGATAAAGAATCAATATCCATTGCCAAGAATTGACGGTTTTTACGATCGTTTAGTGGAGCCAAGGTATTCTCTCAGTTGGATTTGGTGACGGGATTTTATCAGCTTAGAGTGGCAAAGGATAGTATTCCTTTGATGGTGTTTAGGACTCAATATGGATCATACGAATGGTTAGTTATGTCGTTCAGATTAACTAATGTGTCGGCATTCTTTGTGGATTTGATGAATTGGATTTTTCGAGAGCACTTGTATAGATTCATGTTGGTTTTCATTGATGATATTCTGATATACTCTAAAGATGAGAAGAAGCGGGAAGTTTATCTTAGAGTTGTGCTTGAGATGCTAATGGACCACAAACTGAAGGCGAAGTTTTCTAAGTGCCATTTCTGAAAAAAGAAAGTAAAGTCCTATGTCATGTAGTCTCAAAGAAAAGGTTGTCTATAGATCGGACTAAGATTGAAATGGTGAATAATTAGAAGAGACCCGAAACGATGACCGAGATAAAGAGTTTTCTTAGATTGGCTAGACATTATCAAAGGTTTAAAAATGATTTTTCATGGATAGTTGCACCAATGACTAATCTAACACGAAAGGATATGAAGTTTGTGTGGACCAATAAGCATGAGGAAGAATTCTAGAGTTTGAAACACTTATTGACCTATGCACTTGTGTTGGTGGTTCCCAAAGGGAATCATGATTTAGTTGTTATTACTGATGCGTGTGGAACTGGATTGGGAGCTATGTTGATGCAAAGAGGTAAAGTGATTTCTTATGCTTCTAGATAGCTCAGACCGCATGAAGTTATGTATCCAACGCATGAATTGGAATTAACTGCAGTCATATTTGCTTTGAAGGTGTGGAGGAATTACCTTTTGGGAGAGCGATTTGAGCTTTATACATATCATAAGTCATTGAAGTATTTGTTCTCTCAGAATAAGCTGAACATGAGACAACAGAGATGGTTGGAATTTATTGTTGCTTATTGATTTTGGAATTGAGTACACACGGGTAAGGTAGTGGACGCATTTAGTAGGAAGCATCGAAATACAGTGTTGGCAATGAATGTTGAGTAGAAAGATTTTGCGGCATTGTCAACTTGTAGAGTGCAGTATAGATCCAAGGCTAGTTCTAGTGCAAAGAGTGTTACGTTGTCTTGTTTAGAAGTCCAACCGACAATGATTGATAAGATATCTTCTAAATAGGAGGAGGATCCAATCGTAGCTGAACATATCATAAGATTAAGAGAAGGAATAAAGAGCGATGACTTAAGGGACTTCAGTCTTGACCAGAACGGATGGTTGAGAAAGAAAGGAAGGTTATGTGTTCTGAATGCGGTAAGCATAAGGAAGGAAGTTCTGGAAGAATGCCATCATTCAAAGTTCACTATCCATCCAAGAGGAACAAAGATGTATCAAGATATGAAGAAAAGTTTCTTCTCGGAAGGTATGAAATAGGACATTGGTTTATGTGTAAAGCAGTGCTTAAATCGCCAGCGGGCAAGGGCTGAACACCAACCAAGTGGATTGTTTCAGCCATTGGATGTTCCAATTTGAAAATGGTATTCTATCTCTATGGATTTTATAGATGGGTTGCCAAGATCTAGTAGAGTAAATGAAAGTATATGGGTCATTATTGATAGACTGACAAAGAATGCCCATTTCATTCCAGTAAAGTCAAGTAGGATGGCACCTATATTGGCTGAGTTGTTCATGATAATGTGGTTAGATTGCACGGAACTCCTAGTAGTATTGTTAGGGGTATAGACTCTTTGTTCACTAGCTAATTCTGGAAGAGTCTATAGGAAACTTTATGGACCAAGCTCAGCATCAGTACCGCGTACCATCCACAGACTGATGGGCGAACAGAAAGAGTTAATAAAGTCTTGGAGGATTTGTTAAGAGCTTGTGTATTGGATTTCAGGGGATCATGAGAAGACCATCCTCATTAGTCGAGTTCTCGTATAATATTACCAGACTAGTATTAGGATGACACTGTTCGAAGCTTTATATAGAAGACCATGAAAATCTCTCGTATGTTGGTTGGAGACCGGGGATAGATTGGTTCTTGGTCCGGATTTGATGAGAGAAGCCGTCGAAAAGATTGAGTTGATCCAAGTTAGGATGAAGGAAGCTCAGTCTAGGCAGAAGAGTTATGCAGTTAGAAAACGAAAAGGCTTGGAATTCTCTATTGGAGATTATGTGTTTATTGAGGTTTCACCGATGAAGGGTGTGATTAGATTCGAAAAATCAGGAAACTTAGTACCGAGATTTGTTGGAGCTTTTCATATTGTAGAGAGGATCAGGAAAATCGCATATAGAGTGGAGTTGCCGAGTAGTTTGGCAGGAGTCAATGATGTATTCCATGTCTCATATCTTATAAAATATGTTAGAGACTCGAGACTATTATAGCACCAACAGTGTTAGAATATTTAGTGGTACAGTCACATTTGGCTATAGTTAGAAAGTCGATTTAGATAGTCATGAGAGATGAGAAGAGGTTAAGAAACAAGACAGTCAGACCAATGAAAATTCAATGGAGTGACGATGATAGAGACTGTACTTGGAAGACTGAGAGCGGGATTAGAGATATTTATCCTGATTTGTTTTGATGGCATGTTTTACCTTTTGATCGATTGTGTTGATTGTGTACCTTATCATAATTTTAAGGACGAAATTCTTTAAGGAGGGGAGTCTACAACACCCCATATTTTTAGTAACATTATTTAGGATATTTGATTAGCTAAATAAAATAAAAATAATGTTATGATTAATAGATTGAGATTTTATTGTATGCCATGTTAAATGTAAATCAAAATGAGATTAAATGAATAAGATATGTTAAGAATTATATAAGGGGTAAAATAGGAAAATAGGCATTATAATACCTTAAACCCTAGCCATGAGCCCTCACTTGAATTAGTTTGCAAAAATAAAAATTAAAAGTGAGGTCGGCCGCCATTTTTAATCTCATGGGAAATAAAGCTAGGATTTGAAGAGGAAGAAGTAAATCGACTTATTCAACATCAAATCTCACATCTTTTAATCACAAAGCTAAGGTAAATGATTACTACATATCTCTTCTCATATAGTTTTCAGTTTTAAAGCAAACCAAAATGATTTTGCATGATTATGCCATGTTTTAAGTGATTAAAAGTTTATTTAAGCTTGTTGATGATTTATACAAATTCATATTAGTTTTTATGATATGTTTGAGGTGAAAACCCTATTAAATGACATCTAAAAATTTAAAGGTAGATCAGAAATGATATTTTAGATATGGTTTTCAATTTTCATAATTTTCTGAGTTATTGTGGATTTTATATTAATTTTATATTGAAGAAAATGATTTATTGGGTTATAAATTATTACGGCAAAATAATTATTATTTGGGTCTGAAATTTATATATGTTGGAAAACATATTGAAAATGATTTTATGAAATTTTATACAATTTCCCCAAGTGTTTTGATGAATATATAAAATTATTTAAGGTATGGGACTTAAATGTTTTATATATTTAATTAAGGAGAAGTGGCATTTTGTAAAATAGAATAATTGTTTATTTTTGAAAATTCTAAACCCAAGTGCTTTCGAAAGGTTTGAGTTTCTAAAGGTTGTATGCTTTTGAAAGGTGTATAAAATTGTTTTGAACGGTTGGTTCCCCAAAGGGCTTTGAAGAAGTCGAAAGGTACTATTTTCTTATGGTTTCGAAAGGGTCGAAATGGAAGATTTTTCCAAGGTTTTCTAAATGCATTGTTTTGAAGTGTTTTAGCATATGATGTCTAAGGTTTTAATGTTTTCAAAAGGAAAGTTTTCAAAGGTTTCAAAAGGATTTTATGTATGGTTTCGAAAGAAAAGCTTTAACCTTTGGTCCTGGATAAATAAAGGTGTTTTACTTGGTTTCGAAAAGGTTGCTTTCAAAGGTTTGGAAAGGGGTATTTTTAGTGGAATCGAAAGGGGTACTCTCAAGTGTTTAAATTTTTCATCAACTAAGGTTTGAGTAAAATATGTATGTATATGTATATGTATATGTATATGTATGTACATACATACATACATACATACATACATACATACATACATATATATATATATATCATGGAAAGGTGATTTTGAGTAAAGCATAGAGTTTATATATTTTGCTTGTATAAGTTTGATTTAAAAGTTTTAAATAATTTTGAAAAGGTTTTCACAAAAAATTATGGAAAGAAATGCTTATGTAAAATGACTCAGATTTAGAATATCAAAAGGGACTGATATAGGGTCGTGACCTATACATTAGCTATTGGTCCCAGCTACTCATTGTCCAAAATTCCAATGTGTAGGGTTTGGTTACAAGTAAGACAAATTATGATTACACACAAAAGGGAATATATATTTGTATACGGATAGGTTACCGGTGAGCTCGCAAAACCATTAGGATCAAGTGACCCTGGGAGATGATTAAGTTAGGGACAGACTATCCAAAAGAGAAGCATTTGACAAAATTAAAGTATTTGAATAGATAGTTCATTTATTATCTGATATTTAAGTGTGTTTACATAATGATGCTTTATGGTATTTAACCAGTTTTGGTTACAGGAAAAGATTTGCAAAAGATATGTTTTAAAAGGATGTTATTGAGGGAAAACCCGTTCCACTAAGCGGCGTGGTCTCACTTGACATTATTAACCGGGATGTATATTATTATTCACAATAGGCTTTATGTCCGACTCAAAGTTTATGTTTTCCCCTTAAATCTCGGATGCTCAAAATTGATTTTAGTAGGCAGAGGTGTTAAGGCATTTCAAGTTTTAGTAGGATGACAAACGAGGCTACCGGAAGCAAGCGGGAGGCTAATGAATAGCTATTTAGGAGTTGCAATTCTTAGTTTTGTTGTTATTTCCATAGTGTATGTGTTAAGTCAATTATGACTATATGACTCTGATCATCCAAGAGGGCATCTTCAATGTCGCTGTTGGCGTATTTTGTTATAAGTATATATTTTCATTGCCTGGTAACATATTCGGGTTATGTGGATGAATATGGAATATCAGTTTTGAAATGTAATGGGAAAAATGTTGTTTTGAAATCTATAATTTGTTTCGTATCCAAGTGCTTTTGATATTGTAGACACCATTAACATAGCCATATTTAGTCGTCGGAAGCTAATAGTATAGATGACTGCAGCATCTGTAGTGCTTAGTTTTGGGCCTCTAGATAAAGGATGTTACCGCTTGGTATCAGAGCATGGTTTATGAAATATTTTAACTAAAAATGTTTTTTGAAATCATAATCCTTAGGAATTAGAGTAAAGATCGGGTTATGGGATAACATTATAGTAACGTATTTGTATCTGCTACATATAAGTATACGTTATATTGATGTACTCCTATCTTTGTTAGGCTATTCATTTCTATTTCACGAGGCTTGAATATAGACGAAAGAAGCGACAGAGTTAACCTTAGAGGAGAAGGCACCACCACAAATGAAAATGCCCGACCAAATTCTGGAAGAGATCCAGGTCAAGCTCAAGCTAAAAATGTTGGTGCTGAGTGTAATGATCCCACTGCGGTACCTAGATTAGCAAAGAAAATTACAAGTAATGTCGTCTGCTAATCCAGAGAATACGACTTGTTAAGAGCAATCGTATGTGAATATATCTTTATACTAATACTGACATGTCATTTATATCTTTTTAGTTAATATCAAACTGATTTTGACCTATACAGTATTAATACAAAGTAATAGACACACCAATTTCCCAGAATCAAAGCAATGTATCATATAAATAATAATCACATATCACAGTGGGATAATATACATCATATACAATACCTAGTGTGAGTTAACAAATATGAACTAGGCTTATATAATACAAACTCAAACTAAGTCACTATCTCAAATTACGTCACATAGTACAACAAGTGAATATCCTACAGAAGATGAACTAAGTGTCAAAATGTCTATCATTTACTAGCACACCTACCCAAAAGTCCAAGCACCGTATAAACCTGAAAAATCTCAGTCCGACCCAAGCAAAATAACACCCAGGTCAGACTATCTCTAAATATCCAGTAGGGTGAGAACAAGATATAACACAAGAACAAATAATATATAGGTGGTATAATCATCCAAAAAATAACAAGTCACGGAGTTAACTTAGAATTCAAGACAAGTCGCATGTTTATACGTTTAGGTCACGAACACAAATTAGGCACTAAACACTGAATTTCCATAATAAAGCACGACATCTTTAAGCCACAAATATCAGTAATTTAATTTAGAATCTATCACAAAATACAAGAACATATATATGCGTGCGTATATATGTTTCACTAACATAGAATGGTTACAAAAATCATAATTTCTAGAATCCAAGTGATCTTAATCCAAACCAGTAGTAATGATTATCCAAAACAATCGCAGTAATTGTACTCTAAACCCATGGCAAACAAACAAACAAATTGGTATCACTCGAATCGATCCGATACCAAGGATCATCCTCAAACGATGAACACAAAATCACAGAATGATCTCAAGTATAGTCCATACCAATCAAGGAGATCGTAGAAATCATAACTTTTAGATTTATTTAATATTATTATGTTCTAAAAGAAATCTAGGAATAAATTCCTTAAGGATCTAGCAACCACTTGTAGCACATCAAAAGGAAGTAAACTCTTAAGTGCCAAATACTATCACCTTCGGTAATCACTAGAATTTCACCAATAAGTCTCATACCTTGGTGAAATCCAAGTATTTACTAAAAGCTTGTAAATATCACTTATTACGAATATGACTAGAAAATCTAAACTACATTCTCTTAAAGATCTAGCAATCACTTGTCGCACACCAGAAGAGAATACAACTCTAAATTGTGAAATACTTCCTAATAGAAATCACACGAATTTAACCATGACATCCCATACTACCCGGTGAAATTTGAGTACTCACTAAAGAGCTCGTAAGTTCCACTCAAACATTCTATTCAATGAGTTATACCATATTCGACGAAGCATTATTCGAAAGCATATAAACCAGTTGATAACACTATGTCGATTATTCTTCATAGTATAAAATTAAGGTTCTCACAATATTTTTCTCAAGATCCAAAAGTCGCACAAGAACGCCAAAATTGCATACAAAATATCCAAAGGCTAAGTACAACAAAATCCAGTAAGAGTTTATGTTGAAAGAAAATAATATCATTTTAGCATATAGAAAATGATTTCTAAAATACTTTATCTATATAAATACTTATTTTCAAATTTATCATTTTAAAATCCGTAAACTTGTTTATTATTCAACTCCATATAAATATTCACCATTTGATAAAATATTCCATAAATCAGAATTGTTCTAAAATGCACTTATATATATAGTTGTTACAAGTTCTCTTTGAAAAGCTATATAGTTAATAAACATATTCCAAAAGTTACATAGATATGTAAACACTTATTTTGAGAAAATAAATGCTCATATTCCAAAATCATACATTTAAATCTATAAACTATTTTTACAAATTATATTTAATATATAATTACTTACTAAATTCATTTATAAAACGAATTGAATTGATTTGGAAACAAGTTGGCAATGGATAAATTATATTAAACTTTAATTTTTAAAATTATTTTTATAAAACAATATATATTAAATAAGTACTCATAAAAATTCTTGAAACTTAGATTAAAAGTATATCCAAATCCCAGCACTATAACTCTAGAAATCAGTGCGCAAATCAAAGCAAAAATCACAAAATAATAAGGCAACAAGATTTGGCAAACACACAACAAAGGGGAGAGAAGTAGGGACGTATACTATACGTACAGAATCAAGGCAGCAAAATATAAAAACAGCCAAATTCCAATTCACAAAAGAAAGTAGCAAAATACAGAAAGTGCGGCTCACATTTCAAAATGACAGGGGACATGCAAACCAAAGCAACAAAGCAATGCATGCTTGACCAAACTTTCAAATTTCAATGCAATAGGCATATATACAAATGCACAAAACAAAAAATATATTGTTGCTACTATTCCAAATGAAGAAATTCACATGTAGGTCCAAATTAATGTGTACAATTGCATATAAGATAGGAAGCACAAAGTAAAGCCATATACAATATAAAAGACGTACACAACAGCCAAAGCACGACTCATATCATAGCAACAGGACATACAAAGATCAATGAAGTAAGTAGAAAATGCTACTATTCACAATGAAGAAAGTTACACTTAAATCTAAATTAATGTGTACAATTTCACATAAGGATAGGGACTTGGTAATTCAAAGGAACTAAACAAAGTGATAGGGACATTTGTCCTTTAGTATGTAAAGACCTAAGACTACAAGGAAAAGGTGTGAACTAGTTGAAAGAACAAGGGCAAGGATGCATGAAATCAAACAAGGCATAGGTACATGATTATTTTTCAACGCAGCAGGACAATCAAAGACATAAAAAAGTCAAGGTAACATGCTGATTTGGAAAACAACGCAATATTAAAAGACAATGAAATTGAATAGGAAACTGGTTTACAGTAAAGAGTTTCAATAGAAAATGATTAAACAAGGTTCCAATAACAAAAGCAACAATTCACACATCCAATTCCACCAACATTGGATAAAATTCATATGTATGCACTTAAAAATTCAGAGATAGGTTTTTATGAGGATTAACTCACCTTATTTTTTCTTATCAGCACCAAAATTATGATTACAGCAGCTTCAAACTGAAATAGCAAATCCTTGATTTATTAGCTTCAAAAGAGTTTAATTTGTAATATGAATTGGAAAGGATTAAGCCCTAGATTGAAAGAGGGGTTTTGATTTCATTTTCTTTCCGTATCTCAAGTTTTAGAAGGAAAAGTACATTCTGTCCATGAGAACAAGACTTTCCCAATCCCCTATGTTGGGTAATTGGGCTTGGGTTTGCTACTAAATCCAATAGCTAGGCATTACAAAATAGGAGAAGGATTGCTAATTACCTCTCTTAATTTACAAAATAACCATTCTGCTATTAAATCAGTTTTAATGATTTTTTTTCAGTTAAATTCTTAAACTCAATATATCTTAAATACAAAAATCTCCATTTATATATCTTGAATGGCTTTATAATTGGAATGCACATTTTTCTTTCTGCTTCAATATTCTAACAATAATTTCAAAGTATTTCATTTATTCAATATTTCAAATAATTTGATTTAACTCAACCAGCTTTAAATTCGCTCAATTCTCAATTCATTATTTACTATATAAATCTCTAACAGCCAAATTCAAAATATTTAATCTAAATTATAATCATTCACAAAGGATTACCGATTCCTTCCTTTTAGCTAAAATTAACCCAATCATCAAAAAACAACTTTAATACTTGATTAAATTTCTACAAATCACAAAAATGAAATTACTAACAAAAATTATATTTAATTAATTTGATATTTAATAACAGGGCTGTTATAGACCTATCTCCTAAGAAAATTGCATCCCCGCAATTTCCTTAATAAAAGAAATCTATAAGTCAATTTTTTAAACTGATTCTAACACAGCCTAACAAAAGAAAGAATGCTACCTTATACAATAACTATACCTTACTAAGCCAATCTACCGGAAGCCTTCGCAGTCTTCCCTATCCCTTCTTGCCTTTCCTTTTATAGGCGTGCAGCAATCTAGTGGCCCTCCTTCTTGCAATAAAATCAAACACTGGATGAAGAAGAAATTTTGGGCTTTCTATACTCATTCGTGTAATGGCCCTTGATTCCACAGTTGAAGCTTGTGACTTGACTCTTATGTGGAGCTGTAGGACCAGACTTATCTTGGTTCCTCTTCTTACTCTTTGATTCTGAATTTCCTTGCCTGATAGTTTGCTTCCTCCGCTGATTTAAGTCTTGCTTTGGCCTCATAGAAAGGTCTTCCAAGCATCCTCCTCTGCTTCCTACAAGCAAAGAACTGAATTAATCAAAGACTCGAAAGATATATCCAACTGAAGTAACAAGTCCTTCTTCAATGACTTGCGTAATCCATAGATAAACTTCTAGTTTTTCTTCCTTGGAGTATTAATAAAGTCCAATCCATATTTGGATAAGGCCTCAAATTCCGCTCCATACTCCATAACTGAAGACTGATCTTGTCTAAGGTCATTGAAGTTTCTAGTCACCGCTTCTTTCTTTGCTTCTGGTAAAAACTTCTGCTCGAATCTCTACCTAAATTGTGCTCAAATAAGTTGAGCCTCTTCGATTTTGGCCACTAACAAATCATACCATTCCAATGCTTTTTCCTACAGATGACTATATGCCACTAAAACTCTTTGAGCATCGAAAAGGTTCATGCGGTTAAAAATCCTTTTTCATGTCTTTATCCAAGCCTGTATCTCAATAAGCTTCTCGGTTCCTTTAAACATTTTACCTCCAAAATGATAGAAATCTCTACATAAGTGAACGAAATCTGCACGAACTAAATGAACATTTGGATCAGCAGTCCAGGCAGCATTGACAATCTCTGAAATCTATTCGGGAGTCAAAAACATACCTACTGGGCTAGGATTACTGGTAGGTCCTGGTGTAACTCTAGGTCTGCCTCCAGCCATAATACTGATATGCACAATCCAACTCTAATATTATTCTTATTATAACTAGTTAGAATTAAAATACATTCCAAATGATTATCTCATAATCATTTATATTCCTATCCTTGATTATATAGTTAATATAACAATCTACAACACTCCTAAAGGAACATGGCTCTAAGTCATCAAGGTCTCGAATCTATGAAATTTCATGCTATTATGTTCTGGCTCGGCTTCGACACCAAACTGTAATGACCCCACCATGATACCCAGACTAGCAAAGGAAATTACAAGTAATGTCGTCCGCTAATCTGAAGAATACGATTTGTTAAGAGCAATCGAATGTGAATATATCTTTATACTAATACTATCACGTCACTTATACCTTTTTAGTTACTATCAGAACTGAATTTAACATGTACAGTATTAATACAAAGTAATAGACACACTAATTTGTCAAAATTAGAACGACATATCATATAAATAGAAATCGCATATCACAGCGGAATAATATACATCATATACAATACCTAGTGTGAGTAATCAAATATACAACTGGGATCACATAATACACAACTCAAATTAAGTCACTATCTCAAATTACGTAACATAGTACAATAAGTGAATATCCTACAGAAGATAAACTAAATGTCCAAATGTTTATCGTCTACTAGCACACCTACCTAAAAGTTCAAACGTTCTGTAAACCTAAAAAATCTCGGTCCGACCCGAGCAAAATAACACCGATGTCAGACAATCTCTAAATATCCAATAGGGTGAGAACAAGATATAACAAAAAAAATAGATGATACAATTATCTAAGAAATAACAAGTCATAGGTTTAACTTAACTTAGAATTCAAGACAAGTTACATGTTTATACATTTAGGTCATGGGTACAAATTAGTCACTAAACACTGAATTCTCAGAACAAAGCACGACATCTTTAAGCACACAAATATCAGTGATTTAATTTAGAATCTACCACAAAACACAAATATATATATATATATATATATATATATATCACTAACAGAAAATGGTTACAAAAATCCTAATTTCAAGAATCCAAGAGATCTTAATCTGATCCGATCGTAATGATCGTCCAAAACAATCGCAGTTATTATACCCAAAACCCATGGCAAACAAACAAACAAATTGGTATCACTCGAACTGATACGATACCAAGGATCGTAGTCAAACAGGTACACAGAATCACAGAATGGTCTTAAGGATTGTCCATACCGATCAAGGAGATCCTAAAAACCATAACTCGGTAACTTTACATTTATTTAATATTATTATATTATTATGTTTGAAAACAAATCATGGAATAAACTCCTTAAGGATCTAACAGCCACTTGCTGCACACCAAAAAAGAGTAAACTCTAAAGTGCCAAATATTATCACCTTCGTTAATCACTAGAATTTAACCAATACGTTCCATATCGTATGGTGAAATCCAAGTATTTACGAAAAGCTAGTAAATAACACTTATTACGGACACCACTAGAAAACCTGGACTACATATGGCAACCACTTGTCATGCACTAAAAGGGAATACAATTCTAAAGTGTAAAATACTTCCCAACAACAATCACACGAATTTAACCATGGCATCCTATACTACCCGGTGAAATTTGAGTATTCGCTAATGGACTAGTAAGTTCCACTCAAACATTCTATTCAATGAGTTAAACCATATTCGACGAAGCTTATCCGAAAGCATTTAAACCAATTGATAAAACTAAGTCGATTATTAATAGTCCTCGTATTATATAATTGAGGTCCTCAAAATATTTTTTCTCAAGATCAAAAAGTCACACAAGAATACCAAAATTGCATATAAATAACCAAAGGCTAACTACAATGAAATCTAGTAAGGTTTTATTTTGAAAGCGAATAATATCATTTTACCATGTAGAAAATGATTTCTAAAATACTTTATCTATATAAATACTTATTTTCAAACTTCTCGTTTTAAAATCCATAAACTTATTTATTATCCAACGCCAATTAGATATTCACCATTCGATAAAATATTCCATAAATCTAAATTGTTCTAAAATGCACTTATATATAATTGTTACAAATTCTCTTAGAAAATGTATGTAGTCAACAAACCATATTCCAAAGGTTACATAGATATGTAAACACTTGTTTTTGAGAAAAAAAATGCTCTTATTCCAAAATCATACTTTTAAATCTATATACTATTTTACAAACTATATTTAATATATAATTACTTACTAAAATCATTTATAAAAGGAATTGAACCGATTTGGAAACAAGTTGGCAATAGATAAATTAAATTAAACTTTCATTTGTAAAATTACTTTTACAAAACCATATATATTGAATAAATACTCATAAAAATTCTTAAAACTTAGGATAAATTATATCCAAATTCGAGCAATATAATTCCAGAAATCTGTGCACAAATCAAAGAAAAAATCACAAAATAATAAGGCAACAAGACTGGGCAAACACACAACAACTGGGAGAGAAGCAGGGATGTATACTATAAGCATAAAATAAAGGCAGCGAAATATAAAAACAGCCAAATTCCAATTCACTAAAGAAAATAAAAAAATACGGAAAGAGTGGCTCATATTTAAAAATGAAAGGGGACATGCAAATCATATCAAAAAAGCAATGCATGATTGACCAAACTTTCAAATTTCAATGCAATGGGCATATATACAAATGTAAAAAAACAAAGATATATTGTTGCCACTATTCCAAATGAAGAAATTTGCATATAAGTCCAAATTAGTGTGTAAAATTGCATATAAGATAGGAAGATCAAAGTAAAGCCATAAACAGTGTAATGGATGTACACGACAACCAAAGCACGACTCATATCATAGCATCAGGACATACAAAGATCAATGAAGTAAGTAGCAAATGTTACTATTCACAGTGAAGAAAGTTACACTTAAATCTAAATTAGTGTGTATAATTGCACATAAGGATAGGGACTTGATAATTCAAAGGAACTAAACAAAGTGATAGGGATATGTGTCCTTTAGCATGTAAAGAACTAAGGCTACAGGGAAAAGGTATAAACTAGTTGAAAGAACAAGGATAAGGATGCATGAAATCAAACAAGGCATAGGTCATTATTATTTTTCAACGCAACAGGACAATCAAGGACATAACAAATTCAAGGCAAATGGCTGATTTGAAAAACAACGCAATAATAAAAGACGTTGAAATTGAATAGGAAACTGATTTACAGCAAAGAGTTTCAACATAAAATGATTAAACAAGTTTCCAACCACAAAAATAATAATTCACGCATCTAATTCCACCAACATTGGATAAAACTCATGCGTATGCACTTAAAAATTCAGAGATAGGTTTTTGTGAGGATTAACTCATCTTAATTTTCCTTAATTCAGCACCAATATTATGATTACAACATCTTTAAACTAAAATAGCAAACCCTTGATTTATTAGCTAAAAAAGAGTTTAATTTATAATTTGAATTAGAAAGGATTATGCCCTAGATTGAAAGAGGGGTTTTGATTTCATTTTATTTCTTTTTGTCAAGTTTTAGAAGGAAAATTACGTTCTGTCCATGAGAACAAGACTTTCCCAATCTCTTATGTTGGGTTATTGGGCTTGGGTTTGCTACTAAACTCAATAGCTAGTTGTTACAAAATAGAAGAAGTATTGCTAATTACCTCCCTTAATTTACAAAATATTTATTCTATAATTATATCAGTTTTAATGAATTTTTTTTCAATTAAATTTTCAAACTCAATATATCCAAAATAAAAAAAATCTCCATTTTATATTCTTGAATGGTTTTATAACTAGAATTCACGTTTTTATTTCCACTTTAATATTCTAGCAATAATTTCAAAGTATTTCATTCATTCGATATTTCAAATAATTTAATTTAACTAAACCAACTTTAAATTCTCTCATTTTTAACCCATTATTTACTATAAAAATATCTGACAGCCAAATTCAAAAATATTTAATCTAAATTAAAAACATTCACAAAGGATTACTAATTCCTTCCTTTTCGTTAAAATTAACCCAATTATAAAAAATCAACTTTAATTACTTAAATTAAATTTCTACAAATCACTAAAATGGAATTATTAACAAAAATTAAATTTAATTAATTAGATATTTAATAACAGGATTGTAACACTGGGATTCCCCAAGTGGATATGGGAGCCATGTATCAGTTTTTTGTAAACATGATGTAAGTTGGAATTACAATTGGAGTTGTTGGAGGGAATGCAGCTGGAGGAGGAGTTCAGGAGGCTCCATAGTTAACCACTATTCTAATATGAGAAGACACTATACTAAGCTTAGGCGATGGCCGTTCATTGGAACTGAGGATGCAATTGAAGTAGAAAACTGGCTGCTACATTGTGAAAGGATTTTTGCCGACTTAGGACTCGACAATGAGCAGAAAAGGAGACTTGCTTCACGACAGCTTCAGGGAGCTGCTCTATTTTGGTCGAATACTGTAACAGGTGGTGTAGATGAGGAGACGATGACTTGAGAAGAGTTTAAAAGTAGTTTCAAGAAAGGTTTATATCGGTAATGCCAAAGTCTGTGCTTGTTAGAAAGATGGCTGAACTGGAACAAGGGGAGATGTCTATTTTGGAATATGTTGGAAGATTCGAGGAGTTAGCCCATTACGGGTATACCATTATTGATATAGTGATGAAAAGAAATGAGAAGTTTACTAGAGGTTTGAAGACGGATTTGGCAAGAGCTACCTTACCACACATAAGGGATCCATGTGATGTAGTTGTGGAAATGGCATTGAGGAAGTAAGAGATGTTAGCGTGTTTGGAAAAGAAGAAAGAGAAGGAGATTCAGGTGGGACATGGCTAGAAAAGAAAAAATTTCCATAAGAAGAATGCTCAGAAGGGAGGAGCGGCGAAGAAGGGAAAATATGAAGTGGTCTGCTACAAGTGCAACAAGAAAGGACATTATGCTCACGAATGTCGTACTAAAAGGGGAAAAGGAAAGGAGTCGGTTGGAAAGAAGAATATCAGATGTTTTAATTATGATCAGACTGGCCACTACAAGAACAAATGCAAAGAGCCTATAAGAGATGGAAAGGACCAAGTGTATGCATTAGACCCCGCAACTTTGAGGCTAGTGGTACAGGAGAAGGGAAAGGCTGTTCCGAGAAGCACGCCATAGATTCATGGTATGTCTGTTAGCATTCTGTTTGATACTGGTGCATCATATTCTTTTATTTCTCGATGTTTGGAAGATAAGCTCAACCAGAACCCTCATACTACTTACTTCCTTAAGGGTTGAAAATCCGATAGGAGGATATGCGACACTTGGGATGAGGTGTGACTATTTAAAGTTTGATTTGCTAGATCATACTTTTTTTTGCTGATTGCATGTGTTTGACTTTTGGGGGTATGGGATCATTCTTAGGATGGGCTGGTTAAGTAAGTATGACGCTAAGATATTTTTCCATGATAGGAAAATATCACTTAGACACCCTGACTGTAGTGATCAGGTAGTTTACACCATAGAAAACCCTAGTTGCGAAGTGAATGCTTTATTGGGTGTCGTGGAGTTAGAGGATGAGCTGCATCGAGTTTTCATGTTACAGAATTCGCCAATGCCTTCAAGCCGGTAGTTGGATTACCATCGAAACCAGCCATTGAGTTTCGATTTGGTGCTTGGAGCAGAACCGATGAGTAGGCCGTCAAGTAGAATGACACCTACAGAGATGAAATAGCTAAAGGTGCAACTAGTGGATTTAGAAGGCCATAGTTTTATTAGACCGAGTATTTCAACTTGGGAAGCAGTCGCAAAATTTATGGAGAAGCCAGATGGATCGTTGAGGCTATGTATCGATTATCATAAGTTGAATGAGAAGACAATAAAGAATCGATCTATATTGTCGAGAATTGACGATTTGCTCGATCAGTTGAGTGGAGCCAAGGTATTCTCTCAATTGGATTTGGCAATGGGATTTCATCATCTTAGAGTAGCTTTGGATAATATTCCTTTAGTGGCATTTAGGACTTGATATGGATCGTATGAATGGTTCATTATGCCATTTGGATTAACTAATATGTCGGCATTCTTTTTTGGATTTGATGAACCGAATCTTCCGAGAGCACTTGGATAGATTCGTGTTGGTTTTCATAGATGATATTCTGATATACTCTAAGGATGAAAAGGGGCATGAAGTTCATCTTAGATTTGTGCTTGAGACGCTAAGGGAGCATTGGATAAAGGCGAAGTTTTCTAAGTGCCATTTTTGAAATAAGGAAGTAAAAGTTCCTTTGTCATGTAGTCTCAGAGAAAGGGTTGTCTGCAGATCCGATTAAGATTGAAGAGGTTAATAATTGGAAAAGATCCGAGACGGTGACCAAGATAAAGTGTTTTCTTGGATTGGCCGAATATTATCAAATATTTATAAAGGATTTTTCATGGATAGATGCACCGATGACTAAGCTAACGCGAAAAGATGCGAAGTTTGTATGGATCGATAATTGTGAGGAAGCATTCCAAAGCTTGAAACACTTATTGACCCATGCACTAGTGTTGGTGGTTCCGGAGGGAATCGGGATTGGGTTGTTTATGTCGATTCTTGTGGAACATGATTCAGAGTTGTGTTGATGCAGAGGGTAAGGAGATTGCTTATGCTTCTAGACAACTTAAACCGCATGAGGTTAAATATCTAACGCATGACTTGGAATTAGCTATAGGTTTATTTGCTTTGAAGGTGTGGAGGGATTATCTTTTGAGGAGCGATTTAAGCTATACATAGATCAAAAGTCGTTGATTGTTTGTTCTCTTAAAAGGAGCTGAACAAGAGACATAAGATATGGTTAGAATTTATTGCTGCTTATGATTTTAGAATTGAATATACACCGAGTAAAGGAAATAAAGTAGCAAATGCACTTAGCAGGAAATATCAGTGTAGTGTTGGTAATAATTGCAGTGTGGAAAGACTTGGAAGCATTGTCATCTTGTAGAGTGCAGTATAGATCTGAGGCATGCTCAGTGCAGAAAGGCTATATTGTCATGTTTAGAAGTTCACTAGTAATGATTGAGAAGAAAGCTTCTAGACAGGAGGAGGATCTAGTTTTAGCTGAACGGATCAGAAAGTGAAGGGAAGAGCCGAAGAGTGATCACTTAAAGGATTTCAATCTTGCCCAGAATCGGTGGTTGAGAAAGAAAGGTTGGTTATGTGTTCCGAATGTAGGGAGCATAAAGAAGGAAGTTTTTGAGGAATGCCATCACTCGAAGTTCCCTATCCATCCATGAGGAATAAAGATGTATCACGATATGGAGAGAAGTTTCTTATGGGAAGATATGAAATGGGATATTGGTTTATGTGTATGGCAGTGCTCGAACTGCCAAAAGGCAAAGGCCCAACACCAGAAGCCAAGTGGATTGCTTCAGCCATTGGATGTTCCAATGTGGAAATGAGATTCTATCCCTATGGACTTTATAGATGGGTTGTCAAGATCTAGTAGAGGAAATGAAAGTATATGGGTCACAGTGGATAAGCTGACCAAGAGTGTCACGACACGAAATTCAATGTTCGAAAATTGACACTAAATACCTCACTTGTATTCGACTGTCGAAAATTCAAACATCGAATTTCAGTCGGATGGAGCTTATAACAACATTAGATGAATATAAAAACAGCGGAAATAGAATGAATATCATTCATTACATCATAGATACAACATCATCATAATATCCATTACTACATCAGAGTATCATAATACATATACCACAACTCCAAATAGAACAACAAGTGATCATATGCCAAAAAAGTCTTCAAAGGAATGAAGCGATAGTGAACTTCCAAAAACTAAGCACCTTGATATCCAATGCTTCCAAAATATCTCCAAAGTAAAAGATTACCGAAAACCAATAGCCTCCAAAATACTGCTAACACTAGAACATGGAAAACAGCTACTAGGCTGCCCGTGTGGAAATTATGGGCACCTAGAGTTTAGAAAGTAACAATAGACTCTGGGTCAGTCATGGGACTGGTATGAGTAAACAAAAAAAGTTGCTTTTAAATAAAACAGATTTGTACAAGAAAACCGTTTATACTTTTGGAAAATGAAACTACCATAAGACCTCCCACCACACACACAATGCAATCGCAGAATTGGAGGAGATTTCTTCTTATGATAGTCATATATGCTTGATACGAGAAAAATTCTTTGATATTATTACTAGTGCATAGTGTAGAAAATCGTTTCGAAAGTAAAATATTAATCTTAGCCAGCATACAACCATTATTGTATGCCTACTATAACTACAATGTTTTGTGACAGGTTACCGCCACTCTGCATGGCAGGTTATACAACAAAACCGTACAAGGCTCGTATTATTTCTTTGAGTTTCCAACAAATGGTCAGGCTAAGGAACTTCCTATTGCCACATGGGTACGCCTCTAGAGGGACGTCCCGAGAACCTACCCGGCTCTTTACCAACACAAGGCCGGGTTACCTCTGCAACTAGGTAACTACTACTCGAGTATGCCACCCCTCAGTCGTTTGCGACCTTTATCCGAGGGCCCTCTACCACAAAGCAACAACCACACAATAAATGAGATTGCAGAAACCACATAGGTAAAGTATCTGGGCTCCATACCATGATACTACCTTTTCCAGAAGGAAATGACATACCCTAAAGGGCGCGACCCTCATAACCTTGCCGCATCTTTCCTGTTTCGACCATTTTCGGGGTGTGAGGTCCGATGAGGTCTCGTCCACAAAGCTACGCTTTACACGAAAGCCATGCTTTTATCACAAATGATCAACAAATGATCATCAACACACAGCAGCACTTAGCATGTCACACTACCAAATTGGGAGTATATCGCTGATAACCTTCAACTACATAACCTCTGAGCTCGTACGTCTCAGAGAAGGGTGTTAAGCTAAGAGAATAAATTCTCAGCCACCAACAGATATGTATTTGAAAGAAATCTGCTTTATATCTCAAAGTGTGGTGTCAGACACACAGCCATACAAGTCTGTTCCGGGTTCAAACAGAACCGAAGGCACTTCGTCCAATAAGGAAGAAGCCCTTGCAATCCCGGTATCCACAATCTCGATCGGACTCCCCATCACATGTGAAAATCTCTATACCGGAACAAATCAGTTCAGAGACATTCGATAGGTTATCCTATCGTTTTCGAAGACACCCGGTCTTCACCACCGTCTTCAAAAGCTATTCATTTCGACGTATCACTATTCGGAATGGATTATATGACACAAAGGTCCACTCCCGGCTAAACCGAATAGTGAGCACTTAATTTTAAAACACGTGGATGTATTAATTACAAAGATTCATATTCAGGGTTCGATGTGGGTTTCGGAAAACTAACTGAAATCCGACTCCCTATCGCATCGAAATTTAAATGTCGTTTTACGGGCAAAAGGGTTTTCACATAAATAGAGAAATAAATCACAAACACAATTCAGCACAAAGCAATTCGTATCACACAGTATCACAATTACAACAGAAATATCAATCTAGTAAACAACATTTGATAATAGTAAATCATTTTCAATTAAGGTGAATGTGATTTAAGTGAATTAACCACATAATTTTTTTGATTATTTTAAGTCAATGATTAATTATCCTTAATGATAAATTAATTAAATCTCAATCAACTTTATTAATTAATTATTCCTTAACTAATTATATTAATTAACTACTAATTATAAATTAATTAACTACTAATTATAAATTAATTAACTTTAATTATCTAACTAACAACTCTTAATTACAAATAAATTAGACACTTAATTATTAATTAACCAATCTTTAATTACAAATTGATTAATCTCTATACACTTAGTTAATTACAAATTGATTAACCATTCTTAATTACCCTTTTTAAACAATTAATTAATAATTATTATTTATCTTAATTAACATTTAAAAGTCTTCCATAAACTTTGAAATCAATTTATTACTAACTTAGAAAACTTTCAATGTTAATTAAATTTAAAACTTATCTTATATTAACTACTTAGTTAAAGTATTTATTGGATTTTAAAAACATTCTAAAGTATTAACTTAATTAATTAAAACTTATAATAAATTCTTAAATTAAATTGTTAAACATTTATTAAGTCGAAAATACTTAAAACTTGTTGAAAAATAATTTGCTTAACTTTACTTTTATTATATAGCAAGTTTGAAAACCAACCCGAGTACTTTCCAGGTTTTACTCGAGTAAACACTCGAGTTTCCCACCATTTCTCCCAAGTCAATCTTCTCTTCCTCACGTACGTTCTTCTTCCTCTTCTTTTATTTTAAAACTTAAGCTTAAACTTAAATAACTGTTTCCAGGCTCGAGAATTTCACGTCCAACCCGAAGAAAACTCTTCGTTTACTCAAGTAACAACTCGAGTCGCTCTCCACCTAACACTCTGACATATATCTACGTCGTACACGTGCACGGCGTCTCGCCGTCGCTCCGGCGCACCCATACATACTAAATCAAAACTCGATTTGACACCAAAATTTCCAAATCGAAATTTAGCATTTCGCTCAAATTCCTGAACTCAACCCATCCAACAAAATCCCTTCGCCCCAGTTGCTCCGACACCGAAAAAGCTCCAACTCCGTCCACACCACGTCAACCCCCTACATTACCATCCCCTCGAGTATCGAAAAGCTCGGTCAATCAGAGGAGACGAACTCGTCTCGTATTCTACCCATAACAAATTCAAACATTAAACCCTAAAATGGCCTCGTCCCTTCCATTCATGCAATAGAAAAATTATTCAACAATTTTCTCGAAATATAGATGTTCAAACTTGCTTCAAACAAAATTCCAACATTCAAAATTGGTTCGCTCACCAGAAAATGGATAAAATGCATAATCTGTTCAACAATGAACTGCTCGTGGCATACACAACTAAAAGTCACCATATTTGTTTTAAAAATCTTATTTTGCAGTGAGGATTCATGTTATGAACTTGAATTAGCATTTTACAATAAAAAAATTTATCAAAATATTATTTGTTTACCTGCAAAACAAGATTCCAGAATATATTTTACTAAAATGTTTTAAAACAGCTTTAAAAATCTTGATTGAGGTTTAAACTTCTTGTTTGATTGAAAACTTTAAGCTTTACAATGATTTGATGACAATAATTTGAGTTTGGAATAAATATTCAACCCTGTAATCAATAACAGAGAAGTACAGTACACAAAACAACCTATATATCAACACAGAATTATGTTCAAAACTAAAGCATATACAATCCATATTATCAATGAATCTTGTACTGTTGTTTTATTAAACTTAAAACTTTAAAAATTCATGTTTACTCACTTGGAAACAAGATCGAACAGAGGCAATTCTGTGTTTTAAAAACTGCAGTTTGATTTTCTTTTGAGTCATGTTTTGTTTACTTTGTTGAATTGAATGATGATGCTTATTTTCTGGTTTACTATATTTTGATGAACGGAATGAAATAGAGTAGATGTATATATAGGAACAGTTTGTACAGGTAGGTGTTTCTGGTGTAGTTTACTTCTTTTGATTAGTTTCATTTTTTTATTTGATCAGATATTTTTTTCCTTTTGGTGGCTGGAATAATTTTTATTTGTGCTTGAGAAGATACCATTAAATGCTTATGTTTCCATTTCTGTTTACATGCAAATCCATTTGAATTTTGTATGCACATCTTTGTTTTATTATTTATTTTAGCCTTGCATACATTTTTGTTTTTGTTATTTCCTTGTTCACATAATTCACATGCACATCTATATGTATTTCATATGTTATTTTTTTACTCGAATTATCTTATGTATCCGTATAAGTTACCATATATATTTATGTTTGACACAAATTCTTGTTTTTATAATTTTTATTATCATTTATTTAAAGCTTAAACTACCAAATACTTTATTTATATCCATATGTTTTTGTAATATTTAGTATTAATAATATTTTATTTCTTTTGAAACTTTTCAAATTAAATTCCAAAAGTTCAAATAAGTTACCAAATTTAAATTAACCAATTTTGGGATGTTACAAACATCCCCCCTTAAGAAAATTTAGTCCTCGAAATTTGAAAGAGAGAGAAAAGCAAACAAAGAATATACGAATTCAGAAAAGGATAGAGAAATGGCTTACCAGTTTAAGCCGAGATATCCACTCTGCAATTGGGATATGATTTCAGCATGCTATCTTCAGTTTCCTAAGTGCAGTCCTTTAGATCGCCACTCCACTGAACTTTAACTAGTTTCACAACTTTGTTTAGATACTCCTCGAATGACCAACTCCCCTGCTTTAAGTCCATGAATTCCCGGTACATTCAAGAAATTACAGCCGATGGCATATAGCGCTTCTCAAATACTTATTTAAATCTCTCCCAAGTAAACTCGTCTTCTGGCTTATCTACAGTAACTGTCTCCCACCATGCTAAGGCTTCTTCTTGAAGTTGCTTCTTGAAGTTGCCAAGAAGCTATGAGTCGCATCTGATCGTCTTGCAACTTTAGCCCTCTAAAGATTCTCTCACATGATCTGATCCATGCTTGGGCCTCAACAATCGACTCCTTGCCGGTGAACGGCTTACCACCAAGCCTTGAGAAACTCTTATATAAATCATCCAGATTCGGCTGATGCTGAATAGATAAAACTGCTTCTGCTGTTGGGTGAACTTGGCAGGTGCTGTGGCATTTCCTCGCCCCCCAGCTCTTCCTCTTCGTCCGCTCATTCTTACTATCTGTAATTAGTAAGAAAATTGGTTTAGATATTCGGACGAGATATCTTAAGGAATATCAGCAGTTAAAGGAAATAGACTAAGAAAATTTAGGGTTTCGGTCTCAGTTATACTCATTCTAGGGTATACTTCACCCTATCTCTAATGAGCCATCTAATGTGTTATACCCTGTAGCTAAAGTTCTTACTCAACCTTCAGCTCTGATACCACATTGTCACGACCCGAATTCAATGTACGAAAATTGACACTAAATACCTCACTTGTATTCGACTGTCGAAAATTCAAACATCGAATTTCAGTCGGATGGAGCTTATAACAACATTTTATGAATATAAAAACAGCAGAAACAGAATGAATATCATTCAATACATCACAGATACAACATCATCATAATATCCATTACTACATCAGAGTATCGTAATACATATACCACAACTCCAAATAGAACAACAAGTGATAATATGCCAAAAAAGTCTTCAAAGGAATGAAGCGATAGTGAACTTCCAAAAGCTAAGCACCTTGATATCCAAAGCTTCCAAAATATCTCCAAGGTAAAAGCTTCCCAAAAACCGATAGCCTCCAAAACACTGCTAACACCAGAACATGGATACCTGCTACTTGGCTGCCCTTGTGGAAATTATGGGCACCCAGAGTTTAGAAAGGAACAATAAACTCCAGGTCAGTCATGGGACTGGCATGAGTAAACAAAAACAATTGCTTTTAAATAAAATAGATTTATACAAGAAAACCGTTTATGCTTTTGAAAAATGAAACTACCATAAGACCTCCCACCACATACATAATGCAATCGCAAAATTGGAGGAGATTTCTTCTTATGATAGTCAAATATGCTTGATACGAGAAAAATTCTTTGATATTATTACTAGTTCATAGTGTAGAAAATCATTTCGAAAGTAAAATATTAATCTTAGCCAGCATACAACCATTATTGTATGCCTACTATAACTACCATGTTTTGTGGCAGGTTACTGCCATGCTGCATGGCAGGTTATACAACTAAAACCGTACAGGGCTCGTATTGTTTCTTTGGGTTTCCAACAAATGGTCAGGCTAAGAACTTCCTACTGCCACATGGGTACGCCACTGGAGGGACGTCCCGAGAACCTACCCGGTTCTCTGCCAACACAAGGCCGGGTTACCTCTGTAACTAGGTAACTACTACTCGAGTATGCCACCCCCCGGTCGTTTGCGACCTTTATCCGAGGGCCCTTTGCCACAAAGCAACAACCACACAGTAAATGAGATTGCAATAACCACATAGGTAAAGTATCTAGGTTCCATACCCTGATACTACCTTTTTCCAAAAGGAAATGACATACCCTAAAGGGCGCGACCCTCATAACCTTGCCGCATCTTTCCTGTTTCGACCATTTTCGGAGCGTGAGGTCCGATGAGGTCTCCTCCACAAAGCTATGCTTTACACGAAAGTCATGCTTTGATCACAAATGATCATCAACACACAGCAGCCCTTAGCATGTCACACTAACAAATTGGGAGTATATCGCTGATAACCTTCAACTACATAACCTCTGAGCTCGTACGTCTCAGAGAAGGGTGTTAAGCTAAGAGAATAAATTCTCCGCCGCCAACAGATATGTATTCGAAAGAAATATGCTTTATATTTCAAATGTGGTGTCAGACACACAACCATACAAGTCTGTTACGGGTTCGAACAGAACCGAATGCACTTCGTCCAATAAGGAAGAAGCCCTTGCAATCCGAGTATCCACAATCCCGATCGGACTCCCCATCACATGTGGAAATCTCTATACCGGAGCAACTCAGTGCAGAGACATTCGATAGGTTATCCTATCGTTTTCGAAGACACCCGGTCTTCACCACCATCTTCAAAAGCTATTCATTTCGACGTATCACTATTCAGAATGGTTTATATGACACAAAGGTCCCCTCCCGGCTAAGCCGTAGTAAGTGCTTAATTTTAAAACACATGGATGTATTAATTACAAAGATTCATATTCAGGGTTCGATATGGGTTTCGGATAACTAACTGAAATTCGACTCCCTGTTGCATTGAAATTCAAATGTCGTTTTACGGACAAAAGGGTTTTCACATAAATAGAGAAACAAATCACAGTTCAGCACAAAGCAATTTGTATCACACAGTATCACAATCACAACAGAAATATCAATCCAGTACACAACATTTGATAATAGTAAATCATTTTCAATTAAGGTGAATGCGATTTAAGTGAATTAATCACATAACTATTATTTTTCGATTATTTTAAATCAATGATTAATTATCCTTAATGATAAATTAATTAAATCTTAATAAACTTTATTAATTAATTATTTCTTAATTATTTATCTTAATTAACTACTAATTATAAATTAATTAACTACTAATTATAAATTAATTAACTTTAATTATCTAATTAACAATTCTTAATTACAAATAAATTAGACACCTAAATATTAATTAACCTATCTTTAATTACAAATTGATTAATCTCTAAACACTTGGTTAATTACAATTATAAATTGATTAACCATTCTTAATTACCCTTTTTAAGCAATTAATTAATAATAATTATTTATCTTAATTAACATTTAAAAATCTTCCTTAAACTTTGAAATCAATTTATTACTAACTTAGAAAACTTTCAACGTTAATTAAATTTAAAACTTATCTTATATTAACTACTTAGTTAAAGTATTTATTGGATTTTAAAAACATTCTAAAGTATTAACTTAAATAATTAAAACTTATAATAAACTTTTAACTTAAATTGTTAAACATTTATTAAGTCGACAATACTTAAAACTTGTTGAAAAATAATTTGCTTAACTTTACTTTTATTATATAGCAAGTTTGAAAACCAACCCGAGTACTTTCCAGGTTTTACTCGAGTAAACACTCGAGTTTCCCACCATTTCTCCCCAGTCAATCTTCTCTCCTCACGTACGTTCTTCTTCCTCTTCTTTTATTCTAAAACTAAAGTTTAAACTTAAATAACTGTTTCCAAGCTCGAGAATTTCACGTCCAACCCGAAGCAAACTCTTCGTTTACTCAAGTAACAACTCGAGTCGCTCTCCACCTAACACTCTGACACATATCTACGCCGTACATGTGCACGGCGTCTCGCCGTCGCTCTGGCGAAACTCCACTCCCTTCGGCAAGTCGCGAATCACCCCTACATATGAAATCAAAACTCGATTCGACACCAAAATTTCCAAATCGAAATTTAGCATTTCGCTCGAATTCCTGAACTCAACCCATCCAACAAAATCCCTTCGCCCCAGTTGCTCCGACCACCGGTAAGGCTCCAACTCCGTCCACATCACGTCAACCCCCTACACTACCATCCCCTCGAGTATCGAGAAGCTCAGTCAATCAGAGGAGAGAACTTGTCTTGTATTCTAACCGTAACAAATTCGAACATTAAACCCTAAAATGGCCTCGTCCCTTCCATTCATGCAATAGAAAAATTATTCAACAATTTTCTCAAAATATAGATGTTCAAACTTGCTTCAAACAAAATTCCAAGATTCAAAATTGGTTCGATCACCAGAAAATGGATAAAATGCATAATCTGTTCAACAGTGAACTGCTCGTGGAATACACAACTAAAAATCACCATATTTGTTTTAAAATTTTTATTTTGCAGTGAGGATTCAAGTTATGAACTTGAATTAGCATTTTACAACAATCAAATTTATCAAAATATTATTTGTTTACCTGTAAAACAAGATTCCAGAGTATATTTTACTAACATGTTTTAAAACAGCTTTAAAAATCTCGATTGAGGTTTAAACTTCTTGTTTGAATGGAAACTTTAAGCTTTACAATGATTTGATGAAAATAATTTGAGTTTGGAATAAATATTTAACCCTGTAATCAATAACAGAGAAGTACAGTATACAAAACAACCTATATATCAACACAGAATTATGTTCAGAACTAAAGCATATACAAACCATATTATCAATGAATCATGTACTGTTGTTTTATTAAACTTAAAACTTTAAAAATTCATGTTTACTCACCTAGAAACAAGATCGAACAGAGGCAATTCTGTGTTTTAAAAACTGCAGTTTGATTTTCTTTTGAGTCCTATTTTGTTTACTTTGTTGAATTGAATGATGATGCTTATTTCTGGTTTACTATATTTTGATGAACGAAATGAAATAGAGTAGATGTATATATATAGGAACAGTTTGTACAGGTAGGTGTTTCGGGTGTAGTTTTCTTCTTTTGATCAGTTTTTTTTATTTGATCAGATATTTTTTCCTTTTGGTGGCTGAAATGATTTTTATTTGTGCTTGAGAAGATAGCATTAAATGCTTATGTTCCCATTTCTGTTTACATGCAAATACATTTGAATTTTGTATGTACATCTTTGTTTTATTATTTATTTTAGCCTTGCATACATTTTTGTTTTTGTCATATCATTGTTTACATAATTCACATGCACGTCTATATGTATTTCATATGTTATTTTTTTTGCTAGAATTATCTTATGTATCCATATGAGTTACCTTATATATTTATGTTTAACACAAATTCTTGTTTTTATAATTTTTATTATCATTTATTTAAAGCTTAAACTACCAAATACGTTATTTATATCCATATGTTTTTGTAATATTTAATATTAATAATATTTTATTTCTTTTGAAACTTTTCAAATTAAATTCTAAAAGTTCAAATAAGTTACCAAATTTAAATTAACAAATTTTGGGATGTTACAAAGAGTGCCTATTTCTTTTCGGTAACGTCAACTAGGAGGCACCTATTTTGGCGAAGTTGTTCATGAAAAATGTAGTTAGGCTACATGGAATTCATAATAGTATTGTTAGCGATAGAGATTCCTTGTTTAATAGCGAGTTTTGGAAGAGTCTACAGGAAGCTTTAGGAACCAAGCCCAAGATGAGTATCGCTCACCATCCACAGACTGATAGGCAAATGAAAGAGTTAACAATGTCTCGGAGGATTTGTTAGGATCTTGTGTTTTAGATTTCGGGGGATCATGGGAAGACAATTTGCAACTAGTTGAGTTTTCATATGACAACAGTTACCATACTAGTATTGGGATGGCACCGTTCGAAGCATTGTGTGGAAGACCATGCAAATCTCACGTATGTTGGCTAGAGATCAGGGATAAGTTGATTCTTGATCTGGATTTACTGAAAGAAACCACAGAGAAGATTGAGTTGATTCGAGCTAGAATGAAGGAGACTCGGTCTATGTTGAAAATTTATGTAGATAGAAGGAAAGACATGGAGTTCTCTGTTGGATATTATGTGTTTATTAAGGTTTCATCGACGAAGGTTGTGATTACATTTGAAAAATCAGTAAAGTTAGCACCAAGATTTAGACCTTTTTGTATTATTGAGAGGATCGGGAAACTCACATATAGAGTGGGTTATTGAGCAGTTTGATATGAGTCCATAGTGTTTTCCATGTTTATCATCAAAGAAAATGTGTTAGAGACCCGAAGACTACTATAGCACCGACAGTGTTAGAAGATTTAGTGGTTGAGCCAGACTTAACCATAGTTAGAAAGTCGATTCGGGTATATGTGAGAGATGAGAAAAGCAACCAGACTAGTGAAAGTCCAATGGAGTGATGATGATAGAGACTGTACTTGGGAGACTGAGAGCAGGATTAGAGACATTTATCCTGATTTTTTCTGATGGTATGTTTTACTTTTTTGATTGATTATGCACCTTATCGTAATTTTGAGGACGAAATTCTTTAAGGAGGGGAGTCCGTACCACCCTATATTTTTAGTAACATTATTTAAGATATTTAATTAGCTAAATTAAATAAAATATGTGATGATTAATAGATTAATATTTGATTATAATCAAGGGTAGCCGGGCCATGTTAAATGTAAATCAAAATGAGATAACATGAATAAAAGTGTTAGGAAATAAGGGAGGGCAAAATGAGAAATATGATAGAATTATATCCTCAACCCTTAGGAGATTAAAACATAGGTTCATTACATTTTCTCTCAAATAAAATACTCTAAGGCTGACCACCATTTTCAATCTCAAGGTAAGATAAAGCTAGGATTTTCAAGAGGAATCAGTAAATCAATGTAGTCTATATCAAATCTCACATCTTTATTCACTAAGCTAAGGTGAATGATCACAACATCCCATTTTCTTATAGTTTTCGGTTTTAAGGATAACCCTAAATGATTTTGCATGATTATGCCATGTTTTGGACGATTAGAAGTTTATATATGCTTTTTTATGATTTATGCATGGTCATATTAGTTTTCATAATATGTTTGATATGAAAACCCTATTAAATGACATCCAAATGCCTTAAAAATTTAATTGTAGATCAAAAATGATATTTTAGAGATGAGTTCTAATTTTCATAATTTTCTGGATTATTGTGGATTTTATATTAATTTTCAAGTGAAGAAAATGATTTATTAGGTTATAAATTATTTATGGTAAAATAAAAAATTATTTGGGTTTGAAATTTATGTATGTTGGAAAACATATCGAAAATGATTTCCCACAATTTTTATAGTATTTTCCTTAGTGTTTTGATGAATATATGAAATTATTTAAGGTATGGAACTTAAATGTTTTAGATATTTAACTAAGGAGAATGAACATTTTGTAAAATAAAATATATGTTTATTTCTGAAATATTGGCGGCACTTTTGGAAAAGGTATCTAGCAACCAATAAGATTTTGAAAAACGATTGCAAGTTAGTTGTAATTTTTTTCTCTTTTAAGTTAAAAACAAAAATAACGCCTTTTTAGCATGTTCCTCCACTTTCGTACAGAGGGTTCCGACCCAGACCTTTCGCCACCATAGGTTTCAAAACCAATATGCATGATATCAATTCACTTGGTACGTAGTGTATTGGACAAAAGTGAAAGGGTACTTGGTTGAAACGTTAGGTTATAAAGGGGTTGGAATATACTCTGATTTGAAACTAAAGGTAGCACCTGCTTTGCTTTCAAAAGGGTTAGGTTTCGACTCAGTTGCTTTTGACTAGGTCAAATATTTTCAAAGGAAAGTTTTCGACTTGATTGCACTCTTTTCTTTTAAGTAATGCTTTCGAAGGGGTCGAAACCCTAGCTATCACCTTTTTACCTTTCGAAGTCAATGGTTTCGAAAGGTAAACTTAACTTTTAGAATTAGTCACTTCTTCCTTGCTGGAATGGTTTCGACGCCATCACCTCTTTACGTAGGAATAGGTTTCTAAAGGAAGGTTTCGTCTTAGATGTTTCTATTGACCCTTTTTTTCTAATTGAAGTATAACCCTAAGGTTTCTAAAGTGTTGATTTACATCATTTTGAAAGGTGTTTTTCCACGTGTTTTAAATTGAACCGAAGCGTTTTCGAAAGGTTTGAGTTTCTAAAGGTTGGATGCTTTCGAAAGGTGTTTAAAACGGTTTTAAAGGGGTGGTTCCGTAAAGGGTTTCGAAGGAGTCGAAAGGTACTATTTTGTTATGGTTTCGAAAGGGTTGAAATTGAAGGTTTCCAAGGTTTTCTAAAGTCAATGTTTTGAAGTTTTTTAAGATATGATGTGTAAGGTTTTAATGCTTTCGAAAGGAAGTTTTTCAAAGGTTTCAAAAGGGTTTTATGTATTGTTTCGAAAGGGAAGCTTTGGCCTTTCGCCCTAGATAAACAAAAGGGTTTTACTTGGTTTCGAAAGGGTTGCTTTCGAAGGTTTAGAAAGGGGTACTTTCAACGGAATCGAAAAGGTTACTCTCAAGTGTTTAAATATTTTCATCAACTAAGGTTTAAGTAAAGTATCTATATATATATATATATATATATATATATATAACACGGCAAGGGGATTTTGAGTAAAGCGTAGAGTTTTTATATTTTCCTTGTATAAGTTTGATTTAAAGGTTTTAAATAATTTTGAAAAGTTTTTCAAGGAAAATTATGGGAAGAAATCCCTAAGTACTCGGATATTAGAATACCAAATGGGACTGATATAAGGTCGCACCCTATACAATAGCTACTAGCTCCAGCTAATTATTATCTAAAATTCGAGTGTGTAGGGCTTAGTCATAGGTAAAACTAAAATTATGATTACATACAATATAGATTTGTATACAGATAGGTTATTGGTGAGCCCGCAAAACCATTAGGATCAAGTGACCTGGGAGATGATTAAGTTAGGGATAGACTGTCCAGAAGAGAAGTATTTAATAAATAGTTAAGGACAGATCGTCCAAAAGAGGAGTATTTAGCAGATGTTAGATTAATTTTGTTTATATCGTCCGGTTGGCTCGAGTAAGCCAAAGGTTAATAGTTAGCCAAACAAAACTAAAGTGTTTGAAAAGATAATTCATTTTTATCTGATATTTTTGAATGTTTACACAATGATGCTTTATAATATTTAACCAGCATTGGTTGTAGGAAAAGATTTGCAAAAGATATATTCTAAAAGGATTTTAGTGAGGGAAAACCCGTTCCTCTAAGCGGTGTGGTTTCACTTAACATTATTAACCGGGATGTCTAGTATCATTCACACCAGCCTTTATGTCTAACTTGAAGTCTATGTTTTCCACTCAAACTCTCAGGTACTCAAAATTAATTTGAGAGACCGAGGGATTAAGGCTTTTCAGGTTTTGGTAGGATGATGAATGAGGTTACCGAAGGCAAGCACGAGGCTAACATATAGCAATTTAGGAGTTGCAGTTCTTTGTTTTGTTTTTTTTTCCGTTGTGTATGTATTAAGTCAATTATGACTATATAGCTTTGTTCATCCAGGGGGTATCTTCATATGTCATTCTTGGCGTATTTTATAATAAGTATATTTTATCATTACCTGGGAACGTATTAGGATTATGTGGTATGAATATGGAACATCTGTTTTGAAATGTAATGGAAAAAATATTGTTTTGAAATCTGCTATTTGTTTCATATTCAAGTGCTTCTGATATTCCATTAACATAGCCGTATTTAGTCATTGGAACCTAATACTATAAACGACTGCAACATCTGTAGCGTTTAGTTTTAGGCATCTAGATAGGAGATGTTACAGTAAACATTTAAAAGGTAAATAGTAACCCTTAAAACTATAATTAAGATAGATAGTTAGAGTAAATGAGGATGGGTAATCCATATTTGATTAAATTGTTTTGCATATCATCGTAATATTTTAAAATGCTATGTTTAACCATTGTGGATGCAGGAGCACAGTATATGGTTTATAAATATTTTAGGATACCAGTGAGGGGACAACCCGTTCCGCTAACCGGCGTGGTCTCACTAGATATCCAAATGGTTTGAGATGATACATTATTGTTCATACCAGGCTTTATGTCTGACTTGTTGATTTTGTTTTCCCATTAAACTCTCGGGTACTCAATTATTTTTGAGTAGGTTGAGAGTTGAGGTTTTAGTTGTTCTTTTAGACAAATAAAGCTTCCGAAGATGAGCAGGAGGCAGGCTTGTTAGCCGGGTTCTTTTAATTTCCGCTGTGTGTTTGATTGTAAAGGCAAACTATTTTATGCCTTATTACATACTCTGATCAACCAAGGGGCATCTTCATATGTCGCTCTTACCATTTTGTATTTGTTATATGTTATCTGAACATGGTCTGCGAACTGGGATTATGTAATCAATTTGAAATATTTTGAAATGGAATGTGGAATTTGTTTGCTGTTTATTTTTTTCCATATTCTTGTGTTTCTATGTATCAATGTATTTAATGTCATCGTATTTGGTCGTCGAAGATTAATACTATGAATGATTGCATCATCCATAGCCGTTAGTTTTGGGCCTTCAAGCAGGGGGATATTACAAGTAGGTATATGAGCATAGGTTTATGAAACTTTAAACGAAAATTATACCTAAAATATTTTTCAAACATAATCCAATGATTCAGATAATAAGATTGGGGTTTGGGGTTAACGCTATAATAACGTACTTGTATTTGATATATGTAGTTACATATATAAGTACATATCCCATGCTATCTTAGACCGTTCTTTTGTATCTTACTAATGCTCATATGAAGATTTATGAGAAAGGAGATAAGGAGGCTGGAAACGGAAGAGGAAATCTCGGTAAAGGAAGCACCATAACCAATGAAAATGCTTGATCCACAACTAGGAGAAACCTGGATCGACCAGCTAATGTTATAACCAAAATGCTAAAGCCAATGTGAGTGTTGAAAATCTACAAGCAGATATGGGGGCGATATATCAGTTCTTTGTTGGGATAATGCAAGTAGGAGCTACTGCCAGAGTTGCTGCAAATGTAGGAGGAGCTAATCATGTGGCTCCAGTCAGGAATATTGCTTTGCTGAGTAAATATTACACCAGTTTGGATGGGAAGCCATTCTTGCACTATAACAAAAACACTTTTTTACGACTTTCATTTTACAACGTTTATACAGTAAACGTTATAAAAATTCCCATTTTACAATGTTTTCGACAAAAACATTGTAAAAACCTTCACTTTTACAACATTTTATTCAAAAAATTTGTAAAAGCTTATATTTTTTTCAAAATTTATTCGTAAACGTTGTCGTATTGCTCTTTTAACAACATTTTTAAAAATGTTGTAGAAACATTATTATTTTTACAACTAGATATTAACTTACTACAACTTTTTTAAAGTAGTTTTACTCATAGATTTATGTTAATTTTTTTGAATATTTTTAGTTTTGTTTGAAATATTATGATAATTTATAAATTATAATTAATAACAAATATTTAATACTTACTTAAATATATGAAAAAGCGTTCGCCTTAAAATTATTTGCATGAAATTCAAACATAAGGTGATTTTAAATCGAAGTGGAAATGGAGGATTGAGATTGTATAGAGGCGATTTTAAGCATATGATTGCCGCACTACAGTTTTAAGGCTTAGAAGAGGAAACCTGGGGTATTTATGTCCTATCTCATACACTTGTATTATTTTTGAATGTTTTATTGTTTCATAGTACATTATTTATTGGCATAAGTATATATTAAATTCTTTTTAAATGATATATTAAATTTTAATAAAATATATTAATCAAATATAAAATATTTTTAAAAGTATAAATAACTTTTATGTGATTGAAACAGTGAGAAAAATATACCGGTATTGAAATGAATGAAATCAGATGATTATTGAAATACTTTAAAAGAAGTGTAAGTCGATCTAATTAGATTCAATTAAATTTACAAATAAATAAATGGAGATATTTGAAAGAAGAGAAATGAATAATAATTGAGCTCACATCAAAACCCAATCCCACGATTTTGTCCTTAAATTCAAGCCCCTTCTTTCCTTTGTCGCATCTTCCAATTGGCTTCAAAACACAAGAACCAAACGCCTCTTTCCTAATCATGCCCTGATTTCCCAATATAAAAAATTGCGACTTTATATTTAAATAAAAGAGAGAGCGAGAATCGTGCTTAGGTCTGGCAATCGACGCAGGCGAAGGAGACGCGAGGTGAAGCGGGCGACCATGGAAAAGGTCGCAAAATGATGCGGGACTTGAGAACCACCACTAGAAGAAGGATAGCCCATGTGACCAAGTAAGAGTAGGCGATGCGTTCAAGTAGTTGGGAGGATGCGGCTTAGGGTTTAAGGTTGGAGTTGATGAAATGGACTAATCCTAGAAAACTCGAGTTTGGATGTATTGATAGGAGAAAGTAGCATGTACGACCTGAGTACTACGTGAGCACTACTGGAGTAAGCGATTTATCTAGGGAGTCACAACTTGAAGCAAGCATGGTGGTTCAGCTGACATCGGTGAAGGGCAGAGACAAGGAGATTTGCTGCGTTGCTTGTTGATGAATATTCATAGGAAGAATGCTTTGGTTTTCAGTGAGTAAATCCTTTTACTCACAACCATTGCTTGTTACGTTGCACTCTGTGCCTGATTGCAATTGCTTGATTGGGCTATGCTATTGAATAGTTGATTGGGTATACGGGCATTGTTTGGGTGAATTATAGTGTAACAACCTGATTTTTCGAGTTAATTTGGTAAAATAAATAATCGTTAAAATTGAAGATTTAAGTGGAAAATGTGGATTTTATTCATTTAGAAATATAATAAAATCTTTCAAAGGTTTTAATTAATGTTTTATTATTTTTGAACGTTTTGATTTAAATTGAAGATTTTTAATAGCATCTCCAAAATTGTATATTGAATATCATTAATTTGTTACAAAAATTCACGAATATTTAGTTCAATTTTGATTAAAAATTTATTGCATTTTTAATTTAAATTTATTACCTTTGTACATCATATTTACTGAAGGGCGGTCCTATAATTTTAAGAAAGAAACGATCAAGGAGAGGGCTAGAGACATGGAGGAATCAAATGCGAGGAAAGTAATGAAAAGGAGAAGGATTGGAGATGGGGATAAGGCTTTGATTCCAAAGCATAATGCAAGGAAAGACAGCGAATGGGTTATGAAGAAGCAGGGAACTGTGAACGCAAAGCATGGCACTTTGACGTTGCTTGCTGCCTCGGAAAAGGTAGTCCTTTTCTTTTCTTATTTACAATTTCTTCTCCCCTACAAACTTTGTTTATTCACCATATGCCTGTTTTAGTGCTGCGTCACCAATTTCTGTACTTCATATTGAATCTAATACAACGAACAAAAGATTAAGGTAATTTATTATGAGGTTGTAATGACTTTTTATTGTCCATTGAATATGTGAAAAGGTGATTTTTTTATAGATTTATAACTTGATAGAAACAAAATATAGCAAGAAGATCAAGGTAATAATATTTATAATTCAAATAATGCTATAGATTGGAACTAGGATTTCTTTCATATGCTAAGTTGTTTATGACTAAATTTGTCTGTTTCCTGTTAAGAACTGGCTTTTCTCAACCAGCAGCATTTTGTTTATCTTTGATTAGTTTGTCCATTTATGCATAGTAGATGAGTAGTTTATAGTTGCATACTGTGTTGTATGTGTTTTGGACCTCTGGAGTTTGGGTTGCTCGTATTTGTGTACAAGCATGAACTGAAACTCGCCTATATGGAGGCTCTTAATTTTTGCAGTGCATTGTATTCAGAATACTTTGTAGGCTTCCTCCTTTATGGTATCATATAAGCACCTCTGGGTTTAGCTGTTCATTTTATTTGTTAATTTTTTGATGCATATACTTATAAGTAAATGTAAACTATCTCGTGAAAGTAAAGATGCTAAATCAATTACAAAAGAAGGATGGCGTCATTGAACTTTCATATGTTCGTGTGTGTGTTTTTCCCCTTATGAATTGTTTGTTTTTTACTCCAATAACATTTTGATTATTTTGTAATAGTTTATCGGACTATGAAGGGTAGGCTGGAATTGGGGGATATCATAGGTTAATAAATCTTTATTTGCCACGTGAGTAGCTAACTGATACACAAATAAACAGATAATAATTTACAGTCGTGACATAAACGTTCTAGTAAAATTTGCTATTTTATCCACCGAAATTAACATAAATAATACTAGAATTGTATGAAAATTGTACCAACTAAATTAATACAAAATGTTCTCTCCTATTTGACAACATATATAACATAAAGGTTAACTGGGGTACTCTAATCAAATTCCAAACACATATGAATCTAAAACATGGTGTATTATGTCAACACCACCTGCTATATATGTTACTCTATGCCAAAATAATTTTTTTGACATGAATTGTATTCTACTCGATTTAATACCTATATTATGTACAACATACAATTCTCGAATTTAGTAAGATATAATTTATGCAGAAATATGATTTTGTATTTTGTAGTCCTGCTTGTTTTACCTTTTGCTTCCTAAGTATAAGTGTGGATGTTGTATTTCCAACTATAAATTCTTTTAACCTATAAATTTTTCATGATTTTCCAAAATTTTATATTTGGTTAAACAGAGTGATATTTAGCAAAAATAATGAATAGTTCCTCATCCTTATAGTTATCTTTGACTTGCTCTTGAATTTTTTTTCCTTACGATTAGCATGACATGACAGGACGAGGTCATTTGCATTCATTGTCCCTCATGGCCAATACATGGAGTCCTTTAAGGAGAATCCCCAATAGGAATGAGATTCAAGATGAGGTTTGAAGTTGAAGAATCCCCATAAGAGGTATAACACAATTTATATATGCATAATTAAATTTTAAGACTTAACTTTTGTGATCACTGATTTACTTTGCATGAGCGAGTTTTTTGGATATTACCGTAAGGGTGGATCAGTAAGTTAAACTTCCCACTGATGTTAATTTGATAATTAGTTTTTGTTTCAATTTTATTTATGTTGTCTTACAAACAGTATGGTATTATACGTCACCTTCTCATATTCAAATAGTATTTCCTATTGACAAGTTTCTATAATATTGTTATTTTATGAGACTTAATCTAGTTTATCCGACTAATTAATCATGTTAATTATGATTGCAGTCATACACACCATTGAATCATGGTAGTATTAGTTTCCAAAACAGTCATATGTGGTTGCTTGGCACAAGAATTTCGTCGTCATTGTCGATTAGACTGTTGTGCGTTGGTATGTTTTGATCTTTTTGTTTGTATATATATGATCCAACAAGTATGTTTGTGTTGGAAACTATGATACTTTATCCGTATTATGTTGAAAGCAATGATATTTTATTTGTATGATATTTTATCTGTGTCGGAACATGCGTTAGCTTATTTCGAATGAAGTGGTTTGGATAGGTGTTCCATTTTGTTCGTGTTTTATATATTTAAGATACTATGATAACATTATTCTATTTTCTGCAATACTATTTTGAGATGTAGCTAGAGCTTGGAACGTATATATACAGCTTTTGAAAAAATTGCAATAAATATTTCACAATATTCAAAAAACATGTAAAAAACATACTGCAACGGTAATAAAAAGTTGTAAAAAACTTATATTACAACGTTTATAAAATGTTGTGATAAGCTTTTACACAATAATTTATTGAAGTTGTAAAAAAGGTTTTCGAAATTTATATTAGTGATTAACAACATCAGATAAAAGTTGTAAAAAACTTTATTACAACATCTCAAAAATGTTGTAGCAAAGTTTATTGCAACTTTTTTATACAACGCTAGAAAATAGTTGTAAATTATTCTGAATCTATCACAATTTGGCCTAAGACGATGTTTGTAAAAACGTTCGAAATCCATATTACAACGTGTTTTTGATGTTGTAATAAGGTATTTTTGTTGTAGTGTTGGGAACGGAAAGTGCTGTTGAAGTCCAGAATTGGCTATGAGCGTATATTTATCGATTTGGGTCCGAATGATGAACAGAAGAGAAGGTTGGCCTCTAGACAATTACATGGGTCAACACCACGTTAGTAGAATAGTGTTACTGCCGGAGTGCCGGAAGAGCAGATAACTTGGGTTGATTTTAAGATGGGATTTAAGCAGAAGTTTGTATCTGAGTTTGCTAAGTCTGAGCCTGTGTAGTTAATGTCCCGGTATTACCCCGCTATAACCCAACAATATCTCATAGCGGATTTCTACCGCAACGATTTTTTCATATAGCCTCAAAATATAGCATTTCCGCTTTAATCCCCGTTATTTCCGCTATATCCCGTTATTCCCGCTATATCTTGCTATTTCCGCTATATCTTCTTTAATAAAATGAATTAAAAAATTGCATTTATACATTATAAAAATTATGAAACTAATTTATTCGATTTAATTTTTAATATATTTTCAGAAATGAAAATACTCTAATATTCTACTAAATTCAATTATGTTATATAACAGTTTTACGTTTATTTAAAGTATAGCCGCATATGTTTTTTGTTTAAAATCATTTATGTATTAATTACAATTCAATTGAATGATAATTTTTCATTTAATTACCATTTATATATTGTAAAAACATTAAGTACGAGTTTTATATGCTATTTTAGAGCTATCCGCTATATCCCGCAATATCCTCGCTGTATCCCCGCTATGACTTTTTGCATCTCCACTGCTTTGAGTCTGCCGAGCGCTTTAACCGCACAGGTCTGAGTTGATGAGAAAGTTTATGAATTTAGTTTAGAGAGAGATGTCAGTAGTCGAGTATGCTACTAAGTTTGAACAAATGTATCGATATGGATATGCTTTTATAGATACTGACATCAGAAGGAATAGGAGGTTCATTTGGGGATTGAGACTTGATCTTGTTAGAATAATCATGGCACATGTTCTTGATCCATGTAATGTGGTGGTGGAGATGGCCATTCACCATAAGGAATTGCTTACTGATCAGGCTAAGGAGAAATTAGTGGAAGTTCAGGGTTCTCAGAGGAAGAAGAGTAAGTTAATTAAAAAGAAGGGAGCCCTGAAGGGAGATGCTGCCAAGAAGCCAAAGGCTAAGGTAGTTTGATATAAGTGTGATTAGAAGGGTCACTTTGCAAATGAGTGTCGGTCAGAAAATGGGAAGAAAGATGCAAATAAGAAAAATGTGAAGTGCTTCAACCGTAATCAAGTTGGGCATTACAAGAATCAATGTCCAGTGCCGATCAAGATGGATAAAGGAAAGGTCTTTTCTATCGGATCATCCAGGCCCACTGCAGCAGATAAGGGAAAGACTGTGATGGAAGGTACATTTTTTATTTAGAGTATTCCAGTTAGAGTACTTTTTGATATTGGTGCATCACACTCATTTATATCTCATTGTTTGGTTGATAGATTATGCTTAGAACTCACGTACCTTGTTACTTCCTTAAGAGTTGCAAATCCTATTGGAGGATATGCAACTCTAGGGTTGAGATATGACCAGTTAGAATTTGATTTGTAAGGTCATAAATTTGCATGTAGTTTGTATGTTATATTTCATAGATGTCTGGATTATTTTGGGAATGGATTGGTTGAGTAGGTATGAGGCTAGAATATTTTGCTAGGATGAAGAGATATCACTGAGACACCCTGATAGTCATAATCGAGTAATATTCCTAGTAGAGAATACTGACTGGAGTGTTAGTGCTTTGCTGAATGCTATGAAGATAGGAAATGAGTTAAGTCAGGTTCATGTAGCAAGAGAGTTTGCAGATGTCTTTGAGTTAGTCACCGGAATACTCTCGAAAAGTGCTGTTACGTTTAGAATAAGTCTTATGCACAGAGCCAAACTTGTGAGCAGACCACCTAGTAGAATGATACCAATTGAGATGAAGAAATTGAAGGTGTAGCTAGTGGATTTAGAAGGAAGGAAATTTATTAGGTCAAGAAGTTCACCTTGGAGAGCGGCTGCGGTGTTCGTAAAGAAACCAGACGGTTAGTTAAGGATATGTATTGACTATCGTAAGCTGAACGAAAGAACAATTAAGAATAAGTATTTTTGCCAAGAATAGATGGTCTGTTCGACTAGTTGAATGGAGCCCGAGTGTTTTTTCAGTTGGATTTTGCGACAGGTTTCCATCAGTTAAGAGTGGTAAAGGACGGAATTCCTTTGACAGCATTTTGGACTAGGTATGGTTCATATGAGTGGTTGGTGAAGCCATTTGGATTAACGCACCCGCTTTCTTTGTGGATTTAATGAACCGTGTTTTCTGAGAATACTTGGATAGGTTTGTTCTGGTGTTTACAGATGACATATTAGTATACTTTAAGGATGAGAGAGAGCGTGAAGTTCATCTTAGAGTGATACTTGAGATGCCGAGGCAGAATGGGCTAAAGGTGAAGTTTACCAAGTGTCTTTTTGGAAGAAAGAGGTTAAGTTTCTTGGTCACATTGTTTCAGAGAAAGGATTGTCAATCGATCTTGATAAGATTGAAGCTGTTAATAATTGGAAGAGACCGGAGATGGTGAATGAGATTAGAAGTTTTCTTGGACTGGCTAGCTACTGCTGGAGATACATTAAGGATTTCTCGTGGATAGCAGCACCCTTAACTAAGCTAACCAGAAAGGAGGTGAAGTTTGTTTGGTCCGACAAATGTGAGGAAGCAATCCTTAAGTTAAAGCATTTGTTAATGCACCCGATCCGATAAATGTGAGGAAGCAATCCTTAAGTTAAAGCATTTGTTGACCAATGCACCCGTGTTTGTAGTTTTAGACGGAAACCAAGAGTTGGTGGTATATACTAATGCATGTGGAACTGGATTAGGAGCAGTGTTGATGCAGAATGGTAAGATTATTGCCTACGCATCCAGACAGTTTTGACTGCATGAAGTAAGATGCCCTACTAATGATTTGGAGTTGGCAGCAGTAATCTTCATGTTGAAGATATGGATACAATATCTCCTAAGGGAGAGGTTTGAGTTCTATACATTTCATGTGTCTTTAAGATATTTGTTCTCTTAGAAGGAGTTGAATATGAGACATCAGAGTTGGCTTGAGTTTTTGGTAGCTTATGATTTAGGTATAGAGTATACACCAAGAAAAGGTAATATGGTAGCAGATGCTCTTAGTAGAAAACATCAGAATGTGGTGCTAGCTATGTTGGCAGAGTAGAAAGATTTAAAAGCTTTAGCCAGTTGTGGTGTGTAGTTAAGATAAAATGTTGGTTCTAGTCAGAGTTCTGCTAGGTTGTCTTGTTTAGAATTTCGACCAGTATTGATTGAGAGAATTGCTTCTAAGAAGGAGGATCCAGCTTTAGCTAAAAGGGACAGAAGACTTGAGGTTGGAACACAGATTGATGATTTAAAGGATTTTAGTCTTGACCAAAAAGGATGGATAAGAAAGAAGGGACAGTTGTGTGTTCTGAATATGGAGAACTTGAGAAAGGAAGTTCCTAGAGAATGTCGTCGATCCAAGTTTACGATTCATCCTGGAGAAACCAAGATGTATCAGGATGTGAAGAGGAGTTTCTATTGGGAAGGAATGAAGAGAGATGTTGGCTTGCGGGTTAGACAGTGTGCAAACTACAACAAGCGAAAGCTAAACATCAGAAGCCTAGTGGATTGCTTCAACCTTTAGAGATTCAAGTTTGAAAATGGGATTTGATATCTATGGATTTTATAGATGGGTTGCCAAGGTCAAATAGAGGTAATGAAAGTATATGGGTTATACTGGGCAGACTAACTAAGAGTGCCCATTTCATTCCAGTTAAGTCAAGTAGGACGAAACTTGTTTTAGCTACGTTGTTCACCAAGAACATAGTTAGACTGCATGGAGTTTCTAGCAGTAGTCACTGACAAAGATGCTTTTATTCACTAGTGAATTCTAAAAGAGTCTACAGGAAGCGATGGGTACCAAGCTTTATATGAGTATTTCATATCACATTCAGACAAATGGGCAGACAGAGAGAGTCGATAAGATACTCGAGGATTTATTGAGAGCTTATGTATTGTATTTTGGTGGTCTTGAGAAGATCACCTACATTTGGTTGAGTTTTCCTATAATAATAGTTATCAGACTGGTATAGGAATGCTCTGTTTGAAGCTATGTATGGAAGGCCATGCAAATCACTTGTACATTGGTTAGAGACTGAAGATAGATTAGTCTTAGGTCCAGACTTGGTTAGAAAGACGTCAGAGGAGATTGAGTTAATCCGAGGGAGGATGAAGAAAGCTTGGTCTAGATAGAAGAGTTATGCAGAAAAGAGGTGTAAAGACCTGGAATTCTCGGTTGGAGATAAGGTTTTCATTAAGGTATCACCTATGAAAGGTGTGGTACGGTTTAGAAAGTCCAAGAAGTTAGCTGCAAGATATGTTGGTCCATTCCAGATTTTAGGGAGGACTGGAAAGCTCACATATAGAGTTGAGTTGCCGAGCAGTATGGCAGATGCCCATAATGTATTTCATGTGTCTCATCTTCGTAAGTATGTGCATGATACAGAGACTACTAGTCCTTCAACAAGATTGGATGATTTAGTGGTTGAGCCTAATTTACCTATTGTTAGGCAACCAATCGGGTTGTAGCTAGAGATGAGAAAAGATTAAGGAACAAAACATTCAGGTTAGTAAAAGTTCAATGGAGCGACAATGAGAAGGATTATAATTGGGAGATAGAGGACATGATTAGAGATACTTATCCTGATTTGCTTTGAGGGTACGTTTATATTAGATTTATATAGAGAGTTGCTAGTCAGATAGATAGTATGGTTGTTATGGATTGTTATAGATGATTGCTATGTTTAATATTTAGTCCTTACTTAATCTTGAGGATGAAATTCTTTAAGCGGGGTGCATGTAACATCCCTAATTTTTGATAACATTATTCAGGAAATTTAAGTAGATATATTAAATAGAATAATGAAGACAAGGAGATTGAGATTTGAATAAATTATATAGAATCATGCTTATTAACAAAATAAATCAGCTTTAAATTGGTTTAAAGGTTAATTAACTTACACATGGGCATATTGGTAAATAGCCATTATATTTTACACGGCTATACATTCCATATCTTTGTCCATTCACGTTTTATTTTCTCACTTTCACAAACGCAATTAAAAACAAAATATAGCCGGCCATTATCAAAGAGGATAAGAAGAAGATTAAAAACTTAAATTAAGGATCAAAGCTAGAAAGGATTAAGCAACAACAAATCTCAAGTTCCTTATCAAATCTAAGATGAATAATAATCTCATACCATCTCTATTTGTATTATATGATTATATGGTTTTGGTTTATGATTTAAGTTCGTTTTTTTGATAAAATGGATGATGATATGCTTGAGTGATATTATGTTGATTTATTTTAATTCATACGCATACGAATTTGCATGGTTTTGATGTAAAACCAAGAGTTTATGATTTCAGAATGCCGAGGAAATTTTTTGTGTTAAGTAAACCATGATTTTGGAGATGAGTTTTAATTTTTAGAATTTTCCAAGCTATGAAAAATTTATTATGAATTTTTGATGAAAAATATGATATAATTGGGTTTAAAATTTATTTTGAGAACTTCAGGAAGAAATTGGGTCTAAAATTTTAATATGTTTGATTACGTGATGAAATTGAATTTCTATGATTTTTGGTTATTTTTCCTAATTGATTTACTTGGAAAAATACATTATTTCAAAAGAACGACTTTTCTAAAATAATTGGTTTTAGTATATGGAAGGGTTTAAACGTTACATTTTTATTGTTTTGATCTGACATAAATGTGGTAGTTTTAAAATTTAAGTATTTGAAAAAAAATTGTGGCAGTCAATCAATGGTTCATAAATAGGCAAGTTATTAAAAAGTAATTACTAAAAGTTGCTATATTTCAGCCTTTAAATCAAAAAAGGTGTTCCGCCTTTATTAGTATACCCTTCGACTTCATTTTTTCCGCTTCCTTCTAGTCGAAACCTACATAGTCGAAACCTACATAATCGAAACCAATATACAAAGTTTCACTTAGATGGTACATGGTAGATTGGAAGGAAAGCGGAAGTCTTGGTGTTAACAGGTAAGCTTCCAATGGAGTTGAAACCCAACTTCATTTTCGAAAGTTATGTTCTTGCCTTGTTTAACTTAAAGCTTTCGAAATATTCGAAACATATGCTTTCGAAAGAGTTTTATAATTAGATTTCGAAGTAGGTTGTCATGTCATGTTAAAGTATTAATCTTTCAAAGGGTATATTTTTCCTTTAAATAAAAGCTTTCGAAAGGGTTGGTTCCGATTGAGTCGAAACCTAGCCACTACTTTACCTTTCGACTATGTTGACCAACAATTGTTTCAAAAGGTTATCTCTGTTTTAAACAAAGTTAAGTCACCTCAAAATTGCTTTCGAAAGGGTTGAGGGTTTCGAAGGTGGTGGAGTCGAAGGAGGTTTCGATTCTGTCCTTCAAAGATTAATTTTTAAAAGGTCCATACTTTCGACTAGATGGTTCCGACACCATCAACTTTTTCCTAATTTAATTTTCATTTGGTGTAGAAAGAGATACTTCCGTATAAAACCACTTTGACCTAAATGTTTTTTTAAAGAGTAAACCTAATGTTTTTGACAGAGTACTTTTATTTGTTTCGAAGTTATGTTTTAAAGAGTATTTTGATACCATCGAAAGGTACCAATGATTTCGAAAAAGAATATTTTCAAAGTTCTTCAAAGTATACTATGTTTTGATAAGAAGTCTTTGCTTTCGAAGGAGTATATACAGTTTCGAAAGAAACGATTTTATTATTTCAAAACATCAACCCAATTTCAATTTAAAGTATTAGCTATGGCATAAATAAACAAAGTGTTTTGAAATGAAGAAGTTTTCCTTGATTTAAAAGGTTAAAGGATTTAACTATGATATTTATATAAAGAGGATTTCAAAGATAATAAACTATAGGTGTTGGTATTATTTTGTTGTTATGTTTACTTCATCATATATTTATTTACATTGTTATTAACCCATAACTGTATCTTGAAGAAAGGGATAGAATGACCAGTTAGGTTGATCCAGTAGTGAATATAACTTAACAGATGTTAAAATTTTAATTAAAGATATTGGCGGAGGCCAGTAGGTTTACGGTAATCCCATGAAAACTGTACGATATTGGCAAGGGCCAAAAAGTTCATAGTCAGCCCATGAAAACTATGATTTGATACTGGCAGAGGTCAGTAGGTTTGTAGTTAGCCCAAGAAAACTATATCCGGATTATGATATCGACAGATAGTCAATAGGTTTCTAGTTAGCCTATGAAAACTAGTATATGTAAAGTGATATTGGAGTTATCACTAGGTTCTTAGTAATCCCATGAAAACTATGAAACCAAACAGCTAGTCCATAAACATTTAAAAGGTTAATGGTAACCCTTAAAACTATAACAAAGGCAGGTAGTCAGAGTAAATGAGGATGGGTAATTTAGATTTGATTTAATTGTTTTGCGTATCATCATAATATTTTAAAAAACTATGTTTAACCATTATGGATGCAGGAGCTCAATATATGATTTATAAATGTTTTAGGATACTAGTAAGGGAAAAAATCGTTCCGCTAGCGGCGTGTTCTCACTAGATGTCCAAATGGTTTGAGATGGTAGATTATTATTCATACCGGGCTTTATGTCTGACTCGAAGTTTTTGTTTTCCCCTTAAACTTTCGGATACTCAATTAATTTTGAGCAGGTTGAGAGTTGAGGCTTTCGGGTGTTCTTTTAGATGAATAAAGCTTCCGAAGACGTCTAGGAGGCAGACTTGTTTGTATAGTTCTTTTAATTTCCGCTGTGTGTTTGATTGTAGAAGCAAACTATTTCATGTTATTACAACGTGATCTGTGAATTGAGATTATGTAATCAATTTGAAATATTTTAAAATGGGATATAGAATTTGTTTGCTATTTAATTTTTTCTCTCCATATTTTGTGTTTTTATGTATCATGTATCTAATGTCGTCGTATTTGGTCGCCGAGGATTAAAATTGTTGATGACTGCAACATCCGTACCTGTTAGTTTTAGGTCTCCAAGTAGGGGATATTACAGTAACAGCACTATGTACAGTTAGCAATCTAAAGATGTTTGGACTATAGGTGGATGTAATAAATAGGAAACAAATATAATATAGTAAGGCATTTTTTTAATTAACACAAATTTCTTTCAGGACTTCTTTTTGAGTCAAAGAGCCCAAGTGATATGGCCCGTTTAATTGACGCAGTCTTCAGTTGGGCGTATGAACTTTAAAATATATTCAAAGGAACCATTTTTTTGATTGATCATAAACTTAAGAAAGATTATTCTGCAGCTGCAGCCAAAAATATTTATACAATAGGAAATGTAATGAACAGAAATTAAGAAACCAAAATAATAACTGAGGCATAGGACAAAGATAAAAATTAAAAGAAGATATAAAGTTGGAGGATGTGATAAAATCTAATGAAACGAAACAGTATTTGCGTGCAGTAAATACTCAAGCTGTATTTTACAGGAAATTGCTTCAGTATTACACAGTGGATGATTGCTTTGGGGAATAACTTTGGTATCAGAAAGTACACAAATTATATTGCGTTTATTTTTCTTTGGTGGTACTAAAAAGAGGAAAACTGGATGACCTTAGCAACATACTAAAACAAATATGGATCATTGTTCATTTATTGCATTTTTCTTTCTCGCTAAAGATTAAATAAGATTTGAAACACCTCTTTTTTTAAGAAAATGATCGGCGGCTGCTCGCCGTCCAAAAAAAAGCCGAAAATATTATATTTGGTAGTCTTATGAAATATCTGGTATTTAGAAGAGTATAGTATAAAATTTCATAATTGCTTTTAGCAATGATATTAGAAATAGAAAAACAAGATGCGCTTAGCACCACGCTTGTTTTAAATTATAAATGTTTTCAAATGTTAGAAACCTATATTAAGTAGAAAACTAGGGAGAAATAGGGTAAGGAAAAGGAAAAATAAGATTAATGTGGGTACATTAAAATAACATTCACTTAAATTTCAACAGAAAAGCATGAAGATAATCATTTTAAAAAGAAACAGTGAAGAAAATAGTGAATAATCACAAAATAATATATTTTTTACCGGTGAATGGTGAATAAGAGAGAAACTATTATTTTCCATGCTTTGAACTAAGTATTAACTAGCAAAACAAACAGAACAAAAAATGATTAGCAAAACTACTTTCACATTTCACTTTTATTACAAAATATCCAGGTTAACTATGCTCTATGAATCAAAATAGTCAGATTTCTTACGTCTATCAAATATATCACGGTCAAATATAAAAAGGAAATTTTTTTGACCACGCACTTAAATTTAACTAATCAGAAACATATCTAACTGCTTAAATCCGGCACAAACACAATATTGTTTTTAACTAACCGGAGCACATTAAAACACAAATAAATTGTAATATCAGTAACACAATTATGTCAAAGGCTAATCGATTTCTGACTACTCAGCTAACAAAAAATTATCCGTAATTGGGCCTAGCTGTAGGCAGAATGCTGGAAATGAAAGCGGCGGAAAGCGGCTAGGCAACATCTTTGAGACGGAGTGGAAGAGTGCGGGATCCGGTCGAATGGATTTAATTGGATGTAGGGAGACTTTGTTTAATTGGCAAACGAGAATAATGAATAAACCCTAACTCTGATATAGGAATTTATGAAGGAAATCAGATTTAAAATTATGAGAGGACATTGGGGCTGGAAGAACGGATGAGGCCTTGTACTGATTAGGGTATTTCAGGGAAAATGATGGTAAGATGGCCTAAAATTGTGTTAATAATCTGTAAGTATCATTTGCATTGGTAATTAGAATGAAAAATTAGAAATACTCAGCAATTATTACTTGGATAAAATATAGGTTTCTTTTAGTACTATGATTTGGTCAAGTAATGTATATCTATTGATATATCACCATACACGTATGTTTCTTTCTCCACCCTAGCTCAAATTAAAAAAACAATATTTTCTCTTATGTCCTTCTACGTTTCATATAGTAATAGATCTGCCAAGAGATATTCGAAAAATCCTAAATCCAACTGCATATGAATCTAAAAGGCGGATAAATATCTGATATCTAAAAAAACGGATATGAACGCGGATACAAATATGTCAGCATCCGAAAATCATCCGTTTAGTTTTTGTTAAGATTATAGTTCATATTATACGTAGTTTAGTACAGTAAAGATATGCATTAATTTTTTTTGTTAAGCTAGTAGTTGAAATTATATGCACTAATTGCATATGAAACGCTCAATCATTATTATTATTATTAACATCATATTTGTATAATTTTCACATTTTTATAATCAATGAGTTTGAAAAAATATTAAACCAAATTTTTTTATTTATGTTTATTGATTTATTGATCGTCAGCGGGTATGATAATTATTCGATATTCGTCCATATCCATAGATGCCGATATTCGATTTTCAAAAAGGATTTCAGATACTTAAGCAGATATGATACTATTCGCATCCAAAATTATCCTTTACTGGACATATACAGCTGCATGGTTTCTTCATTTCTAATCTAAAATATCAATGAAAAAATAATTTATCATTTAATGTTATATGCAATCCTTTTCAATAAAACCCATTTGAAAAATGGGCATGGGAAAGGATAATTGCGGAGCGTTAACGGATTTAGTCTATATTCTAAACAATAAAACAGGCATAGGGAAGAAGTTGAAAAAAAATTAGTCTCAGGGATAACAAGTTTGTTTTGTAGTCTGAAGAACACTTTATAGTGTAAACATAAAATGATAATTGCAACTATCATTCTGTGATTCACACAGAAAATTGCCTTTCATTCTAAAAACCAAACTGAAACTAAATTTTTCTTCAACTTTTTCTCTGAGTCTAAATACTCCTATTCTAAACATCTTAAATGGTGAAGGTTTTTCTTATTGTGTTATTTTTGCAATTTGTGGTCAGTTACATCTACTTAAAAAATTATAGAAATGTTAAAAGCATTTTTTTTAGAAAACTCGATTCAACAAATATCAAAAATGCATCGAAAATGTGAAACTACTTCGTAGACATACATCAATGCAATGTTTTTCTTTCCACTTTGTCTACATTTTAATCTACTTATTCAAGTTTAACTATGTTAATATAATGTAAATATGAACTACTGAATTTCTTTATTTTTTAAAGTAACTACACTAACAATATATCATGCAATGTGAGTGAGGACCCTTTAAGCTACACATACTACTAAAAAGGGGTCTTTCATTTCTTGATATCCATGTCCATCCAAAGATGAAATTTAATTGAACGATCATTAATTAATCGGTGTAGATGCTTTAGCTGCCACTAAAAGCGCATGTTATCCTTCTTAGCCTCGCTTATAATATTTTCAACAGGCACACTTTTTGATTATAAGTACCAACCTTATAAACACATGCAATTTTATCATTTGCAACACTCAAATGCAGGGGCATTAAATTGCAATCAACAGGTGGCAAATATAAAACGAAATATCCCAGAGCTTAAGTTAAAGCATAAAACACCATTATCTTTAGAAGTAAAATATCCCCAAAAGAAACATGTTCCATTGTTGGATGGCATCCAAGTATTTCCAAAATGATTAACAGATAAAAGATCACTAATTAGCCTTCTCTAAGAGCCCGTATTCAGGCTAGTTAGCCATAGAATGCCGATCGAAATTAGTTTAAAAAAATATATACTGCATTCAGTAGTATACCAACGAATTTTTAAAATGGAATATGTAGTGGGATGTATTTAGCACGACTCTATGTAAATCCTAATTTGGATTTATGAATTTATGAAGGAAAATCAGATTTATAAATTACGATACGACATTGATATGGGGCTGAAGAACGTATGAGGCCCTATATTTTTTTCTAGGGAAATGAGCAACCCTCATAAGGAGAAGAGCACTCATATAATTTTGTTTCACACATAAAAAGGAGTTACTGATAAATTTAGCAAGTAGCAAAACCCTCTCATACAACAAGAGAAAAAATAAAAAGCCCTACCAAAAACCTATGTAGCTAAGGTGTAATAATCCATCTTCCTTACACCGAAAGATGACGCTTAATACATCCACGTATTTATGTGCCGATCATTTAAGTGTCTAAAAGACAGGTCACTATGGTAAAAAGAAAAAGAAAAGACAAAAAGAAAGGCAAACACAGACTCTCACAATGCAAGGCAATCGTATATAATATTCAACCTAAGATAATACATAACATCATTCCCAAATAAATATCAGATTACACAAATACCAACTTCAACCAAAAACAATTATAACTGCATGTTCCCACAATGCTGGTACAAAAAATACATATACACGGTGAAATGTAAAATAAATAGCTAGCTGACGTCGAAGCCACCTGCTCCACGCTCCTCCAAAATGCATCCGTGAGGAACCTGGAATACTTGGCTACTCATACAAATTTGAGTACCCAAGACTTTTAGGGAAAGAAAATAAAACTCCGAGTCAAATATGTGTGTGGTGTGAGTAAACTCCCAACAATCGAATTATTATACTTGTAAAACCCATTTTAAAAATAAAGGTATCTCGTAAGACCACGCCATACATAAATATGAACAGGGTTTTGCCTTACAATGACCAAAACATTTATAATAGAATATCTAGTGATAGTATAATAATGCGTAAGGTTTGAAGTAAGTAGACAACATAGTTGGAATGATTGCATTTCACTTTACAACATATTTGGGGACAACTAAGACCGCAAAGGCACCTGTTGGAAATTGGATTCCATCAATGACAAGGCTAACAGGGTACCTCTGTCGCAGTTCACCTGTAGAAAAACATACTAAGATCAACAAGAACATCATGCACCCATGCTACGCAAGACCAACCTACTCATTACTGGATAGTACCGAATACGATCATCCCGTGGGTGTAGCTAAGAACCGCACTGGGCCTGAAGCATATATCAAAAGAAATAATATCGATCTAGATCAGAGATGACCATACGCTAGTGGGTGCGAACCACAAAACCTTGATGTATATCCCATGTTATAGCCATTCCCGGTTGTGATGTTTTGGGCTACGCTTTAACTTTCTTTAGCAATCCCATTTGGAATGCTAACACCGCCTTTCAGGCTACAATGCAATGCTAACAAAGTTGTTCATGATATAAACAAAACGAATGCACTACTTCTACTACATCCATTTTGGAATCATCCTTAGGATTTGTAGCAAGTTGCGCTTGAACTTTAAGATCTTCGTCTTCGCGATGTTTTCGATTCGAAGGCTTACATTCGTTTGATGTGATTTTTGGATAACTCGTGCTATCCGATCTCGATCTCTTCAAACCAACCTTCAATAAATTTAAAAAAGTCAAGTTATTGATAGTGGACAATTCCGCTATCAGGGGTGCATATAGATTTGCATATGAAAATAAAACATCCTATACATATCCCATGATTAATAATGAAGTCGGACAAGTTAGAAAAACTAACTTTGACTCGACGTACATTCTTACTTCTTGTGATAAAGATGGGTTTCCATTCCTCGGAATTTGGTGTTAAGCATACGATGAAACATCTTAAATATACTTAATTTATCATGATCCATTTATCAAAATTAATTCTCTTATATTTATCACATTTCCGAAATTTCGATTTCTATATCCCTCGCCTAAAAAATCAAGTTCTTGAACTCATGGATACAGGAAAGTCTACTCATTGGCTTTTAGTGCTAAATACAAAATGACTTACTTTCAATAAAACGTGTCAACGTTTTAGTATAAATTATCCGTACTTGTTTGGTTAATTAATGGCACAGACAAAGAGAATCCCTGGTATTTAAACATTCTTTGTAAAAGAGTGGTGCTTTTTTAAAACAAACCGATTCTTATGAATGAAATAATTAAAACTAAGGGCTTTATTACATAATAATTAAATCTTAATTTAATCATAGTTAAATCTTAACTTAATTATTAATTAATTAATAATTAACCTTAATTAATTAATAGTTAGTTAATAATTAAACCTTTCTTAAATAATTATTTACATAATTAACTTTTACTTAATTAATAATTAATTCCCTTACTTAATCAAGTAAATATTGTTATCTTACTTAATTAATTAAATAATCTTTAACCCTTATTTAACTAATAAGTAATAATTGCCTTTTAATACTTTCAATATATTTGACAATAGGTTTTCAATATTTAAACGAAAACACTTTTAATTTTACACAAAAGTGTTTGCTTTATGAACTGCATAGCGACCATCGTTATGGATGCCATATTCTCAAAACTAGTTTTATATACCAAATAGCCTTCAAGACCTTACCTTTTATGTTTTAACTTTCTTTTTATAACTTTGTATAAGGGTTTTGGAAACTAAAAAGTTAAGTTTTCTTTATATAAAAAACTTAACTTTTCTATAAAACATGTACGTAAAAACAAGTTTAAATTAAGGGATCTTGATGTCACAAATTCAAGCATTACTTTCCAAACAATATATCACATCCATAACATAAGTTCATACACTTAAACAAATGTAATTACATCTCTTTATAAGAGTAAATATCACTACAATAAAGGAAGGAGAAGATGAAGCGCAATCTCGAAATAAAGACCAATATGAAAACTAAGAAAGTCAAGCTAAGAGAGCTCTTGAGCAATCAAATAGTTTAACCTTTGAAGACGATGGAGGTCACCACAACAACATTCTCAACCAAATCACAAAGGATACGATAAAATATGTACTCCTTAAATTGGAGAATATGTTACTCTACAAAAGGCTCCTTTTTCAGAAGAAATAATCGTAGTTGGCATCCATCCTCACATTCCATTCCCCTACTAAAATACGATGGAAATACTTATCCAGATGATCATCTTGTAGCTTTTGAAAGTCGGATGGACTTATATAATGCTCCTAGGCCAGTTTTATATAGACTCTTCACATCACTTTCCAGGGAGTAGTTGTCAAATGGCATAGGCACTTTAGAAATGAACCATCCATTCTTGGGAATAATTCTCTTGTAAATTCATAGCATAATTTCACATATGTAGAGGCCCAATAATAGGTTCTTACATGTTAGATGATATCAAACAAAGGCCAGAGGAATTTCTTGATGAATACATTAAAAGATTTAACATGGAAGCATTGAAGGCCGAAAATGCAACCGATGGAGAAAACTGATGATAATTCGCTCAAGGCTAATCAAATAAACTCCTTTTTGGAAGGAACTTCATATTCATGGGTGTAAGGATCTACAACACTTCTATACCCAAGCTGAAAAGTTATTCAAATGGATGAAATGCATCATGTTATGAGAAAAGCTCATTGAAAACATAGAGAAGGAAAGTCCGACTTTAGGCATCTCGACAAGGGACCGAGGAAAAATGAAAAATAAAAGGGGAATCGAGAAGATATTTTTGAATCCAATTATGTAATCCTAGACAAGCCCCTCTCACACATATTCGCCATGGTGAAGGAAAATTAAAATTTTCCTATTCGTTATAGGATCCAGAATATTCCTAAACCAAATAACGGAAGTAGTTATTACAATTACCATAAAGCAAATGGACATGAAACAAATGCCGCATTTTAGCAGAAACAATTCAAGGCATAATTAGGTCAGGATTCCTAATGGAGTTCATTAGGAAAGTTTAGAGGATATCTCATTTTAAATAGGATAACTCAAGTATTTAAAGCCCAACTATTGGTGTAAGAAGGAAGCAGCTTAGCAACCTCAAGTATGTACCCCTATCAAACCATGAAGTCTTATGGCATTAGTTCAACTATGGATTTTCTTCTTTCATAACTGTCTAACTTGATTTGTACTTTTATTTATACTTTGACTTGTGCTAAAAATTGTACATGTATTAACATAAAATTTCGATGTCATTGTAGGTAAAAACAAAACCAGTCTATGGCATTCAACAGACTCTTGAAGGATGAAAAATTTCTAGGATGAAATGACTCATCCTTGAATTAATGTGGTGTTAAGGACTTCTCCCATGGAACTTTGTATTATCTTTAAAGCTAAAATTGTAAACTCATGAAAGGTAAATAAGTAAAAATCACCAAAAAAGAGGTTCTTGGGAAATGCATGCTCTTATTCGTGAATGTCTATTAGACCATGCATTCTGGCTTTTGATTCACGAATAAGACATCTCTTTTTGCTAAGTAAACCCTGAGGAAGCATAACCATATATACTATTTACAATGATTTTGTTTTCAATTAGTTATTCTACCATTTGGGGAGAATTTTTCTAAATATGTTTCCAAGAAAGCCGATTTCAAAAGTCAAAAAGGATTATCTCTAATTACTCTATAAATAAGGGAAATTAAGTGTTCGTTTATTTTAAAGACAAACCTGCATAATCTCCAAAGAATATTATTTGGCATTAGTAAATGCACACCAAGGATTTCGAACGAAGCAATTCCAATATTTCAAAGTTTTCTAAAAACCACTGGCGAGGAGAAGCTTATTCATGCTTTTCTAGGAAAAGTTTTAAATCCATTAAAATTTCAGTAACAAAAAATCAGATTAGAGAATCCTATTTTCAATTAAAAGACCATTGGCTCATGAATTACCTATTTGAGATCTGTGTCTCTGCTATGAGAATAGTTTTGAAAACCCTTGCAGAAGGCAGCATTAAGAAAAGATTCTTTTATTAAAAGGATTTGCATATCCAAACTCTTTTTGAGAAACTAATCCCATAATATATTAGAAGGGTTCATTTACAAGAATTTTCTCTCTCTCAAAAGAGACTACGACAAAAAATACTAATATTCAAAAGAGTTAACATTTCAATTAGCCAAAAAATATTTTTATATACAAGCTTTAATGCCTACAATACTATGCTGTAGCACCTTTTAGAGAGAAGGAAAAAACCTACAATGCTATTCCGTAGCACCTCCTAGAGGGAGGGTGTAACATCCCCTATCTAGAAGCCTAAAGTTAAGCACCACAGATGCTGTAGTCATCTATAGTGTTAACTTCCGACGACTAAATACGATTATGTTAATAGTATCCATACTACCATAAGCACTTGAATGTGAAACAAAATTACAGATTTCAAAAACAACATTTTACTGATTACAATTCGAGGCACACGTTTCACATTCAAATTGCATAATCCTACAATCATTTCCCAGGTAAAGATCAAATAAAATCATTACATAAGTATGCTAAGAGTGACATACGATGATGCCCCTTTGGTTGACCAGAGTACTATATTGCAATAACTGGCATAACACAACATAGCAAAATAAAACAACAAAAACTCTTAATTAGCTATCCATCAGCCTCATGCTAGTCTTCGGTAGGTTTAGTCGACATCCTACTAAAAACTTGTAAATCTCAACCTTCTGTCTACTCAAATCAATTTTGAGCACCCGAGAGTTCAAGAGGAAAACATAAACTTCAAGTCAGACATAAAGTCTAGTGTGAATAATACTATACATCTCGGTTGTTGGACATCAAGTGAGACCACGTCCCTTAGCTGAATTGGTTTCTATCATTAACATCCTTTTAAAACATATCTTTCGCAAATCTTTATCCTACAACCAAAAATGGTTAAAACTATAAAGCATTATTATGTAAGCATACATATCAAGTAACAAATGAACTATCTATTCAAACACTTAAGTTTTGTTTAGCTAACTACTAGCCTTTGGCAGACTCAGGCCAACCAGATGATATAAAAAAAAATCTAATATCTGTTAGACATTCCTTTTCTGGACGGTCTGTCCTTAACTTATCTGGCGGTCAGTCCCTAACTTAACTTTTTCGCGGGTCATCAGATCCTAATATTTTTGCGGGCTAACCAATAACCTATCTGTATACAATTATATATTCCATTCTGTGTGTAATCATAATCTTAGTCTTACCCTGTGACAAAGCCCTACACACTGGAATTTTGGACAAAATTAGTTGGGGCTAATAGCTAATGTATAGGGCAAAACTCTATACTAGTCTCATCTGGTATTCTAATATCTGCTTTATTTTACTTAGGGTGATCTTCCCTTAAATTTTCCATGAAAACCTTTTATTCCCAAACTGATTAAAAACCTTAAAATCAAACTTAAACAAGAAAAATAAATACTCTATGCTTTACTCAAAATTCCCTTGCCATATATATATATATATATATATATATATATATATATATATACTTTGCCCGAAATTTTTTTGATGAAAACATTTAAAACTTTGAAAGTACCCATTTCGAATCCATTGAAAGTACCTCTTTTGAAATCAAGTAAAACCTTTTTTCTAACCTAGGCCAAAAGGCCAAAGCAAGCCCTTTCGAAACCTTTCACATGAACCTTTCAAAACCGTTCATTTCCATCCTTTCAAAACCATTGAAATCCTTTCCTTCGAAAACTTTAAAACTTAGACATCTTTCTTTAAAACCTTTAAACATTGCCTTTCAAAAATCTTTGGAAGACCTTTCCTTTCAAACTTTTCAGAACAGTTATAAAACCTTCCGTTCAAACCTTTCGAAACCACTAGAAAACTACCCCTTGGAAACCTTTCTTTAAATACTTTCGAAAGTATCAAAACCTTTATAAACAACACCCTTTCGAAAGCATTTGGGTTCAATTTAAAATATGTGGAAATATCTTTCGAAACCATTTAAAGCTATCTTCCTCAAAAGCATTATATTATACCTCAATAGAGCAAAAGGGGCATTGAAACCATTTAAGTCGAAAGCATTCCTTTCGAAAAAAGATGGCCTTGAAAACAACCTTTCGAAATCATTTAAGAACTAGCCAAGTTTTAAATGCAAAGTATACCTTTCGAAACCATTGACTTCGGAAGATAGAAAGCAGCAGCTAGGAGTTTCAACCCCTTTGAAAGCATTCGTTTAAAACAAAGGGCACAACCCATCTGAAACCTTTCCTTTAAAACAATTAGACCTAGTTGAATGTCAACCACGTCGAAAGCAAACCATTCGAAAGCATTGCAGGCGCATTTTAATTTAAAAACAATGATACATTTCGACCCTATCAGAACCTATAGTCTCGACCCAATTACTTCTGCCTTTGTCCAATTCACTATGTACCAAATTATTGATACCATATGCATTGGTTTCGATAGCAATGGTAACGGTTGTACTTGGTCGGAACCCCTATGCCAAAAGTGCAGAAACATGCCAAAAACATGTAAAAAATGATTTTAACTTTAAAATGAAACACTTTCAACTAACCTAGTATGTTTTTCAAATTCTTCTTGATTGCTAATTTTCTTTTCTAAAAGTGCTGCCAAAATTTCAGAAGTAAACTATTTATTTAATTTACAAAATACACCTTCTCCTTTTATAAATATATAACATTTAAGTCACATGCCTTAAATAATTTTATATATTCATCAAAACGCTTAGGAAACTTCTACAAAATTTTTATTAAATCAAATTTAATATGTTTTCTAACATATATTAATTTCAAACCCAAAATATTAATTATTTACCCTTAAATGATTTAATACCCAAATGCACAATTTCTATACTAGAAAATTAACGTAAAATCCACAATAATTCAGAAATTATGAAAATTGAAACCCATTTCTAAAATATCAATTCCAATCTAAATATAAAATTGCAAGGCATTTGAATATCATTTAATAGGGTTTTCATATTAAAACATATCATAAGATCTATATGAACAAGCATAAATCATCAACAAGCATATATAACCATTTAATCATTCAAAAACATGGCATAATCATGAAAAATACTTCGGATTCATCTTAAAACTGAAAATACTTAAGAAATTTGAGACGTGGTCGTTATACACATTAGCTTTAAGATTAAGAAGTTTAGGATTTGAATGGACTTAAGTTGATTAAGCTTCCCTTGAATTCTTTATCTTCCTCTTGTTCTTGCTAATGGTGACCGATCTCGGTTTTAATTCTTGCAAATGAAATTTTTGTGTGCACGACTTAAGGGTTTAAGATATTAAAATGCTCCTTTTTCTATTTCACCCCTTCTCTATTTCATTTTAACTCTTCTTTATTTAATTGGTTACATGGCATGGCTACCCCTTATTAATCACTTCCTTCGCCTTTCTAGTACGACACTCATTCACAAAATTCCCCTTCTTGTCGCACTTAAAGCAAACAACCTCGGACTTTCCTTTCTTCCCTACTCCACCCTTCCGTGCACTCTTCTTATGAAAGAACTTCCTGGACCTACTTCGCCCAACCTGGACCTCCTTCGCCTTACTCTTCTCCAGAGAAGCAAACATCTCCTCATGTCCTAAAGCCATCTCTACAACCGCATCACAGGGATCTCTAATATGAGGTAATGTAGCGCTGGTCAACTCAGGCTTCAGCCCCCTGATAAACTTCTCATTCTTCTTCATCTCGGTATCAACAGTGGCATAACCATATATAGCCAACTCCTCAAACCTTCTAACATACTCTAAAACATTCATCTCCCCTTGCTTTAACTCAGCAAACTTCCTAAGGAAAGAAGATTGCACCACAATAGACATGAACCTCTCGTGGAACCTCCTCTTAAACTCTGCCCATGTCATCGTTTCCTCATCCATAATAACTGTCACCATATTCCACCCAGAATAAAGCTGCTCCTTTTAGCTATCTCGAAGCAAGCCTCCTTTTCTGCTCCTCATTGAGCCCTAAGTCAGCAAAAATCCTCTGACAATGCAGCAACTAGTTCTGCACTTCTATAGCATCTTCAGTTCCAATAAATGGCTTCCCTCCAAGCCTAGCATAATCTCTACTCAAACTAGCGTAATTGTTGACCATCGGAGCTTCTTGAATTCCAACTCCAACATTCCCTCCAACAACTCCAGCAGCAGTTTCAACTTGCATCATATTCATGAAAAACTAATACATAGCTCCTATATCCACTTTTGGGACTCCAGCACCAACATTCCCCACTTGTGCATGACCTTGGTTCCTATTAGTATTTGGTCTGGCATTACCATTTGTAGCAGTGCTTCCTCCAAGATTCACTCTTCCACTTATTGCGTCCATATCTGTATTCAAGCCTTGTGAGGTACAGAAGAATAGCCTAAGAGTGATACGAGAATAAAGATATAGCGTATACTTATACATAGCAAATACAAGTACGTAACTAAAGGATTATGTCATACTCCAATCTTATCTCTAATTCCTTAGGATTATGTTTTCAAAAATCATTTTTAGTTAAAGTTTTTCGTAAACCTATTTTCCAAGTTGTAACATATCTTATCTAGAGGCCCAAAGCTAAGCACTATAGATGCAACATTCATCTATAGTATTAACTTTCGACGACTAAATACTTCTATGTTTACGGTATATATAATATCAGAAGCACTTGAATATGAAACAAAAATCACAGATTTCAAAAACATCATTTACCTATTACATTTCAAGGCACATGTATCACTTTCAAATTACATAATCCCATAATTGTTTCCCAGGTAAAGATCAAATATAATTATTACATAAATACGATAAGAGCGACATATGATGATGCCCTCTTGGTTGGTCAGAGTACTATATTTCCATGCATAATATAGCACAATGAAAATAAAATGACAAAAGCAGCATCTCTTAATCAGCTAACCATCATCCTCCTGCTCATCTTTGCTAGCTATATTCGTCATCCTACTGAAAACCTATAAATCTCAACCCTCGGCCTACTCAAATCAATTTTGAGCACCCGAGAGTGAAACGACCCATAAATCTGTACCCCTTGAGTTAACATTATTCTACAACAATCAACTCAAGTTGTACAGAAAAACGAACCATTTGGATTAAAGAAGAAGAGGTAGAAGGAGAAAATAGAAAACAACAACAGTATCTAACCATCGCAGCGAAATAAAATATAATAGATAATAAATGATCTTTACTCAAAATCAAATATATCTGTTTATATATTACATAATCAGAGTACATCAATCACAGCTCAACATCAATATCATACAATGGATACTCAACAACTCAAACAGCGGAATATATATATAAAACAAGTACGAATATACGTATCATCATCCAGCTCGTCTCCTGAGCTCCACAGCATCTCCTGTATCCTATAATACTCGGTCTGACCTGAGCATTACAGTTAAATAACACCCGAGTCAGTCTGGATTACCAGCGTGAGAAAAATCACACTCAATTGATTATTAAAGTTTCAAAACCCTTTGAAAAACAAAAGCATCTCGTAAGACCACACCACAAATAAACATGTCGGGTTTTTACCTTACGATAGCTAAAATATTTTTATTACAGTCCTCTGATATTATAATAGTGTCTATAGAAAGTAAAATAGAATCTAGCTGAAATGCTTGCATCTCACGTTTCAGCAATAGTTGGGCACAATCAAAACCGTACGGGCGCGTATGGAAAATGGATTCCAACTAATGGCTAGGCACTGGGGTACCACCTGTCACAGTACCTGGTCTAGATCAGCGTATCGAGGAGCCACCCTAACTCCCCTACAACACAAGACCGGAACCATCCCTTACTGGACAATCCCGAGCAAGATCACCCCGCGGTTGGGATCAGCAACCACCCACTAAGCCGAAATAAAGGGACATCTAGACAGGGATGACCTCACCCTCCAGTGGGGGCTACCCACGAAGCCTTGCTGCATATCCCCTGATTTTCAGCCATTCCCATTTGATGAGGCTTGAGGCTAAGCGTTACCTTTTTAGAATATATCCCTTAGAATGCCCATCGTCCACCTAACGATGTTTCGCAAGCATTCATCCATACAAGTCCGTCCCGGGTTCGAACGGAACCGAAGGCACTATTCCTACTACATCCAATTTGGAAATATCCTCAGGATTAGTAGCGACTAGCCCTTGCACTTCACTACTCCTTCTTCGAATCCAAAATCGTTTTTTTTTCACGAAAACGTACAAACCGGATCGAAGTGGTTTTCGAGAAATAAATCTCAATCTCGGTCTCTTCGAAACGATCAACGTGTTTGGCCAATATTGATAGTCGGTGATTTAACTATCAATTAATGTTCACAACATCCATCACACAATAAATAATGTCCCAAATTATTTATTTATTTCGAAAATATCTTCACAAGATATATTTTCACTTTTCAAATTCCTTTGAAAACAGTTTCAAAACTATCCGCCTTTCTCAAAATATATTCCAAGTATTTCTATTTCCACTTGGATCACCAAGCACAAAACTCTAGATTTTTAAAATAATTTAAAACATTTGTTATAAAATATATTTAACTTTTAATTTAGCAAGATTTACTTTAATACTCAATTTATAACAATACTTTAGAAATAATTACAATATGTTTACTTTATAAATATAACTAGATTTTCTTCTTTACACAAAATATCAAATCATCCATTAAATACTTATTACGACAATAGATTAACCAAAACACTTGCTTTGGGATTTACTTTAAAATATTTAAATTAAGACTACTTCAATAATTTACTAAAATACATACTATATAATCATTGAAAATAAGGTTATTATTATATAATATAAAACTAGGCTGTCACTTTTCAAATAAATACTAAGTCACTATTTATAAATATTTATTACGGTAATAGATTTTAAAAAAAAATATTTATTTAAGAATTTAAGATAATAAATTTTCTACAACATGCTTTTTAAAACAACATTAAACCTTTAACTTATATCTAAAGTTTACTTTGAACGTTCTTGGCTATCCCGAGAAATATACCCCTCTTCACATTCTTCCTTAAAATTTTCAATTTCAAACACTTGAATCAATTTCCAAATTGATTTCCCACTTACTCCCTTTTAATTCAAAATCTATTGATTTCAGATTTCATTTCTTAATTATGATTTAAAATACTTTAACTAAAAATTCCAATTTTTAGATTTCTCAGTTACTTCCTTATCCTTTTATATAAATTTAAAACTTAAGTTTAAAATAATTCTTTATTCCTTTAAATTAATACCACATAATTTAAAATTCATTAATTACTGTTTATTTAAACTCTTCTCTTCCATACTCAAAATTATTTATTATTATTTTCATATTACTTCTATTTCCTTTCAACTCATTCTTACTTTAATCAAATTTCCTATAATTACTTTACTTACAAATTCATTTCTTTTATTTTCTTTCCAAAATCCAATCTATATAATTTCTGGTAATTCATTATACCCAAATATATCCAATCAACCATAACATTCAATATTCCAATATAACTCATTATAGAATATCAATATTCACAGCAGAGAATATCAATAACCTGTTTTCCCTGCATCCACAGACGTTAGCACCATATAGTACACCAATTACAATATATCATACTATATCACATCGATCAATTCAGCCATCCAAACAATTATTTAAATTTTATCATTTAAATTTAAATTTAAACTGAGTGAGATTAACTCACCTTTTCTTTTTATTTGCAATCCACTTCAATATTGTCTTGGTTTCCTCGATTTTTGACCTTGTATAAACATTAGATGTTTTGATTAATATCAGCGTCAATTGAACATTTTAATTTCCATTTGGTAATTCAATTAACGAGTGATCCCATTTTAGACAATTAAATTTAATTTTAAACTAATCCTCCTTTTTAACAGATTATTTTAATAGCCAAATGATTAAATAAGTTAATTGCTTTAGTTAATATATTTTTAACAATAACTAGTTGGTGAAGATATGATCCTACATTTATATATATATATATCCAGATTACAGTAAATAATGTGTGTTTATACACCCTAATTATCACTATTTTTATCAAATCTGTCATACATTATTTTCTTCAATAAATAACAAAACTGTAGTTTTGTTTATATAAACTTTCTTAATATGTAAATATCTGCAAAACAATAATTACTGTATGAATACATCGATATGAACTCTTTATCGTGTCTATATCGTATATCGTATATACTAGATAAAAGAAATTTACCTCAAATTCGAATTGGATACGAAATCAATCAGCTGCGATTTCGAGAAGTCCAAACCAATCTTCACCTGGAAAAATCCTCCAGAGCACGCGCATCCTCGAACCACTGCCTCAGCCTCCAGTTGCACGACCGAACCCTCAACGCGATTATCCCTTTTTGCTCGCGCGCCAAAACAACGCCAGCGCCAATTCACGCGCACGCGAAACGCCATCTTCCCCCCTCCAGCTGACTCGAAGCAATCGAAACCCTAACCCTCGCGATAGTCACTTCGAAACCGCGCGACCATATCCATTCGTTCCCCCTTCTCGCGGTCATGGTTCAGGCGTCGGCTAAGAATCGAAGTAGATACTCACGAATTAGAAAACGTTGACTTTCGAATGGAGTACACCCCTCCTTTTGATTTACTGATAAGAAGAGGTCGGCTTCGGCCATGATTTTTTTTTAAACTAAAAAGTAAGCTCGGCTTCGGTTAAAGTTGAAAATAAGGGAGAGGACGTTATTATAAAACACGGCTAAAAGCTTCCCTTCGAAGTTTTTTTTTTAATTTGCGTTAACTTGCTTAAGAATGTTCTTATTGAACGGCTCGGGATATTTGTTTTTTTAAAGGAAAGTGTGTTCAAGAAGGATCGGCAAATTATAAAAAAAAGGAAAATACCTTGCGCGAGAAGCTTGCCTTACTACAGTGATGGAAAAGAAGGCTGACGTGAAATTATTTCGACTGAAGGTTAACTGGTTAACCCATGTATTTAAATCGACTATTATCTATGAAATTTCCAACGCGTTTATACATCGTACGTTCACACACTAACTCCGATCAATACGAAATTTGAAATCCGGTAATAATTCAATATTACGGACTCAATGGAACTAATTTCATCGAATTCCGAGACTGTGCCTTCGAAGGCTATTTTTGAATTCAATTTAAATTATAAAATTTTAAAACTGAACAAACCATTGTTAATTTTAGTTTTACAACTTCTATTATCCTCAAGACTATCAATATAAATTTTTCAAGCCTTTAAATTATTTTTAACCGGCTTAAAACTCCAGATTCAACATTTTACCCAATCTCTAATTATTAAATTCTGTTATTTAATTATCAAATAAATAGCGATATTTGCAATTCAAGTTAAGATTGCTCTATTGAATATTTAAAAATCAATTAAATATTCTGATTTTAAATGCTCGAAAATTCCGGGTCGTCACAGAGAGTTTAAGGGTAAAATATAAACTTTGAGCCAGACATAATGCTTGGTGTAAATAATACTATACATCTCGATTATGTGATATTAAGTGAGACCACCCTGCTTAGCGGAACAGGTTTCCCCTCACTAACATCCTTTTAAAACAAATATTTTGCAAATATTCATCCTGCAACAAAAACCGGTTAAAACTGTAAAGCATTATTATGTAAACATACATATCAAGTAAAAAAATAAACTATCTGTTCGAACATTATAGTTTTATTTGACTAACTAATAACCTTTCATTGACTCAAGCCTACCAGACAATATAAACAAAATAATATAACACCTATTAGACACTTCTATTTTGGATGGTCTATCCTTAGCTTATCTTACACCTCTTTTGGTCGGTCTATCCTTAACTTAACTTATCCTAGGATCACCTGATCCTAATGGTTTTGCAGGCTTTCCATTCACATATTTGTATAGAAATATATATTCCATTCTGTGTAATCATAATTTTAGTCTTACCTGTGACTATGCCCTACACATTGGAATTTTGGACTGAGCCAATAGCTAATGTATAGGGCATGACCCTATATAGTCCCATTGATATTCTAATTTCCGAATCATTTTACTTAGGGTGATCATCCCTTAAATTTTCCATGAAAACCTGTTGTTCTCAAACTGAAACTTAAACAATGAAATAAATACTCTATGCTCTACTCAAAATCCCCTTTCCATGTTGTATATACTTTCCTCAAAACTTTGTTGATGAAAACATTTAAACCTTTAAAAGTACCCCTTTCGAATCCATTGAATGTACCCCTTTTGAAACCATTGAAAGTACTCCTCTAAACCAAGTAAAACCCTATTTCTAATCTAGGCCGAAAGTCTAAAGCAAACACTTTCAAAACTTTTCACATAAATCTTTCAAAATTATTCATTTCCATCCTTTCGGAACCATTGAAAACCTTTTCTTTGAAAGCTTCGAACCTTAGACATCGTTCTTTAAAATTTTTAAACGTTTCCTTTCAAAATCTTTGGAAAACCTTTTCTTTCTAACCTTTCGAAAAAATTATAAAACCTTCCATTTCAAACCTTTCGAAACCATTGGCGAACCACCTCCGAGAAAAATTTCTTCAAAACCTTTCGAAAGCATCAAAACCTTTCGAATGCATCAAAACCTTTATAAACAATAGCCTTCTGAAAGCATTTGTGTTCAATTTAAAACATGTGGCAACATCGTACGAAACATTTGAAGCTATCTTCTTCAAAATCTTTGGGTTATACTTCAACAGAGCAAAAACTTTCTTAAAACTATTTAAGTCGAAAGCATTTCTTTTTAAAGAAATTCCTAAGCAAAAAAGTGATGGGGTCGAAACTAACCTTCCGAAAGCATTGGAGAAGTGGCCAAGTTTTGAAAGAAAGTATACATTCAGAAACCATTGACTTCGAAAGATAAAAAGTGATAGCTAAGGGTTTTGACTGCTTCGAAAGCATTCGTTTAAAACAAATGATGCAACCCATTCGAAAACATTTCCTTTAAAACAATTTGACCTAGTTGAAAGCCAACCAAGTTGAAAGCAAACCCTTCAAAAGCGTTGCATGCGCATTTTCATCTAAAAATAGTGACACATTTCGACCCTATCGGAACCTATGGTCTCAACCCATTTAATTCATCCTTTGTCCAATTCACTTTATACCAGGTTATTAATACTACGTGCATTGGTTTCGATAGCAATGGTGGTGGTAGTACTTGTTCGAAACCCTTGTGCCAAAAGTGGCAGAACATGCCAAAAGCATGCAAAAAATGATTTTAACTTTAGAAACAAATACTTTTCAACTAACCTTCTATGTTTTTCAAATTCATATTGGCTGCTAATTTTCTATTCTAAAAGTGCTGCTAAAATTTCAGAAGTAAACAATTTATTTAATTTACATAATACCCTTCTCTTTTTATAAATATATAAAACATTTTAGTATCATACCTTAAGTAAATTTATATATTCATCAAAATATTTGGGAAAATTCTACAAAAATTCTAGTAAATAAAATTTAATTTGTTTTCTGATATATATTAATTTTAGACTCAAATATTAATTATTTAGTTGTAAATAATTTAATACCCAAATAATCATTTTCTAAAGGAGAAAATTAATATAAAATCCATAACAATTCAAAAAATTATGAATATTAAAATTCATCTCTAAAATATCATTTCTAATTTATATCTAAAATCGTAAGGCATTTGGATGCCATTTAATAGGGTTTTCGTAATAAAACATATCATAAAATCTATATGAACAAGCATAAATCATCAACATGCATATATAACACTTTAATAATTCAGAAACATGGCATAATCATGTAAAATACTTTGGATTCATCTTAAAATTTAAAACACTTGAGAAATTTGAGATGTATAATTATTCACCTTAGCTTTGACATTAAGTAGTTTGAGATTTGAATGGATTTTAGTTGATTAAGCTTCCCGTTGAATTCTTTATCTTCCTCTTGTTCTTGTTAATGCTAGCCGGCTCAATTTTAATTCTTGCAAATGAAAGGATCGTGTTGTGTACATGGCTTAAGGGTTTAGGTAGTAAAATGCCCTTTTTCCTATTTTATCCATTCTCTATTTAATTTTAACTCTTCCTTAGTTTATTGGTTACATGGCACGACTACCAATTATTAATCACAAATCTCAATCCCCTAATCATCCCATTATTTAATTAATATAGCTAACTAAATATCCTAAACAATGTTAATAAAAATATGGGTGTTACAGAGGGACAAAAGCCTACGATGATATTCCATAGCACCTCCTAGAGAGAGGAACAAAAGACTATGATGCTATTCCATAGCACCTTCGACAAGAAGGGCTAAAACCTCTAATGTCCCGTTCACCTCTTAGAAGGAGGGTTAGGTCTAGCAACCTTTTAGAGGAAGGTCATTTTAACATAGGCAATAGCCTTTAGAATCGGGGGAAGCCCAACGGAGGCACCAAACATACAAAGAAGGATAAAGATGTCCACATCTCAAAATAAAAGTCAAGAGCCAAGTGAAGAAAGGGTCAATGGAATAAAGTTAACCACCATCAAAAAAAGATGAAGCACGAAAAAGGAGTATAAACAAAAGGAAAAAGGATGAAGATTCCCTACTCTATAGACATGAGTGGATAAGATATCACAAACCATAAACAAAATGGACCAAGTCTTAGCTAGCAGCACATCTGGTGCCTGAAAATTGGCTCCCAGAGCAAAGAAATAAGAAGTTTGCATCCTAAAAGGAAGCGTGGGATAAGTAAGTGGATAAAGAGATCTGTAATTTGAAATGAAAAACAAAGATCTGTACAAAACTGAAGGAATAGTTATTTTTACTATATGAATAAAGGTGACTTCAGTCAAAGAATAGATTAAGTAAACCACTTCTAAATCCTTAGAAATAAGTGGCCCTTTAGGATAAGAGAGTCTATATATTATGGATGTTAATTAATAAGTTATTTAGACGATTGCATTACTGACTGGCCAAGTAGTAGGGCGGAACTTGCATAGTTGAATGACTGACTAGTCAAACGGAGCGAGCATTGTAGCCAACGGAATGGAACTACCTATAAAAAGCTTAACCGTTGAATGGAACTATCTACTAAATAACTGACTGTTCTTACGAAACTACTACTCCGAATGGCTGACTGGTGTTATGGAACTACTATATCGAATGGTTGCATGGCTTTATGGAACTACTCGGCTCCAATGTAACAATAATACTACTAACTTATATGCACTTTAGGAGCTATACATCTATTAATAGGACACTCTCCTTGCAATAGTGAGAATCCTTATTGCTATTCAAGGCAGGAGTTTTAAACAGATCTTTGGCATAGTATTTTAAGTAGAACTTTTGAATTAGAGCAAGGCAGGCTTATGGATCTTTTGTTTAGGACTACTTAGACTTCTGTTACTAGACAGTTTTCCGGTCTTGTACTTATAACGAATAAAAAATTTAGGTAGTTTATTTGCTAAATGAGAACCTAACAAATTTCTGACTAAATACCCGACTATGTGAATTTTCAATTTCCTCATTTCTTTTCATATTGAATTTCCGAATTCTAATTTTCCTTATTGATTTTTATGATGATTTCTTATTGAACCTCTAGTTTTATGAATTCTCGGTTTATTTCATGATTATATAAGGATTTCCTATTGAACTTCTGGATTGATTTTAAATAAGATTTTCCCGATAACAGACATGCTTCCATTATAGAATGGGGTGAAAGGAAAAGAAAGCCTTCTAATCTTCATATTATCAAGCAACATAAGTACCAAACTATTTACTAATTTATAATGAGTGAAAGTTACTAACATACAGTGCAGAGATGAAAATAAAATTATAGTAAAGAGGCGAGGTAAAGCCATCTAAAGTAAGAATTAATACCCACAGGCTGAAGAAAACTTAACCCAAGGAAAGAGGATTTGGAGTGTATGATAGCTTTCTTGAAAGGTTCATTTACTTGAACCAACGTCTGTTGACCAGGTGATATGTCCCATATTTCTATTATTAGTACTAAAAAAGAGTTTGGTCATGCATTTTTTTGAGTACTCTGCTCAATAATATTTCTAGATAGTATCTTGAATTTTAGTTTTAATATTTAGAGTTATCCATCATGGTCTCGTACCAAGGTTATGATCCTAACAAAAGTTATTATCTACTTTGCAGGAAAACAATGAAAGAAATTGCATTGAAGTTTGAGCAGTTTGAAAGAAATTCTTGGAATTTTGTCCTAAAGAACAAAAGCTACTTTCATACTAGGGGCTAAATGTTATCCATGGAATCTTCTCAAGAGTGAAAGTATGAAAGAAGGAGCAATAGCATTAGTAAGGCTCCAAGGGCATTAGGATGGTTAGAAAATGGACTTCAAAGCATTAAGGAGACACCTTCGTCAAGGTCCATATTAAATGAAAAACCACTCCAACTTGTTCGAAGCTTAAAAAATACAAAAGGAGGATCCATAAAGAATGATAGTTGTCATTATCGGAAATCATATTAACTTTGTCGAAACTATGAGGAATATAAAGGAAGGATTTACAAAGAGAAACAACAATCACAAAGCCTTTTGAAAAAAGTCGAAGGGATGCTTCAGTAGAATGTTTAGTAGGCAATGAGATTTTGAAGAAGTCGAAAGGTGACAGAGCTATCCTTTTGCTTCAATGAACTCCTTTTGAAACATAGCTTTTGCATGCATAAAGGAGTTACCTATATATTAAAGGAACCTTTCGAAGGCAATGGATAACATATTTTTTGCATATGTGCCAAGCCCTTCGAAACGATTGGTTTTGCCTTCATTTACCTTCACCAAAAGAACGTTTAGCCAAAGCAACCTTTTGAAAAGCATATATTAGCCTTTCAAATTGGTTGAAACTGTCTACACTTATAAAGGAAAAATTAGACGAGTTCAATATAACTTCCTCAAACACTAAAGGATGGGATTTTGCACTAATCAAAGAGAATGCTTTTGAATGTTATCTTTTGCATAAATGCTTTCTATAGAGCTTTAACTCATTTGAAGCCCACAAAGTACATGTTTCGACAGCGTTGAAAGCCAATGACCTTGCTAACTTACATAGCACATTAACGACTAGGTGAAGAGCACTTCTATACCTTTCACTAGAGTCAGAGGCACCTCGACTTCACTCAAAGGTGGAGTTGGGAAGGCTTCCGGAATCCAACGACGACGAAAGGTCTTCACACCTCCATTTCCACTAAAGTCGAAAGGACTAATGTGAAAGGGGATCAACTAGCAGCTATAAACAAGACTCTAGGGGTCTTATTGTAGGGATCGAAATCCACTAACTTCATTCTTGTACTTTTTTAAATTTGTAAACCCTAATTCTCAAATTAGATTGGGGATTGGATCAATTTGTGTTACTTTAGCTTATAAGTCACGTTTATGGTATTTTGAGTATGTTATCCGATTTTATGTTTTTACGAGATTCTGTTTGCAACCAATTTATGTCAACCTAATCCAAAGGTCGCCTTTCATGGAAGTTGAAACCATTTCAAACCAATTAATGATGCTAAATCCATAATTCCATACCTCGTGTTGTTGAAGAGATATCTTCTAGAGAAGACGAAACCCTTTTTAATTCAACTCATATCCCCAAATCATTAGGATCAACCTTTGAGTGTAAGGATCCATTTCTTCGACTTTCAAAAATCGACACCATCACATCCTGGGTATTCACTTGCTGCAAATCCAAGCGCCGAAGAAGCGTATTCTCTAGGGTAAGAAAGAAAATAAAGACGGAACATAATCTCACATATATTATTTCAACATAAACTTTACAATGGAAATTAAAATATGTATATCAGAGTTAAACCTATATAGTTATAAATTTCTATCTTTACAAATGCGGAATACTATAGCACAAGGGTGTGGTGGACATAGATAAAAATCTTTTGAAAAATCTTCCAACTCTATGTTCGAGCTCCATCCAGATTTCTTATAAACTAAACCCGACTACTAGGCTGCTCAAAAAAATTAAGGCACCTAGAGTTTAAGGCAAGGAAAATATACTTTGGGTCATCCATGAGACTGGTGTGAGAACTTAAAATATGATGTTTGAAAATAAAAAGGTATCTCATAAGGCCACATTGCACATAAACATGGAACGGATTTTTGCCTTATGATAATCAAATTAGTTGCTATGTAAAATAATTTAATATTATTTTTAATGACATTCTTTGTGAAAACACTTCTCAAGTAATTTTTCTAAATAGCCAAAATTGTTGTCTTTATTAAATTCCATCATATTAGGCTTTACAAACAAAATGGAAAGTACTTATTGGAGAATGGACTTCCATATAAATAACCAGGTGTAACATCCCCTGTTTTGAGGCCCAAAGCAAAGCACTATAGATGATGTAGTCATCTATAGTATTTACTTTCGGTAAAAAAATACGGTAATGTTAATGGTATCCATAATATCAGAAGCACATGAATATGAAAATCACAGATTTAAAAAATGGAAAATTTTACTGAATACATTTCACAAAAACATATTTCATATCCCATTACATAATCTCCATCGTTTTCCAGGTTCAGATCAAATATAATTATCACAAAATATGCCAAACATATGAAGATGCTTCCTTGGATGATCAGAGTACTAAATAGACAAAATCACAGTGGAAATAGAAATAAAATAACAACTCCTAAATTGTTAACATCAGCCTCCTGTTGGTCTCCAAAAGCTTTATTTGTGCACCTACTAAAACCTGTAAACCTCAACTCTCAACCTACTCAAATCAATTTTTGAGCACCCGAGAGTTTAATGTGAAAAACATAAACTTCGAGTTAGACATAAAACCTAGTATGAATAATACTATATATCTCTGTTATTTGATATTAAGTGAGACCATACCACTTAGCGGAATGAGTTTCCTCTCAGTAATATCCTTTTAAAAACTTGTCTTTCGCAAATCAAAATCCTTCAACCAAATAGGTTGAAACAATAATAGCAATATTATATACGCATATAAATCAGGTAACAAATGGACTATCTGTTTGAACACTACAGTTTTTTTGGCTAACTGCTAACATTTGACTGACTTGGGCTTACCAGATAAAATAAACAAATAATCTAACTTCTATTAGATAAACTCCTGGACGGTTTGTCCCTAACTTACTTCTCCAAGGGTCTCATGATCCTAATGGTTTTTCGGGCTCACCAATAACCTATCCTTCTCTATATAGATTCTCTTCTATGTATAACATCATTTTAGTCCTACTCATGACAAAGTCCTACACACCAGATTTTGGGCTTATATTAGCTAGGTGCTACTAGATAAAGTATAAGACGTGACCCCATACCATTCCAATCTGGCATTCTATTATCTGAGTCATTTTACTTAGGGTCAACTACCCATAGTTTTCCTTGAAAACATTTCTCTCAAAATGATTTAACCCTTTAAATTATACTTAAACAAGAAAATAAACTCTCTGCTTTACTCAAAGCTATTTGCCATGTTATATATAGTTCACCCAAAATAATGTTGATGAACATATTCGAAACCCTTGTTTAGTAGCTTTAAACAACACCTTTTGAAACCATTGAAAGTACCCCCTTCAAAACATATAAGCTACTATATCTTGAAACACTAGCCCAAAAGGCCAAAACATACCTTTCGAAACCTTTATAACAACCTTATCATTAAAGGTGTCTCTTTGAAATTTTTATAAGCTATAGACATCCACTTTGCAAAACACTATAGAACTTGCCTTTTGAATGCTATTTGAAACCTTTCATTTAAAATACTTTAAGTACCCTTCGAACCCATTGGGAGACCTCCCCTTCAAAACCATCATTTAAGACCTTTTGAAAGCATTCAAATCCTTTTCTATAAATAGATCGTTCGAAAGTAATGGGTCCAAGTGAAAACATGTGGAATAACCTTTCAAAACTATTCAAAACTATTTGATTCGAAACCTATGGGTTTACCTTTCAATATAACAAAAGGCATCTTAAAATAACTAAGTGGAAATCAATGCTTTCGAAAGAAATTTCCTAAATAAAGAAAGTAGATGGTTTCAACACCATCTCTTCCAAAAGAATCGGAGAAGCGACTGTTCTCACACCTTTTGGCGACGCTATGACACCGAGGACTTGACTAGAAACTAAAGACAATCCATCTCGAAGAATGGTTAAATACAGATTCATGATGGATACTGGCAAATATGGTCCGAGTTCAAATCGAGCTACAATTAGCATGGTACGACGAAAAAAGTTATGAAAGGCAACATTTAAAATTTCAGGTCAATCGGAATTCATTTTCTCAAGTTATGGATTGATCAAGTTTCATGTGAAGCACGTTTGTTTCGTATCCATCCTCTTCGTATCCATCAAGCAACGTCATCAATCAGAGTTCATCTTCTCAACCACTGCCCATTGCGTATCGATCCTTCTAATACCCATTTGATATCGATCAACCAAGCATTAATACAAAATCAACGTCTAAGCCTCGATGCGAAACCAACGTCCAGGCATTGATACGAAGGCAACCTCCAGGCATTGATATGAAACCTCATGCCAACATCCTACGAAGAGTAATACACTGGATCGATACAAAGAAGACATAGTCAACCAAGAGAAAGTCTACTAGCATGAAAAATGGACCTCCATGTAATTTTCGCTCCATATCATTGATACGCACGGATCGATATGCACGGATCAATACGCATGGATCGATATGCATGCTTCAGCCAAACTACAAATCAAATCTTGGATTGATCATAACTCAAAATTACAAGTCCAAATGCCTCCTAATTATCACAGAATATTTCTTTTCAACTAAAGAATCACAACGATCGATAGCAGCTTGATCGGACCAAATCTTGATCGATATAAAGAGAGTAGGGATCGATCCCAAAATACCCCTGATTAATCTGGTAGGCCCACTCATGTGTGAGAAGGAGTACTTCGAGTTCAGAGGCATATATTTCCAGACCTACTCCTATAAATAGCACCCCCATGCCTATAGGAAAAGGACATTTTGAATCTGTTACGCCATTGCTCAGCCGCAACTCCATTGTAACTTAAGTGTTAGAGTGTGTACTATTCTAATTAATTGTGAATCATCAATAAACCGCAAAACATTTAAAGTGAACATAGGCTACAATGCCGAACCACTATAATATCTTGTCGTTTTCTATTTCTACATGCTTTTATTGGTATGATTATTAGATTAGCCTATTTTTCCATTTAATTTCTTCACTTTAATTTCTTCAATCACATCTGAAGAGTGTTGTGCCTAATTTTGGTATAAACACTTTGGTCCTTTCATCGAGAAAACTTTGTTTTTCTCATGCTCTATGGATCCTCTGCCATTGTCAGTTTACTAAAATCTAAGAGGAGATCCATATCTATCATCCAATAGTTCCTTACATTCTATTCAGATTACTCCAGGTCTAGGAAAAAACTACATTCATCATTGTGGTTAATACCAGAACTGCTTCAAATGTTGCTAATCCGGAAGGAAGGGGTAGCCAAGGTCGCGCACAGCTAGCCACAGCAGGCCAGGCATCAGTCGGAACTCCAGATCCACAAGGTCCTATGGCTAGGGAGGAGTTTCATGCAAGAGCTAGCTCAAAGCCATATGGAGCTCACTCAGCAGATCCATGCCAACCCGGAGCTTGTGAACCAACTGAACGAAGAAAGAAGGATGTCTAGAAAGGATCAAGCTTCTTATTCCACAACCGAAAGCTTGGCTTCATCTGACTTCAATCGCAGATTTACACGTCGCCGATTGAATAGGAACTATGCAGAAGCCTCCAGGCATTAGCATGCTATGAATCTAAGAAAGGCTAGGATTGGTCCTTCTACAGGGCACCAAGCTGGACCCTCCTCCTAAGGAGGGGCACTTCCTTATCACACTAATGATGACCATGCAGCTGCTGCCGTTATAGATCTGGAAGCCGAGATCCAGAACCAGCCAAATCTAGCCCCTCGTCAATGCATTCATGCATAGGATCCTCAATTCCCTGAAGATCGTGAGCCAAGGAGTCATGGGATGGACCGTTGACAACGACTGGACCATCCTCGCAACATGGAACCCGACCATGCCTTGGCCCCAAATGTCCAGATGCTTGAAATTCCAACCATGATTTTCCAGATGATCAGAGAAGGTAAAGGTCTTACGAACAATTATTGGTGAATCTCCCAACGTTGCACTCCATTCACCAATGACATTCCTTATGCCGAGCCACTTCGTCAATTTAGGATGCCAACGTTGCCGGTGTACGAAGGAAGTTCGGATCCTAATCAGCATATCTTGAAGTATGAATGGCTCATGAACGTCGCTCGAGCTGATGATGCGGTTAAGTATAGGAGTTTCCCTATCTCCTAGGGAAGCATTGCAACTATATGGTTCACTCGTTTCCACCCAGATCCATCTCATGCTTCGATCAGTTAGCTTCAAAGTTTATCAAATAGTTCTGTATGCATGTTACAAGGCCAAAAGATGTCAACACCTTGTCCAGTCTTACGCTAGCTCTAGGAGAGACCCTTAGGCATTATCTGGAAAGGTTTCATGCTTCTTGTGCTGAGGTCAGCAACCCCAATGATAATACTATTTTGGTGGCATTGACTAAAAGAATGGATTTCGATTCCGAGTTTGGCAATTGGTTGGCTGGGAAACCCCCGCTTCGTTGTATCATTTCTATGCTAAGGCAGCCCAGCTTTTGAGGAGAAAAGATGTTAGACGATCTAGGAAGCAGGACGACATGAGGCCCAATGGTGAAGCATTAAAAGTATTGTTGCAATAAAGCAGAACGATGAGAATTTCGGCAAAGTACAATTGAACATCCATAAAAAGCAAGGTCAACAAAAAGGTAATGGAGGTCAAGGGAAGAAAAGAGACCCAAATCATGGACCGAGACCTTGAGCTCCCATATTCGACCGATATACCACTTTAAACACATCCGTGGAAAATGTTTACCTTCAGACTTGTAATACTGGACAGTATAAGAAGCCAGCTCTGAAACCATCATCTGAGAAACAAATTCAAACAAGAAAGTTTTGTTGGTTCCACGATTGTTACGGCCATAACACCAATGAGTGCCATCGTTTGCAAGATATCATCAAGAAATTGACTAGAGAAAGAAAGTTGGAACATTTTGTTCGGGCACCGTAGGATGGAGGTGTGGGTCCATCTAATCTGAATCAAGGTCAAGGCCAGGCTAGGCCCGAAGAACCCATGCATACTGGTGAGAGGTTGGTAATAAATATTGTGAGTGGTCGTCCTCATCCGACTGATAGGAGCTGGAAGGAAACAGAATCATATGTCAGTTTGATTAGGCATGTGGGCTTTGAGTGTTGTACTGATTCTGATGACGGGGCCTCGACAAAATAATAGAGGATGATGACAGACGACATCGTTTGTAGAAATCGATATGCTGATAGAGTCAAGGCCACCACTATCGATCCGTTGGTTATATCAGGACCGATAGGTCCTGCTTGGATAAAGAGGATCTTGGTCGAAAGTGGAAGATCCGTGAACATTCTTTTTAAGTGAGCTTACGACCAAATGAGAATGGAAGCGAAAGATCTAGAACCATGTCAGTCACCTATACATGGTTTTAATGAAAGCGCAACTATACCAACTGGGATGGTGGAGTTGCCAGATGATTTGGGTATTGGAGATCAACGGAGAGTCCTAATTCTATAGATTGTTATGTTAGATATTCATTCCCCTTGTGATTCTTTATTGGGCCGATCGGCTCTCCTAGAACTCGGGGCAAGATTGCTCTATGGTGTTTGACTCTGAAGTTCCCCACTGATAACAGGTCAGAGTGGTTCATGGTTATCAGGCGGTTAGACGCGCCTGTTATGTCGCTGAGTTGTAGGATGCGCAGTGTAAGGAGAAAGGCAAAAGCGTGGAGGATTCTCTCTGCGTCCATTTTTCAAAAAATTGACAGCAAACGCCTGTGCGTAGGCCCGAGCGCCACCAGTTCCTTAAATATCTTGATCCCCGAGACAATAATGATTAAGAACAAGTAAAAGAGTTGACGATTGATGTTTCGATCCATGACTATGATGATTCCATAATGATAAAGGTCGGATCTCAACTTAGCTACCAGATGAGACAGGAACTGTTTGATTTTCTTTGGGAAAACCTTGATGAGTTTTCCTAGACTCATTTAGACGTGTGTGGGATCTTGTCGGACATCGTGAGCCATGAATTAAATATGACCCGTGGCATGTCCCAGTTAAACAAAAAAGTTCTGTACGGATCTAGAGATATCTGCCACCCTGAAGGAAGAAGTAAATAAACTCAAGTCGAATGGGTTTATCCATGATGCTTTATACCCAGAGTGGGTGTCAAATCTAGTGCTCGTTAGGAAGTCAAACGGGAAATGGCAAACACGTATGGACTACTCAGATTTGAACAAAGCCTACTCCAAAGGTAACTTCCCACTTCCCAAAATCGATCAACTTGTGGATACACGAGCTCTTATCTTTCATGGACGCGTATTCCGGCTATAATGAAATCCCAATGCATCTGCATGACTGAGAACATACTTGTTTCATCACTAATTCGGGACTCTATTGCTATAAATGATGCCGTTTGGACACAAGAATGCTGGAGCAACCTATCAGAGGTTCGTCAACCGAATGTTCGCTAACCAGATTGAAAAGACCATGGAGGTGTACATGGATAATATGTTCATGAAGTCGCGACTGTCCATCACCATGTAAGTGATTTAAAAACTATGTTTAATATACTCTAGGTGTATAGAATGAAATTCAATCCGTTGAAATTCCATTTTGGAGTTGCATTGGGAAAGTTCCTTCGATTCATCGTCAATGCCAAAGGAATTGAAGCCAATTCTGATGAAATCTAGACGATTTGGAATCTCGAAACTCCTAGAACAATAAAGCAGGTACAGAGCCTCAATGGGAAGGTGGCAGCCTTGAGATTCATCTCCTGCTCCATGGACAAGTGCATTCCCTTCTTAGATCTGATGAGAAAAGGAAAGCGAAATTTTGAATCGATGGAGGAGTGTGAAGGCACAATCCAAGCATTAGTTCAACATCTGGCGAAGCCTCTTATTTTGTTGAAGCCAGTTGATCATGAAAGATTATATTTCTATTTGGAGGTTTCAGCAAATGCGGTTAGTGCTGCGTTGATTTGGGAAGAGGATCGAATCCAACGACCGGTCTATTATATCAGTAAGCGATTGACAGGGGTAGAAAGAAACTTCCCAAAGTTAGAAAAGCTAGCTTATTGCCTCGTCATAGCCTCAAGGAAGCTCCGTCCATATTTCGAGGCTCATCCGATCATAGTCTACACGGACCAGCCATTGCGACAGATCCTAACATGACCTGAGATGTCTGGTAGATTGCTTAAGTGGAACATCGAGTTGAGTCAATTTGATATTGCTTATACACCAAGACGAGCCATCCAAGGGCAAGTTCTGGTGGATTTCACAGCTGAATTCACTATACCAGAAGACTTGCCCAAAGCCAATGAATCTCCTAAGCATGTGTGGAAGCTATACACCAATGGCGCATCGAACGACCGTTGCTCAAGCGCTGGAGTGGTACTCGAGAACCTGGAAGGTCAGTCTCTATGCTATGCTTTAAAGTTTGACTTCCTCGCAACTAACAATAAAAAATAATATGAAGCTTTGCTTGCTGGACTTAGGCTTGCTAGAGACTTGGGAATTATTGATGTGGAGATTTACTGCGATTCGCAACTAGTCGTATGCTAGGTTCGGGGAAAATATCAAGCAAGAAATCAGTGATTGGCCGCTTGTCTTACTCGAGTTCAGTAAGTGTTGAATTAGTTCGACTATTAGCCATCCACTATATACCCAGAGAGCACAATCAAAAAGCCGATTCTTTAGCAAAGCTGGTCAGCACCGGTGAAGCACAGCAGATGGGACTCGTCCCCATTGAGACACTTACCGCTTCGAGCATTGATCAGATGGAGACAGACTGGATGCACGAGGCAACGCCCAAGAAGGATTCGTGGATGACCCTATTCAGAAACTATCTCGAGCATGGGATTTGCCCAAGCGCAGAAGTGAGAAAAGACAGGTTCTCCGAAAAGCTTCACGATTCATTATCCAGAATGGAGTCATGTACAGGAGGGGATAATCTACTCCTTTACTCTGGTGTATCATCCATGATTAAATTAAACGAGTGTTACATGATGTACGTGGAGTGTGGCGACCACATCGGGAGGCAAGCCCTTGCGAAAAAGATACTCTGATATTGGTATTACTGGCCAACCGTGAATTAAGATGCATCAGATTATGCCAAGAGATGTGATAGGTGCTAGAAACATGCTAGAATCTCAAGAGCCCCGCCTACTAAAATCGCTCAGATGGTCAGCCCATGGTCATTCGCTATATAGGACATTAATATAAGAAGATCTTTACCTCTGGCCAAAGCTGGTGCGAAGTATGCCATCGTTGCAGTTGACTACTTTACCAAATAGGTGGAAGCTGAGCCCCTTGCTACTATCACGACGAAGAAGGTAATCAACTTTGTTGTACGCAACATTATCTGTCATTTTGGACTCTCGCAAATGATTATCACTGACCACGAAGTTCAATTTGATAGTGTCGAATTCAAAAATGTCTGTTAATGCTACCGCATCCAGAAGAAGTTCTCAGCAGTAGCTTAGCCTCAAGTCAATGGAAAAGTGGAAGCTGACAACAAAGTTATTGAGTCCATTTTGAAGAAATAACTGGAGAAGGCTGGAGGTAGATGGGTCGATGAACTTCCTATGGCCCTATGGGCATATCGAACTACCCACAAGTCCATGACAGGCCATACTCCATTCGCACTTTCGTGTTGCTTTGAAGCTATCATTCCAATTAAACTAGAAGTGTACCTTCTCACCGCTTGACCTATTATGATCCAAAGATGAACGCCATCTTACTTGTAGAATCTGTGGATTTGTTGGATGAGAAGCATGAAGAGGCTGATTTGAAGGCAGCCGCACATCGCAGTCAACCCGCCCGATTATACAATGCTAAGGTCCAACCCATAACCTTCAAAGTTAGCGACCTCGTACTTAAGAAAATTTATCTGGTCCCTTCACACATGAAAATAACATGGGAGGGACCATACGTCATCGAGCGGAGACTTGGAGATGGCACATTCAAACTATCGCTATTGACAGTCTCAGTTTACAGAGAGCATAGAACAACGAGAGTCTCCGTTTCTATTACATATAACTGGCTTTTATTCAATTAATCTAATTTTCCTTTGGATTTTTTTTTGTGCATTTTTAAATTCGAACTTGTAATAAGGCAACTGACTTTGCCGTACTTTCTTATCTAAGCAATAAAATGCAGATTCATCAATCCAAATAAGCAGTTTGTGAAATGCATTGTGCAACTGTCACGATGTAAAAAGATCTAAGTTCCATCTTACTGTGGGATTTATTTAAATAGGAAGTGACTGTGATCTGACAGGTCACCCACTAAGTGAAACCCCAAGCTCGAAGGCATGCAATGGTAAAGGAAAAAGGTATTAAAACACAACAATCCTCTAATGAACTCCAGCTCGCGGAGTGTGAGCTGGAATACAAACTCCAAGATATGCACTCGAGGCGGATGGATCCATCCATCCATGACCTCACCTTCATTTTTCCAAGCTCGAAGAGGATGAATCCGTCCATCTATGATTTCGCTTGCCAAATCCAGGTGGATGTGATCCGACCATCCATGAACTTGACCAACTCATTGTCGTAGTACGAATGAGATCCTAATACTTAAACAGATGTGATTGATCGTCTGTCAAAAGACTCTAGATTCACGGAGTACGAACTGGAGTATAAAAATTAACGGGTGTAATCGACCATCCACTAACCAACTCTGATCTCGAGAGCATGGGCCGGAGTATAAATGTCAAACGGGTGTGACAGACTACCCATCAGCTCTCTGGTCCCAAGAGCGTAGATCGGAGTATAAACACCAAATGGGTGTGACTGACCACCCGTAGAAATAACTTATGTCTCGAGAGTGCAGATGTAATTCCAAGTGTTAAATGTGTGTGATCGATTGCCCGTAAAAATGATTTATGTCCCCAGAGTGTAGATATAATTCTAAGTGTTAAACAAGTGTGACTAACCACCCGTAAAATTAACTTATGTCCCCGAGCGTGGATATGATTCCAAACATTAAGCAGGCATGACTGACCGCTGGCATGCAAGTTTAATCACAGCATGTGGATGTGAATACTAGTAAATAAGCTAGTGTGATCCGACCACTCATACTCATTTTTACTTTAACTTAGTTCTGACTAAGTTAAATTAAAGATAGTAAAGGTGGAAAGCAACTGCCAATTGACTACTTCACTTCTCCCCGAGAATGGGGGCATAACTGAAGTACCAATCGTTGGCCAGGATAGCGCAAAGTTGGGACTCGACTCGATATTTGATTACAACCTAAATCCTTGACTTCAAGACTTAATGAATGAACTCAAGTTCGATTCAGAGAGTAAAGCCTCACAAGTGCAATGAATAGAAAGCGAGCGCTGAAATACTTAAGCAAATAAACACAGAGTTATGCTTAAAGAAAAAACGAAATTTTATTTCCGCTATTCTTTGAAAAATGTAAGTTCAAAATCTGTTCAAAGAATTCCTATAAGAAAGGGCCAAACCTGCATCTATAATGGCCTACCAAAGCAAAGGAAAAGCTTATTCTAGTAACCTACAAAAAGGGAAGAAACAAAAATGCAAGTCTACGCCTTTGGTTTTCTATCCTTCTTGCATTTCTACGGTGTAGACCCTCTCAAACTGCCGCTCAATGCCTCTTCGAGCCTTTACCTCCTCGGCCTGCTTCGATTGGCTTGTCTTTAGCCGGAGGAATCGAAATAGTCTCCTCCTTGGAACTTACAGGGATCAGAATGTCCTTTGCATGCGGAGCTGGAGGAATGCTAGCGCTCTCAATGTTAGAAGGAGGAGGCACTCCGGTATTAATGACGATGCCACCTGGAGAAACAACAAGTATCGAGACTAGACTAGGGCCCGCCATGCCACCGCCAATTTTACGAGCCTGCTCGGCTTGCTCTATCTCAGCTTTAATTTCTGCCATTGTCTCATTAGCCCGGTCCATACGAATACCCATTGGCATGCTACTAGTTGGGCCCGAGGAGCTCATGATGATCACATCTTCATCAACGATGAAAGGCATTTCGATGTTTGGGTCGCTTTGGTGGCTGAGGAATTCTTCCAACATTTGTTCATCGTGCATGCAACTGGTTTCATGCATCTCCCTAGCCGATGCAATTACCGTTGTGGTTGTAGCTTCCGTAATTAGTGCCTGCTGCTCGTGATGCATTTCTTGAACTATAGGAGGGTCAATTGATGCAGAATCTAGAGCTGAATGAAGATAAGAGAAAATATTGGTAATGTCTTCTAACAGTGCTCCTACGTTTGACCGAATGAGAGGAGCGTCTAGAATACCTTCCTCGGGTTGATTCATGTTCTAAGTGGATGTGCCATCAGAGCCGCGTTCATGTATCAAAAATAGGTGCAACTTATTAGGGTTGTATCCCGGGACAGCTGAGGGATCAACAGAAGAAGTAGGCTCAAATTAAGAGACTAGGCGCACTTCGAAACGTACTTCATGATGTTGAACTCTAGATCTCTCTCCGGCATCTGGATACTTGCCATCCGACTTTTCTTTTTCAAGGGCGATGATGGTATCATGGAGAACTTTAGCCTCGTCTCCAACTAATATTTGATATTCCAGTTCAAAATCGTTGATGGATGAAGTGTTGCGGCCACCTTCTCCTCCTCAACCAAGCGATTCCATGCCTTATCTAGATGGAGAGGGTAATCTTCGACCCAGTTTAAATTGTTGTTTCTTAAGACATTGAATTGTATGTGACCAGGAGATCCTTAAATTCATTCTCCATCCTAGCCTCCACTGCTTTGATTTCATTCTCAATCCTGGCCCCGGCTTCCCGAGCCTTTAAATTCGCCACATCCCTATAATCCTTAAGTACCACTGCCTGTTCATATGCTTCCTGGGTGGATATGTTGGCCTCGTCTCTTTCCCTTATGACTCAGCTAGTTTAGCCTTTAGCTCATTGAGCTCTTCCACTGTAGCATCTCTCTCTTCCATAATAACAGTATTTCGATAGCATATCTCCTCTACCAGGTCCATACTAGTCCGTCTCATTTTCTTCATGGACTATTTAACTTCTTCGGCTCTCTTATCGGCCTCCAATTATAATTTCCTTAAAGATTCAGCTTCATTATTGAGCACCTCTATTATTCGGCTTTTCTGAGCAAGGTTGGCCACCATTTTCTCAATTATTTTTCCTCGAAAGCTAACGCCGAAGCTTTTTCTGCAGTTTTAATCCATTCTAGTACTGACTGTACACATTATGCATGTAATCCTATACCATTCTTTCTACGTTGTTGGGAATTCGTTTCAAGTTTGGAGGGAAGTGGAAGCCATCAAAGAAAATGTTTGGGAAGTCCTTCTTTAGTTTGGCAATTCAAATGGCTCCTTCTCCCGTGGGTACTATAGCATCCCGTTCTGTGACGACTAGAGCTTTGCCTCAGTTCTACATCGTTGATCATCGAATTCTGAAGTCGGAGGTGGCACTATTTGGTATGCAGTATTAGAAGATTGCCTGCTAAAGCTGGATGGTTTTGAGGGCCTGTTAGATGGAGATCGCGACCGAGAGCGGCGCCTGCTTTGATGCAATTTTTTCTTCTCCTTCTCATAACGCTCGCACTCTTGGCTGGAGCGGTGGTCACGATCGTAGTCTCTTTCACCTTCACTCCTATGAGATTTATAGTAAAAGCTAGAAGAACGACGTGAAGAACGCATATTGCTGAGCATAGTCCCTTGCCTCACCATCGTTTCTATAAAATGAAAAGAGAAGCAGAATTAGTTATCTTCAGAGATTAAGGAACATATGATTAGAAGTTGTGTGGTGCCGTGAAATGTGTGCATGCATGTACAAACCCCCCAACCAACCGGTTGTGGTACCCTTGCTCGTAGGAGTTGGCTCCCTTATATCTAAAGCACTTAAGCCTGCATCATTTTGTGATGGGGAGTGAAGCCCTACTAATCCAAGATCTTGAAATGAAGCTATGTCATTTGAAATAGGGATATCCTCTAATCCTCTCAAAGAGCCTTCCATTTGCGGAGAAGAAATCTCCCGATTATAGCAGTTGTAACAGGCAGAGATATCACAATAGTTTTATGCCTTTGGGATTTGCGTGCGAGAGTCTTGCCTTTTCTTTTTGATTCTGATAATCGAAGACTCTACGAAGGTGCAACTGAAAGCTCATCCCTAGCTAGTATATTCTTGCCATCGGCCAGTTTAGTGATTATGACTCTAGATGCTCTTCTTCCTCCTTGCCATATCAGAGGCATTCTGGGGACTCCAATTAGCCCGATGCTTTGGTCTCTCTCAATAAGCCCCACAGCTATCAAGTTTTCATCAGTATGGGTTTCGTCAATTTCGCTAAGCTCGATGGGTACCGCCTGAAGCATTCTCACTATCTCCTTAAATTGCGCTTCCTCGGGGTGTGGAATCGAAGCTGTAAAAGAAATGCAATATTAGACTGATCAACAACTTAAATTATCCAGTAATCGACAAACAAGTTGGAGCATTTACACCTAACTAGCCAGCATCTAGAAAATCCCAGTGGACATCGAATGAAGAACCATTCAGTCTTGAAGTAGCTTAATTTACTCTAGGCCCCTGCCACTACTTGGTAGTTTCTGACTGCTTCTAAAAAGATGAATGAAGGATTGTCCCTATGACTCTTGATGTTGAACAAGTACCCGATTTCCTCAACCGTCGAGGGTCGAAAAAGATGCTCTGTGAAGATAATATACAAGCTGTTAAGAATAGCATATCCATTCGGATGCAATGAGAAGGCGCAATCCTAAAAAAGAACAGCACTTCCCGAATAAATTGGTTGAATGGAGGCAACGTTCTGCCTACGCATATAAACCTATTGCAAGTAGTAAACCCTTTTGGGTATTGTGGGCTCTGTCTTCCGGTCCCGGTAATAAAACATCTTCTAGAGATGATCCATGCCAGAGGCAGATCTTGCCTAGCATGTCTTCGGAAATTTTGGAATGACCTGAATCCTCTAGATTTAGAACAAAAGCTACACTCGACATTTCATCTAGAGCGGGACTTACTACATCTACCACAATTTCTAGTATTTCTATAATGAGGCGTGGAGAACTCTGAACTTCCTACTGCCTAAGCTTCCAAGATCCATAGCTATTGAACTCAGTAAAAACCATTGTTAGATGGCAAGAAACCCATGTACTCCCCGGTGTAACGTGAGTGATCGTGTTGTGTAGTGTAATGCTACATAATACTTTAAATTTCTATAATTTCAGAAGATAATAAAGCTATAAGACTTTGAGATTCGACCAAAGTGACAGTAATTGCTGATCGTTCAAACTGTGCCAACCTGGCTTCGAAAAACGATCCATGTTAGAGTTCATTATATTTGTCAAACTACAGTTCCATCGATGTGCTTCGAAGGATAGTCAAATATGCAATTTAATGGTCAAGTCCAGTTATGTATGGTTAAAGCTCGCCGGAGTCAAGTGTTCGAATATGCAAAAGGCTATGTTTCGTATCCATCAAGGTTCAACTTGGATCGTTCCTCAAAAATCTGCCTTCATATCGATTCAAGGGGTAAGAGTTCGTATTGATCGATCCACATGTCAGCGCACTTTGTATCGATCCCAAAGCTTTGGCTTCGTATTGATTGCACCAGACCGATGCTCTTTGTATTGATTTAAGGTGAACGGTTTCGTATCCATCATCCTGGATCGATTCAAACCCCCACCATTCCGGATTGTTGCCTAGCAGCTCCTACTGTCTCATATCGATATGAGATTGAAGCAAGAGATTCTTTCAGTGACTTCCTCGTCTCCATCGATCACTCTTCTTCTTTCCAAAGCCATCAAGACTCCATTACTACCTCCTCGACCTCACTCCAGCCCAACACTGATATTGACAACGTCAGAACTTACCGTTACCTTGGATGAAATGACATCAGGCTTGAGTCTTGTCATTCTAAAGTGGTTTTAATTGATTATTTACCTAGTATAAGCGAATTGGTTTAAGGATTAATGGGTTAATTGTTTGGAGATGAAGGCTTTGCAGTTTTTCTCTACTCAGATCAATAGAAGCAGAAGTGAAGACAAAGACAAGTGAAAAAAATTTCTAAGTGCAAAAGGTGATTATATGGGCTCGTATCCAAAGGAGAAAATGTTCGTATCCCAATGGTAAAAACCGATAGAAGCGGTCAAAGTGATATCGATACAAAATGTGCTATACAAGCATACCTAGAATGTTTATGTCCAACGATACAAAGAACTACCTTCATATCCATCAACTCAAAGTGATCCAGAGTCTATCACTTTGTATCCATCAACGAGCAACCATCTACTTCTTGTCCATCGATATGAATCCCATCAATACGAAAGTCACCACAAGATCATATTTAAACCACTCAACTCCATCAATACGAAAAGTCAATTTTGTATCCATCTGCTCGAAGACTCAAGGCTTCATATCCATCGATACGAAGCTTCCCTAGAGACTATCTATTTCGTATCGATAGCCATCAATATGAAGCCTACATCTAAACATCTCAGATTGATCTAGGAGAAGATTGATGTGGAGGAGTGAACTAAAACAACCATCACTCGTCGTTACCACTCAAATTTCATATCAATCCAGGAGAGGATCGACATGAAACTCGATAAGAACAAAGAAACTTGGCAATGACCCAAGAACGTGCAAACGTAAACGGGAGTCAAGTTAACATATGTGCATGTATGAAAAACTAACATTCGATTTTCAAAATTAATAGGAATTGAATGCTTACCTGGTGACAACCAGAATAGTAAACAACAAATTGCTAGCACTCGACCTTCAGTTATAACAAAATACTACATGATCATTGGTATTCTACAATTCAATATTTATATTACTGGATATTGATAAAAGATTGCATCTCTTGAAGCAAAGACAACAACTATTCAACGAATCGGATGGAACCTTTTTGGAATGAAGAATGCCGCTTTTCAAAGCACGTCATGTCACATAAGGCATATTTTAGGAGGCAAATATTATACCGCCTTTTGGCAAGGCCATGACACGAAGGACTTGACTAGAAACTAAAGACAATTCGTCCCGAAGAAAGGTTAACAGTAGATTCATGATGGATACTGACAAATTTGGTCTGAGTGCAAATCGAGCTACAATTAACATGGTATGACAAACAAAGCAATAAAAGGCAATATTCTGAATTTCAGTTCAATCAGAGTTTGTATGCTCAAGTTATGAATTGATGAAGTTTCATGTGAAGCACGTTTGTTCCGTATCCATTCCCTTCATATCCATCAACTCCACATCCATCACCTTCATATCCATTAAGAAACAACATCGTTCAGAGTTCATCTACTCAACTAATGCCCATTTCGTACCGATCCCACTAGTACCCATTTTGTATCGATCAACCAAGCATCGATACGAAACCAACGTCCAAGCATCATAGTAAACCAACATCTAGGCATCGATACGAAGGCAACCTCCGGGCATTGATACGAAACCTCATGCCAACATCGACACGATGAGAAATACACAAGATCGGTATGAAGGAGGTATAGTCAACCAAGAGAAACAGTCTACTAGCATGATAAATGGATCTCCACGTAATTGTTGCACCACGTCATCGATACACGTGGATCGATACGCATGGATCGATATGCATACTTCCGCCAAACTACTAATCCAATCTTGGATCGATCACAACTCAAAAATTACAAGTCCAAATGCCTCCAAATTTTCACAGAATCTTTCTTGTCAAAGGAAAAATCACCACGATCGATCGCAGCTTGATCCGACCAAATCTTCATCGATACGAAGAGAGTAGGGATCCATCAGGATTGATCCCAAACAACTCCAGATCGATCTGGTGGGCCCACCTACGTGTGAGAAGCAGTATTCCAAGTTCAGGGGTAGATTTTTCCAGACCTACTCCTATAAGTAGCAACCCTACGTCTATAGAAAAAGGACCTTTTGACTCTGCTACGCTGTTACTCTGTAGCAAATCCATTGTAACTTAAGTGTTAGAGTGTTGTCTATTCTAATCAGTTGTGAATCATCAATAAACAACAAACATTCAAAGTGGACATAGGCTACAAAGCTGAACCACTATAATTTCTTGTCCTTTTCTATTTTTACATGCTTTTATTGGTGTGATTGTTAGATTGGCCTTTTTCCATTAATTTTTTCACTTTAATCTCTTCAATCACATCCGAAGAGTGTCGTGCCCAATTTTGGTACAAACAGCGACTCATTTAATAAAAACGAAAGCATCCCTTCGAAACCATGTTTAAAGGCAAAGCAGTCTTAACTGGGTCGAAAGGTAGAATTGCCACAACGAAGATTTTGACATTGTCGAAAGCCAGTTTAAAACAAAAGGCGGCAATCTAGGTCAAAAGCTATCTTTAAACTAATTATCCAAGTCAAAAGATATCTTTAAACTAATTATCCAAGTCAAAAGCTATCTTATTCAAATGCATCCTTTTCAAAAGAAATGCAAATGCGTTTCCTGTCAAAACCAAAACAAGGTTTCGATCCATTTAGAAGCCATGTTTCGGCCCTATACTTTTTGCCTACTTCCAATCCGCTATGTACCAAGTCTTTGATACCATGTGTATTGGTTTCGACTAAGGTGGAGGTAGAGGTATGTGATCGAAAGGTAGCTGTCGAAGATAACGAAACAACAATACCTACAAAAACCGTTTTCTTTCTATATAAAGTAATTTCTTTCCAGCTAACTTTCTTATTTGTCATAATATATTGCCGATTTCTTTTCCAAATTCTTTTCTAAAAGTGCTGCCAAATTTCAGGGATTAACAATTTAAAACATTTACAAATTGCCCCTTCTCCTTTATAAACATATTAAACATTTAAGTCCCTTACCTTAAATAATTTGTATGCTTATTAAAATACTTAGGAAAATTCTACAAAAATTACCATAAATCCTATTTAATATGTTTTCTATTTAAATTTCTATCCCAAAGATTTTATAAAGTAGCTGTAATAAATTTAAATCCAAATAGCTAATTTCTTCACTGGAAAATTCATAATAAATCCACATTAATTCAGAAAATTATGAAATTTGAAAAACATCTCCAAAATATTACTTATGACCTTATCTCAAAATCGCAAGGCATTTGGATGTCATTTAATTGATTTTTCAAGTTAAAACCTTATCATAAAATCTATATGAAAAAACATATATCATCAACAAGCATATGTGTGTGTGTATCCATTTAAACAATCAAACATGGCAACTCATTTGCAAAGCTATCTTGGAACTAACTAAAATAAAAAACAATAAAAATATGAGTTGTAACATATTATTCACCTTTCGCTTTTGATTAACGAGTTGAGATTTGCTTCTTGAGTTGATTTGGTTAAGCTACTCTCTTGAATCTTGCTAATCTACTTCTTACTTTCCCCTAATGGTGGCCAGCCTCTCCTGCTTGGGTTTTAGATTGTGAACATTTAAAATGAACGTGAGTGAGGGTTTAGGATATAAGAATGTGACTTATTTCCTATTTTTCCCTTATCTGATTTCTCTTACTTATTTCATTTTATTGCCGTTTAATTCATTAGTTATTAGGCACACGACTACCTTCTATTAACACAAATTTCAATCCCCTAACCAATTACATTATTTCATTTAATTTAACTAATTAAATATCCTAAATAATCTTGAAACTAGGGTCGTTGCACCAGGTGAAGGGACTACCTTTTAGCACTATATCTCTAGAAGAATGTGCCAAGGTCTACAGAACAACTGCACCCCTACCAACATAAGACTGGCCTACCTCTTCCTAGATAGTATCGGCTATGTCATCATCTCGGTCGTTACCGACTTAATCCGAGATGTCTCTTAGCACACACTACGATAATTTAAACCCGAATGTCATAGCGGGAACAAAAATATCTAAAAAGGGACGATCATACCCTAATGGTTGTGAATCATATAACCTTGTCGCATCTACCATATTTCGATCATTTCCAGGTCCAAGGCTTGAGGTTGCACATTTCACTTTGAATGCCACACTGCTATTCTATGGTCACACAATTGATTTCTACAAACCTATAACTCCCGAGTTTGTATATCTCAGAAAAAGGTGTTAAGCTAAGAGAAGTTTCCTTCTTCGCTACCAAACAGATAATATGTTCATCGAGATCAATTTATATAACTATAAATGCAACGTCAAACATTCGCCCATACAAATTTTCCAGGAACAAACCGAAGGCACTCTTCTACCACATCCTGTCGGGAGTTACCCCTAGGATTAGTAGCGAGAAGTCCTTGCAAATCAAAGAGTTTCAGAAATGAAGGGACAACTGCTACTTTAGTATTTCGGAGCTAACCAGAATTATCAATAAGCAGTCCTTCCACCCCAAAAATCTTCGATCTTCATCCTTCGTTTTTCTATCAAGTCTTTAATTTACGAACACATACAATGTCTCGAAGTGATTTTTGGATAAGAATCGCTCAAGCCGATTGGGTTAAACTAATCATTAATAGAAGAAACATGTAGTAAATAGGGAATTCTTCTTTTGATTTACTACTTCCTTTTTTTGTCAAAAATAACTTCAAGAGAATATATATCTTTTAAAACATTTATGTCTGGTATATATGGAATCATTAAACCTCTCTTATCAAATCCTTTGATTACTTAAAATCTTTTTAAATCTTGGAATAATTCTAAATTATTTCATTTAAATCTCAAAAAAGATTTTTAATTCAAAATTCATAATTTTGATTGAGTTGAAACCATGTTATCTAAGATGTTAATCCCAAAACCAGTAAATATTAAGTGAGTAGAATCTATAAAAATCATCTAATTCTACCTAATATCAATTTCTATATTCAACAAAAACTATGAGCAGAATAACAACAAAATTACATTTTAAATTCCGTGAATAGTACGAGCTCCCTCTTCAAGCTTTAACACTGAGTATAGGAAGATCATCTTGATAAAGTCAAACTTGAATTTAATTAAAATTTGGAAAATTTAATCTTTTTATATTTAACTCGTTTTCAACATTTCGACCTTATCTATCCCTCGCCCAAGGAAGAGGCTAGGTGAGCCAAGACAATGGTTGCTCCTAAACATCTTTGTAGTTTAAGTACCTCACATCTGGATCTCACGAATAGAAAAATCCAGTCTACTCGTTGGCTTTTAGGGCCAAGTTCAAATCACTTTGTTTGTAATAGCTTTTCTTTAATCGTTTATCTAAACTTTTTAAATAAGCTATAAAACCCAAAATCATTATTAAAACACTTAATAATCTAGAAATATTTATAAAAGATTTTGAAGAAAATTGTTAAGTTTAAAGCTATATTTCGAAAGTTATAGAAAAGTACAACGAAAAAGTGCTGCAAAAAGTGCTTTTTAAGCTATATTGATCAAAACGACTTTTTTATCATTTGAAAATTAATTTTTATAACTAAAATCACTTTTAAAATCTTAAAAGATTTTCTCGAGTTTATTACATATTTTAAAACAATTTTAAACTACAATTTCAAAAAAAATCCTATTATGGATTACGAACTGCAAAACCGTGATTTTTTCAAAAAATTGTTTTACTCGTACTTCAAAATCTTCTTATCGAAATATCGATTTTATTTTTTTGTTTGAAACCTATGGATATAATATTTTGGAATATTCTTATCTCGAAGAATTTTGAGCTAAACTTCATTCTATATACTCGTTTGACTTTTATGGCCTGAAATCGTGAACGCCGTTATATGACGCGCCTATTTTTGACTATATTTTCTATTACCTTTTAGATTTTTCCTAACACTTTCATATGTTTATAAAACATTTCAAAATAATTATTAAAAAATTGTCAAGAGGTTTAACATTCCACATACACCAATTCATTAATAAAGGAAAGTGATTTCTTTTGTGCTTATCGATGTCTGTTTCCATGATTTGCATGCATATGTTCAACATTCACATTTAACAATCATCATCAACAATTATTATCAAACATATATAACATCCAACAACATATAATACGATAGTTTAGGAGTTCTCACCTTGGGTTTTAAACAATTAACTAAAAATTTGCTATAGCTCCACTATTTGGTTTTCAAAGCTCACGATCCTTCGAACTTAAGCTCCTAGGTGACTTGGCCAAAGCTTGGGGTGGCTTGGTGTAACAACCCTAATGTTAATTACCTAAATAATCAAGTAAAATTATGGGTAATTAATTTATAATTGTGTTTTTTGAAATTTAATCAAGTTTTATGAATAATTGAATAAATTTGATTAAGAAATGAGTTTCACTTCTTAAAGGGAACTTCTAATTCTATTTTGGATATAATATACCAATCATAAATAATGTTAGTAAAGATGTTAAAATAATAAAATGGTCCTTTCTCCTTAATATTTAAATTTAGAGAAAAGATGGTTAAAATGTGTTTTTAATGTGAATTTATTGATATAAGACTTGTATAAAATTGTAATAATGATTAAGAAATAGTTCATGATTTTTAATGGTAAAGAAAGTATGGTTTTTAGGGTTAAATTGATTTATTATCATGTTTTCATATAAGCATAATGTATGGACTCCACTCTGTGCACAGTTTTGCAAAGAACATTACAAGTAATGTCGTTTGCCAATCCGAAGAATACAGTTGGTTAAGGGTGATCGAATGTGAATATATCTTTATACTAACAGTGACACGTATTATTTTAATTAAATTAGTTTAATATTACAGCTTTTAAAACAAGGTTGTTACGACCTCTCCCTTATAAAAATTACGTCCTCGTAATTTCTTATTGGGAGATATTACATAAAAAACAACCATTAATTCCCTTTCAACAACTACAATCAAATTATAACTCATTTAATTCTCTAATTGATTGATACTGAAATCAAACTTTTCATAGTTCTAACTTAAATGGACTCATTTATTAATTTTTGTTTCTTCGCATATGAAAATTTATTGAAAATTTCCTAATTGTTAAAAATTTTGAAAAATTTCAACAGAGTCTTCTTTGTACGGAGAGCTATTTGCAATTTCACAATTATAATATATATGATATGCGTCAACCACACGGTCAGAAACACAATATATAACAATATTTCTATCATTTCTGTATTTAAGCTGAAAGCATACCTTTATTTAGCGTTTTAAAATGAGCTGTCATACTTTTTATATGAGGATAAGCAAGCTATCGTCGCCATTTAGTCCAATTGTGCTTCATGAGTACCTGTTCTCAACTTAAGTTTAAATACTAGTCGTATAAAAGAAGTATATAAAAAGTATGCAACCATTTATTATAAAAATAAAATGATGTTAATATTTAACCCACCTTTAACTAATTTTTCTAAGGCATAACCATTAAATCAAGTTATGATTTCGAAGAGTAAATGGTTATATAGAGTTTCAATTTTTCAAAACATCTTTCGAATTGCAAAAATAAGGAACATAACTCAAATTACGGTGGATTTTCTAAGGAGGGTTATAGTAGGTTTTATATATTTACACAGTCCCACTTAAAAAATCTACATTTTTAGCCTAGAAACGGTTACATTTTCTTAACATGAAAGTTGTTGCTTACGTCATTAGATTTCTAGAAAGCGCAAACTCATTGAAATTGGATAAATCGTTCAAAAGTTATGGTCGTTTGAATTCACCGACATTTTGACTTATTTACATTTTCAAGACAGCAATACAATCACTTAATAATTCCACTTTTAAATTTAATTAACCTTTATATTTATTGCACTCCAAAGGAAAAAAATCGTACTTAAAAGAGTGGCTTTCTAATCGATTTAAAATCGTTGAGGACGAGTCTATTGTTTTAGATTTATGATCGGATCAAGTCATTGATTTAACACAATTTTTTTTCATTAATATTTGATTTTCTTAGCGTTTTCATTACATGTATATTTTCCTAAACAAAGCAAAACAACATGCTTTATTTTGTCAATATTTGTTTTCATAAATATTTAACAAAATTCAAAAATCTCCGTATTTTCACTTTTCATGAAAATAAATTAGTGTTTATGCAGTATATCTATATTGATAATTGACACCGATTCTTTTAGCACAATGTAGTTCTTATTTATAAGGATGACCTGATGTTGATATTTTCTTAATCCTATTAACTTCATACATGATTGCCTTACCTGTGTATCACAAACAAAGCTAACCGTGCGAGCTTCTTCTAAACTTTCCTTTGATAAATAACAGAAATGATTGAATTTTTCCCCTATCGAGAACTTTGTGACAGCGATGTACCTGTATGGACATGAAACAACATAGAAAAACAAATGATTATGGGAAACTTTTTGATCCATCTCCTACTTAAACTCTGCTAGTCTGGACTAGTTTTACCATCTATGCTCCCAATCAAACTTTCAGGATCTTATAATTATATTTTCCAATATAAAAATTTCTGTCTCAATGCGAGACGGTTGCTCATTATATTCTTTTCCATATGCAAGCTTTACTAATAGTCATCTTAGTAACCGATTATACAGATTATAATAATTGTATGTGCAGAGAAATAGCTAAAACTATTGATATTTGATCACAACTCGCATAGAACATAATCGATATATAACTTATTAGACGAGGTACTATATGTCTACAATGTCTTAAGCAAGATCCATAAAACACACATGTTGGAATAGCCCAAGGTATACTCAAGGGTGCTTTGGCACATGAGATCATGCTTCATATAGAAAGTAGGCATACGAATATTTGTGCATATAATTTTACTTCAATATGTTTCCGAAAGTTTTTGTAAAAAAAAGTTATCCTCATTACTAATATTGTTATAGTGAATTGTTAAAACAAATTACTAAAATCAGTACATGAAAATAGTAATATAAAAGAATGTTCAACAAAATAAGGGTATTTCAGTTGGAATTTTTATTTTATTTTTTTATCACATGATTAGTTTAATAAGTTTATCATATTTTTCTATTTTTAAAAATTGCATTAAAATACTAAGTTTAGTCTTCTATTTAAGTCAATACTTAACATCAATAAATAAGATGCAAGTTAATCCTTGAAATAATGATAAGATGGATTGCACGAATGAGCTTTTGGATCAGCCCTTCTAGTCTCCTTCTTTTCTAAAAACCATAAACTTACTTTTTAAAATTATTTTTCAAATATTGTACGAAATATCTTCCATAACTTGTATATACACATTTTTTTCTTCAATTAATAGTTTTGTTTTCCAAATAATGAACACTGCTATATTTAATTTATTTATTTCATTTATCATAATATCTTAAAATTGAAAGTGCGGTGTGTATACAATTATATGTGCTAATATAGTATACACGGATCGTGTAATATGTATTACAATACAAATGCGGAAATAGATGATAATAGCATTGTAAATAGAAAATAGAAAAATCACACCAGAGATTTTTATACTGGTTCGGAGCACCGTCCTACGTCCAGTCCCAGACTTCTATCTGGATTTTCACTATTAACTACCTCGCTTCACCCGGAGGAACAGGTTTACAATACCCGAACAACCGAACGGGATTTCACGCCTCTAATACACTGAGGACTTCAACACTTGCCTCTTACAACACAGAGGACTTCAACAAAAGAACAAATACAATTGTTGTTGACAACTTGTGTTCTTGAAAACACGGATTTGTCACTAGCAGTACACCCTTCCTATAATCTTATCCTCAAAGTATGCGATATGATGTTTTGAAAAGATTAAGGAAAGTATATTATTGAATCAAAGGATATGAAATAGTTTCAAAGATTCAATAAATAATTTAGAGCTTTTATAATACAGTATTGAGATCAGAGATTAGATTAAAAGAATATATGAAATCGTTGTAAAAACTTGTGTTTGAATCAATGATTTAGATGAGTATATATAGAGAAAAATAGTTGTAACTCTTTGTTAACAGTTGCCATTAAGAGTTATGATCATTGATGAAAGATAGGAGATGCAACCTTTGGAGAAGAGAAGTGTCTTTTGGAAAAGTTGCTTTCTGTTTAAAAACGGTCGACAGGTCAAAAATGGACCGGTAGACAGGAATTCAAACATATATATACGTTATGTGCATGTGTGCACGTTCACTGTGCAATTTACACAGGAACGGTCGACCGCACCTATATTGACCGGTCGACCGGTGCCTGTTAAATTGCACATTGAATTGTGCAACTGCATGCAACTTATAAATTATTCGTATATATATTGATTCCCTTGATATGCATGATTATTTGAGGATAGATTTTAACAAATTTATTACTATTACAACAACAAATAATCAACCTATAATCTAGAGTACCATATATAGCTCTATTGACCTTGTTTTTGCCGATCGCCTTGTTTGTCAGAAATCAATCGCCTTATTTGTCAGAAATCAAAACTTTCATAAAGCTTGTGACTCAACAAAAATAACTCCTTTCAGAATATAGTTTAACTTTCATAAAGCTTGTGACTCAACAAAAATAACTCCTTTCAGAATATAGTTTATGTAATTCTATACAATATTATTTATCTTCAAAACAACTTTTCCAAACATCTTCTTTACAAAAATATTATACACTGCTAAATATTATTTATAAAAATATTTTATTGCTCAAAATACCGTGTCAGAATGTCTCTTGCTAGTGTTTAGAAATCCGTATGGATAATGTTGATCGGGCGCATTGACCAAAATCCTTAAAATACTTAACAGGAAAATTAATACAAAATTATTTTCTGCATGATATACATGTATCCTTTAATACTTTATACTTCAATAAAAGATTTGCCTGCCTATAATAACATAATCAAATTTTACATACATGTATATCCTTTATCAAAAAAATTAATTTAAACAAATGCTTGCTTTTATTAAAATCCTTCAATTAATCTTGTTATTAACATATAAGAATAATTCAAAGTTGGCAATTTCATAACACGCTCATGTGTCCATAAATACTTCAAGCAAACATCAACATTTTAAATTCTTCTTAAGATTTAATTGGTCACACATATGAATTAACATTTCATTATATATATATATATTTAAATTTCCAGTATTTCTTGCGGTAATTACACTTTCAAAAATAGTGCAAGTTCTTATTTTTATTGATGAGCAAATTTCATTTCTCAATAATAATTCCTACTCGATATTAATTCTACACAACCATTTACAATTTTAAAACGAACATACATCCACTAATCAATAAATTTTCATTATACCCAATTTTTATTATTATAATTTTAAAATTCCAAATTTATTTAGATAAAAATTATTCATCATTCTATATTTTATAACCATCAATTGATTAGACATATTTATTATTCCCCAGCAATTCTATTTTGTAGAAACTGCTGATTTTTATTAATAATTGGGTTCATCTAGATTCAAATGGAAATATGAATTCTTTGAGCAACTTCATCTTATTCAATTCCATATCTAAACTAAACATAAACAAAATAAACATCGATGCAAACAACATACATTTCAATTAAACAAACAAACAATCGCCTTCAGCGAAAAAGCATTTTCCAACTTTCACTGTGCACTCTGATCACTAAAAAATCAGGACACAACAGTTTAATTCTAAGTCATCTGCTTATTTATAATATCCATTAAGCCTTACTCTTTATAGAAGCGATTTATAATATTTTCATAACAATAAATTATATAGTATTATCATAAAAAATTGAAATACATCCCAATGATTATTCCCAGTAATCCCTTATATTTTTATCCTAAACAGGAATATAATAAGTTCCTCCCTACACAACCAAGGGACGGGACTCTAAGTCATCTAGGTCTAGATCTCGACTCTGTGCATTTTATATTCTATAATGTTCTGAATCCAGCTCTGATACCAAACTGTAAAGACACCACCGCTGTACCCAGTTTAGCAATGGACCTTACAAGTATTATCGTCCACTAATCCGAATAATGTTGTTGGTTAAAGACGATCGAATGTGAATATATCTTTATAATAACACTGCCACATCTTATTTTAATTGAATTAGTTTAAATACTACAGCTTTTAAAACAGGGTTATTACACATAATTTGAAAAGTGTCTTTTTTAATAAATAAAACGAAGGGCCAAATGATCATTAAATTCATGTTTTATTGACTTATTGCAAAGCTTAATCGACAAACTTATTTATAACGTGTTCTTATAATTTTTTATGTGTTTTAACCTAGAATATAATTAATATTGAAGTTGAGTTAAAATGACTTTGTGCAAATTCTAACTCATGGTTTAAAAAAATTAAAAGAGGGTTTTTCGCTTTACTGGATTAGCACCCATTTTAGCAGCTAGCTAAATTCCTTTAGGTCAGTAGATTTATAAAATTATACGTACAATTCTCAAAAGCTAAAATGAAAACTCATTTTTTCAAAACTAAACAATTCATAGGAAAAAAGAAACTCATGCCCTAGGTTGAAAATTGGTCTTTATAAATCAAATATATTACAATAAATTCCTAGAAAATTTTGGTATGTTTCTCAATCCATATTACATCAATTATCAAAAATTTTTGTTAATTCTTTATAGTTTTTGAGTTGTGAATTTTTTTTGTCAACGAAGTTTTAGGGTAAATTCGAGGAAGAAGAAGAGCAATAGCAAACTAGACAAGGCAAAGTAGAATAATAGCAAGGCTATAAGGTGAATTATTTTGTAACTTACACAATCGATTTATATACCCATGTTTTTTTTTTCTAAAATTGAAATTGATTTGTATGGATATGGTTGTGAGAACTCTAGTTTTGCTTGATAGAAATTGAATTTGGATGACTACATGATATTGTTTGCTGATTTTTTTTTTGTGAAAATCACTGAATAAAATAGTGATATCTTAGAGCAAAATTATCCAAAATAGGTCAATCATATTGTAGTAGAAAGTTCCTTTAGTTAGCCGCAAATTCTCTTTTAATCATTTTATGAAATTCTATTGTTTATGAGGTCAAAATTGAGTATGAAACTTTCCGTGTAATTTTCTTAGTTGAAACATACTGTTAAAACCACCATAACTTTTGATTGATAGATCGAAATTGAGTGAGGCTTCTTTTAGTTGAAAACTACTTTTAAAAGGGAAAACTTTTATGCTTATCCTATTTTGTGAATCTATAGTTTAATAGGAGAAATTTTGGTTTGAAAAATGATAACCTTTACGTGTTGTGTTTTTGATATTTGCTTTGAAACACATAAATTATTTTGATCATAACAGTTTCATCACTAATCAAAATTCGATGATTCTTAAAGTTCTGTAAAGCATAGACTTAATGCTACAACTCTTATGTTTTTGTGCTTTGCATAGTTTTGAAGTTTAGATGGTCGAAAAACTTATTTCTTGTTGCTGGCCTGTCAATAGAAAACAATGTTAATAAATTTAAAAATGAGAAATTCTTTGGCCATAACATTTTTGTTTCCTATTGGAATTTGATAATATTTAACAGTTTGAAAATCTTAGACTCTGTGCTATAACTTTTATGTTTTAAGTTTCATAAAATTTTAAAATTTAGGTCATCGAAACCGAAGATCTTTAAATTCTAAATTTGATCTAAATGAAATAAGTAGATATATCAAAATGGATTTGGAAGAGTAATTAAATATGGTTTTAAAAAATGGTTTTGAGAACAATATAATATAGGTAAATTTGAGATAACTTTGTGAAACTAAATCTTGGAATAATTCAAGTTTATGTAATATTATAATTTAAAATTAATATTTCACCTTGTTAAATAATAAATTGTTTTCTACAATAAAACGTAACAGTAAAATAGTTGAGGAATTTGGATATGTGGAATAATTTAATACATCTTTTGAGAATCAAGATAATATAAATTGTCGACCATATTAATTCTTGGAATTTTAGTAATTAATATGGTTTTGGTCAACTGGAAAAACATCTTGGTTTTATAATAAATGTTTTGGGAAATAATAAATAGATCTGTGAACAAAAATAATAAGTGTTTTAAACAGTAAATCAAAGAGGGAAAATGTTTTGATAACCTAAATTCTATAATATGAGGAGTATTAAAAATCCATCTAGTGTCATCGATTAGTTAAATGCTTTCGAATAACGCTTCATCGAATATGGTATAACTTATTGAATAGAATGTTTGAGTGGAGTTTACTTGCCTAGTGAATACTCGAATTTCACCGGATAGTATGAGATGCCTTGGTTAAATTCATGTGATTGTTATTAAAGTATTTTACACATTAGATTTTTTTTCTCTTCAGTTGTGTGACAAGTGGTTTCGAGATCTAGAAGAGAATATAATTCAGGTTTTCCAATGGTATCCCTAAAAAGTGAAATTTACTAGCTTTTAGTAAATACTTGGATTTCACTATATAGTATTGGATATATTGATTAAATTCTAGTGATTACTGAAGGTGATAGTATTTGTCACTTTAGAGTTTATTCCCTTTTGGTATGCGGCAAGCGGCTGCTAGATCCTCAAGATGTTTATTCCTGGATTTCTTTTTGAACATAATAATATAATAATTTTGAATATATGTAGAGTTATCGAGTCATGGTTTGTACACCTTGATCGGTATGGACTATCTTTGAGATCATTCTGTGACTCTATGTTCCTAGTCTAAGTATGATCCTTGGTATCAGATTGCTTCGAGTGATACCAATTTGTTTATTTTTTTGCCATGGGTTTTGAGTATAACCATTACGATTATTTTGGATGATCATTATGGTCTGTTTGGATTAAGATCTCTTGGATTCTGGATATTTGGATTCTGTGGCAATTCTATGTTAGTAAAATAAATATATAATCTTATATCTTGTGTTCATGAAATAAATATATATTCTTGTGTCTTGTGTTCAAAAAACATATTCTTGTGCCTTGTGCTCTAAAATAAATATATATTCGTTTGTCTTGTGATGGATGCTAAATTAAGTTAGTTCTGTTACTATGTATTTAGTGACTAGTTCATGTCTGTGACTTAAACTTATAACCTTGTTCTAAGTTAAATAAATTCCCTAAATCATTATATCCTAAATATCTGAATTTATTTATAAGTTGTTTATTCTTGTGTTGTATTCTGTTCTCATCCTATTGGATAGTTAGAGATAGTCTTACCCAGGTGTTGTTTTGCTTGAGTCATGCCGAGACTTTTCAGGTTATAAGGTAAGTTGACCTTAAGATGTTTAGGCTAGCAAGGAGATAAACACTTTTGAATTTTTAGTTTATATCCTTTAGGAAATCTATGAATATGTTTATAAGATGTACAATTGAGATTAGAAAATTATTAAATTTATATAACAATCGAGTTTAATATTTCATTTTGTAAACTCACAATTTGTATATGTGTAAGTTGTGATTTATTCCACTATGATCTGTGACTGTTATTTATATAATATATTGTTCTGATTCTGAGAAATTGGTGTGTCTATTACTTTGTATTAATACCGTACACGTTAAATCCAGTTCAGATATTGTGTGAAAAGGTATAAATGACGTATCAATGTAAGTATAAAAATATATTCACATTCGATCCCTTAACAAGTCGTATTCTCCAAATTAGTAGACGATATTACTTCCAATGTTCCTTTATAATCTGGGTATCATAGTGGGGTCATTACACTTGGGGAGCTCATGGACTAGGATAGAAAAATAAGAAGGCTCGGCCTTCAATGAATGGGGTGGAGTGAAAAGCAAGGAGAAAAGGTGGAGTTTTAGGATTGTTTTGAGGTGCTAAAATGTATATAAGTATATGTTATAAATTTAAATTCATTTTTTGAAATATTTTGGCATTATTTCCTTCATGTTAGAAGTCATGAAGATGTAAAGAGAGAGCTTAGGAAATGAGGAAGAAGACGAATGAAAATGAAGAGGAGAGTGTAGGGTATTTATAGGCAAAGGAGAGAGTATAAAATATCTAAGCATACATCATCTTTTGTATCACCATCACATGGCACCATCATCATTACTTCCTCCCTTTAAGCACGGCTACAACCCATCATCCATGTGCCCATCACTTCCATTATTTCCAGATATGCATATGTTGACTTTGGTATACTTAGGAAGTAAGTAAACTAAAAATATCTTATATATTTCATATTATATTTATATACTTATATATATTTAAATTTATTTATATACATACATATATATATATATATGTTATGTTCATATTCTCATGTAGGCATATGTACGTGTGTATGGATATGTTACATATCTCCACAATGTTGCACAACTTCCACACGTTGTATCATTTTAGACCCCGATTCCATTTTAGGTCATATTTTCTCTTTTAGTTAATATACATATATTTGTATAAAAAATTTGAAAACTAATTCCTTATTATTATAAATGAATTAGAACAATCACATTTGAATTATAAAATCATATAAACTAATATTAAACTTTTAATTACAAAGTGTTATTACGCTGATACATCGATATCGATTTTCCTTATAATTTCAAACCACACACACATATATATATATATACACACACACACACACACACAGACACACACATCTTTATAAAACTATTATAAATGATTTTTTTACCAATTTATGACAATTGAAATCAATTATAACCTTTTAAAATCATTATTCGAATAATTATAACAACTATTAAATCATTAAACCTGAATTTAATTTAATAAATCAATTATTATATTTAAAGGCATTACAAACAATGTCATAAATACATTTAATTTTAAAAAAATACAATAATTGATTTTATTTTATATTCTTGTTCAATTATAAAAATAACTGTATATATCTAGCTCTGTGCACGACATTTTATGATTATACGTTGATTATCGATAAAACAGTTTTCCGCCATTTTATCAATTTAAATCTCGAGGAAAATATGTTTAAAATTTATTATTATTTATCATCACTCAAAACAATATTATTTATATTATCAACCTTTTATTTGATAAATTTAAAAATAAATTTAATTTATCAAAGTGTTAAATTTGTAGGTCATTACATTGAGTCACCATAACTACTTCGAAAGGGTGGTTTCGAAAGGATAACGAAACTAAATGAACTAGATTGAAAGGAGTTTTTTGAAGAGGAGTCGGTGTTTCGACTGAGTTGAAAGGTATTAAAAAGGGGAATTATAAATATCCTTATCCGAACGAAAGGTATCAACTGCCTTCATCTGATTGACAAAAGGTTTCGAAGGAATCACTTATTCTCTATACTCTACTTTGGGTGTTGACAAGTTTCCTTGTTAACACTAACCCTTAATTAATAAATAATAATTACCTTTTAATACTTGTAATATGTTTGAAAATATTTTTTCAAAAATACTTAAAAGAAAACACTATTTATTTTACACAAAAGTGTTTGTTTTATGAACTATATCCATAAAACCTATCGTTATGATTGCCATAATCTCAAAAATAGTTTTATAACCCAAATGGCCTTCAAGACATTACCTCTTATGTTTTAACTTTCTTTTATAACTTTTTATAAGGGTTTAAAAAACTAAAAAAAAATTTCTAGAAAACACATAAGTAAAAACAAATTTAAAACAAGGGATCTCGATGTCATAATAAAGCAAACTCAAGCATTTACTTTCCAAACAATATCGCACATCCATAACATAAGTCCATACACTTAAAAAAATGCAACACAATCCATTCAGAAGAGTAAATTTCACTACTTTTCAACTTCACTTAACATTCCGACTTCATTTTGAAGTTTATAACAAACACTACATATAAAGACTTACATGTAAAACAAAACAGCACTACCTTTCACCTAAGAAAGTTTTGAAGGAGGTGTAGAAGGAAGGGTGTAACGATCCGATTTTTCGACGCCCGAAAATCGACATCAATACATCCACTGTATCAAATGTCGAACAATCGAATGCCGGAAAACCGAGCCATTAGGGTTAAAGAAGAAGGAGGTAGAAGAAGAAATAGAAAACAATAGCAGAATCTCACAAATGCAGCGGAACAATATATAATAGATGACAACAGATTTTTATATAAAAGAATCTGCAACTGTTTATTACATTACAACATTAGAATACATCACAAATCAACAACAGAATTCAGGACGGTTATAATAACTGGTCCTTCCAAAACTGAATGTACAGCTTACACTGCATGGTGAAATACAAATCTATGGGAATACGCCTCGTCATCCAGCTCGTCTCCTGAGCTCCATAGCAATCCGACCAGAATCTGTACTCTATAATACTCGGTCTGACCCGAGCATTATAGCGAAATACCACCCGAGTCAGTCTGGAAAATCAACGTGAGAAAAACACACTTAATAGGCTTATTAACGTTTCAAAATCCTCTTGAAATCAAAAGTATCTCGTAAGACCACGCCACAAATAAACATGCCGGGTTTTTACCTTGCGATAATCAAAATATTTTCTTATCAAATCTTCTAATATTATAGTAGTGTCTATATACAAATATTTATTCTAATGGTCGAAATTGTTACATTCATTAAATTCTAGCATAATATGTATACAAACAAGTCTGAAGGCACTTATTGGAGATTGGGTTTCCATCAATGGCAAGGCTACTGAGGTACGGCCCGTCATAGTATGTACTTTATCCTGCATCACAAGACCGAACCTACCCCTTACTGGATAGTCCGAATAAGATCACCCCGCGGTTGGGATCAGCAACCGTCCACATAGCCGATTAAAAGGGACATCTAGACATGGATGACCTTACCCTAATTGGTTGCTAGCCACTTAGCCTTGCGTGCACCTCCCATGTTTTAGCCATTCCCGGTTGATGAGGCTCGAGGCTATGCGTTACCTTTTTAGCACACATTTACTTAGAATGCTCATCGTTCTCCTAACGATGTTCTGATAGCATTCATCCATACAAGTCTGTTCCAGGTTCGAATGGAACCGAATGCACTATTCCTACTATATCCATTTTGGAATCACCATCGGGATTAGTAGCGATTAGCCCTTGCACTTCACTGCTCCATCATTGACTCCAAGCTCTTGTCTTCCTCTTGAAAACATTCAAACCGTATCGAAGTGGTTTTTGAGAAATTAATCCTGATCTCGGTCTTTTTGAAATGATCAGCGCATTGGCCAATATTGATAGTCGGTTATTTAACTATCAAATAATATTCACAAACAACCATCAGGCCTTAATAATTTTTCCAAATTATTTATTTCAAAATATATCCGCAAGATATTTTTCTACACTTTATCCCTTTGAAAACAGTTTCAAATCATTTTTCTCTGCGGAATAAATTTCCAAATATTTTTATATCCACTGAAGATTACCAAGTCTAAATACTTTAGATTTTAAAATGATTTAAATTACTTTATCTAAAAATATATACTTTAAAACACTTAAAATAAAACTACTTAAAACACTTTATTTAAAATACTAGTTATGAAATTTATAATAATTTCTCATGTAAACTTAAGCCAAATGTAGTTTTTAAAATAAACTATCAGATAGAATATAGATATTTAATAACCAACTTTTTAAATCAATTACTAGTTAAACCTTTTAAAATTCTTTACTTATAAAATTAAATTAATAGATATTTAATTTTAAAAATTTTAAAACCACTAAATAATAATTTCTTCAAAACATTCTTTTAAAATCTCCTTTAAAACTCTAAGTCATACTTATAAATCATTCTTCGGAAGTATACTTGGTTTTTCAGGGAAATACACTTTCCTTTCCACACCTTTGAAAATAAACCACTATTTAGTTTTAAACAAATCACTATTTCCTTATAAATTCTCATCCTAAATTTATACTTCCAAATTATCCTCTGATATCTTATTTCACTTTATAAACACTGTTTATAAATTCCATAGTCTCATTTTCCTATTAAAACATCGTTTCAAACACTTAATAAATTTCCCATCGATTTCCAAAATTTAATCCATTTAAAAATAATTTTCTTTACTTACTCAATTTTTATTTCAAACTCAGTAAATTTAGATTTAGTTTTATATTTATGATTTAAAAATCTTATTTTAAACCGAAAATACCAATTTTATACCTTTTCCAAAATTCTTCTTCATCTTTCCCAAATTAGTTTAAACCTTGAATTTTTAAAAAAAATTCTTTATTCCTTTAAATAATATCACTAAGCTTAAAAATTCAATTATTATCATTATTCAAAAATCTCTTTTCCCATACTAGAATTTATTTATAAGAACGTAAAAATCAACTTTATTCCTTACCAATTCCATTCTTTAAATTTATCCAAATTAACTAAAATTATTTTACTTAAAAATTCTCTTTTTATTTCTCTTCAAAATCTAACCTTTATATTTTTTATAACTTAAAATTCCAAAATATACTCATCCAAACATAGCATTCAATAATTTCAATCACCAATATAATCTATCACAGATTATCAATAAATCACATCATAAAATATGGAAACAAATTCCAATATTTTGGGGAATCCAGTTGGATCCCTCCAACCTGTTTTTTCCCTAGATCCACAGATGTTAGCACAATATAATAATACCAATTCCACTTCGAGGTGGAATATCACGGTATATGGGGTCATCCGCTTTTATGTGGGATGCATAGGGTCTCATCCGCTATATAATGTGGGAAATCAATCACTCTAATATATATATATATGTACTACTATATATAATATCACATCCAGATAGATAATACATCATCAATTCAAGAAATTCTACCAACAATTAAAATTTAACTATTTAAATTTTGAAAGGTAATCCAAATGAGTGAGATTAACTCACCTTTGATTTTTATTTGCAACCCACTTCTAATCCGGCTTGCTTCTTCTCAGATTTTTGACCTTGTATAAACATTTATACGGTTAATTAATATTTGAAAAAATCGAACAATTGATTTCCATTTATTACTTTAATTTAAACTAATTTTCCTTTGAATAATTTTTAGCGACTAAATAAATTGAATAAGTTACTTAAACCAGTTAATCACTATAATCCATTATTTTAAAATAATCTAGCAAGTGAAAATATTTATATATATGTATATTTATTCTATTTTTCTTAAAACTACATATACTTAGAACTCAATTTATATTGATTCAAAAATCTAATTTCTATATAAACCTTTCTACATTTAAAATTCCTATATACATACATACATACAAACATACATACATACATACATACATACATACATACATACATACATACATATATTCAAAAATCTTCTCGTCTATATTGTACTTTTCTTTACTGCAAATATACACATGTATATACCTTTAAATTGAAATAATGAATTTTAATTAACTAGTTTTAAATAATAACTAGCCTAATATATTTTGTCTTTTCAGTTTGCAACTAAAAATAGTTTAATCAACTATAAAATAAAATAAAATAAAGGTTACCAAGAAATCGACTACTGTCAAACTCTCACCAGAAAGCGACACTAAATACACACGACAGAAAACAATCCACGACCATCACCCAATCAAAAACCCATCTTCGATCGCCTGCCTACGTCCACGTCCATCGCCTCCAACCTCTTCTGGCCGCCACCATACATCGTGATCGAGCGTCGTCATACTCTTTAAGCTCGCCTCCATCGACACGCCAATGGCCCCTACTCGAACTCGATCGCGCCTCGCCTCTTCTTCCCCTAAACCCAGATTCCACGCGAACGACCACGGCTTCCATTCCTTCGCCACAAGACTATGTCGCGATAACCCATCCATTCGTCGTGCACAAGCTCAAGGTTTCGATTCTTTCCAGAACGTATCACCCTATTTTTTTATATTCGCCGATTCTATTAGCTTTGCAATTACGCCTATGGATGAAATTTCATTTGTCCTCTTTTTTTATTTCACTAATTCAATTCATTTTGCTTCAGCCATATTTTTTTTCCTCTGAATTCATTATAATGACTCGGCTTATGATTACTAAAGAAAAAGAAAACGACGCGTGTTGAAATGAAGGACAAGTGTTTGAAAGGTAAGCTACATGTTGAATCACAGTGGTTTGTTTTTGACTGGTCATAATTATAAAACTTTAATTTAAATTGAATTCAAACGTCTCGAAATTGAGCTAAAAATCTCGATGTCCTACTGAGGCGTGCCGCTAGGCATTTATAAGGTTAAACCCCTATTCCGAACAAAATGAAAAAGGTTTCGAGTCCTAACTCAATCGTATAGAGAAGATAGCTTTTTGAACTCAGTTATTGTACTAAATTTTCAATATTAATTTCCGCGTATTTATCTACCATACGACCAAACAATCACTCCAAACACTACGAAAATTGAAATCCGATAATAATACACTATTACGGATCCAATGAAACTAGTTTCTCGGATTCCAAGACTGTGTCTCGAAAGGCTATTTTTAAATATCAATTTAAATGATATATTTTTATAACTTAAAAACACTTTTAAATTCAAGTTTAACACTTTTACCATCTTCGGTACTATCAATATAAATTTACAAGCCTTTAAATTATTTTTAACATGCTTAAAACTGAAGATGCAATATTTTGCCCAATTTCATGTTATTAAATTCAATAATTTAATTGCCAAACAAACAGTGATATTTGAAATTCTAAGTTAAACTAACTTTCAAATATGTAAAATCAATTAAATATTCCAATTTCAAATATTCATAAATTGTGGGTCGTCACATTCCTCTCCCTTAAAAAAATTTCGTCCTCGAAATACTAGTTAAGAGAAATGGCCCATAACCCGTTAACTTTTTTTCCAAAACTAACAGTTTTTAACAACACCCAAAACAATCTTATTATTAAAGTCACTATCATTCTTACTAACTACCTAAACTCATCCATAGGTTCCAAATAATACCACTTACTCAACCATTCAAATGATAATCTAAAACCAAATTTGAATTATCAAACTTTTCTCAAAAATTTTCTAATTCACTAAATTTTTAGAAAATTTCATCAACGTCTCCTTTGTGCGGCTAGATCGGTATAACTACAAAATGCCTCTACGGGCCCTTAGATTTCAAACCAAAAGCCAAGTGGCTAGACCACAAAACCATCTAATTTCATACAGAAATTTAAATATACACCTTTTTGATGAGCAATTCAATTTATCTTCAGAAATCAAAAATCCCAATTTTCTTTTGCTTTTTAAATACCCGTATATCCTATTAGCAATAATATCCAATTACAGAATTTAGAATCATTTTATATATTTATTTATAAAAGTTTCAATATTTATTTCATTCAAACCCGTATGATATACACATATCTTCCATACGCAATATCAAATCCGATCGCTCACTCGATCACACAATTTCACTTTAGAACTAGTATCATCCATCCGACTTCCTATTGCGGACTTAGATCTGGTTTCTTGATCAAAAACCGGCATTCTCCTTACATAATCCTAAACTACGATAGAGAAGTTCAGAACCAATCAAAAATCCATTTCCAGGGTTCACCGTTGAAAATCAAGTGAAAAATCCCAACTCGGATCGATATATCTATCTCTAAATTCTGTGCTCGAATCTGGATCAAATCATTTTGCAAATAAAATAATATACGTACATGCTGCGTATTTTTTCCCAATTGATCATTAGCTATATCAATTCTCTTTTATTCACATTTATTTTTGTTTTCTATCCACTTATCGTTTTACACACCTTATTAAACCTTCATTCATTTCTAACTTAGTATTTCCAATACCAAATTTTACTTAAGGATTTCACTATCTATCTTCTAAGTTCAATTTAATTATTTTATACACTTCTTATATTTATTTTTAGTTCAACTACTTGAAGTTTATATCCATTTCTATTCACTTTGCCTTTACAATTCCACTTGAATTTAGTTTACCTTCAAATCTTAATTTATTTCCAAATTAAATTTAATATTGAATTCTATTCACCTTAACTCAATCCATATTTAATAAATCATTTAATTAGTTCCGCTTACTAATTTATTTTAAATCAACAAATACCCATTAATGTGGACTAGGGCAGAGGAGCAGCCGCCTCCATTTTCTTCTTGTTCGTATCTTATCTCTTCAATCCCTCTTCGCTTCATCATTTGCTACTCATCTACTTCTAGCTTTCCTCACTACTGTCTATTTGTTGATGGCTCCACTCTCAATCCCCTTCCCACACTTCCAGATCTGATTCTTTCCCTTATCTTTCAGCCTCTGCTTCTCTACTATGATGAATCGACCATGGCAGGAACCTCCAGATCTCCTGCGCCCTCTCGTGGGTTAACGTGGTCTGCTACCTTAGTGACTGTTTTCAGCATTTGGCGAATTTGCAGCCTTAGTTGTCGTCACGAGACTCGAGTGAGCTATCTCGGTTTTGGTCGTGTGTATATTGTGCCTGGTTTTGAATCTGGGTTGTGTGATGAGATAGTTTTTGGATCTGTTCTTTGGGTAATGAGTGGTTTTGGCTTCTCCTTGCGGGTGCTTCTCCATAGCTCTGCTCCTCCTCCACTACCTTACTCGGAGGCGATAGCCTTGCTACGGCCGAGTTGTTGTGTTCGGTGGTTGTAGTGGTACTACTGTACATGAAGTCTGCTAGTATGTTATGCTTATATGTCATTTCTTTGGCAACTGTCTGCTCATGTAGATGCTGTTTGTGTAATTCTGGTTGTGATTTTTTCCTTGGCAAACTTGGTGTTGCCCTGGTTTGTATTGAATATGCGCTTATATGATTTTTTGTTTGATGATAATAAATATATATACATTCGTTTAAATGTATTTGTTAATATACTATTTTATTTTCACAGATTAAATAAATATTTGCTGAATAAAATATATAACACGGAATTTGAATTCAAACGAATATTTTATTTAAACAAATATTTATTACAATTTTGAATAGTACAATTTCAAGCTCTCACTATAACTATACAATTTTTGAATACATCACGATTTCGTATTTACATTGATAACCTCACTACATATCACTCACACTCGTACTTTATCTTCAACTGCATTCCAGTTTGAATCCAGCATCTGAGAAATCTGCAAAAATATAAACTAACGCAGTAAAATTGAAAAAGAAATATTTTTGCAATTCAAAAATAAAAGATAATTTTGAAAATATGATTTGCCTCAGTTATTTGGGTTGTTCGTCATAATTTAAATTTGAATTCATCATACACGAACAACTTGTGACATACACAGTGTATTACTGTATATGCCACAAGGCCGTGCAAACCGATATACACTTGATAATGCTACAGGGACAGGTGAGCACAGGTCAAACCCAAATGCAAAGCCGGGTTCAACTCACGTGCTATATATTTAAAATCACGACACGAGCACAAGGTCAAACCCGAGCTGTAAAACTGGGTTCAACACAAGGCTACATGAAGTATGCAAGCTCGACTAACAGGTTCAACCTCTTCATTAAATAACATCATGCAAACTGACTTGAAGATGGCCACCAACATAAGCAACAACATGAACCAACTATATGAAGTACACAATAGGCCGAGTTTCAAGACACTAAGCAGCAGCAAGCAGATGCAAGCTACAACTTCAAATGAACCAGTGACAATGCAACAATCAACTCAACTGAATACAGAAAAATGCACAAAGGTATAGCAAGAGTCACAAGACCATCATGCAGTTTGTTGTGGTACGAGCTCAAGTCAGAACAAACAGTGGCAAACTACACAACTAGATCAAAGTACAACATACACTACAATGAATACAGCAAGCATGCAACAGAGGTCAAGCATATATAGATATGCAATGACAAAGTGGATCAAAATGAGACATACACAAATATATCAACTCATACATGAACAACAAGTTTTGCAGTGATACAAAACAAGTTCGACAGGCAACAAGCAAAAGTTCACAGTGAAGTTGAAATCATGGAAAGTGGACAGCAAATACCACAAGCCTCAGCAATATGCACATAAACAAGATACAACTGGTTCAAGGCCAGAATGACTATAAGATAATGCAATCTGAACAACAGATCAGCCATGACCAAAGCATAACAAATGAACACTACAAGTCAGAGAGTAGTTCAAATGATGAAGCACTGCAACATCAAAATGCAAATCATGGAAATGAAACAACTCCACTGACTCAAATGAACATACTAAACAACACAATCAAACTGCAACACAGCAAACACAAATGGAATGCAACAGTGAGGTTCAACATTATCAGAGAACATATGGAAGGGTCAGATGTACACATGAACAAGTATGAACCCAAATCAAGCACCAAGTATACATGGAGCTGTGGTCAAGTGAAGTCCAGGCCAAACCAACCAAAAGTTCAAAGCAGTAGGGTACATAAAGCAAACAACAACACGAAGGCAACATGATCAAAAGTTCAGTGCCACAACAATCATGACAACAGCAATACATTATCATGAAGACCAAAATTCACAGTGAAGCCAAATATACACAAGTGCAGATGAACAGATTCAAGCCAAAGTCAAAAATAAATTATCAGTGTTCAACGTCAAAGATCATGGCCGAAGTAATGCAGAGCCATGAGTCACGAAATCAAAACAGTGCCGAGATTGCCTTGGCAATGAAGGAATATAACCAAGTCAAAGCCGGTGGTCATCACAAAATCCAACTCGAAGTCAACCAGAGAAAATCACGAAATTGATTTTAAAATCGTGTCAACCAAGGAACCAAGTTTATATGATTATGAAAAAGTCAGAATCAATCTCAATCATTCAAGCATCATCAAGTGGTCGAAGTGATTCAGTAGAAAAATTCAAATATATTCGTACGAACGCAAATCTAGGGTTACAAACCCTATATAAATCAAATTCACATCATCGGCAAGGAGCATGGAGTTCAATCAAGTATTACAGAATAGAATAAACTAAAAATCACATACCGAATCGAATCGAACTCCATCAACTCAAAGCAGCCACAGTGAGCTTCAAGGAACCAAATCGATCAAGGCAACACGCAAATCATCGTTGAATCGATTGAATTAAACAGGCGCTTCGAGATACAAAACCCTAAATCTGGAAAAGGGACGAACGCCGTTATTCTCAAGAAAAAGGAACCAGGCCGACAAAATAAAAGGAGAAAAGGGGACGCATTTTTAATCATCTAATTATTGGGCCGTTTCCACCAATAATTAATTTAGGCTTACTTTTTATAAATTAGGGTTTTGTATTTTAATTTGTTTTTAATTTGTATTTTCCTTTTTAAATCGTTTAATTTTTTCTAGTCGTGTGACTAGGGTACAAACTACGGTGTGTAGTTTGAGAATTCGCAACTAGGTAGTTGAGTTGTGGCAGGGTTTTGAGCGTAGAGTTAGATTAGTCAATAGCGGTGTATAGCGAGTTTACGTGTGTAAGCGAGGGACTATCTAATTTCTAGTAGAAACCTTGGGGGCAGCACGTAGGCAGGGTTTTGCCGAAGCTGGGTAAATTCTGTGTTGTTCTGTTTTATTCTGTTATTTATATTCTGCGATATCTGTGCTGCTATTCTGTGATCTGAATTGAAATTAATTTATAAGCTTCCGCGATTAATTTTAATAATTAACACTATCACCCTATTCACCCCCCCTCTAGGGTGAAATCGATCCTACAGTTTGCTTCGTGGCTACTGTTTGGCTAATGCCTCTTGTGATTGTGTCCGTGTCAACTTGATTTATGTCAACTGCTAGCTATTTGCTGGCTTGTAATGTGTTTTGTCACTTTCTTATGTAATTTTTTGCTTAAGATATGTTTAGGTCATTGTATTTTGGTTTGCCTATTGGTAATCTGTAGTGACGTTGCTCCCTATGTGGTGCATTTGCTATTAGCTGTCTAGACATGTTGTCTAGCACCTATTCTCTAAGCTAGTTAGTTTTAGTGGACGGACCACTTTAAAAACCATGTATTGTAGCATATGTATCCTGCCTATATCATGTTCCTTGTTTTTTTAATTACGTTTGTTGTAATAAAAAGTGGACGGTCCACTTTAAAAACCGGCTGGCCTTACCAAAAAAAAAATTTATTTTAAATCTCAATAAAAATTTTATTCCCAAACTTTAATTATTTTTAGTCTACTTTGAATTAATTCCACAACTTCACTTTACTTTGCACAATCCCAATATTCAATTTCAATTCCATTTACAAGTTTAGTTAATTCGTTTATTTACTAATTTTATTTCAATACTTTGCTTTATTTAGTCCAACTTGACTAATTTTCCATTTCACTTTATTTAACACAATCCAAATATTCAGTTTCAATCCAAATTTTAAGATTCCATAAGTTTTTCAACTTATTTACATTCCATTTACAATCTCTTGAATTTATTTCATTTAATTGACTTACTTTACTAACTTATTTTCTTATCACATTTACTTTAATTTAACTCTTCTTCAAGTTAAAATTTTCTATTATAGAAAATCTCAAATTTTACTAACTATCAAACCCATTTATATTTCCATAAACATTTTAAATATGTTTCCAGAGTTTAAACCATTAAAAATCAATTTTGAAAACACACACACACACACACACACACACACATATATCCGAATCAACTATTCTTTTGCATTTTCAAATTATCATTTGAATTTCAAAAACAAATCCAGTTTTGCAAACAACTCCAATTTAAAACAATTTGGCAGCAATTCCTCTCTCGGATACTCGAAAATGAACATCGATGATGCTGCAGTCATCACCGAACTTATTTTCCAACGACCAAAAAAAGTTTAGTGTTTTTACTTTCTTTATAAACATTTCAAATATTTTTAAATTCTAAATCTCACCATATTTAAGATCAAATTCGAAAATATCTTCCAAATAATATTACCATTATTTCTTTAAAACCTTTGAAAATCATTTTGAAACTCAAAGGAATTTAATTTTCCAAAATTTTGAATTCCAAATCCTTTCAATTCATATTCAAATATTACTCTGGACTTTTTATTTCATTTTCAATTATAAATCACACTTAAAATTCACATTTACAAATCCCATTTTATTATATGAATTTATTTCTTAACTGTTGGTTATAATTTCAATTATTTTAAATTTCTATATAACAATGATAATAATTTAATATTATCATTTCCTAACAACCAAGCAACCATAAATAACTATAATAATTTATGGAAAATTATTTCTTTTATATACAAAAATAATTTAGGCAAAATTATTTCATTTACCCTATTGTAAACCATACTGTGCCGGTTTATCTTGTTTAAGAGTTTAGAAACCCCTATCGATGACATGGCATCCCACATATCGACCAGAATTCATAAACACCCAACCCATAAATTAACACAATATAAAAATAATTTTTATATTTACTAACAAATATGCGCTCATATTAATACACTCAATTCATTCTAGAGTACTACGGACTCTATTTCTAATGAGTAATCCCTACCAGAGCCAAGGTTCTCGCTTTAACCTGCTACTCTGATACCAACTGTAATGACCCGATTTTTCGACGCTCGAAAATCGACATTAATGCGTCCAATGTATCAAATGTCGAACAATCGGATGCCCAAAAACCGAGCCATTAGGGTTGAAGAAGAAGGGGGTAGAAGAAGAAATAGAAAACAATATCAGAATCTCACATACGCAGTAGGACAATATATAATAGATAACAACAGATTTTTGTACAAACGAATCTACAACTGTTTATTACATTAAAGCATTAGAGTAAATCACAAATCAACAACACAATTCAAGACGGTTATAATAACTTGTCCTTCCAAAGCTGAATATACAACTTACACAACACATCGGAATACAAATCTACGGGAATACGCTTCGTCATCCAGCTCGTCTCCTGAGCTCCACAGCAGACCGACCAGAATCTATACTATATAATACTCGGTCTGACCCGAGCATTATAGCGAAATAACACCCGATTCAGTCTGGAAAACCAGCGTGAGAAAAACACACTTAATTGGATTATTAAAATTTCAAATCCTTTTGAAATCAAAGGTGTCTCGTAAGACCACGCTACAAAAATCATGTAGGGTTTTTACCTTATGATAACCAAAACATTTTCTTATCAAATCTTTTGATATTATAGTAGTGTCTACATACAAATACTTATTCAAATAGCCGAAATTGTTACATTCATTAAATTCCAGCATAATAGGCATACAGACAAGTCCAAGGCACATATTAGAGATTGGGTTTCCATCAATGGCAGAGCTACTGGGGTACCGCTTGTCACAGTACGTGGTCTAGATCACCGTACCGAGGATCCACTCAGATCCCCTGCATCACAAGATCGGAGCTACCCTTTACTGGATAGTCCAAATAAGATCACCCCATGGCGGGGATCAGCAACAGCCCACACAGCTGAATAGAAGGGACATCTAGACAGGGATGCCATTACCCTAATTGGTTGCTAGCCACTTAGCCTTGCGTGCACCTCCCCTATTTTAGCCATTCTCGATTGATGAGGCTCGAGGCTATGCATCACCTTTTTAGCACACATTTACTTAGAATGCTTATCGTCCTCCTGACGATGTTCTAATAGCACTCATCCATACAAGTCTTTTCCAAGTTCGAACAGAACCGAAGGCACTATTCCTACTACATCCATTTTGGAATCACCCTCAGGATTAGTAGCGATTAGCACTTGCACTTCACTGCTCCATCTTCGACTCCAAGGTCTTGTCTTCCTCATGAAAACGTTCAAACCGGATCGAAGTGGTTTTCGGGAAATAAATCCCGATATCCCGGTCTCTTCGAAATGATCAGCGCATTGGCCAATATTGATAGTCGGTTATTTAACTATCAAATAACATTCGCAAACAACCATCAGGCCTTAATAATTTTTCCTAAATTATTTATTTCAAAATATTTTCGCAAGATATTTTTCTACACTTCAACCCTATGAAAACAGTTTCAAATCATTTTTCTTTTGCGGAATAAATTTCCAAATATTATTTATTTCCACTGAAAATCACCAAGTCTAAATACTTTAGATTTTAAAATAATTCAAATTACTTTATCCAAAAATATATACTTTAAAATACTTAAAATAAAACTACTTAAAACACTTTATTTAAAATACTAGTTATGAAGTTTATAATAATTTCTCATGTAAACTTAAGCCAAAACTAATTTTTAAAATAAATTATTAGATAGAATATAGATATTTAATAACCAACTTTTTAAATCAATTACTAGTTAAACCTTTTAAAATACTTTACTTATAAAATTAACTTAATAAACATTTACTTCTAAAAAATTTAAAACCACTAAATAATAATTTCTTCTAAACATTCTTTTAAAACCACCATTACAACTCTAACTCATACTTAGAAATCATCTTCGAAAATATACTTGGCTTTTCAAGGAAATACACTTTCCTTTCCACACCTTTAAAATAAACCACTATTTATTTTTAAACAAATCACAATTTCCTTATAAATTCTTATCCTGAATTTATACTTCCAGATTATCCTCTGATATCTTATTTCACTTTATAAACCCAGTTTATAAATTCCATAGTCACGTTTTCCTTTTAAAACACCGTTTCAAACACTTAATAAATTTCCCTTCGATTTCCAAAATTTACTCCATTTAAAAATAATTTTCTTTACTTACTCAATTTTTATTTCAAATTCATTAAATTCAGATTTACTTCTATATTTATGATTTAAAAATCTTATTTTAAACTGAAAATTCCAATTTTATACCTTTTTCAAAATTCTTCTTTATCTTTCCCAAACTATTTTAAACCTTGAATTTTAAAAACATATCCTTTATTCCTTTAAATAATATCACTAAGCTTAAAAATTCATTTATTTTCATTATTCAAAAATATCTTTTCCCATATCGGAATTTATTTACTGGAATTTAAAAATCAACTTTATTCCTTCCCAATTCCGTTCTTTAAATTTATCCAAATTAACTAAAATTATTTTACTTGAAAATTCTCTTTTTATTTCTCTTCAAAATGTAACTTTATATTTTTGATAACCTATTCCAAAATATACTCAGCTAAACATAGCATTCAATAATTTCAATTACCAATATAATCTATCATACATTATCAATAAATCACATCACAGAATATGAAAACAAATCCCAATATTTTGAGGAATCCAGTTGGATCCCTCCAACCTGTTTTTTCCCTGCATCCACAGATGTTAGCACAATATAATAATAACAATTCCACTTCGAGGTGGAAATCACGGTATATGGGATCATCCGCTATTATGCGGGGCGCATGGGGTCTTATCCGCTATATAATGTGGGAAATCAATTACTCCAATATATATATATATATATATATATATATATATATATATATATATATATACTACTATATATAATATCACATCCAAATAGATAATACATCATCAGTTTAAGCAATTCAACCAATAATTAAAATTTAACTATTTAAATTTTAAAAAGCAATCCAAATGAGTGAGATTAACTCACCTTTGATTTTTTTTTGCAACCCACTTCAAATCCGGCTTGCTTCTTTTTAGATTTTTGACCTTGTATAAACATTCAGACGGTTATTAATATTTGAATAAATCGAACAATTAATTTCCATTTATTACTTTAATTTAAACTAATTCTCCTTTGAGTAATTTTTAGCGACTAAATAAATTGAATAAGTTACTTAAACTACTTAATCACTATAATCCATTATTTTAAAATAATCTAGTAAGTGAAAATATGTATATATGTATATTTATTCTATTTTTCTTGAAACTACATATACTTAGAACTCAATTTATATCGATTCAAAAATCTAATTTCTATATAAACCTTTCAACATTTAAAATTCCTATATCCATACATACATACATACATACATACATACATACATATATATATATTCAAAAATCTTCCTGTCTAGGTTGCACTTTTCTTTACTTTAAATATACGCACATATATACCTTTAAACTGAAATAATGAATTTTAATTAACCAGTTTTAAATAATAACTAGCTAATATATTTTTTCTTTTTGGTTTGCAACTAAAAAATAGTTTAATCAACTACAAAATAAAATAAAGGTTACCAAGAAACTGATTGCTGCCAAACTCTCACCGAAACGCGACACTAAATACATGCAACAGAAAACAATCCACGACCATCACCTAATTGAAAACCCATCTTCGATCGCCTGCCCACATCCACCTCCATCTCCTCCAACCTCTTTTGGCCGCCACTAGACATCGCGATCGAGCGTCGTAATACTCCTTAAGGTCGCCTCTATCGATAGCCAACGACCCTTACTCGAACTCAATCGCGCCTTGCCTCTTCTTCCGCTAAACCCAGATTCCACGCGAATGACCACAGCTTCCATTCCTTCGCCACAAGAACATGTTGCGATAACCCATTAATTCATCGCGTGCGAGCTCCAGGCTTTGATCGATTCTAGAACACGTCGCCCTTTTTTATATTCGTCGATTCGATTAGCTTCGCGATTACGCCTATGGACGAAATTTCGTTCGTCCCCTTTTTTTTATTTAATGAATTCAATTTGAATTCGTTTTGCTTCAGCCATATTTTTTTCTTCTTTGAATTCATTATAATGACTCGGCTTATGATTATTAAAGAAAAAGAAAACGATGTGTGTTGAAATGAAGGACAAGTGTTTGAAAGGTAAGCTACATGTTGAATCATAGTGGTTTTTTTTTGACTGGTCACAGTTATAAAATTTTAATTTTAATTTGAATTCAAATGTCTTAAAATTCAGCTTTAAATCTCGATCTCATACTGAGGCATGCTGCTAGGCTTTTATAAGGTTAAACCCCTATTTCAAACGTAATTGAAAAGGTTTCGAGTCCTAACTCGATCGTATGTAGAAGATAGTTTTTGAACTCGGTTATTATACTAAATTTTCGTTATTAATTTCAGCGCATTTATCTAACGTACGACCAAACAATCACTCCAAACACTATTCAAATCCAATAATAGTACACTATTATGGATCCAATGAAACTGGTTTCGTTGGATTCTGAGACTGCGCCTCGAAAGGCTATTTTTAAATATCAATTTAAACGTTATGATTTTAAAAATAAACAAAATACTTTTAAATTCAAGTTTAACACTTTTACTATCTTCAATACTATCAATATAAATTTTACAAGCATTTAAATTATTTTTAACAATATTAAAACTGAAGATGCAATATTTTACCCAATTTTATATTATTAAATTCAATAATTTAATTGCTAAAAAAACAGAGTATTTGAAATTCTAAGTTAAACTAACCTTCAAATATTTAAAATCAATTAAATATTCCAATTTCAAATATCCAGAAATTCTGGGTTATCACAAAGGGAAAGGGTTAAAAATAAGTTTATAAGGATTATAAAAGGGAAAAGAGGATTATTTTAACTTAGAAAGTTTTTGAAGCCATTAAAGTGAATATTTAGCTTTTGAAAGAGGAAATGAAAGCTTTGGAACGACTAAGTGAAAGTAAAATGAAAATTTGGAAAGAAGAGATACCTTTTATAAAAAATGAAGTAAGGAAATTACCTTTTTACCTATTGGACTCTTACCCTCCATAATCTTATGACACATCATCACCTCCGTCCTTTACTCCTCAAACATGCAACACCCACCCCCTCTTTCTCTTGTCCGTCTCTTCACTTTATTATGTTCTATGATGTGCTATGTGACATTACCTTTTTATTTTTTATTTTTTAATTCAAATTAAATAAAGGAAAATCAAACTCATCATTTTACCACAAGCAAATTATTTTTAACCCTAACCATTTTATATGTTGTAATATGAGTGCGTGGGTATATTTATTCTTATGTACACAACATTTTCCTATAACTTTTTAGATAAAGAAAATCCGAAAATTAGAAAAATGATTTTCGATTTTTCTTTGAACTAATTATTTTTATAAATCAATTTTGGAAACAATTTCACCATCACTAGTTATTATTTAAAAGAGTATATTTAAAATCCATTGATTAACTATTTTAAAATATATCAAATATTCTGTTTAAAGTGATTGAATTCTAGGTCGTTACATAAGGATTCTCCCTTATTTATCAACTTGAACACGTATTCTATATCCAAAACATCTCCACGAAGTGTGCAGTCTTCTATATCATTTCCCATAATCTCATAACTAACATTGATATCTGACAAAGCCTCAAAACTCGCACTGCACCTATTTAGCTGCATATAGTCTCCATTATAACAATCTCTATGTTATCTCCCCCTATTTTACCAACATCCCTTATGCATAGGTAGGACCTAAAAGCTTTAGTTTTCAAGCTAGGACTTCTTTTAATATTAATTACGGAAATACTCCTAGTTTTTTTACCAGATTTAGAAGTATGAGTAAATTCACAAGCACGGATTAGAGGATGCGTAGGCTTTCTTAAAGATGCAAGGTAGCAGTACAAAATAAATTTTAAAGGCTCAACATAGAAATAAATAGCCTTATTATCACAAATGCCGCTACCAACGCTAAGACAATTAATCATATCCACAAAATTTACTTTTACCTGCTTTTCATTTACCACAGCTGCTAAAGTTATTGCACATGAAAAAATAATCTCCAACCACTCTTTCATGCCAGTAAAAGTAGTTAACTATTTGTTGTTCCAATCCTCATTTTGTCTCCACCTAGTATCTACGTTTTCATCCAAAAAATCGTTAAAAGAGATCCACGTTTACAAAATTTAGCTTGCAATCCATTATTAATCATACCCATCTCAATAACCAAACCATGTGATGGATGCGCATATTATTTATGCGTGTACAAGAAACATATCTGTCACCAAATCCAACACCATGAAAACTATTGAATCTGGTAACAACTCAGTCCACCTTTACCTCACTAACACATTTAGCTAAAACAGTGTCAATGATGATATTAGAACTGATATTCTATGCATATTTGAAACCGAAGAGGCCCCGTTATGTCTGATATCACAAAGCTCCATTTCCCATCTAAATAACGGGATAAAACTGCCCTAACATCCACATGTTTTTTGCAATAGTCATATTCATGTTAGAATCAATACAAGTGCTAATCCTATTAAGATTAGCCCTGTGACAACCCGTAATTTTCGATAATTAAAAACTATTGAATTTAATAAGATTTTGAAATTTAATACTGTGAGAAATTAAAATTTATGATTTACAAATGGAAAATATGATTAGAATGTAATTTAACAATGCTGATTTAATTTAATTGACAACTATTTTAATGTGCTTTCAATCAATTGAAATCATTGTAAAGTTAATTTGGTTATAATTGTAAATGAGGAATAAATTAAATGTTGGATAATATTGAAATTATATGTTATAAATTAGGATAGGTTTATTAAGGAACATGAAATTAATCAATTAGTATGTGAATTTATTAGCTTTGCTTATAAATAATAAACATAGAAGTGTGTTTGAATAATTAAGTGTAGTAATTGTTTAATTATCATTTCATTATTTAATGCCTTGAAATTAAATTGCAAATCAATTGAAATTGATCTAATTATATATTGTTGTTAGTATGAATTAAGATGATAACGGTAGAATATTGATATAATAAAATGTAAACCAATATTAATTATATCCATAGGATGACAGTTGATTTAATAATAAGAGTGGAAATCAAATAAAGGAATTTATTTGGATTTAAAATATAAATAAATAGGGTTTTATTACAGTGTAATTGAATGTTGAATTTAATGAAATATTTTAATAGTGAATTTAACATAGAAAATTTATTTTAATAAATTATTAATTTCTATGTAATCTAGAATGATGAAATTGTTGACTTTAAATTTGAATTTAAAAGTGATTAATTTAGAAATAATTTATTTAATAAACGTGAAAATTAGCCATTTTGGCCACATCTTAGAGACGAAATCAGTTTCATCAGATCCGTAATAGTGAATTATTATATGATTTCAAGTTTTGTAGTGATCATACTTGTCGTTTTATCATGCAGGCTCAAAACGCGTAAAAATCAATTTAATGAATTCAATTAAAATAATTTGATTTTTAAAAGCTAACTTTGTATATAATTGAAGTAGGGTTTGAAACTAGTTCTATAGAGTTTAAAATATCAAAAACCTATATTTCGATATATTGGATGACCCACTTTCATTCCGGAAACGGAACGGGCTTTTCAGGTTTGCGTAATCCTTTCGACCAATTTAATCTGCCTGTTCATTCTTATCTATCCTTATCCATATAAATAGATTTCTTTTCTGATAGCCCTTTTCTTATTTTGTATGTACATTTCCATTTGCTTCTTCCTTCCTTTCCAATAGCAGAAACCCTAATTCCCGAATTCAATTGCAAATCAAAATATAATTGCAAAAAATTTAAACTCCTCAAATTATAACGAATTATATATCATTGTAAAGCTCTTGACAAGCGCAATCTACTACATTAATTCATTTTTGGATTTGATGCATCATTTGGCTAGAAATTAATGATTTATTCTCAATCATCCAACGGTAGATCGTCGATTTAATGATGATCGGAGGGTACTGCGTGTTAGAGGGCGAATAGTGAAGTGCAGCTATGATACTAGTTCGTCTCAATCGTGCTCGAAATTGCCTGAAATCCCCATATAGCGTACGGCGGTGGCGTGGTCGTGTACTGACTGGAAATGATCATGACCATGGGAGTGGGGCCAGCTACGTGCGGTCGGAGGAGGCTAGGCCATCGGTGAGGTAAGATAGTGGGATAGATGGACAGAGTTGTGTGCGTTCGTTCATGTTGCTGGCGGCTGTTTCGAGTGGCTGTGGTGAGAGGTGAACGGTTAATGTTCGTAATAAGGTGACATGTTAACTAGTAGTTTTCCTTTTTTATATCTAATTTAAATTTAAATTTTAAAACTTCTAACTATCATAACTTTTTCATACGAGCTTGGATTGGGGCATGATTTCTTGCATTGCCATCGTATCGAAATTTTGGATGATATGGAACTGGTGTGGTTGAATTTTGAGACTATTCAAATTTAGACTTTTATTTGGATTTAAATCGATTTGAAATCAAAGGTGGATGTTTAACCCACTTATAAATAGTAAACCATCTTATGTTAGTTAAATTTAATTTAGGATGTGATTAGTAATTGACTGATTGGTGTTTGGTATATTTAAATTGTCATTCAAGTTAATTTGAATTTATATCGAATTAAATTGCCATTTGAATTTATATTAAAATTTAATTGCCAGTCAAATACTTAATAATGACAACCAGTTTATTTGCTTTGATTTATTGGTTGACATGAGTGATGATTGTGATGGATGTTTAATTGTTGATATTTGGATGATTGGATATTATATTTATTTTATATGTTATTATCACACTACAAGTTCTCTTAGTTATTAATAGGAAAACACTATAGGTTGAAATGATACGTACCCGAATGGTCTTATAGATTAGGAAAAAATCACTGTGGGTTGAAATGATAAACTCGAGCGATTTTATGGATTTTGAATTTTACTCAGGATTACATGTTGAAATGAGATATATATTTCTAAATTTAAATTATTGCGGGTTGAAATGATATATATCTGTATCACTTAACCATAAGGTAGAAAATTATATACGGACATTGGATCGGTTAAATTGAATGATTTTAAATCCCTAAAATTTTGAATCCAGTTAAATGATAGTATGAAATAAAAAATTAGATTTTTATGAACTAAATTATTTTTTACAATCCAAACTTTTAAAAAGTTGAATTTGAAGTGGTTTAAATTTGTAGTTCACCATGGATTTGAAATAGATATAAATTGAAATGGTTTTAATGAGAATTAGAATCAAAACATTTAGCCTTTGAATTGAATTAGTTGAACCGAGACTTTTTAAATTGAATTTCGTGAACTAAAGTTGATTTGAATTGATTTGCAAAATTGGAAGAAACAATTCTAATTTGAAACTATTTTTGATACAAACTCTTTTAACATGTAAACTATTTTCTCATATAAACCATTTTAATATATTATTTTAAATTTATAAACAACTTTGAATATACATATTTTAATATATAATCTATTTTAATAGATAAACTATTTTAATATATAAACTATTTCTAATATGTAAACTATTTTAATCTATAACAAATTTTAATATATTGACTATTTATAATACATTAACTATTTTATTATATAACCTATTTTAATATATAAACTATTTCTAATATATAAATTATTTTAATCTACAACTATTTTTAAAATATAAACTATTTTAATGTATAGCTATTTTAATATATAAACTATTTCAATGTTCAAAATGTTTGAAGTTGGAACTGATATGATTTAGATTTAACTGATTTAAATATGAATATTTTGATATGATGGTTTAACCTATTTTCTGGTTATGATTTTGAAAATGAATATGATTTAAAGTGAATAATGATTTCGAAAGTGAATATGATTTTGAAAGTGATTCGATTTTGAAGTGAATGTGATATTTTGATATTAATTATGAATCATTTTTGGAAATGTAAAAGAATCAATCGGGGTGAAAAAAGTGATTGGTTGTTAAAGAGACCGGGATCGGATATTGTCATACTCTCTGCCAATACCGAAAACCACTTTAACAACCGTGCACGTGGTGGAGAATCCAGAACGATGTAGGAAGGTTTGGCGAATGCTAGTTTATGAGGTATGAACGCAGCATCGACCCCTTGAGTCAGCTTGATATGACTAAAACAGGAGCCACGTCGAGCCAAATGAGGTCACTCCTTCGATCAGACATGCTTTTTCGATACCATATCTGTTACTTCGTGATTAATTTGGTGGCCACCCTTTGATTTGATTGTGGGAGTGTGTTTCGAGGTGGACGGTTGTACCCGCTATGTGTCACCACCAATCCGGATCCGTAAAATAGTAGTATCCTACTCTGGGCATTGCCAAGCGTGCATTGTCATAGCCTTATCGAGCCCATTACGAGTTTAATTTGTGTCTTATCAATGGAATGCTCCCTGATTGCCTACCAATTTACGGCGGGGTTTACAGTACTGTACCGATTGCATAATTTATATAAAATGTGTTAAGGGGATATGAGTAATGCCTTAACGCTATTTTAATACTTTACTTTACTATATACATATTATAATAGTTTATTGTACTATGTATATAGATAGTTTAATAGATCCTAAGGAGATGGAATCTCGAACATCTCTTAAGTTATTGCACACACATTAGACACTGGATAGGAGATGTAGAATCCCGTAAACATCTCTGAAGCCATTACACTCATATTTATTTACCTTTGATTTAACTTACATAAGATCTTTCAGTTCTGACTCAAGTGTTTTGTATTTTCATTACGCTTGGTCAATCTGAGCTTTTCAGTGTATCGAAGACCATTTTATTTAGAGGATGAAGATAGAGATTATTCTACTATTTATTATTATTATTATTCCACTAATCAAGTTGTTCTACTATAGTATTTATTTATTCCTGCTGTATGTATAACTCTGATCTGTATTACAAAAGCATAATCAAATGTTATTTGTAAACAACTTTATGAACCGTTTATTCGATTATTATATTTTGTCATTCCGCTGTGAGATTCTATGTTTTGTTTTCCTTTCTTTTCTCTTATTTTTTTATTTATGCCATTAACAATCCTCCCATTCGAACGGCTTGAGTTGACCCGTGTGGTTTATTGCCGATTAAAACCATCCTAAAAGGTGGATCGTTACAGTTGGTATTAGAGCTTTGGTTTAGTGATAACCTTAGCTTTATGGGGTTTGACTCATTAGAGATAGGGTAGTGATAACCTAGAATGTGTTTGTTTGAGTGTATATATATGAGAGAGCGTACTTGTTAGTGTTATAAAATGTTTCTATGTTGTGTTCATTTGTTATGTTTAGTATTTATAAATTTTGGTCGGTACATAACAATCTATGGCATCGATAGGGATTTCTAAACACTTAATAGGGCAAACCGACACAATATTGTTTTAAAATATATGTAAATGAACTAATTTTATCTAGTATTATATTTTGTATATAAAATAATAATTTTTTAATTTATACAGTTGCATATGATATATTTGTTTGTTAGGAAGTGGAATTTCATAAATATTGGTTGCAAAATAGAATTGACAAATAATGTGAATGTAAATTGGAAATTTGAGAACATAAGTTCTGGGGTTTTGAAAGTTTTTAAAGATTTTGGAATATAATATTAGTACTATTAGGAAGTATTTTCGGATATAAATATTTCAAAGTGATTTGAAAGAAATGTTTTAAAGGAATTTTTAAAGGAAATAAGTTCCGTACTCCCCTCTTTTGTCGCTGGAAAATAATTTCAGTGACGATGGCCGCATCGTCGACATTCATTTTCGAGTTTCAAAGTAGGAAAGCCACTATAATATCTTTACTACACATTTTTTTGATAAAAAAATCTTAATTCTAAATTTCTAAATATGATTTGATATATAAAAGATATGATATATATATTATTTAAAAACGATTTGAAATGAAACTGGCATTTAGTTCTTAAGTTTCTATGAATTAGGGATTTCAAATAGTATATTGAAATGAAATCTAAAATATTTTAATAGTTGGAAAATTCTAAAATGAAAATTAAGAAATTAGATGCTAAGTGGTTAATGAAATATAAAGAAATTGGAAATTTTTAACTTGTAGATCAAAAGATATGAAAATTTAGAAAATGTAATTATTGAATATTTTTGTTAACTAAAATGAATAAGATAAACTTGTGTAACGTTACATTCTTAAAACATATGTATAACTTACCAGGAATTTTCAAGAAATGGTGCAATGTTAAATAGGAATATGTAATAGAATATCATACAAGTAAAGCTTAAGTAATAAAAGTGTTCAAATGGAATTATTTCTATAAATAAGAATTTTGATGTACAAGAAATGTTATAAGCATAAGTTAATGTTTTGAAATGCTAATAATTGATTGAATAGTAAAAATTAAATATTATCTAAGAAAATGTTTATAAACTTAAGAAATGACTGAAATAATTCATAAATAAATTTATTATTAATTGACACTATAAAAGAAATGATAAATGTGAATTAAAAGGTAGGAACGCTTAAGTATGAATGTTTATCGATGAATATTCATATTAAATGGAAATATAGTTATATAAGCAAATAAATGTAAGTCAAATTACAAGGAAACTTATATAATATTTCAAGAATTGATTTATTGATGACTTCGGATATTGCATGTGAAGTAATTTATGTAAGTAAATGAATGTAAACTAATAAAAAGGATGATATTGTATGAAATAAATGAGAATTTAAAATAAATTTGAGGTTAATGATGTGAAAAGAAACCAATCGAATAAACTTAAATAATATTTATATTTGTATGGTTTGGCTTATGGGAAGTTTGGAAAAGGATACTCTAAATTGTTTAAGATTGTACGAATAATTATTAAGTAATTATCTAAGGCTATTGAGCGTAGGTTACACTTGATAGTTTATTTATCGCCTCGTACAATTAAAAGTTTCTTAACCTGAAAAATCATTAGTTTAGTTGCTATGGACGTGTGGTTGATTTCTTGGTTGCGTATGACGGTCATGCTGCTTTGTTTGCATATGTTTTGCATTGATTTGCTTTCGTTACTAATTGAAACAACTAAATATTTCTCTTGTACATATACTATTTTGGATTATATAAGTGAAATATTAGTTTATGGAAGCAAATAGTTACTGTTTTTGGTTTCATAAATAAAGTTGTTTGCCCGACAAATTGGTACATTTTGGGATTACGGTTTTATAGCAACATTTTATTATTTTCCCATGGTTTGGGTTATTTATTTTGAAATATGGTTCGTGTGTGTGTATATATATATATATATAGTAATTATTGATATTATTATTTTCCGGACCTATCCGTACAAAGGACACTCTTGCGAATTTTTTTGTGAATTTAAGATTTAGAATTTTTTGTGAAAGTGAAATTATTTTCGAACTTTTATTAACTTGAATATGAAGATTTAATTGTTTATATATTGATATATTTTATTTAAAATGCCTAAATATGTAAATTTAAAGTGTATATAAATTGAATAATTTGAATAAAATATATCAAGTTTCTTAATTCATTCTTGTTGCTTTTCGAGGACGAAAAGTTTTGAGCGAGGGAGAGTGTAATGGCCTGTAATTTTCAATAATTAAAAACTATTATATTTAATAAGATTTTGAAATTTAATATTGTGAGAAATTAAAATTTATGATTTACAAATGGAAAAGATGACTAGAATGTAATTTAATAATGTTGATTTAATTTAATTGATAACTATTTTAAGGTGACTTCATTCAATTGAAATCATTTTAAATTTAATTTGGTTATAATTGAAAATAAGGAACGAATTAAATGTTGGATTTAATATTGAAATTATATGTTAAAAATTATGACAGGTTTATTAAGGAACATGAAATCAATTAATTAGTATGTGAATTTATTAGCTTTGTTTATAAACAATAAACATAGAAAAGTGTTTGAATTATTAATGGTAGTAATTGTTTAATTACCATTTTATTATTTAATCCGTTGAAATTAAATTGCAAATCAATTGAAATTAATCTAATTAATTATCATAGTAAGTATGAATTAAGATGATAACAGTAGAATATTGATGTAATAAAATGTAAACCAATGTTAACTATATCCATAGGGTGATGGTTTAATAATAAGAGTGAAAATCAAAAAAGGGAATTTATTTGGATTTAAGATATTATTAACTAGGATTTTATTACAGCGTAATTGAACGTTGAATTTAATGAAATATTTTAATAGTGAATTTAACATAAAAAAATTATTTTAATAAATTATTAATTTCTATGTAATCTTGAATGATGAAATTATTAACTATTAAATTTGAATTTAAAAGTAATTAAATAATTTATTAATTAAGGTGAAAATTAGTCATTTTGGTCATTGTCTTGGATTTCGATGAAACTAGTTTCATCGGATCCGTAACAGTGAAGTATTGTATGATTTTAAATTTTATAGCAACCGGACTTGTCCTTTGATTGTGCGAGCTCGAAAGACGTAGAAATCAATTTAATGAATTCAATTAAAATAATCTGATTTTTAAAAGCTAACTTCTATATACAAGGGAATTAGGGTTTGAAACTGGTTCCATTGAGTATAAAAATATCAAAAACCTATATTTTGATATATAGGATGACCTACTTCTGTTCTGGAAATGGAAAGGGCTTTATGGGTTCGCTTAATCGTTTCGACTAATTCGATCTGTCCGTTCATTCTTTTTATCCTGGTCCGTGTAAATAAATTTCTTTTCTAAAACCCTAGCAGCCTTTTTCTTATTTCTGTACGTACATTTCCATCTGCTCCTTCCTTCCTTTCCAATGTTAGAAACCCTAATTCTCAAATTCAATTGCAAATAAAAATCAAATCGAAAAAAAAATAAACTCTTCAAACTATATCGAATTATATATCATTTGAAAGCTCTTGACGAGCGCAATCTACTGCAGTAATTCGTTTTACGATTTGTTGCATCATTTGGCCAAAAATTAATGATTTATTCTTGGCCGTTCATCTTAGGGTTTTCGATCCAACGGTGGATTGTCGATTTCACGATGATCAGAGGGTAATACGTGGTTGAGGGTGAATAGAGGAGTGCGTCCATGGTATTAGTTCATCTTAATGGTGCTTGGAATCACTTGAAATCGCCATATACCATAGGCGATGGCGTGGTCGTGTGGTGGCCGAAGACGATCCCGTCCATAGGCATGGAGCTAGCTACGTGCGGTCGGTGGAGGCTAGGCCATCGACGAGGTCTGATCGTGTGCTAAGTGGACAGAGTTGCATGCGTTCGTTGATGTTGCCGGTGGCTGTGCCGAGTGGCTACGGTGAGAGACGGACAACTTGGGTTTGTAATAAAGTAACATGTTAACTATTAATTTGCCTTCTTATATTTATTTTAATTTGAATTTTTATAACTAACTATCACAAATTTTTCATACGAGCTCGGAATTGAGCGTGGTTTCTTGCATTACGATCGTATCAAAATTATGGACGACATGGAATTGGTTTGGTTGAATTCTGAGATTAGTCAAATTTGGGACACTACTTAGATTTTATATCAATTTGAAATCAAAGGTGAGTGTTTTAACTCACTCACGAATACTAAACCATCATATGTTAGTTAAATTTGATTTAGGATGTGATTAGAAATTGATTGATTGCTATTGGTATATTCAAATTGTCGTCAAGTTAATTTAAAATTATATTGAATTAAATTGCCATTTGAATTTATATTGGAATTTAATTACCATTTAAATACTTTGTAATGATAACCAGTTTATTTGTTGTGATTTATTGGTTGATTTGAGTGATGATTGTGATGGATGTTTAATTGTTAATATTTGGATGATTGAATATTATGTTTAGTTTATATGTTGTTATCGCATTGTAAGTTCCCTTTGTTATTGTTAGGAAATCACTATGGATTGAAATGATGCATACCCGGATGGTCCTATAGATTAGGGAAAATCGTTATGGGTTGAATTGATAAACTCGAGCGATTTTATGGATTTTGAAATTTATTCGAGATTACAAGTTGAAATAACATATACCGTAAATTTAAATTATTGCCGGTTGAAACGATATATATCCATATCACTTGACTGTAGGATAGAAAATTATATATATATATATATATATATATATCGGATTGGTTAAATTGAATGATTTTAAATCCTTAAATTTTTGAATCCAGTTAAATGATATTATGAAATAAAATTTAATTCTTATGAACTGAGTTATTTTCAAAATCCAAACATTTAAAATGTTGAATTTCATGTGGTTTAAATTTGTAGTTCAACATGGATTTGAAATCAATATAAATTGAAATGGTTTTAACGAGAATTGGAATCGAAACCTTTAGCATTTGAATTGAATTCATTGAACTGAGATTGTTTTAAATTGAATTTTTGTGAACTAAAGTTGATTTGAATTGATTGTGAAATTGGAAGAAACAATTCTATTTTAAAGCTATTTTCGATACAAACTCTTTTAACATATAAACTTTTTTCTCATATAAACCATTTTAGTATATTATTTTAAATTTATAAACAACTTTTAATATACATATATATACATATGTATATTAATATACAACCTATTTTAATATATAAACTATTTTAATATATTTATAATATATAAACTATTTTAATCTATAACCTATTTTAATATGTAAGATATTTCTATTACATTAACTATTTTAATATATAATCTATTTTAATATATAAACTATTTCTAATATATAAACTATTTTAATCTATAACCTATTGTTAAAATATAAACTATTTTAATGCATAAAACTATTCCGATATATAAACTACTTTCAATATTCAAACTGTTTGAAGTTGGAACTGATATGATTTAGATTTAATTGATTTAAACACGAATATTTTGATATGATGGTTTAGCCTATTTTGTAGTTATGATTTTGAAAGTGAATATGATTTAAAGTGAATAATAATTTCAAAAGTGAAATATGATTTCAAAAGTGATTCGATTTTGAAGTGGATATGATATTTTGATATCAATTATGGAGCTGTAACGCCCCACCCCGAGACCTACATTAACAAAGAGCATTATTGGGTAATACTGTCTGCTAATGCAGAGAATAGGGCTGGATAGGAGCGACCATCTATAGCTTGTCTTAAATATCTATTGAATACGTCGACAATGCCATTTTTCCTGATTCAAGCGGATCGACATGTCCAATAAATACTTAATACAAAGCCATAAGTGGCTATAGGATCTATCAGAACAAAATACAACAACTCAAGTGTAAAACACATTATAGAACAGTAGATAGTCCCATAGATACACACATACACCGATACATCACAAAGTATACAAAATGATACATCACATATGTGGTATGACGACCATAATACAAACACGAGTCAAAAGAATATACATATCAGAGTAGCAAACCAAAAAGGACTGCATAAAAAGCTACAACAAAAAGAGCTAGCCGAATAGGCTAAGTCCAAAAGTACCTAACCTGAACCACCTCGGTCTGACCCGAGTATAAAATCGTTTTTTGGAAATGTTAGAACCAACCGGTGTGAAATAAGCGGTTGGTTGTTAAAGAGATAGAGATCAGATATTGTCATACTCTCTGCCAAAACCGAAAACCACTTTACAACTGTGCACATGGGGGAGAATCCAAAATGAAGTAGGATGGTTTGACGAACGCTATTGTATGAGGTATGAACACAGCCCTGACCCCTCGGGCTAGCTTGATATTACTAAAATAGGAGCCATTGTCTTAACCCACATTAATGTAACATTTGATGACATTTATTTGTAATTGATTAAATAAATTGGTACCATACCTATTGTCACTTTTTCTACATTTCATAACATTTGTAAGTTTAATAGTAACAAACAAATGTTATAACACTTACATTACACTAATTCTATCTGATTTCAATTTATTACACATTACTTCAATAATTAATCAACATTTAAATTGTCAATTACTCTTTAAATCCAATTATGAATTTACCCACACATTATTACAATTAATTTACAATCTATAACCAACTATAACTTTTTAATCAATTTAAAGTGGTCATCAATGGAGGGGAAAAGAAGGAATTAAGTAATCAATATATATTATTCAAAATATTAAATTTATAAACACTCAATTCATATAATAAATAATTAAAATAAAATATATCAATTTATAACAATTAAATCTTTTATATTCAGGTTAACAAAAGTTTGGAAAAATTTCATAAATTTTTTTCTAAGTCCAAAGTTCACGGAAAATTTCGGTAGAGTCTCCTCTATACGGAGAGGTCTGGGAGAAATAATAATGTCAACAATAACAAAATATATAACATGTTTCAAAATAATATATCCCAAACCATGGGAAAACAATATAATATCGCTAGAAAACCAAAATTCGAGAACGTACCTATTTTTCGGGCAAACAACACTCAATTTATGAAACCAAAAGCAGTAGTAATTGCTTCCATAACCTGTATTTCACTTATATAATCCAAAAGAGTTAATAATTATATAAAAGAGAAATATTTAAGTTATTTCAATTAATGACAAACAAAACATCACAACATAACAACAATTTCATACAAAAGAAATCATACAATCATCAAATATATCAAAATATCAATTTTACATCCATAGCAACCAAAACAAATGGTTTGTTTGGGTTCAGAACTTCTAATCATATGAAATGATAATTAAATTATGAAGTAAACCATACACTCAATAGTCTTAGATAAAACTTTTAGATTATGTATACATCTCTATACAAAATAGAAGTATCCTTTCCCAACCAATCCGTAAGCCAAACAAAGAATTCAACACATTTTTAAGTTTATTTATCTTTTCACATTATTTATTGTTCATTTTTTTCATTTTCATATAATGATTTTCTTTAATTCACGTTCATTACTCACAAATTTTTAAATTTCATTCATTCATGTACGACTTATTTCATTAATTTACATTCTTTTCTTATATAACTTATATCCATTTCAATTATTTGGACCATAAATGAATTTACTATTGAAGTATTGTATACATTTTATTCCAGTTTACTTCACATTTACAATTTAATTTGATTTTCCTTTCTCTTTCTTCATCATTTACTTTTCTTTTCTCATTTATATAATGTTTATTTTCATTAATTTACAAGTACTTACAAGAGTTCTTTTCTCCTTATTCATATAATGCCATTTTTTTCATTCTATTACTTTACATTCATTGCTTAAATAAGTTATTTTTATTTCAATTATTGGATTATACAATATTAGCTAAGTTTATTTACAATTCAATTCACCATTTATAGATTATTTATTTTTCACATTTATTCTTTTATATATTGTATTACTGAATATAAATCCACTTCTAAATCATTTCCAATATTCTCTGAAGTTGTAATCATTCAATAAATGTAGTACTCATTTTAATTATAAATTACTTCAATATTAATTCAAGTTCATAACTATTTACTTACAGTATTCACCTTTGCCATTAAATCTATTTATAAATATCTTAAACTGTTAACTTAAGTTTATAATCATTTTTCTTACATTATTCAATTTCATTACATTTAAACTGTTGCATTTCAAACTATCCACTTTAGTTCGTAACAATTTATAACATTAAAATTCTTATTTATAAAAGCAATTCCATTGAACATTTTACCATTGTTTACTTGTATGATATTCTATTACATATCCTTGTTAACATTTCAACCTTTAATAATTAATATAGACATGTCTTTTGGAATGCAATTGAATACTACCCAAGTTTCTTTTATATATTTATTAACAAAATGTTCAATAGTTACCGCTTCTTATTTTCATTTCCATTTTATTTACAGCTTACAAATTTCAATTTGTTATTTATTTCATTAATCACTTAACATCAATTTATTAATTTCACTTTAGAAGGCTCCAATTATTTATACAGTCAAGATTCCATTCATTACCAAAATTTCAATTTCTAATTTACAGAAACTTAGAACTAAACGACCAGGTTCCATTCAATCCTTTTTAAAATAATATATATGTATTACTCATAATATATATGTATTACTCTTATATATATCCAAATCATATTTAGAAAAATATAGATTTTTTATCAGAAAAGTACAGTAAAACTACTACAGCAGTCTTCCCACCTTGAAACTCAAAAATGAAAGTCAATGATGCGTGCATTCATCACCGAAATTATTTTCCAATGACAGAAAGGGGAGTACAGAACTTATTTCTTTCCAAAATTCCTTTAAAACATTTCTTTCAAATCATCTTGAAATATTCATATCATAAAATACTTCTAAAATACTACTAATATTATATTTCAAAAAATTTTGAAAGAAAATTTCAAAAATCCTAGGACTTCAGTTCTCAAATTCCAATTTATATTTATTTTATTTGTAAATCTTATTTTTCAATCAGTATTTACAAAATTTCACTACCTAATAAAGTTATATAACGACCAACTATATCATTGATAAACTTTATTATTTTATATGTAAAATATATAATTGGCAAAATTATTTCATTTACCTATAGTTTAGAACAATATTGTGACGGTCTGTCCTATTAAGTGTTAGAAATCCCTATCGATGTCATAGCGTCCTATGCATCGACCAAAATTCATAAATGCAAACCGAAACAAATTAACATAATGCAAAAACCTTTTATAACATTAACAAACACGCTCTCTCGTATATATATATATACACACTTAGCGACTTACTCTAGGGTATTACTACCCTATTTTATATGAGTCAGACCCCACAAAAGCTAAGGTTATTGCTATACCAAAGCTTTGATTCCAATTGTAACAACCTGCCTTTTTGAAGTTTTAAGTAGAACACATTTCAGACTCAAACCATTCAACTATGGGTTAAATAAAAAAAGAAGAATAAAGAAGAAAACCAAAACATATAATCTCACAGCAGAATGACAAAATATAATAATCAAATAAACAGTTCATGAAGCTGTTTACAACTAACATTGATTACATTATACAAAACAGACTAGAGTTACATACAAAAGAAATCAAATAAATAATGCAGTGGAACAACATGATGCAGTGGAATCAATAATAATAAATAGTAATACTATACAGAATCTTTGTCTTTGTCCTCCAGAAATAGTCTTCAATACATTGAAAAGCTCATACTGACCCAAGCGAACTGAAAAAACAAAACACTCGAGTCAGATCTAAAAGATCTTATGTAAGTTAAATCAACAGTAAATAAATATGAGTAAAGTGGCATCGGAGATGTTTACGGGATTTGACATCTCCTATCCAGTGTCAACGTGAGTGCAATAACTTAAGAGATGCTCGGGATTTCCATCTCCTAAGGATCTATTAAACTATCTACTATGCAGTACAATACACTATTATAATAGGTCTACAGAAAAGTAAAGTATTAAAATAGCGTTAAGGCATTAGCCATATCCCATTTAACACATTTTATATTTTCCCATAGTCTATACAATACCGTACGCTCCTCCGTGAGGTTTACCCAGAGGCACTCCATAGGCATGGTACAAAACAAACTCGAAGAAGGCGTGATAAGGCATGCAATAAGGCATTCGAGGCAATGCCCAGGGTAGATATACCAATTGCGGATCCGGATTGGTGGTAACACATAGAAGCTACTACTGCCCACCTCGGAACACACTCTCAAATCAAATCAAGGGGTGGCCACTAAATTAATCACAAAGTAATATAATGGTATCGAAGAAATAGCCCAATAGGAGGAATGACCTCACTTGGGCCGGCGTAGCACCTGTTTTAGTCATATCAAGCTGACTCACGAGAGTCAGGGTCACGTAAATACCTCATATAGAATCGTTAGCTAAACAATCCTACTTTATTTCTGAAATCTCCACCACGTACGCAGTTGTTAAATTGGTTTTCGGTATTGGTAGAGAGTACAACAATATCCGATCCCAGTCTCTTTAATAACCAAACGCTTATTTCACATCAGATGGTTCTTTACATTTCAAAAAGTCAATTCAAAATTTGATTATCAAAATATCATATTTTCAAATTCACTTACGAAATCATATCACATTTGAAATCATATCACTTTTAAAAATCATATTTACTTTCAACATCATATTCACTGTTGAAATTATCGATGCGAAAGGTAAAATTAGATCCTCATTTCAAAATCATTATATTTACTCAATTGTGTCGTTTCCCAAAAGATATCGAAATTCAAAATTTAAGTTGGATCATCATCGAGGATTTAAGTATAAATTATTCAACTTTACACAGCATGTATTTTGGAAATGGTTTAGGTAATTATAAATAGTTTTAGTAGTTTTAAAAATAGCTTAAACAAATTAAAATAGTTTAATTAATAAAAATAGTTTAAATTGATTTAAAATTGATTTAATTTGTTTTAAAATGATTTAAATAGACTCAATATAGATTAAATAGATTTAATTAGATTTAAAATGATTAAATAGATTAAATATGGATTAATTATAAAATAAGTACATTTAAATTATATTAAGTAGATTTAAAATAGATTAAATAAATTTAATTAGTTTAAGATGGGTAAAAATAGATTAAGTTTAACTATTAGTTTTAAAAATAGTTTAATAATAAAAATAGTTTAAACAGATTTAAAGTTGATTTAATTAGTTTTAAAATGATTTAAATAGATTGAGTATAGATTAAATAGATTTGATTAGATTTAAAATGATTAAATAGATTAAATATGGATTAATTGTGAAATAAATACATTTAAATTATATTAAGTAGATTTAAAATAGATTAAAAATTTTAATTAGTTTAAGATAGGTAAAATAGATTAAGTTAGATTAAATAGGTTATACTAGGTTAAATAAATTAAAATAGTTTTTTTATTAATTGAAATATATTAAATTAATTTTAAAATAGATTTCAAAGATATATCCAAACATTTCCAATAACCCAATTTTCGATAAATTCATTTATATTTGACACTATAACTTTGAAATTTCAATTTAAATCCTTTGAACAATTCATTAAATCAATTTTACTTCCAACATTTACGCTTGGACTTTTAAAGATAATTCAGTTTATATAAATCAAATTTCTATTTTAAAATACCAGTTAACTGAATTCAAAATTTAAAGATTCAAAAATCACTTAATGTAACCAATCCGGTGTCTGTATGTAATTTTCTACCCTAGGGTCAAGTGATATAGATATTTATCATTTCAATCTGCAATTTATAATTTTACGGTTATATATCATTTCAAATCGCAATCTCGAATTTAATAAAAATTCGTAAAATCGCTCGAGTCAATCATTTCAACCCATAATGATTTTTCCCTAATCTATATATCGTCCGGGTACGTATCATTTCAACCCATAAGGAACTTCCAATATTATAACAATATAAAATACATCATCCAGTCATCCAATATCAACAATCAAACATCCATCACAATCATCATCCAAATCAATAAATAAAGATCAATAAATAACTGATTATTACTAACAGGCACTAAATGATGATTAAATACAATAAAGGTCAAATTTAACTAGAACGATAGCTTAAACATACCAAACAACAGTCAATAATTTCAAATCACATCAATTTTAATTTAACTAACATAAGATAATCTAGTAATTGTGAGTGGGTCAAAACACTCACCTTTGATTTTTAATCGAATTAAAATCCAGTTTAGGCCCCAAATCAAACGGTTTTAGAATTCAACCAAACCAGCGTCAAAATGTCTGGAATTTTGATACGATCCCAATGAAATACACCGTTCGTCAATTCGATTTCATATGCAAAAGATATTTGAGTTAGAAGACTGAAATTTTAAGTCAAATTAAAACAAAAAAAAATAAAAAAGGACGAACTAATCACAGCCACGTCACGAGAGCATCGCTTCGAGAACCCTACTCGCGTTCGAATCCAAATGTAGCCGCCACTACATCGCAAAATCGTGCCACCCAGCTAGCTTCCACTTCGATCTAATCTTGCCACGACCACGGCGACCTCCGGCCGATCCCCCAGCCTCAGGACCCCTTGGTTCGCCATAGGCGGAGCGCCGCTGCTCCCTGGTTGATTATGGCAAAATCCTCGACCTCAAGCACAAAAAAATATCACCTTAATGACCTGCTCGACACCAGCTTCCCAACGCCGCTTCTCGATCGTCGATCGGACGACGATCCACCGTTTGATCGTCCTAAACCTAGAATGGACGATTGCGGTTCATCCTCAATTTCTGGAAAAACGGTGAATCCTATTGAATAACGAATCACACCAGTGGATTACGCTCGTCGAGAGCTTCGAAATGATATATAATTTGATATGCTTTGGATGAGTTTGATTTTTCGATTTGATTTTGGTTTGGAATTTGAAATTGGAATTGGTTTTGATTTATCTGCCATTGGAAAGAGAGAAGCAGATAGAATTATACGTACAAACAAATGAAATAAGAAATAGTTAGGGTTTATGACAGGTTATATATAGGCAGATCAGAAATAGGAATTAATGGGCTAAATCGATTCGAAAGTTGAACGATAAACGACCCAAGAGCCCGTTTCGTTCCCGAAACGAAAGTGGGTCATCCCATATATCAAAATAGGTGTTTTCGATTGTTTTAAACTCAATGGAATAGGTTTCAAGTCTTAGTTCCATCATATGAAGAAGTTAGCTTAAAATCAGCTTATTTCAAATTGATTTCAATTAAATTGATTTCTGGGTGTTTCAAATCCGTTCGATCAAACGACAAGTCCGATCGCTACGAAACTTGAAACCTTATAATAATTCACTGTTACGGATCTGATGAAACTAGTTTTGTCAAAATCCGAGACAGTGGTCAAAATGGCTATTTCACGTTAATTAAACAAATTAATATTAAATTAATTAGTCACTTCCTAATTCAATGTTTATAAACCAACAAATTTCAACATCTTTGATTTCTTAAAATTTATAATAACTTAAAACAAGTTTACCTAAAATTTCAGTGTTAATTATTTCCAAAATACAGTGTTCAGTTTCAATTGCAATTAATCCAATTAATTATAATTTAATTCCAATAAATTGATTTAATTTGATTTCAATATTTATTCAATCAATTATTACTCTAATAACATAATTAACATTTGTTTATACCTTATTTCACTAATATGCTACAATTTCCATCCTCTTGTATTAACTACTATATTTAAAATATATTGAATTTTATTGATTTTTGTCATTAATTAAAATTTGAAATCCCAATTAACTTATTTATGCCGGTTTCATTCTTTTATTAAATCAATTATTACCTTATGAATGTAATTAACATTTCTATTCATTTTATTACATTTACAATTTGCAGTTATTGTCTTCACTCACATTAATATAACATTTAATGACATCTATTTGTAATTGATTAAATAAATTGGTAACACTACCCATTGTCACCATTTCTACATTTAATAACATTTATAAGTTTACTATTTACAAAAAAATGTTATAACACTTACATTACACTATCCGATTTCAATTTATTACACATTATTTCATTACTTAATCAACACTTAAATTGTCAATTTCTCTTTAAATCCAATTATGAATTTACCCATACATTATTACAATTAATTTACAATTTATAGCTAACTATAACTTTTTTTATCAATTTAAAGTGGTTAACAATTATTTTAAATTAATACTATCACATTTCATTCTAGTTATATTCTTATTATTAAACCACATTTTTTTTATTTCTTTGAATATTAAATCACAAAACTTTATTTAAATTAACTATTTTAATTATCGAAAATTATGGGTTGTTACACTCTCCTCCACTCAAAACTTTTCGTCCTCGTAAAGGAAAAAGAGGAAAAAGAAGTAATTAAGTAATCAATATAACTTATTTAAAATATTAAATTTATAAACAATCCATTTACATAATAAATAATTTAAATAAAATATATCAATTTATAACAATTATAATCCTTTATATTCAGGTTAACAAAAGTTTGGAAAACATTTCATAAATTTTTTTCCAAATCCAAAATTCACGGAAAATTCGGATAAGTCTTGTTTGTACGGAGAGGTCTGAGAGAAATATTAATATTAATAATAACAAAATATGTCACATATTTCAGAATATTATATCCCAAACAATGGGAAAATAAATATAATATCGCTAGAAAACCGAAATCCGAGAATGTACCCATTTGTCGGGTAAACGACACTTAATTTATGAAACCAAAAGCAGTAGCAATTGGTTCCATAACCTGTATTTCAATTATATAATCCAAAAGAGTTAATAATTATATAAAAGAGAAATATTTAAGTTGTTTCAATTAATGATAGACAAAATATCACAACATAACAACAATTTCATACAAACTAATCATACAATCATCACATACATTCAACATATCAATTTTACATCCATAGCAACCAAAAAAATGGTTTGTTTAGGTTCACAACTTCTAATCATATGAAATGATAAATAAACTATGAAGTAAACCGTACACTCAACAGTCGTAGATAAAACCTATTGATTATTTATACATCTCTATACAAAATAGAAGTATCATTTCCCAACCAATCCGTAAGCCAAACAAAGAATTCAACACATTTTTGAGTTTACTCTGTTTATCAATTCACATCATTTATTGTCCATTTTTTTATTTTTCATACAATGATTTTCTTTAATTCGCATTCATTGCTCATAAATTTTCTAAATTTCATTCATTCATGTAAGGCTTATTTCATTAATTTACATTCTTTACTTACATAAGTTATATCCATTTCAATTATTTGGATCATAAATGAATTCGCTATTGAAGTATTATATACATTTTATTTCAGTTTACTTCACATTTACAATTTAATTTGATTTTCCATTTTCTTTCTTCATCATTTACTTTTCTTTTCTCATTCATATAATGTGCATTTTCATTAATTTACATTCTTTATTACTTATAAGAGTTCATTTCTCCTTTATTCATACAATGCCATTTTCTTTCATTTTATTACTTTACATTCATTGCTTAAAAAAGTTATTTTTATTTCAATCATTGGGTTATACATTATTAGGTAAGCTTTTTACAATTCAATTCACCATTACATATTATTTCTTTTTCACATTTATTCTTTTATATATAGAATTAATTAACATAAATCCACTTCTAAATCATTTCCAATATTTTCTGAAGTTATAGTCATTCAATTAATGTAGTGCTCATTTTAATTATAAATGGCTTCAATATTAATTCAAGTTCATAATTATTTACTTATAGTATTCACCTCTACCATTAAATCTGATTGTAAATATATTAATGTGTTAACTTAAGTTTATAATCATTTTTCTTACATTATTCACTTTCATTACATTTAAATTGTAGCATTTCAAACTATTTACTTTTGTTTGTAACAATTTATAACATTAAAATTCTTATTTATAAAAGCAATTCCATTGGAAACTTTCATTTTTCCAACTTTTACTTGTATAATATTCTATCACATACCTTATTATCATTTCAACTTTTAATAATTGGTAAGTTATATATATATATATATATATATATATATACATATATATATATATACACACACACATCTATGTGTGTGTCTCTTTTAGAATGCAATTGAATACTACCCAATTTTCTCTTATATATTTATTTAACAAAATGTTCAATAGTTACTACTTCTTATTTTCATTTCCATTTTATTTACAGTTTACAAATTTCAATTCCTTATTTATTTCATTAACCACTTAATATCAATTTCTTAATTTCGATTTAGAAGGCTCCAATATAGTCAACATTCCATTCATTACCAAAATTTTACAGAAACTTAGAACTCAAGCGGGTTCCATTTCAAACCTTTTTAAAATAATATATATGCATGTAGTCATAACTTACATATATACAAATCATATTTATAAAAAAATTAAATTTGTTATCAAAATAAAAGTGTAGTAAAATTACTACAGTAGCCTTCCCGTCTTGAAACTCGAAAATGAATGTCGATGATGCGTGCACTCATCACCAAAATTATTTTCCAGTGGGGGGAGGGGAGTGTAGAACTTATTTGTTTCCAAAATTCCTTTAAAATAGTGCTTTCAAATCATCTTGAAATATTCATATCAGAAAATACTTCTAAATACTGCTAATATTATATTCCAAAATCTTTCAAAAGAAATTTTCAAAAATCCCGGAACTTAAGTTCTCAAATTCCAATTTATATTCATTTTATTTGTAAAATTTATTTTTCAATTAGTATTTATAAAATTTCACTACCTAGCAAAAATATATAACAACCAACTATATCATTGATAAAATTTATTATTTTATATACAAAATATATAATGGGCAAAATTATTTTATTTACCTATATTTTAAAACAATATTTGTGTCGGTCTGTCTTATTAAGCGTTAGAAATCCCTATCGATGTCATAGCATTCTATGCACCGACCAAAATTCATAAATACAAACCGGAACAAAATAACACAATTAAAAACCTTTTATAACACTAACAAATACGCTCTCTTATATATATATATATATATATATATGTGTGTGTGTGTGTGTGTGTGTATGTGTGTATGTATGTATGTATATACACTCAATGACTCATTCTAGGGTAGTACTACCCTATTTTATATGAGTCAGAACCCACAAAGCCAAGGTTATCGCTAAACCAAAGCTCGGATACCAACTGTAACAACCTGCCTTTTTGACGTTTTAAGCAGACACACATGTCAGACTCAAACCATTTAAAGGGGCGGATTTTTGTGGGGTAAAAAAGAAAAGAATAGAAAAGAAGAAAAACAAACAAAGAATCTCACAGTGGAATGATAAAATATAATAATCAAATAAACAGTTCATGAAGTTGTTTACAAATAACATTGATTACACTATACAAAACAGATCAGAGTTACATACAACAGAAATCGAATAAATAATGCAGCGGAACAACATGATGCAGTGGAATCAGTAATAATAAATAGTAATAATATACAGAATCTTCGTCTTGTCCTCTAGAAATAGTCTTCAATACACTGAAAAGCTCAGACTGACCCGAGTGAATTGCAAAGACAAAACACTCGAGTCAAAACTAAAGGATCTTATATAAGTTAAAGCAATAGTAAATAAATATGAGTGAAGCAGCGTCAGAGATGTTTACGGGATTTGACATCATCTATCAAGTGTCAACGTGAGTGCAATAACTTAAGAAATGTTCGGGATTTCCATCTTCTAGGGATCTGTTAAACTACCTACTATATAGTACAATACGCTGTTATAATAGTGTCCACAGCAAAGGTATTAAAATAGCGTCAAAGTGTTACCGATAACTCACTTAACACATTTTATATATTCCTATAGTCTATACAGTACAGTACGCTCTTTCGTGAGGTTTACCCAAAGGGCGCTCCATAGGCATGGTATACCACAAACTCGTAGAAGGCGCGACAAGGCATGCAACAAGGCACTCGAGGTAATGCCTAAGGTTGATATAGCAATTGCGGGTCCAGGCTGGTGGTAACGCATAACAGCTACTACCACCTACCTCGAAACACACTTCCAAATCAAATCAAGGGGTGGCCACCAAATCAATCATAAAGTAATAGAATGGTATAAAAGAAATGTGTCTGATAGGAGGAATGATTTCATCTGGCCTGGCACAGCTCCTGTTTTAGCCATATCAAGCTGACTCATGGGGGTCAGGGTCACGTAAATACCTCATACAGAATTGTTCACCAAACCATTCTTACCTCATACATTGTTACGTAGCATGACATGTGAGAATTCATTTTTTTTCTAATGAGCAAAATAAAACATTCATAACTTTGGCATTGTTAGAAGCCGCTGTTTTTTGTGCATCGGTCCATGTGTTCATAGCAGTAGTAGGTGCTTCATATTTATCTTGAGTGGTTGACCAAATTTCTAGACCACTAGCTCCCATAAAAATTCTCATACGTGTTGACCAATATGCATAGTTAGAGCCATTAAAAAGTGGGGGTCGTGCTGTGGATTGTTCTTCTTGAAAAATACTTGCCATATTAAAATGATTCAAAAACGTGTTACTATACTTTGATCAAACCTTGCTCTGATACCAATTGAAAGTCTATAGGATGGATCGTGTAGTGTATATGCAAGTATATGTGACTAACTATATGATGTAACTAATATAAATTAATCTAGTAAAATATAGACAAATCATACCGGGATTTTATACTGGTTCGGACCTCCCATCCTACGTTCAGTCTCGAAGCTCCCCTTCGGAATTCGACTATCAAACATCCTTACTTCGTCCGGAGGAATAGGCTTGGTTACAATAGCTTGTTCTAGTCAAGTATGTGTTCTATAACACGAATATTGACTATTAAGTACAAATGCTTTCAATATATATATATATCTAGAGAATATTGATTGAAGAGTTTTGAATATACGGAAGAGTGAAATACAAATATATGATTGCTAGAGATCAAGAATATATCATAGTATAAGAGTAAAGAGCACAAGTAAGTAAGGTAATTTCTTATCCTGAATTCTTGATGTTGTTTATAGTGGTAGAGAGATTCCTTGAGTAGTTGCATCCATTAACAAGTGATCTATGGTCGCTTCTGATGGTGATGAAGAGTTGCAACGAAGACAAGCGAAGATGTCTTTTCAAATGTGGTAGTTGTTATTTGAATTTCAAAATCCGAGTTCAGTTCCAGACGTTTGGAATACGTATCTAACATCTGGCTCTATATTTTTTTTTATATAGCAGCCTTTCAGACGTCTGAGTATATTAACCAGACGTCTTATTCTGTCTGGTTTTTAATCTAGAGGATTTATTCCGACGTCTGGCTAGTGCATCCAGACGTCTGATCTTGTGCATGTTGCTTTTTGTGTATCTGTGTTATTGCTCTACTGGTCCTATCGACTTGTAGTCTCTTGATACGTTCTTTGAGCCTTGTTCTTGTCTCTCTGGTGATGTTACTTTGGCAATTACCTGTAAATAGACATATATATGCATCTTTGATTTTCATTGTATAGTTGTTGTCATCAAAACCGTAGATTTGATTTCCTAACAATTATAAGTAGTTTCAGTATTTTTAAAAATAATTTAAATAAATTAAAATAGTTTAAATAGTAAAAATAGTTTATATAGATTTAAATTTGATTTAATTAGTTTTAAAATGATTTAAATAGATTTAATTAGATTTAAAATGATTGAATAGATTAAATATGGATTAAATATAAAACAAGTACATTTGAATTATATTAAGTAGATTTAAAACAGATTAAATAAATTTAATTTGTTTAAAATAGGTAAAAATAGATTAAGTTGGATTAAATTGGTTATAATAGGTTAAATAAATTAAAATAGTTTTTAATTGATTAAAATAGTTTAAATTAATTTTAAAATAGATTTCAAAGCTATATCCAAACATTTCCAATAACTCAATTTTCGAAAAATTCATTTGTATTTGAACTTCAACTTTGAAATTCCAATCTAAATCCTTTGAACAATTCATTAAATCAATTCCAATTCCAACATTTACGCTTGGACTTTCGAAAATAATACAGTTCAAATAAATCAAATTTGTATGTCAAAATACCACTTAACTGAATTCAAAATTTAAAGATTCAAAAATCAATTAATGTAACCAACCCGGTGTATAGTTTTCTACCCTAGGGTCAAGTGATACGGATATTTATTATTTCAATCCGCAATTTAAAATTTTACGATTATATATCATTTCAAACCGCATTCCCGAATTTTATAAAAATCCATAAAATCGCTCGAGTCTATCATTTCAACCCATAACGATTTTTTCCTAATCTATAAATCGTTCGGATGTGTATCATTTCAACCCATAGGGAACTTGCAATATTATAACAATATAAAATAGATCATCAAGTGATCCAATATCAACAATCAAACATCCATCACAATCATCATCCAAATCAATCAATAACTGATTATTATTAACAGGCACTAAAATGATAGTAAAATTCAATGTTAAATTAAATGATGATTGAATGCAGTAAAGGTCCGGTTTAACTAGAATGATAGCATAAACATACCAAACAATAATCAATAAATTTCAAATCACATCATAATTTTAATTTAACTAATATAAGATAATCCAGTAGTAGTGAGTGGATCAAAACACTCAGCTTTGATTTTTAATCGAATTAAAATCCAATTTAAGACCTAAATTCAAATGGTCCCAGAATTCGACCAAACCAGCCTCAATATGTTCGGAATTTTGATAAGATCCCAAAGAAAGAGACCATGCGTGAATCCCAATTCGTATGCAAAAGATATTTGAGTTAGAAGATTGAAATTTTAAGTTAAATTAAAATGAAATAAAATAAAACGGACGAACCAATCAGAGCCATATCATGAGAGCATCGCTTCCAGAACTCTATTCGCGTTTGAACCCAGAAGGAGCAACCACCTACATCACGAAATCATGCCGCCCTAGCCAGCTTCCACTTCGATCTGACCTTGCCACGACCACAGAGACCTCTGGCTGACCCCCCAGCCATGCCTCATGATCCCCTGGTTCGCCATAGGCGGAGCGCCGCCGCTTCTCTTCCCTGGATGATTCTGGCAAAATTATCGACCCCTAACACGAACGAACACAACCCTAATGATTTGCTTGACAACATCTTCCAACGCTGCTTCTCGATTGTCGATCGGACGACGATCCACTGTTGGATCGTCCAAAACATGGAATGGACGGCTACGGTTCATCCTTGATTTCTGGACAAATGGTGAATCCGATTAAAACCTAATCACAGTGGATTACACTCGTCGAGAGCTTCAAATTGATATATAATTTGATATGGTTTGGAGGAGTTTGATTTTTCAATTTGATTTTGGTTTGAAATTTGAAATTGGAATTAGTTTGTCTATTATTGGAAAGAGAGAAGAAGATAGAACTGTATGTACATACAAATGGAATAAGAAATAGTTAGGGTTTATAACATGCTATATATAGGCAGATCAGAAATAGAAATGAGTGGGCTAGATCGATTTGAAAGTTGAACGATAAATGACCCAGAAGCCTGTTTCTTTCCCCAAGCAAAAGTGGGTCATCCCATGTATAAAAATAGATGTTTTTGATAGTTTTAAACTCAATGGAACAGGTTTTAAGTCCTAATTCCACCGTATGAAGAAGTTAGCTTAAAATCAACTTATTTAAAATTGATTTCAATTAAATTGATTTCTGGGCATTTCGAGTCCGTACGATCAAACGACAAGTCCGAACTCTACATAACATAAAGCCTTAAAATAATTCACTGTTACGGATCCGATGTCTGTTTTCGTTGAAATCCAAGACAGTGGCCAAAATGGCTATTTTCACATTAATTAAACAAACTAATATTAAATTAATTGATCACTTTCTAATTTAATATTTATAAACTAATAAATTTCATCATTTTTGATTGCTTAGACATTTATAATAACTTAAAACAAGTTTACCTAAAATTTCAGTGTTAATTATTTTCCAAAATACAATGTTCAGTTTCAACTACAATTAGTCCAATTAATTATAATTTAATTCCAATAAATTGATTTAATTCGATTTCAATATTTATATTCAATCGATCACTACTCTAATAACATAGTTAACATTTGTTTATATCTTACTATACTAATATGCTATCATTTTCATCCTTTATTTGTATTAACTACTATATTTCAATTACATTGAATTTTGTCGATTTTTCACATTAATTAATATTTGAAATCCCAATTAATTAATTTATCTTGGTTTCATTCTTTTATTAAATCAATTATTACCCTATGAATATAATTAACATTTCTATTAATTTTATTACATTCATAATTTGCAGTTATTTTCTTAATTCACATTAATGTAACATTTATTGTCATTTGTTTGTAATTGATTAAAAAAATTGTAACACTACCAATTGTCACCTTTTCTACATTTAATAACATTTGTAAGTCTGCTATTTACAAACAAATGTTATAACACTTACATTATACTAATTCTATCCAATTTCAATTTAATACACATTATTTCATTAATTAATCAACATTTAAATTGTCAATTACTCTTTAAATCCAATTATGAATTTTCCCAAACATTATTAGAATTAATTTACAATTTATAACCAACTATAACTTTTTAATCAATTTAAAGTGGTTATCAATTACCTAAAATTAGTACTATCACATTTCATTCTAATTATATTCTTATTATTAAACCTCAAATTTTTATTTCTCCTAATATTAAATTAAAAAACTTTATTTAAATTAACTATTTTAATTATCGAAAATTACAGGTCATTACAGTTGACATGTGTGGTTTATTGTCGGTTAAAACCATTCAAAAAGGTAGGTCGTTAAATGCCCTACATGCATTGACAGGATCCTGGGACTCTATATCGACAACCTTTCAAGTAAAACAACATCTCCACACCCTTTTACAACCATTATCATTCTAGCACCTGAATTGCCTTAACATTCAACCACAAATCCTTTAATAAATCCAAGTTCATTTCCAAATCCTCAAAGACACCAATCTGATTTGAAGTTGTAATCTCAAAATTCCATGATTTTAAGGATTTAGTATATGTTTTCTATTATATATACTGACAAAGACCGCTTCCTTCAAATGGTTGTCGCTGCCTGAAAAAATTAAACTTATAATATTTTGAACAAAGGAATTCGAACTGCATTGAATAATATCAGAATCCAATAATAATAGATCAGAGCACAACTTCTCCTTCAACCTATCAAGATTAACATCAACAAGATCAGTAGCACCTCTCCATTCCAATCAACACTAAGTACATATGACTTCGAAATATAATCATATGCACTATCAACCTCTGAAAACATATTCGAATTACCAAAATTTTTTTTAAAATTATGACCTATTTTTGGTTCATTGATAACTTCCAAATGCTTAAACAAATACTCTAAAAGTTTGAAGCCTTCCTACCTTTCAACCACAAATAATCCAAACAAAATTCCTTTCAATTTCATCCATTTTAAGACAGAAAAATCTAGATCAGTGATCGACAAATTATCCTCTTCTCTTGAGATTGGTTTGAATTTTCTCTAACGTTTGTTCTTTTTGTGCCTAAAAAATCCACAACTGAAACATATAATTGGCTGCCTACAATCTTTGGCAAGATGAAAATAATCTCGACATGGAAAAAATCACATCATTTTCCTTATATCAATCTAATTCTTGACGGGAGTATGAACTTTAGATGACGAGTTCTATGAGTCCTTCATAATACGGGTGTAGGAAAACACGCTTTGAGAGGAATTGAATCGACAAAATTTATGAAATAATTGGAAACGAGTGGGATTATATTAATTTGAGGAAGAAACGGAGATTGAGAGTGTAACGACCTAAGATTTTCGATCCCGAAAATTCCATATAGTTTGAAGAAAAGAGATAGAAGAAGAAGAAAAGAAACACCAAAGCACAATCTCACATTCGCAGCGGATAAAATATAATATCAATAATATCAGTTATACAAAGGAAAACCGTATTTATCAAATTACACTTTAATACATCAGAGTTACACATATACTCAAAACACTGGACATATGTAATCCACATGTCCCAGATAAATACAATATCACAGCGGATACACTCCATACGTTCCTGCCATCCAGCTCGCCTTTTGAGCTCCAGAACGTGCTTATCTAAAAAAGCTGTAATACTCGATCTGACCCGAGCATTACATCAAAGTAACACCCGGGTCAAGTTGGAAACCAGCGTGAGCAAACTCATTTAACATGAAATCCCAATTCATAGAACTTGTTTAAAACCCGAGTAACTCTTTTATCACTACGAGTTCACAACTTGTTATAGTCAACACTTAATCAATTCCTAAGTACCTTTACTTAGTTTTTAAATGGTCCAGTCATTTAAATTATTCCATTTCAGCCCATTGATTTCACATATCAATCTATAAAGAATCATTGTAGGTTACAAATCGAAGTGGGTTCGGGTATTTACTGATACCCGACTCCGGTCCCTTCGAATTCAATACCCTCCTAACCCAAGTTATTCAAGAGAAATACAATTCAACTTTAGATACAGGATGACACTTTATACACAGCAATTCATCATTGATATATAAGTAATTATCACTGTATAACCCAAACATATCATATCACATAGCATCATAAGTCAGATATCAGAGATATCAACTAATCTAAGCATGCAATATCAACCAATCATTCATAAGCAAGATTAATTTGTCATACCATTTCTAATTAATTTAAAATAAATTAAATTAATTACCTCAATTACTGTTAATTAACTACCTCAATTACTGTTAATCCTACTTACTTAATCATTAATTAATTACAAACCATCAATTTATAATCCCTTAATTACTCTCTTTAATTACATTACGTAATTAGCCTTAATTAATCACACAAATTAATCAAATTTCACTCATTTATATTAATCATATTTACCCATAATTAATTACTCACATTAATTATCTTATAATCACTTACATTGATTAATTATCCTTTAATTAATTACACTAAGTAATTAATTATTAATTACTTCTCCTAAATAATTAACCTTTAATTACTTTCATCAAGTAATAATACCATTGGTTAATTGATTACGTTGTTTAATTACGTTGATTAATTAACCATAAATCAATAATTAGCCACAACAATTAATTGTTCTTTTGTTAACAATGACCGCTCTTTAATTTTTAATTTATTAACCAATAACTAATTCTTTATAAATAAATCGTTAATTATCAATAAATTTAAATGATAAATCATTTATCTTAATTCATCTTCTTAATTATCATTCCATAATCTTACCTAATAACCTTGGAATCAAAATAACATAAAAGATTTTAAGTTTATTAAAACATTTAATCTTTTAACTTAAACCATTTAATTATCTAATTAATTTAGTTTTTAAAACAACTTAAATACTTCTCAACTTAAATTAACAAAACAAATAATCAATCTATCACTTAAATAGTTTAAGATAATTAATTTATCTTGACTCAGTTAACACTCTATTATAACCCAGAACAAAACCCGAGTATTACTTCACACCAACACGAGTTAGACTCAGTTAACGTTCTATTATAACCCAGAACAAAACCCGAGTATTACTTCACATCAACACGAGTTAAACCCCAAGCTTCTATTTACGTCCCTGACTTTGAGCCTACCCTAATATTTCACGAGCACGAACTCGAGCAGTATCGATCCTTACCCAAACCTGACACGTTCGTGCACGTGTGCACCTGCTCGATCACGCCAATCGTCACTGGTCGCCGCCGATAGCACTCGCAAGTCGTCGAAGACCTTCCTCGAGCATTCCATCACCCAGAACCTTTGCATGGCCTCAAATCGAATTCGAGCCCAAAGGAAATCCATATGAACCCATTCGATCATCAGCAAACACCTTGAGCTGATCATTCCTACCACCAGCGTTCATGCGTGCACCTCTGAAGACTCGCCAATTCATCCTCCTTCTTATTTACTTGGTCCGATTCTCTCAATTCAACCCACGACAACAAAATTACCATTCAATCCATCGTCGGCTAGACACATCGTTAAACCCTAATATCGCTTCGCCTCGCCGCCACGGCAAGAGATATCACCTCCGACTATTTTTCCCCTTATCCGCATTCCTTGAGCCACCTCTGACATGCACCCTAAGTCACAGTTTGACATCGTTGGGTGGAAATTGACCATAAACCCAAATTTGATTATTCTGGAATATCTCATCAACCACGTAATTTAAAATTATAAAATTTTCATCAAAATTCAAGTTTTTCCACCATAAATTAGCTTTCATAATCCAAGTATAGTTTCTAGTTGATCAATTTTTTTATTATCCTTGGGATTTACCATTATTGAAGTAATTTCTTAATAAAAATTACCGAAACCATTTTTATGATAAACACTTCATAGTTACAGACACTTCACCTTTAAAGATCAAAGTTTGAATTAATATTGATTGAGAGATATAAATTTATTTGTGTAATATGACACTGTGAATAACAGAGTCAAGAGCAGGTATTCACATAGTCATGCACACCTATAACTCCATACATATGTACATATTTCTACATTACCACACGTTCACATATTGCCCTTCATAGATTTTCCACATCCTATCTTAAGATGTGGAAAAAATATATTAAAGAGTTACTCACTATTTCAGCCTGAGTAGCGATTTACATTTCATGTTCCAGTCAGGTATAATTGTTAACACAAACATATATATATATATATATATATATGCTTAAAATCATTTTTAAACTACATACATAGCTAAATTCAGATCATATTTATAAGATCATCGCATACTAGTTCAAGATTTACCAAGTTTACTCATCTGTTAATGAATGAATAGAGGAGTTTTGAAACTGGAATTGAAAGCTTGAGACTGCAGTTCTAAATCTAGCCTGATCGTTGATTGGAATGATCTGAAACTTGTTTCTGGGAGAAATACTTGAATGCTCGAAAACTGAGATGATCTAGATTGATTTTTCAGGTTGAATATAGTTGATTTTAATCTGAGAGGATTGCTTTTATTCTCTGGTTTGAAAATTTGTTACAATCTTGTTTTGATCTCCCTTCTGTTTCGAATAATGGTTTACAGATTTGTTTTGTTTTTTTCTTGAAAGGTCTGATTTTCTTCTTCTAATCTATATTTTTAAATTAAAAGAAATTTCTTGTTTGCCACTTGTAAAATCATATGCTACTTAATTTACATTTGTCAATGCATGAATTTATTTTCTTACAATTGTTAATATGCAAGAAGGAAATATTTATAAGTGTTTAACACTTATATCTCTTATGTATTTATATTAATTTCTCAAGCCTTTATATTAATATGTTATGTTTATATTAAATTATATATATATAAATTTGCTATAAAATATCTATAAAGAAAAGATATTTTTAAACTTAAGCTAAAACATTTTTAATAAATAAAAATGTAAAGATGCTATTCTTATTTCAAATGTATAAGTAAAGTGCTTTAGATTTTTTTTATCACATTATATTAAAATTTGGTAACATGTCTTTTTATTAAATTCAACCCAAAGACTTCTTATTTACAATGTGTGTGTGTGTGTAGAATACACTTTTATTTGCTTTGAAAGATAAATTTTACAAATTAAATATTATTATCTTTTGAAAAGATAAATTTTTCCAAATTAAATATTTATAAAAGAAAATCATTAAACTAATATGGTCAAATTCAATAATTATATCGGGAGATTATCAAATACAATATCTATCCAAATATTTGTAATTCAACATTTACTATAGTTATATATATATATATATATATATATATGAATTTCATTTGTTCAATTAACAAATGAGTATTTTAATAATTTTAATCCTGTTAATTTCCATTTAACAGATGCCCAAATATTTGAGTTATCACATTCCTCCCCCTTGAAATCTTTTCGTCCTCGAAAAGGAACTAAGCCAGAATTTATTAAAATACTTAATATCAGTTAAATTTTCTCTTTAAACATTTTTAAAACACTTTAAAAATCTATATAATATTGCTAAAATAATTTAAAAAAATATCATTTTATAACTCGATGTTTCAATAACTCGATGTTTCAACAAGTCCGTCCTCGTTCTCACAGATATTCGGTCATACGTTGATCAGGCATATGACTGAAAATCTATAAGTACTTGGTAAACCTATTTCAACACCCGGTGAAAATACTTGGAAAATAATTTTATTGAAAATATAGAAAATATTTTGAAACTAGAGGAAATGTCTTTGGTGAGAATGCTCTGGAAATCGTCACTCCCATCCACGGTCGCAGTTAACCCGATGGTTACGTTGCTTTCCCGCAAAATACACAGATAACTATATGCACTACACGCCCCTCGATTATGCCATGGGACCCGCTACGGATCGCAGCTACAACTGGGTTACGTTGCTATCACAGCAAAAACCCATATAACTATAGGTCTCAACGCCCTTGAATTTCACTGCCAAAAGAATGAAACTCCTCCACTCCACATGACTATAGATCGTAGTCTACCGTTGTTACATTGCCTTCTTGGAAAAATCAAGCGTAGACCGTCGACACTCACCTCCACATGATTTCCGCTAGCGTCCACAGTAGATCGCAGCGAAATCGAATTACACTATCGTCACAACATAACCCAAATGCCCCTGTAGGCATCAGTGCCCTCGACTTTCACTACCCAATAATCCTCAGGAACTTTAGTTTGTCTGGACTTCCTCACAGGATCCACTTTAGAGCCTCCCTCTTTTTTAGGCTCAAGGCAGTACCAACCTATGGAACTCTTGAGAAGTTCATTCAAGGGAGCGCCTTTTTCCCAAGGGCCATTTCCAAAACACTTTATACTATACATATATAGTATTTTCCAAATCATACACCTAGTATGAATCACATACAAAGCTCCTTTACACAAAATCGATTATTCTAAAATCGATAATTCTCAAACTAGGCTTTCCAAATCTCCAAAATTGATTTTTCTCCAAAAATCAAAAGCCTTTCCAAATCCATAGGGTCCAAAAACTTTTCCTCAAAATCATTTTCTTAAGAACCTTTATATATATATCACTTTTAAAACTTTGGATCTCTTCAAACTTGTATAAATTCCCTTTTATACTTCAAATACTTTCAAAAACCTTCTGGCTATGGACTCAACAAGGGGAGATTTACCTTATATAATAAATATATATAACTTTGTTTGTGCCAAATCAAATATTCAAATTTGATTATTCTTTTATAAAGTTATTAACCATATTACTTTCATTTAAAAAACCATTTAACAATTCTTATTCACAAATTTCAATATCAATTTCATTCAAACCCATACGATGTACACATATTATCCATACACTATATCAATCTGATCGCTTACTCGATCACATAATTTCACTTCCGAACTAGCATTGTCTACCCGACTTTCTATTGCGGACTCAGATCTGGTTCCTTGATCAGAAACCGTCATTTTCCTTGCATAGCCATAACTATGATAGAGAATATCCAGAATCAATCAAAAATCCATATCTGGGTTCACAGTCGAAAATCGAGTGAAAAATCCCAACTCGGATCGATCTACTATCTCGAAATCCTGTGCTCGAATCTGGATCAAATCACTATGCGAGTATAATAATATACATACATCTTACGTATTTATCTTTATTGGTTATTAGCCAAATCAATTCTCTTTCTATTCACCTTCACTTTGATTTTCATTCACTTACTCACAATTCTTAAATCCTCATTTGGATTATCACCTTACTTCTCATCTCAATTGGGTATTTAATCATAAACATTTTGCACTTTGACCGGCATAAATTTTGAAAATAGCTTGAAGAATTTAAAAATAGATAAATAGTCGAAAAATAATTATTAGTTTGTAAAACAGCCGTAAAATAGTTAAGTAATTGTAAAATAGTTTGGAAAATAGTTAAGTAGTTATAGAATATTTAGGTAATTGCAAAATAGTTGTAAAATAGTAATTAGTTATAAAGTAGTTGAAAAACAGTAATTAGTTTATAAAACAGTTGAGAAATTGTTAAATAGTTTCAAAAATAATTGTAAAATAAGTATAAGATAGTTTGGCATTAAAAAGAAAGATTGTATAGTAAGTAGCTTGGAAAAATAGATTTATATTAAAACAATTTATTTTGAAAATAGTCTAGAGCCAAAATGTTCAATTCCTAATCTCCATCCCCATCAATTCAATTTAAATTTCCACTTCCATTTAAATTGACTTAATTCCAATTTAAATAACTTCAATTTTTGTAACGACCCGATATTTCCAACCATTCGCATCCGCACGTGCCGGACTTGAATTGCCCAAAATATCATATTGTTAATTTAAATTTGGCAAAACTCAGCATATACAGTAAATAAATCAATCACAGAATCACAGACACAGAGTAATATGATAATAACGCAGCGGAATAGATAAATAGTAGTTCATGAAGCTATAATATAAGCATCAGAGTTAGAAATAAAAATACAACATAATATCTCAAATATAGTGAAGTATCCAGTACGAACAAATGACTTCTATGAACCAATCAACTGGAAAAACTGAAGCTGAATCGATAGTAGGATCTCCAAACGAAAGTCCTTAAATGTTGTATCACTCAATCTGAGTCGAGCGTAAAGCATCCTTTAAGGATCAACTGAAATACCAGTAATTTAAAGGATGTTTGGGATAACCATCCTTTAAGGATCCGTGGAACTATCAACAAGGTAGAAATATACACTATAACCCCTTGGTCATTAATTTATAGTTCAAAACCAAACTATCATTTTCATATATCTAATTTCCAAAACAATATATATATATATATATATATATATATATATATATATATTTAATAATTTATAAAGTAAAGCATTGCGATTTCCTCTAATTCCATAAATCGCTTCAAAATTAACTCGACTTTCCTACTCAAATTAAATTCAATCTCAATTTGTCAAATTTCCATTCAGTTCAGTTTTCTAAATAACCAATTCGAATTGTATTGGTTTCAAATACAGATCTGAATCACAAATTAACCATTTACATCCTAGTATTTTCAAAGCTTTAATATTAAACATTTCAAAGTTTAATTTAACAGTTTCCTATAGATCTCGATTTAACCTTATATATTATTTAGTCTTGAGATATTCAATTGATAAATTCAGTATTATTTAAATCACTATAATTTACCTTCAAACTAAATATTCCTTTCGATTTGTTTAAACTTGAAATATCCATTTAATCACTTTAAATCAAAAATCAAATTATAAAATCAAATCTTCAACTTCAACTTCAATAGTTCAAATCAATTTAATTTAGTAGAATTCTTAATTAAATACAATTTCAATTAATTCAACTTTATCTTCTCAACCTTAACTTATTCAAATTTTGATAATAATCTATTTTGAAATATAGATCTACTTAACTACTTAAACATATTATATGGATTAAATCAATCTCAATAATATTATTATATATATATATAATTACCATAATATATATTTTAAGAACCAATATTTATTAAAAACCATATATTTCCTTTCAAACCATAGAAATTATTTGCAAAACATTTATATATATGGACCAGCGGTGTCTGTATATATATTTCCTGTCCTATGATCAATTAATACAGATATTTATCATTTCAACCCGTAATTTAAATATATACGGGTAGATATCATTTTGACCCGCAATCCCAAATTCAATTCAAGTGGAAATCGCTTGGGTTTATCATTTCAACCCATAACGAAATTCTCCTATTCTAAAGTCCGTTCGAGTATATATCATTTCAACCCATAGTGAACACTAAACTATAGGGAACTTGTAGAGTGATAACAGATATGATAATAATAATAAAAACAGGCATATATCATTAATAAAAATATAACATAAACAGTAGGATAAGGTGTCATCAATAACAATATAACATAAACCACATGATATTGCGTATCCCACAGGTGAACAGTTACAGATAATAACATATATAACAATTTAAATAACTAATAGCAGCGTATTCAATTGTCATTTCAATTGAAATCAAATTTAATAAATATAAGAATGTAAATCGTGAGTGATTTCTCACCTTACGAGGCTTGATAGATTTGACAAAGAAACGAACTATGAATCCAGGCATGAATTTGAAAGCAAAGCACGATTGAACGTAAATTCAACGATCAAAACTGAAAATGAGAAATCGATGGGAAAATCAAATTAACTTGTTATAAGCCGAATCAGAATATTCGATATAAATTCTCTCAAAAACCAATCTTTAAAACATATATTTAAAATAAGACACATATATTTACATCAAAATTTTGACTTTAATATCTATAAAATAAAATATAGTGATATCAACAGAGCATATACATACAGTACTATGTATGTACATAAAATCAAACAAATCAAAATGTATAAAATATCTCAGTTATAGTAGACAAATATATTTATTCAAAATGTATATATGTAAAAAATGTATGCAGGCCCAGATCATAAACCATTATATGTAGACCACTATATGCACAACAAAATATACTTTTTAATTATACTTACAATATATACACATATGTAAGTCTATGTTAAAGTTATAACAATTTTATATTTAAAGTATTAACAATATATTATTTTAACATAAAAATTGTATATCTCTCTCAAAATATTATGTACTATACTGTTATATATTTGTAAAAAAACTATTGTAATGCAAACGTTGTATTCATTAATAAATGCAATACATAGTATACTTTATCACCCTGTCATAAAATATGTAATACAGTTGTGAACAACTATACAAGTAGCATAAAAAAATAAACAAAGTACCAAACTTTTGTAAATCAATCCAATCTTTAAACTTGTATAACTTTTATAAACTATACAAATATTTATAAATAGCAAACGTGATATATATATGGGAATTTCACTAGAAGGACAAACTTTACAGTCCAATTAGTTTCTAGGACACACATCTATAGAAATTAATTTCAATGCCAAAATCATCAAAATAATTACTTTTAAGGACAAAGTTAGCAGTCCAATTACTTTCAAGGACATAAATTCATAGGTTTTTAGGCCCTAGAAACTAATTATTTTGCATTTTGTCATTAAAAGTAATTATTTCAATTATGTGTCCTAGAAACTAATTGCACTCGCTAAAGAGGCCCTTGTGGCTAATTTCCATATACATATATATACACACACAACTATTGGTGTAAACTATAAATATAATATAATGGTATATACTTATATAATAAAACGAAAAAAACTAAAATATATCCATACTCTATTCGACACAAATGCAGACAGCCCAATATGTAAATACATATACAAATACACTACTCAACCAATTGTACAACTCATATAACCATATATACACATAAAATTTTCTAAGAGTGAATATATATATATATATATATATATATATATATATATATATATATATATAATTAAAACAAAATAGATGGAAGAAGGACCGAAATCACCTCGAAGTGGTGGCTGACATAGAGGAGGTGGAAGGCAAGGGAATGCATGAGTTATTGGGCAGGCGAGTTGACGTAGGCTGTGTGGGATTTGGCTCGGGTTACGAGTTGCTGTCGAGGTGCTTTGTTGGAGCGGTTGAGTGGGTGCCGAGGCTAGTGGAGCGATGGGGCCGTTTGTCACTTGCGGAGGTGAGATGGAGGGTAGCTTCACGTGGGGAAAATGACACGGGCGGAGGAAGGTGACCGGGTGTAGGCGAGACGTGAGTTTGTTGGCGAGCCGAGGTGGAGATAATGGAAAGAAGAAGGTGAATGTTTGCATGGCAAGGGTAGATGGGCGGAAAGGCATAGCATGGTGGGGAGGCAATTTAAGGGAGGTGGAGTAAGCTACGTGCAAAAATGAGAGGCATGTGAATGACAGAGAAGGGGCTTGCCAAAACCAAAAGCAAATATACATAAGTTAATTTTTTTGATTTTGTTTTTTTTATTAGGATCGTGTGGTTACAAATGGAAGGTAAAAGGCCAAACTCAGATGAATTAAAGAGAGCGTGGCCAGGAAGGGGAGTAGTAGGATCTAGAAACCTATACTTATATATTTATTGTTCGTCAAAGTAACAGAGAACCAAAATGCAAAGCAAAATGAAATGAACTAGTGGAAACAAAAGGTCATGCAAACTTATTGAAATGAAGGGAATAGGAAAGGGAATGCATTGAATTCTGTAATTATAAATGTCCATTGGTTTCACTAGAATGATCACAAGAAATACAAAAGACTCCACAAAGGGTACCGATACGGTGAACCTATTCACGGTTTCACCGCATACCGACACTGAAATACTCAAATGAATATACTGTGGAGATCGGCACGACGAGACGATCAAAACGGTACACAGATACTAGTGGTACGATTGAATTATAAAAACTCGAATTTCCATTGGCGAAAAATACAGCAAAAACCCAGAAAAATAAGATCTACGGAGCTGAAAATGTCCGAATTTGATGAAACGATGCTCAAAAGATGATTTAAAATTTTTCTATGTAAAAATATTTTGGTTTGGAAAGTATTTTAGTTTCAACAATTATTGACTGACTTGAATTTAATATAACTACACAAAAAAATAAACTTCATAAAATCAGACGAAAATTTACCATCTGCTATATTTAAATATATGTATTCCAAATATAATTTTTTATATTCAAATTTCATTATTTAAAATTTCTCCAAAATTCAATTAAATACGTTAATAAAATAAAAATTAATAGAATTTTACGGGTCGTTACATTCTCCTCCACTCAAAACTTTTCGTCCCCGAGAAGGAATGAGGTAGGAGAATAGAAACAACTAGAAAAGAAGATAGATTTGAAAAACAACCTTAAACAATTAATTTAAAACCATAAAAATTTCAGTTTAAATTAATTAATATTCAATAATGGTTAAACCCATTTTATTTAATCCATTCACTTATAAACTTTGCAATCAAAATATTTCCACTTATATGTTATTGAAAAATAAATTTATTAATTTATCCAAAATACCTTTCAGATATTATTAATAAATCAATAATTGTTTACTTTAAATATGTTGTGTTTAACTAATAACTTCTTAAATATTTGTAACACTAATATTTTTCTATTAAACCATGTAGTATATAAATATACAATATTTTAAAGGGTATTTTAAAAAAGGAAAAGGAGGTAGATTCCGAAAAACAGAATATAAATGAATGAATAAAGCTGAGCAGATAAGGTAGATTCAAAGGATAGTATCGGGCATGAATAATTACTTCAAACCATAAGAGTTTTAATTCAAACATTAATACAAAATTTCTTTATTGGGCATACTTTTATAATAAAATACCTTTATAATAAAATAGCTTTATATCAAAACAAAATTTCCTTTCGAAAATACTTTTATAACTCGATGTTTCAACAAGTTTATCCTCGTTCTTGCAGACTCTGGCCATGCATTGATCAGGCGCAAAGCTAGAATTCTTCAAGTACTAAGTAGACCTGTTTCAACACCCAGTGAAAATACTTGAAAAACTAAAAAAACAGATATGGAAAGTACAATCCAAACAAAGCAACCAATCCAAAACATGTCGATATGGATCGCGGATACACAATGGTTACGCCTAGATCCCCCAGGAAACATCCGTACCGGTAGGCTGGCTACCGCAGCCCTGCGATTACGCCATGAAGACTGGTAGTACCGCAGACACACAATGGTACGCCTAGAACCACCAGGAAACATCTGTACCCGTAGGCTCTCGCTGCCCCTCCTGATTACTCTACCAAGCGACCCAATAGATCGCAGATACACAATGGTTACACCTGGATAGGGTTATACTAAATCCGAAACTCCAGGACTGAACACCGGCCCACTTCAAATCGTTTCAAATCTGTATACATATATTTTTCGAACATCAAATCATCCTTCGAAATTTGAAACAAAATTTTGGCTTCACAAAATCACTCACATAGCAAAGCTATTAGAGTGGCCTCTCCCCCACTCTGAAACCCGAAAATCAATGTCGATCATGCATGCACTCATCACTGAAATTATTTTCCAGCGACACAAGTGAGTTTTGGACTTCTATTTTCTTGAAAACTTCTTTGAAATTTCTTCCAAATAATTGGAATTCATTTGAACTCATTTGAAACATTTCCTATTCAGAAAATACTTTCAAATCGTATAATTATATATTTTCAAGATCTCAAAAAAAAAAAATTAAAATACCGGAGTTCAGTTCCTCAAATTTCCAATTTGAAACCCTTTAGTTATAAATCATTTTTATCTAAATCAATTTCTTGTATAATTTTCAAAACTTCAAATCCTTTCGAAACTTTTATATATAGAATACAATCATACTTTTCAAAATAATATTTTTGGTATACAAAACAATTTCTAGAATACAAACAAACCCAATTTTCAAAGGATGATTCAAGAATAGATTTCAAAGCAAAGATAGCAGCATCTAAACCGAGGGATAATAAATTTTCGGTAAATCAATGCCAATTGTAAAGGAGTTTCGCCCCTTTACAAATCATTCAATGATTGGCGAGATCGCCTATTCTTATAGAGATCATTCGAAGTGGAGTTATAGGATACTCCAGAATCAAGAAACACGAATAGGGGGAGAAGATAATGGATTTTGGAACCGCAGGTAAAGTTCCAAAGTACAAAGGAAAATCAAATCAAAGAGGAAGAAATTCAAGCTCAAATGAAAGTGATTCTGCAAACAAATTTACTATACATGCTAAGCTTGCCTAGAGCCAAAGCTTTGATACCAACTATAACGACCCGATATTTCCAACCATTCGCATCCGCACACGCCGGACTTGAATTGCCCAAAATATCATATTGTAAATTTACATTTGCATAACTCAGCATATACAGTAAATAATCACAGAATCAAAAACACAGAGTAATATTATAATAACGCAGCGGAATAGATAAATAGTAGTTCATGAAGCTACTATATAAGCATCAGAGTTAGAAATAAAAATACAACACAATATCTCAAATATAGTGAAGTATCCAATACGAACAAATGACTTTTCTGAACCAATCAACTGGAAAAGCTGAAGCTGAATCGATAGTTGGATCTCCAAACGAAGGTCCAAACTCCAAAGGCGAGTCTCAAATGCTGTATAACTCAGTCAGACCCGACGTAAAGCGAAATACTGAACACTCAAGTCAGGATTAACATTTTTATATCAATAAATCCAACTCAAGTGAAATATCAACTGAAATACCAGTAACTTAAAGGATGTTTGGGATAACCATCCTTTAAGGATCCGTGGAACTATCAACAAGGTAGAAATATACACTATAACCACGTGGTCATTAATTTATACTTCAAAACCAAAATATCATTTTCATATATCTAATTTCCAAAATAGTGTATATATATTTAATAATTTATAAAGTAAAGTATTGCGATTTCCTCCAATTCCACAGATCGCTTCAAAATCAACTCGACTTTCCTACTCAAATTAAATTCAATCTCAATGTTTCAAATTTCCATTCAATTCAGTTTTCTAAATAACCAATTCAAATTATATTGATTTCAAATACAGATCTGAATCCCAAATTAACCATTTACATCCCAGTATATTTCAAAACTTTAATATTCAACATTTCAAAGTTCAATTTAACAGTTTCCTATAGATCTCGATTTAACCTCATATATTATTTAGTCTTGAGATATTCACTTAATAAATTCGGTATTATTTAAATAACCTTAATTTACCTTTAAACTAAATATTCCTTTTGATTTGTTTAAACTTGAAATATCCATTTAATCACTTTAAATCAAAAATCAAATTATAAAGTCAAATCTTAAACTTCAACTTCAATAGTTCAAATCGATTTAATTTAGTAGGATTCTTAATTAAATACAATTTCAACTAATTCAACTTTATCTTCTCAACCTTAACTTATTCAAATTTTTACAACTATCTATTTTGAAATATAGATCTACATAACTACTTAAACATATTATATGGATCAAATCAATCTCAATAATATTATTATTAAATCAACATATATAAAATTACCATTATATATATTTTAAGAACCAATATTTATTAAAAACCATATATTTCCTTTCAAACCATAGAAATTATTTTCAAAACATTTATATATATGGACCAGCGGTGTCTGTATATATTTCCTGTCCTATGATCAAGTAATACGGATATTTATCATTTCAATCCGTAATTTAAATATATACGGGTAGATATCATTTCGACTCGCAATCCCAAATTCAATTCAAGTGGAAATCGCTTGGGTTTATCATTTCAACCCATAACGAAATCCTCTTATTCTAAAGTCCGTTCGAGCATGTATCATCAGCCCATAGTGAATTCTAAACTATAGGGAACTTGCAGAGTGATAACAGATATGATAATAATAATAACATGCATATATAATCAATAACAATATAACATAAACAACAGGATATGGTGTCATCGATAACAATATAACATAAACAATAGGATATGGTGTCATATCCCATAGGTGAACAGTTACGGATACTAACATATATAACAATTTAAATAACTAACATCAGCGTATTCAATTGTCGTTTCAATTGAAATCAAATTTAGTAAATATAAGAACGCAAATCATGAGTGATTTCTTGCCTTTCGAGGCTAGATATATTTGACAAAGAAACGAGCTATGAATCCAGGCATGAATTTCAAAGCAAAGCACGATTGAACACAAATTCAATGATCAAAACTGAAAATGAGAAATCGATGGGAAAATCAAATTAGCTTGTTATAAGCCGAATCAAAATATTCGATATAAATTCTCTCTAAAACCAATCTTTAAAACATATATTTAAAATAAGACGCATATATTCACATCAAAATTTTAACTTTAATATCTATAAAATAAAATATAATGATATCAACAGAGCATATACATACAGTACTATGTATGTACATAAAATCAAACAAATCAAAATATATAAAATATCTCAGTTACAGTAAATAAATATATTTATTCAAAATGTATATACGTAAAAAATGTATGAAGGCCCAGATCATAAACCTTTATATGTAGACCACTATATGTACAACAAAATATACTTTTTAATCATACTTACAATATATACACATATATGTCTATGTAACAGTTATAACAATTTTATATTCAAAGTATTAACAATATATTATTTTAGCATAAATTTTTTATATCTCTCTCAAAATAATATGTACTATACTGTTATACATATGTAAAAAAACTGTTGTAATGCAAATGTTGCATTCATTAATAAATGCAAAACATAGTATACTTTATCACCCTGTCACAAAATATGCACTACATTTATAAACTATACAAATATTTATAAACAGCAAACATGATATACATAAATACAACTATTGGTGTAAACTATAAATATAATATAACAGTATATACTTATATAATAAAATGAAAGAAACTAAAATATATCCATACTCTATTCGACACAAATGCAGACTACCCAATTTGTAAATATATATACAAATACACTACTCAACCGATTGTACAACTCATATAACCGTATATACACAAAAAATTTTCTAAGAGTGAATACATATAACTAAAACAAAATAGATGGAAGAAGGACCGAAATCACCTCGAGGTGGTGGCTGACATAGAGGAGGTGGAAGGCAAGGGGATGCGTGAGTTATTGGGCATGCGAGTTGACGTAAGCGGTGCATGATTTGGCTTGGATTGCGAGTTGCTGTCGATGTGCTTTGCTGGAGCGGCTGAGTGGGTGCCGAGGCTAGTGGAGCAACGGCGCCGTTTGTCGCTTGCGGAGGTGAGATGGAGGATGGCTTCACGCGGGGAAAATGACACGGGCGGAGGAAGGTGACCGGGTGTAGGCGGGACGTGAGTTTGTTGGCAAGCTGAGGCGGAGATAATGGAAAGGAGAAGGTGAATGTTTGCATGGCAAAGGGTAGATGAGAGGAAAGGCACAACATGGTGGGGATGCAATTTAAGGGAGGTGGAGTAAGCTACAAGCAAAAAGGAGAGGCATGTGAATGACAGTGAAGGGACATGCTAAAACCAAAAGCAAATATACATAAGTTAATTTTTTAGATTTTGTTTTTATTTATTTTTTTATTTATAAGGATGTCATAGTTACAAATGGAAGGTAAAAGGCCAAACTCAGATGAATTAAAGAGAGCGTGGCCAGGAAGGGGAGTAGTTGGATCCAGAAACCTATACTTATATATTTATTGTTCTTCAAAGTAATAGAGAACCAAAACGCAAAACAAAATGAAATGAAACAGTGGAAACAAAAGGTCATGTAAAATTATTGAAATGAAGGGAATAGGAAAGAGAACGCATTGAATTCTGTAATTATAAATGCCCATTGGTTTCACTAGAATGATCATAAGAAATCCAAAAGACTCCACAAAGGGTACCGATACGGTTAACCTATTCCCGGTTTCACCGTGTATCCGACACTGAAGTTCTCAAATGAATGTACTATAGAGATCAGCATGACGATACGATCAAAACGGTACACAGATACTAGTGGTACGATTGAATTATAAAAATTCGAATTTCCATTGGCGAAAAATGCAGCAAAACCCAGAAAAATATGATCGACGGAGCTGAAGATTTCCGAATTTGATGAAACGAAATTTGACGTATCGCTCAAAAGATGATTTATAATTTTTCTATGTAAAAATATTCTAGTTTGGAAAATATTTTAATTTCAACAATTATTGACTGACTTGAATTTAATAGAATTACAGAAAAAATAAACTTCATAAAATCAGACGAAAATTTACCATCTGCTATATTTAAATATATATATTCTAAATATAAATTTTTATTTTCAACTTTCATTATTTAAAATTTCTCCAAAATTCAACTAAATTCATTGATAAATTAAAAATTAATAGAATTTTACGGGTCGTTACAATTTTGCATTGAAATTAATTTAACTCTAATTCAAGTTGAATTAATCCTCAATTTCATTCCTAAATTCAAATCAAATTTCATTTGATTTTAAACCTATTCAACTTTAATTTCATTTCAAATTAATCCAATTTAAATTTTCCATTTGAATTTTATACTTATCCATCTTCAATTCTAATTAATTCATACTGAATTTAATTTGAACCAATGCAAATTAAATCGCAACTTTAAACCATCTCGAATTAAATAAATTCGAGTTAAATTTTAAATGTTGATTTAATCCCTCAAATCAAATTAACTTTTATTTTTAAATCAACAATAAAAATCTTTAAACAATTTAACTCTGAGTCCAAATCTCAAAATTCCATTTTAAATTATCTTTACTTACTTATCCCAAAGTTTAAATAAGAGTCCAAAACAAATTTTATCTTTAACATTCAATTTGTTACCCAATCTTATCTTCCAATTTTGAAACCAATTCTTAAACAATTTTAATTTACAAATTCAATTCTTAGCATTCAAATCTTCAGTTCAAAGTAATTCCATATCCATAATTTCAAATTAAAGTTTAATTTCCCATTTTATCTCAATAATGGATATATTACCACACCTCATTTCTTCATTCATTTAAACAAATCCAATTCACAGTTTAAAGATTATTAATAACAGTAGGATAATGTTATCCCATTATTTTAAAACATTCATCATTACCATTTCTCAGATCTCAAACCATTTTGAGATCACACAAACTCCCAATACAAATCTACCATTTAACTTCCCAAGTTAAATTTCAATTTCATTCTGAAATTTCCAATTCAGGTTGTTTGTTCTAAACTTATTTACTTTCCCCAAAATTAAATTCACTTCTATTTAATCCAGACAACTTTACCCAATTTGAATTCCCATTTCAAATTTTAAACTTCAGATTAATAATCTTCCCATTTTAAAAAAAACTAACTTTACTTTGGGTTTCACATCACACTTCAGGGAAAATCAAAACTCATCACTTTAGAGTTTATTTCAAATTATCTTTGATTTTACGTATATCCACACATATATACATATTTACTTCTTGGCCCACCAAGCCAAAATTTAAACCACCTTTGGTTTTAATTCAAAACAAATTCTCTTTAAAGTTTTCAAACAACTTCTTATTTTAAAATAAGACTATATTCAAAACAATCTAAATAATATTATTTATTCTTTTCCTTTATCACTTTGAAGCAATTCAAATGTTTCCTGGACTTAAAACTTTACAATTTAAATCCCTTTTTCATTTACAAGTCAATTTTATCTAAATTGTTACTCCCTTAAAACTTTTCATTTTGCTCTATCATTTTTTTATTTGAAAACAATAATCCCATCAATAACCATTTATGTTTTAGTTTGAAACCAATTCTAATTCATCTTATCTGTATAGTTCAACTATTCAATTCCCATTTAAATATATAAGCTTTTATATAAATCATTCATTAAAACCATTTAAAACCTTTATATAAGAAAATAACAAGTACGCTCTCATATATGTTTATACACTCAACTCATTCTAGGGTACCACTGACCCTATCCTTAATGAGTAAACCCACCAGAGCCAAGGTTCTTGCTTAACCTTCAGCTCTGATACCAAATGTAACGACTCGAGATTTTCGATCCGTAAAATTCTAGATAGTTAGAAGAAAAGAGATAGAAGAAGAAGAACAGAAACACCAAAGCACAATCTCACATTCGCAGTAGATAAAATATAATATTAATAATAACAGTTATAAAAAGGAAAACTGTACTTATCAAATTACACTTTAATACATCAGAGTTACACATATACTCATAACACTAGACAGATATAATCCACATGTCCCAGATAAACTACAATATCACAGCGGATACACTCCATACGTTCCTGCCATCCAGCTCGCCTTCTGAGCTTCAGAACGTTCTTACCTGAAAAAGCTGTAACACTCGATCTGACCCGAGCATTGCATCAAAGTAACACCCGGGTCAAGCTGGAAACCAACGTGAGCAAACTCATTTAACATGAAATCCCAATGCATAGAACTTATTTAAAACCCGGGTAACACGTTTATCACTACGAGTTCATAACTTGTTATAGTCAACACTTAATCAATTCCTAAGTACCTTTACTTAGTTTCTAAATGGTCCGGTCATTCAAATTATTCCATTTCAGCCCATTGATTTCACATATCAATCTATAAAGAATCATTGTAGGTTACAAATCGAAGTGGGTTCGGATATTTACTGATACCCGACTTCGGTCTCTTTGAATTCAATACCATCCTAACCCATTTTATTCGAGAGAAATACAATTCAGCTTTAGATACAGGATGACACTTTATACACAGCAATTCATCATTGATATATAACCACATTATCACTATATAACCCAAACATATCATATCACATAGCACCATAAGTCAGATATCAGAGGTATCAACTAATCTAAGCATGCAATATCAACCAATCATTCATAAGCAAGATTAATTTTTCATACCATTTCTAATCAATTTAAAATAAATTAAATTAATTATCTCAATTACTATTAATCTTGCTTACTTAATCATTAATTAATTGCAAACCATCAATTTATAATCCGTTATTTACTCTCTTTAATTACATTAAGTAATTAGCCTTAATTAATCACACAAATTTCACTCATTTATATTAATCATATTTATCCATAATTAATTACTCACATTAATTATCTTATAATCACTTACATTAATTAATTATCCTTTAGTTAATTACATTAAGTAATTAATTATTAATTACTTCTCTTAAATAATGAACCTTTAATTACTTTCATCAAGTAATAATACCATTGGTTAATTGATTACATTGGTTAATTACGTTGATTAATTAACCCTAAATCAATAATTAGCCACAATAATTAATTGTTCTTTTGTTAATAATGATCACTCTTTAATTTTTAATTTATTAACCAATAATTAATTCTTTATAAATAAATCTTTAATTATCAATAAATTTAAATGATAAATCATTTATCTTAATTCATCTTCTTAATTATCATTCCATAATCTTACCTAATAACCTTCGAATCAAAATAACTTAAAAGCTTTAAGTTTAAGTAAAATTTAAAACATTTGATCTTTTAACTTAAACCATTTAATTATCTAATTAATTTAGCTTTTAAAACAACTTAAATACTTCTCAACTTAAATAAACAAAATAAATAATCAATCTATCACTTAAATAGTTTAAGATAATTAATTTATCTTGACTCAGTTAACATTCTATTATAACCCAGAACAAAACTCGAGTATTACTTCACACCTACACGAGTTAAACCCGAAGCTTCTCTTTACGTCCCTGACTTCGAGCCTAAACTAATATTTCATGAGCGCGAACTTGAGAAGTATCGATCCTTACCCAAACCTAACATGTTCGTGCACGTGTGCACCTGCACGACCACGTCAATCATCACTGGTCGCCGTTAATAGCACTCACAAGTCGTCGGAGACCTTCCTCGAGCATTCCATCACCCAGAACTTTTGCATGGCCTCGAAATCGAAATCGAGCCCAAAGGAAATCCATCTGAACCCATTCGATCATTAATAAACACCTCGAGCCGATCATCCCTACCACCAGCGTTCACGCGTGCACCTCTGAAGACTCGCCAATTCATCCTCCTTCTTATTTACTTGGTCTGATCCTCTCGTTTCGACCCACGACGACAAAATTACCATTCAATCCATCGTCGGCTAGACACATCGTTAAACCCTAATATCACTTCGCCGCGCCACCACGGCAAGAGATACCACCTCCGACTATTTTTTCCCTTATCCATGTTCCTCAAGCCACCTCTGACATGCACCCTAAGTCACAGTTCGACATCATTGGGCGAAAATTGACCATAAGCCCAAATTTGATCATTCCCGAATATCTCATCAACCATGCAATTTAAAATTATAAAATTTACATCAAAATTCAAGTTTTTCCACCATAAATTAGCTTTCATAATCTATGTATAATTTCTAGTTGATCAAATTTTAATTTGTTTTTGATTACCCTGAGATTTACCATTATCGAAGTAATTTCTTAATAAAAATTACCGGAACCATTTTTATGATAAACACTTCATAGCAACATACACTTCACCTTTAAAGATCAAAGCTTGAGTTAATATAGATTGAGAGATATAAATTTATTTGTGTAGTATGACACATGAATATAACAGAGTCAAGAGCAGGTATTCACACAGTCATGCACACCTATAACTCCATACATATGCACATATTTCAACATTATCACACATTCACATATTGTCCTTCATAGATTTTCCAAATCCTGTCTTAAGATGTAGAAAAATATATTAAAGAGTTACTCACTGTTTCAATCTGAACAGAGATTTACATTTCATGTTCCAGTCAGGTATATTTGTTAACACAAACACACACACACACATGCTTAAAATCATTTTTAAACTACATACATAGCAAAATTCAGATCATACTTATAAGATCATCACATACTAGTTCAATATTTATCAGATTTACCAAGTTTACTCACTTGTTAATGAATGAATAGAGGAGTTTTGAAACTGGAATTGAAAGCTTGAGACTGTAGTTCTGAATCTAGTCTGATCTTTGATTGGAATGATTTGAAACTTGTTTCTAGGAGAAATACTTGAATGCTCGAAAACTGAGATGATCTGGATTGATTTTTCAGGTTGAATATAGTTGAGTTTAATATGAGAGGATTGCTTTTATTCTATGGTTTGAAAATTTGTTACAGTCTTGTTTTGATCTCTCTTCTGTTTTGAATAATGGTTTACAGATTTGTTTTGTTTTTTTTCTTGAAAGGTTCGATTTTCTTCTTCTAATCTATATTTTTAAATTAAAAGAATTTTCTTGTTTGCCACTTGTAAAATCATATGCTGCTTAATTTACATTTGTCAATGCATGAATTTAATTTCTTACAATTGTTAATATGCAAGAAGGAAATATTTACAAGTGTTTAACACTTATATCTCTTATGTATTTATATTAATTTCTCAAGCCTTTATATTAATATGTTATGTTTATATTAAATTATATATATATAAATTTGCTATAAAATATCTACAAAGAAAGGATATTTTTAAACTTAAGCTAAAACATTCTTAATAAATAAAAATGCAAAGATGCTATTCTTATTTCAAATATATAAGTAAAGCGCTTTAGATTTTTTTTATCACACTATATAAAAATTCGGTAACATATCTTTTTATTAAATTCAACCCAAAGAATTCTTATTTATAATGTGTATATATACATATAGAATACACTTTTATTTGCTTTGAAAGATAAATTTTACAAATTAAATATTATTGTCTTTTAAAAAGATAAATTTTGCCAAATTAAGTATTTATAAAAGAAAATCATTAAACTAATATGGTCAAATTCAACAATTATATCAAGAGATTATCAAATACAATATCTATCCAAATATTTATAATTCAACATTTTCTATAGTTCAAATTCATATATATATATATATATATATATATATATATATATATATAAGAATTTCATTTGTTCAATTAAAAAATGAGTATTTTAATAATTTTAATCCTGTTAATTTCTAGTTAACAGATGCCCAAACATTCGGGTTATCACACAGAGAGAGACGCCATTTTTTCGTAATTTTTGGGTAAGAGCACATTTTCTATGTATAAGTCCCTATACTAACTAGGGTATTTCAGGAAAAACGATGGTAATATGACCTGAAGTTATGTTAATATTCTGAAAGTATTATTTGCATTGGTATTTAGAATGAAAAATTAAAAATACTGACCATTTACTTGGATAAAATATGGGTATCTTTTTGTACTATAATCCGATTAAGTATTGTATGCCTATTGATATATCACCACACATATATTTTAATTTACGTCTAACAGCCCCTAATCGATTTCCTTTCTACACAAAATTTAAAAAACAAAATTTCTCATTTTATCTTCGATATTTCATATAGTAACTGGGCTATCAATGGATGACCGAAAAAATAAAAAATCTGCCTGCGTTAATTCTGAAAAATAGATAAATATCAAATATCCAAAAAGGGATATGTATGCGGATATGAATATATCCGCTTCCGAAAAAATATCCCTCTAGTTTTGTCAAGATTATACTTAATATTATATGCATTCTAATATAATAAATGACATGTATTTATTGTTTATTCAGTTAGTAGTTTATATTATATGTATCGATTGCATATTAGTTGCTCAAAACTATTTAATATTATTATCATATTTGTTTAATTTTTAAACTTTTATAATCGATGATATTGAAAAAAAATTAATTAAAACTTTTTATTTATGTTTAGTAACTTATCGATCATCTACGGATAAGATAATTATCGAATGTCAGTCCGTATTTATTGACGCGGATATCCAATATTCAAAAATGATTTTAAATATTGATGTAGATATGATACATCTACATCTAAAAATATCCATTGACAGACTTATGCAGTAACATCTTTCCTTCCTTTCTAATCTCAAATCTCAACGGAAGAATAATTAAATATTTCATGTTATATGTAATCCTTTTCAATAAAACATATTTTGTGATAATTTCAATCTAATTCAAAAAATTACAAGCATTGACTAACTAATTTTAAGAAAACCAAGATTATTGAATATAAAACCTGATTTAAGTGTCTTATTATTGATGCAACTTTTGATTTCTTCACTATATTTGTTGTGGCAAAGATTTGATGGTAAAACTTGTAGACAAGTATTAGCTTCAACTATCATGAATTGAAGACGAACAAAAACATGAGGAGGAAATGAAGAAGAGAGAAATTAAAAGAAGAACAATGGTAACATCGGTATAAATTAGGCAAGTAAAGAAAATTGTAGGGTGTTACTATTTTTTACATCTTATACGGACGAGTAAGAAAAATTATGACATGTTAATAGATTTAACCTATATTCTAAACATCTTAAATGGTGAAGGTTTTTATTATTAATTTAGTTTAGCAATTTCAAATTAAAAAAAAGTTGAAATGTTAAAAGCATTTTCCAAAAAATATGATTCGACAAATATCAATAACACATCAAAAATGCAAAACTACTTCAAAATCACACATCAATGCAATGTTTTTTCCCACTTTTTCTAAATTTTATACACTTATTAAAGTTTAACTACGGTAATATAAATAAATATGAATTATTGAATATCTTTATTTTTTCAGTTAACTACAGTAACCACTAGCAATGTATCATGCATATGCAAATGAGGTCTCTTTAAGCTACAAATATTACTAGAGAAAGGGTGTATCATTTCTTGATATGAACATCCATCCAAAAATGAAGTGATTATCTATTGATCAATGTAGCTCTTTATTCACCGTAAAAAGTGCTGCTATCCTTCTCAGTCTCACTAATAAAATTTTCAATAGGCACATTATTTACATGGACAATATTAAAAGCCATCAAATCTCAACCAAGCAAGTGCCAATGGAAATCAATATCTTTCAACATGAAATTTAAAGTCATAGAATCTAGTTCAAAAATTGCAATATAATATTACGACAACTGTGTTCAATCATGTGATAACTTTCAAGGTAAAGACCTATTTTCTAAGAGATGGTGAACGGAGGTGAATATCAGAGTAGGTTTATGAAATCCCCAATGTTGTTTTGATTTTAGTGCATGGTTTGATTGATTTTATTATTATTAACTAAATATTACAGTTGAGGCAATGATTTGTTATAGTGGATTGGGGATTATTTAAAGTGGCATGAAATTATTAACTAGTGGGAAAAACTGTATTACGTAATCAAATACAAGTTTATATAGTGGTGTGAGTAGTTGAATTTGGAGTTTCAAGTTTTTGTGTGAAGATTGAGGTAGTTGGGCTTAAATAATTTTCTTGCAGTTGAAAACATGTGGTAGCTACCAAGATTTAGGTGAGTTAATGCGAGCATTGTAGTTCGATTTATGGTAGGGCACTCTTTAACAGACTCATAAATGCCCTATCACCATATCCTTTAAGAGATTTGTGCAGTTTCAAACTTAAACGATTTCTAAATTGTGAACATAAAAAAAGAAGGAAACATCAAGCATTCAAATTGAGGCTAGGAGTACATCAGATAGTAGAGTTAAATAGTGATTTAAGAAGAGAATGTGATGCATAATTTCTCATATGGATCTTCTCAATCACACATGATTAGGTATTTTCTATTATATGTTGATATAATATAGAATTGTTATTGTTGTGATTGATTTGGAGTTTTCTAAATTGGTTTGGGAATTACTTCATTGATTTTGATTCATATTTTTGTTAGATTCATTGCTATTTATGTTTTATGCTTTTTTTGTATTCAGATTAACATAATTGAGTCTATTTTGTGAATTGAATGTTTATTTTGATGATTTGAATTTTTTTGTCATATAGAGTATTGAATTTGATGAACTTTGTTCAATAATACGTTATAATGCAACGTTTAGATTGGACATAGTAATTAGCCACTTTAGTTACAGATTTGGGGGGGTTTTGGTAATATTCAAATTTCTAGTAATGGAGTAATGATGGAGTATACATTAGGCATTGATTATGGCAGGAGTAAATAAAAATTTGCTACATGCTTGAGTTTCTATGAAATATGAGTGGAAAATTGGTGGGTAGAAGCACTCGACCATAGAGTTTAATGCAAACGAACCACTAGTTTTATACCCCTTTCCCACAAATACCTCATTCATAGTTATTATAACTTTATCAAATTCAAAAAAAATCTTCATCGCAGCCTTGTTTAGTAACCAGCCAGATACTAAATTCCTGCGAAGGGAGAGGGCTCATAATACATCATTCAAAGCCAATATTTTTCCAAAAGTAAGTTTAAGAAGAAAAATTCCTTTTTCAAGTACTCCAGTAGTAGCAGAGTTTCCCATGACAGCGTGCTTATCTTCTCCTGCATCATCCAATTGATGAAAAAGTTCTTGTTTTACACAGATATGTATAGAAGCTCATGTGTCCAACGCTCATCGGCCTTGTTTCCCACTAAGTTATCTTCGACAATGATTGCATCTATGATCTGTAGAAACTGGGCCAACTTGCAATGGAAGTTATGGTGAATTTCAATTTTTTTACCATATTGGATCTTTATGGTCTATGAAGTTTAATTTACTAAGAACATTTCCAAATTTTATTTAAACAAATTATCTTGTTTTATTTAAATTTATAAAGTATAGAGTTTTTGTTAATTTATACACACACATACACATATGTGTCATGTACGTACACATATGTGTGTGCACGTTCAAGATGTAAGCTTGTGCAAGGTATAACTTGCCCATAATGTTGGAATTTACATCACAACAGACATGTTACCTCATCCGATTTGCATTGTATGTTGTCCAAATATACGTATGTGTATAAGCTTATTATTATAAATATTATATATACGTATGTATAAGTAAATTTTATTTAAATAATTTTAAGAGGATAACATTTTAATCACTTAAATATTTACATATATTTGTAAATTATATATAGGTAAAAGATTAATAATCTATATATACAAAATTATGAATTATTTAATAAATATTAAAATAATATACACACACATAATATATAGAATTTTTTGAATACACACACACATATATATTTATAAACATATTTGTAATATCTAAATATATGTATATATACAAATATATATATATATATATATATATATATTTGCAACTAAATTGGTGACAAACATCCAGGAAAGATTTTTATAGAGAAGTAAGTGAAGAAAAATTTAATTAAACGGAGGAAATGATTAAGCTAATGACCGACAAAAAACAATAATCGGAGACATAAATATTTATAGCGGTTCAGCATTGTATGCCTATGTCCACTTTAAAGATTATCCTTTATTAATCACTTATAAATCTGATTATAGTATTAGGAAATGGTAAATACTTGATTACGATAGAGTCTAGAGTAATAAGCAGCGTAAAGATGTCCAAAATGACCAATCGGGCTAGCATTTAAAGGTGAAGACAACCACCAATCTCTCTGAAATTTCGATTGAACGACCTGGTAATCCACATAGGCCCACTAGATGGATCGCTAGGCCCAATTCCTAATATGGAAGGAATAGTACTGATCCCTTCATTTGTCAATTTTTGGGCAGCAATCCCGATTGTGGCTTCTGTATACTAATATATGTTTAGCCTTCAATTTTCAGGTCATTTGGACCACTAGAACTCGAGTTATTGCTTGATATTTGGTTTGATATGACTTGTGTGCTACTTGTTCCCGAACCGTCTACAGGGATATGTCGATTCCTCCCATTCTGTCATTTTGGTATGCAATCACTAGGGTAGGTTCCTTAGGGTCCATATACTTGCTCTCTAAATTTCATAGGGTTTGACCTGTAGATCTCATGATATTGATCATTGTATGCATGCATGCACTTGAACTTGATGGATGTTAACCCCTCTTCAGTAAAACCTACCGATCCCTTTTTATTAAGTATGTCGATCCCTCCTAGTGAGCCAATCTATGCCAAATCCCTCCGTTTATTAAGCCATATTCCATGCTTTGAGCATCCTACATTGTACATCCATCAGATCCATTCAATTCTGAATTTATAGGATCATTTGTACTTGACTTTTGAGCCCTACGACCATTACTTTGGAGTTGTCCTCGATGGACTCATGCAATTAGCTTAATATAGCTGGGCTAGAATGCTGGATAACACTTCCCTCCAAAGCACGTCTTGTGATTATCATGACGTGCTTTGAATCGAAACAAGTTTGAGTTGTTGAAAAGAGAGCCAATTAGCTTCCTGCAGGGTTGCTATTGTTAAGTCATTTTCTCAAGGTGCTGAATGTCTTATTGATCGCTATGATGGTTGGTTGATGTTCCTTAATATAAATCCAGTGCTATATTCCGTTAATTGGTATATGTATGTCCAGTTCTGTGAGAATCGTAAGCTTTTGTTATCTATTCCAATCTCGAACAAGAAGATTCCAGGTTTTAACTTCAGCTTCTATTGATTTCAAAAGTTAAACTCTTGTTCCATACACGTGCATGTTCATATACACATTTCTGTACTTTGCTCCCGAACATGTTCAAACACTCACGGGTCGTTGCCAATTTTCATAGTATTTTGTATGTATATGCTTTCAATAATTTTTGTGCCATATTTGTTCATGAACATACCTGTAGCTGATCCCCATCATTCATTCTTTCCTTTTCTTTTTTATGTATTATTCATTCGTCGTCATTTTTTTTATTTGTAGGGATCAACATGGATTTAGCTAACCCCTCTCTCTTTCTTTTTTTAAAAGCTTTTGTAGGGATTGGCATATATGTATGCCCGATTCCATTTTTGGGTCCATGCTAACAGGGATCGACGAGCTTTCATGCCAATCCCTCTCTCTGTGCTATATGACAAGGGCTTGGGCCGGTCCCTCCGTCCGTATATATAAAGAAATTTTCCATCCCTTCACTTTCACTTATTTCATTTTCTCGTTTCCTTTAGAAGCACCAAACCCTTTCGCTCTTTTACTTAAAATGAATTTTCCTTCTATCCTTTTACACTCAATTTCGAAACAAAACCATTTCATTGTTCAATCCGCGTTTACAAACTAACTTGCCCATACCATCCATTTTATTGCCTTCAAACTTCTTGCCAACTTTCTCAACGTATTCATACATACGTGAGCTTGTTTGACTCTTTCTTTTGGTATCATTGGGAGATAAAGGATTCTGTGTTGTTAATAACCTTTATGAAGCTTGAGGCTATAATGATACCATGATCAAAGCAGCCCGGCGAAGATGAATCATTGGTAGCTAGGGTTAGACTAAATAAATAAAGATAAAGAAGAAAGGAGGATAAAGGACTTGGAGATACGATGATGATGAACAATAAAACTTGCATTCTCACTATTAAACTTGAGATCGAACAATCAAATCCATGGAACTTTCAACATATACTAAAAATTTGCATATGGACTTGAAGGATAAACTTCACACTTCGATATACCAATAGTATATCCCAAAGCTTTTACAACCGATCAATCTATCTGCTAGTTGAGACAGTCAGCGATAATGATCATTCTTATTGGAACCCAAAGTTTCGTCATTTTACTTCGTTTTTCTTATTTTACGATGTTTATTTCTTTTGTACACTTCACTACACTACAATAGCTTACACTTAACATGCAAGGAACATGTAAACTTTTTTAACTTCGATTATCTACTGAGTATGGCTAATATGGACTCCAGATGCCTAGAACATTTAGTTGCTATGTCTTCCGAACCGGCCATGCAGCATGTTGATGCTGAAGCAAAATTGAGCTCTATGACTATATCAAGCAGGCTCTCTCCTAATCATAAAGTAGAACATATGGAAGCTTCTGGCCCGTCAATCAACCTTTTCTCAGACGTTTCGGCCCTCTCGAAGGAGAATATAAGTCCTGCTCCCGATGTAGTAGAGGATGTCATTCTTTTAGATAACCCGATAGATTCTCAAGCCTCCTGAATCGGTGTGGCTGACCACCGTAGGATGTGTCCCATACATGGAATTCCATTTATAGACATCCTAATTTCTTCGATAAATGATAGACTTCACTTTCCATCGAAGGGGTACATGGCATGTAATAAATTTATATGCTAGGCCGGACGCATACCGCCCTTTAATTCGTTTATTCAAGAGATGTTGATATATCTTGGAATAACTCCCACTCAACTCTATCCGAAAAGTTACCCCTTCTTATATGGAACCTTTCTACTATTCATGAGCATTCTACATCATCTGCCAGCTCCCGAGGATATAAGATTCATTTACAACTTTAAACGGTGGTTAGGAAGTTCTTCCTCTATTTTTCTTGAACCCTGCCCTAACTGCCCAGTCTTAACACATGTTGAGACTTGCTTTTGATTAATGACATAAAGCTATCACTACGACATACAAATTTGATGATTGCTACGATAAAAAGAGAATACATACTACAAGAGGACAAGACTTCAAAACCGGTGCATTATTATATTATTTTGTTTTTGAGTCTTAGGTCACTTTTGTTAAAATCTCTCATCGTTTCCGTATATATTAACTTATCCCAAATATTTTATACATATATAAGCATATAAAATATATAAAAGTGTTTAAAGTTATATATAGTGTAAACTGTGTAAATTACACAGATTTTACCAGGTCTATCGACTGGCCCTGAGGTTTAGTCGATTGACCCTGAAAATTCTGTGCAACATGCACAGGTGCACAGATACACAAATATATATTTAAAAATTCGTTTGAATATTCAGTCGACTGACCTAGAAGCTCAGTTGATTGAATTTCTACAACGGCTACTTTTTGAAAAGACAAGTCTATTTGTGCAGAGTTACGAATCCCTACGAAAATATTTGGACGCAACACTTCAATCGAAACTCTTCATCAACAGTCGCTGCTCTTTAACCTCTATAAATACATACTCTAATTTGATTCCAAATCACCGAATTATAACTGAATTTTCTTATCTTTCTAATCTTACTCTCCAGAATCTATTTGCTATTATACTTTCAATTATTCTACATTAGAGCAATATTATACCTTTCTATTCTTCATAAACTTCAAATATGTATATTTATACTCAAGGAGAAGATTATAGGAAGGTTGTACTATAAGTGATAATTCTGTGTTATTAGAACACACAAAGTCAAAACAATCTTTTGTATTTGTTGAAGTCCAGTTATGCTGCTTAGGCGTGTGAAGTCCTCTTCGGCTGATGAGGCGAAATCCTATTCTGCTGCTCAGGTCCCTGTTCGGCTGCTCAGGGGTTGTAGAGACCTATTCCTCCAGGATAAGTGAGTGTTGGTGTTTGAGTGAAATTCCAGAAGGAGTCTGGGACTGGACGTAGGACGATGCTCCGAACCAGTATAAAAATTCCTAGTGTCATTTTACTTTACTACTTATATATTCCGCATTATTTACCATATAACTATCATCACTATACTCTGTATTATTGTATATCCATATTTCACGATCCATAGCACACTTTCAACATGCACTTGAAATAAACTCTCTATTCAAGCATGAGTGGTTCTATGTCCGAGGTCCGCCTGGCTTCGCAAGGCAATGGCTGGAAGGACGTAAGTGTAACTTCCATTTTTTTCTTAAGTCCATTAGTTTAAGTCATAGTTCTGAATCATTAACATTTGGGATTCCTACATGTGTCCAATCACGTACCAAAGGCATTAGTCTTTCAATAGAGGCCGTCGCTATTTAAGCTACCCCTGTCGAAGATAGGGACATTTCTTATTATCGACGAATTACTATATTTATTTGGGTTGTTGGTAGAAGGTCGAAGCATTACCTCACCGGAATTGCGGAATTTCCAAGAAACATCAAAGAGCAAGAAAAGCTTTCCATTAGTCTTCTCGTGCCCCCGGCTGAAGGGACTCGGGATGATATTGAAGAAGGGGAGATTCGAGATTTCTAGGCCAATAAACCCATAAACGCTAATGTGGTCCCTGACAAGGCACCTATGATCGAATCGCCACAACACACACAATCTCAAACACTAACAAAGAGAAAGAAAAAGCTTGGATATAAACTTCGTAGAAGAAAAACTACTGTATATCTAGAGTTCATCATCTTTCCTATTGAAGAAGAATTATCTTCCCAACACTTGGAAAGTTTAATAAAGGGATTTTTGAATTTCTAAATTCTCGATGATATTATGACCTATGATTTTCCTAATATCAATATCGAAGGGCTCAATTCTCCTACTAGGAGCGATGAAGGCATTCATCTTACTGATAAAAGAGAGAGAACACCCGTAAGCAAGGCTATAGGCACCGATCTATTAGGCGGGAATACTAGGACACTCATGCCCACATGCATTTCACGACACGCTCTTAATTAACTGTTTGCAGAATAGTTATTCACATGTTCTCATTTGGTATATGCAGGTGCAATGACTCAGTCCCAGGCCTTCGATCGCTTAGGAGATTCTTAGATGTATCATCGATCTAGCCTCGACCTACAGTTTGGCTGGTGCACGAAAAAGGACGATAGACCGAAAAGAAGCTATCATTCAAGGAAACCCTCCCCTTTTAAGCGCAAGTCCCGCTCTCAAACATCTCACTAGGGAGATTAGCCTAATTTTCCTGTTTCTAGCGAAGACCAACATCCCTTCCACGGCCCTCAAATTGCCGCATCACATAAGCAATACTCTGGTTCTTCAAGCTCTAAGCAGTCTCACGATAGTAGATTAAGCAAGCATCCAATTGCCGCTTTCAATCCATCCTTGCCGATCGCTGCTTCTGACACTTCTACAGCAGAGAAATTAGCTGAGCTAAAGGCCACTTTTCTAAAAATCTATATCAATAGGCTTAAATTCCTTCCCACGGTACATATAATCCCTGGGCATCCCAATGAAAGTTCTCTCGTGTGCGTTAATGATGTGTTTGTGCGGCGTTAAGAAGAAATCTTGTCAACACCCCAAAATAGAGTTAAAGGACAAGGTTATTCCTTTTTGGTTTTTCTTAGGCATGTCGAGAAGAATAAAATGTATATGTTCACTTTGGTTATCCTTTCGACCAGGTTGCTATAGTGAAAACTTTTTCAAATAGACCTTTTAATCTGGTCAAAACGATTGATTTCTTTTCTTATCAGCCTTTCGATCCTGCTGAGATAGTATGGTTTTCCCTTTAAAATATCTCCTTTCAAAACCGTTGAGAAACTCAAATGGAAAACTTTAAATCTGGGGTTAAGGATTGGTTTGGAGGGTTTCGTTGTTGTCGTAGGCTTAGGAGGTTGAGCAGCTAGGGCTTTGATCAAGAACCTAGGACTGAGGTAATGACCCTGTCGAAAGTTGTAGTCTTAAATATCTAGAGTTTGGTTTAAGAACTAGAGGTTAAAAAGTGGATTAGAATAGGTTTTCAACCTTGTCCAAAGTAGAAGTCCAATAATATGTAGCTTAGATTCTATAACTAGAGTTACTTGAGTTCACAAGGGTTTCAATCGGGTCAAAAGAGCCTTTCGACATGGTCGACACCTGGAAAAACACTATTAGTTCTAATTATAATACTTTGAAACAACTAAGTAATCAAAGTGCAAAGATCTTCCCCTTTTTTTGCACAAAGATTCTTTTATTACTCAATTTCCCTTAATCAGTTTACGAATTTAGTGTTTTTTAGCTTTTGGAATAAAGAAAGCACAAGTTTAGAATGACTGAGTTCGGCTCCCCCAAACCAGACCCCTTGGGTCTTATTTATAGATGTGGATCATCCCCTTTTGACCCTAATGCTTTCGACCAGGTCGAAAGGTGGTAGCCGTAATGAGTTTAGAATGCTTTCACCTTTATCGAAAGGAGTGATAGCACCTTTCTTCTCTATGTTGCTTAGGAGCTTTCGACTCGTCGATCGGTTTTATTCAGTGGTTTCGAAGATGTTGAGATGCTGACGGTTTCGATGCTATTAGTTGCTTCTGAACTCTTGCTTATAACTTGATTCAGAACTTCCCTGGATAAAATGTATTCGACCGGTTCAAAAGGCTTGGTTTAGCTTTCGGAAGGGTTGTTTAGGCAGTACCTACTTTTGAGTGATTTGAGAGAAGGCAAAACCTTTGATTTCGAAAAGTTTTATGCATATGTGAAAAGTTGTCCTTTATTATCTTTGAAAGGTGTTGCTTTGACTCATTTGAAAGGTCTTCATGCATATAAAATCATCTGCTTCGAAAGGTGGTCACTGAAGGTGGAAGGGTGCTTTCGAACCCTTCGACCACTTCGAAAGTTTGAGAATCTTTTGGACCTTGATTTTGGCATCCCTTCGACTCCTTCGAAAGGTCTAGCTAGAGCCTATTCCTCTTCTTCTTTATTATCTTCTACTCAAATTGGTTTCGATTAGGTCGAAAGAAATTTTAGTAGTACCATTTGCCCCCTTGTGAAGGGATGCTCTTGACTTTCCAAGTCAATCGTGCCGAAAACCAAAATCTTCCCTCCTTTCGACATTTCTGCGTGAATCTGGGCCGTTCACTTAAATCTGATCAAATGGCTTGCCATTATTGTCGACGTATCTTGTAAAGTACGTTCCCTTCTTCCTTTTCACTTATCTATAACTAAATCAAATTTCAAGTAAAAATGATGGAATTCTAAAATGCTTAAGTTATCTTTTTCCTCAATCAAAGAAGAAACTGGATCTAACTATAAGTTAAAATCATTTTTGCTCTTCTAATCTCTCTCTCTTTTTATTTCATGATGAATTTCAATTTTTCTGAATCTCACAATCGGGATTTGAATTGTTAAACTTTATCGAATTTTAACATTACTGAAAGCATGCTTGATTCGATTCGCCTCTTTTTGTCTTTTCATTCCATAGTAGATTTCAATTCCAAATTTACAGTCAGGATTCCAATTTTTTGTTTTGATTTCCTCGAACTGCTTAATTTTTAAATTTCAATTCACCTCAGAGCATTTTTTGATTTAATTTCATGAATCAATCAGATTTATTTTCATTTTGAACCTAATTTCACTGTTCATAATTATTGCTACTTTTTAGAAAATTTGAATTCTTATACTGGAGATTTTGAAATTGAAATCGTTAATCATGTTTAAATCTGTTAGTTTAATGGTTTTTAAGAGTATCTAAGTTCAAATCGAGTTTAGGGAAGAAAGAACTTCCTGTACCCTTCGCCTGGACGTTTTGAGTTTGTACGAATCAAAAATTGGCACCACAAATTTACCTTTCTATCCCTTCAAAAGGGATTAAGGTGGAAACTTTTATTTTTCTTTCTTAGCCTCTTTCGATGGGGTTGAAAGACAACGTAGCATTATTTTGATTAACCTTATCAAAAGGCTATATTAAAATAGCATGCAGTCACCCCTCCCGGAAGTAAAACGTTTCGACCTAGCAGGAACCTTTTTATGTCAATTGAAATTTTATTTTTTGTATGCTTTCAAAACCATAATGTCCTTTCGACCCTAACGAAACCTTCCAAAACTAATAAGTCGAGGCCTTCTATAATCACTTTTCTGTAATATTATCGAAACATTCTAAGATCTTCTACTTTTATCAATATGATTTTAATTACGAACTTTTTAACTCAGTGGGTATGTAAAGTTTCAATAAATTTACAGTCCCTTATAACAAATTTGGATTATAGGTTTCGTCAGCGTCGAATGGTCTTTTGTTTATTGAATATTAGCAGTGTCTACTTTATTCAAATTTTTAAGTTGGTTTTAATTATTCCCTTTTAATAACATGGATTCTACTGAACTTTCGACATCGTTGAAAAGTACCAATTGGACATATGCTTCAACCCTCCCTTTCAACCTTGTTGAAAGTTCAGTAGATGTTCATATTTAGACTTTCGACATTGTCGAGAGATGTTTGTTAAATGGTAATTTTTTCCTTCCTTTGACTCTATCGAAAGCCCTGTATCTCTGATATTTTACTTTAACATTCTGCTAAGTCAAACGGGATTTTTATCATTCTATGTTCAAAATATGCAAATATGTTCAACATAAAAGTTTTCATACACAAAACAAGCTTTCCGGAACTTCAAAAATCATCCAAATCCGACAAAAAACAAGGAAGATATGCCTAATTTACTAACTGTGTTTAGTTTGGCTAACATAATTATCGAAGTGACAGAGCTGAGAATTTGCAACAGGATTTTGATCAATCTATGTTCATAATATGCAAATGTATTCAACATAAAAGTCATCACACACAAAATATTCTTTCCGGAACATTAAAAATTATCAAATTCCGATCAAAAACGAAAAAGATATGGCTAAATCAATTTCGGATTCAAACTCAGGAAATTTAGTTAGAGACACAATTGTACTCTTATTTTCAATTCTATTTCAGGTTAATAAAATTGCAAAATATCGCAAAGTAACTAAAATAAAAACTGTTCCTTATTGAATCTATTTTCTAACAAAAAAAGATTGACCTCAAACAAATAAGAAACATGAAAGTTATTGTTATTTTACCTCAGCGCATTCCTATTATATTTCAGCAGTCATCCAAAGTAAGTATTAGATATAGTTACAGTAAACGATTTCTTCCTCATCTTTGAAATTACAGTCAAGATTTAGCTTGAAAGTTAATAAACTCACCTTTGATTAGAGAAGATAAACTCTAGATTTTTGCTGAAAGAAGCAAGCTTTGAATAGAAAGGGCTTTAAAAACTTGTAAAACTCAATAACCAGACATGCAATAAGAGATTCACTATAATTAGATAATCACTTCTCAAAAATTTACTCTAGGGACGAATTAGAGAATAAACAACTTAAACTTTATTTACTCTAATAAAGAGTAATGAATTTATATTTAATATCTAATTATATGTTTGAGTTGCCAAAGTAGTTTTTTACCAATTCTTGAAAGTATGTTAGGTTCATAACAAACTCAAAATTTTAACTGAAATGTTTTCACCTCGCAGAACTATGAGCTCTCTAAAGGAAGTCGAAGCCACTTCAAAGCATTCTTTTTTATCTACACAAGATGAAGTAGATATCATTCTCAATGACTATGGAATTATCAGTGGGGAAGCCATTCCACCTGGAGAAACTGACACTATCAACAACCCTCCTGAAGGGTTATTTTCTTATATTGCCATTCATATATGGCATGGGTGGTTTCTCCCTTTTCTAGAGTTCTTGTATAAGTTCCTTTCTTACCTGGGAATCGCTCCAATCCGAATATCCCCAAATGTATACACTTATCTTCTGTCTTTGGAGTAGATGGCATTAAAGTCTAGCCTCCCTTCTTTAAATGATGAAGAATTGAACCGCCTAGTCCGAGCGGTCAAACTCAGTAATCTCATTAGCCAAATCTTTAGGGCTAATCCTCCCAAGAAGATAATATCAGAGGGTGTGAACAAATTTAAAGATTGGGAGATGCAGTTTTTCTTTGTCGAATGCTTCCAAAACATCAACGGGACTTTCTTTACTCCTCGTAATATCATATTTTCATTATTTTCCTTCTCTCAAGTGACTTTTCTTATCTAAACTTTGCCTTATGTCAGGTGCTCCTGCAAATGAAATCAATGATGCCGATAAGAGAAATATGGAGTCTCTAGTCAAGTTTCTAATAAGATAGGAAACTGATTGAAGCAATTGAATCCTACCAACTTAAGGAAGCATTCTCTCCCCTCCTCTAGCCAAAGGATTTTGGGGCAACCTCCTTTGATCCAACACACATCACGAAGCAAACGCTTACTTTCCTTGGGAGATCCTATAAACTTCGCCCCTATGTCCCTCATTTTCTCTAACCACTCCGGTAAGTCATAAACGCTGTTCTTGATATCTATTGCTATGTTGTTTTTTCAAATTATTTTGCTGACTTTCGATCTGTTTGAATTCCCTACAATCGCTCCTTAAGTCAGAAAGCGTGCTAGTCGTACAGTTCCTCCTCTTATGACTTCCTGTGCACCATCCATCACTCAATCTCTTGCCAATACTAAGATGGCCATCAAGAGAAAGTTGGAGCAATCAACTGCTATGTAACTACCTCTTGAATAGCCAAAGTAGCTAATGTTCTTGATTTAGAAGAAGAGGAATCTTTATCTCTTGACAAAGCTTAGGAGAGCTTGACTGTTGAAGTTCCTTAGGACAAATCCAAGAAGAATCCAAGTATAGTTAATCCTCTCTCTTACATCACTTTTTCAAGCTCTCCATGCACACTCGAGCTGATGCAAAAAGCTTTGGAGATGACCCCCACTCAAAAGCACATTCCTCCAACACCAACATCTCCTTCTTCCTCTATTAATTTCGAAGAGATAGCCCAGTCTATCTTATACTCTGTGTCCTTTTCCTTCATCAACCCGCCTTCCTCCGTTTATGACTTGAAGGGTCATTATAGTTCTATAATAAAACAATAATTCTTTGTAAGTTTCTCTTCACTTGACTATATCATTACTGCTCTTCTCTCAATTTCTGACTTGTACAACATTTCTTCTTTCAGATTTCTAAGAGTTGGCTAATTTTACACGAGCAGGCATCTAAATCTTCCGTTGAATCCTCCATGATTTAGGAGGAAATTTCTACCTCAAAGAATCAAGTCTCTTTCTTATCCATGGAAAAAGATGAAGCCACATTTGAACTGCATCGATTGAGAGCTTCTCTTGTCCAATCAGAATCTACTATCTTAAAGGAAAGGAAAGCCTGCAAACTCCACATCGATGAAAACTTGGTGATGTAATCCTAAAGGAATCTAATGAGGAGAAGGCTCAAATGGCGGCAAAGCATGCCACTTTGAAGGAAAAGTTAAAGAAAACCAATGCTTCCTTGAAATTGGCAGTCGATACCATCTCAGAATTAAAATAATAAGTGTCACAGTTTCTCGGTACCACACTTGATGAGATCATGATGAACTCCTTCGAAGAATCCCTGATGCTTCCTTATGCTGACAATATCGACAAATTCCCTGAGCTAAGCTTTCCTTCACTTGACTCTGCCCTTGTTGATAGAGTTATGGGCAAGATCAATATGAGGAAGCAAGGCATTGAAGCCTCTGAAAAGGAGGAGATTGTTGCCTCCAAGATTCTTTCTTTTGAAGTCCTTTCTTTTAAAGTCGAATCTGACTTAGAAGAATGAAGGTGAAAAAGATGATGCCTCCAAAGAAGAGGGGAAAACAACAATAATGATAACGATGATGATAACGACGATAACATCAACGGTGGTCAAGGTCTAGGTGGTGACTGAAGGAACCACACTATGGCTTCTGAAAAAGATGGGGATGATAATACAAGAGCTTCTGAAAAAGAGCCATGTCCTCCCAAAGCGGTTTCGCTTGAATCTGCTGCCCCCTTTGAACCTCAAGAAGATCCTTTTTTTTTTAATGTTGAAGCACCGAAGAGAAAGAACATGCTTCCCAAGCATCGGTCCCAATATCTCAGGTATGTGATTCTCTATTCAAACATCTTTCACTTCGAAGATAATAATAGTGTAAATCATCCACTTTAGATAAGGAAGAAATCCGTCCATCCCTATTAAATCAAACTTGAAAGGAAACAAATAGAGATAAACAGTTTATATAGAGAGTCAGATAAGAAATTGAGGGAGCAATATATGTTCAGATAAATATCATAGACTTAATAGAAGTGCAGTAGTGCTGGCATCTTTTAAGCACTACCCCAAGCTAAGGAGAGTGCACCTTTGCTATGGCGCTCTATTGAAAGAGAACCGGGAGTTAATCACCTTGTTTTGGATGTTAATTGAAAAGAGGAACATTTTGGTTAACTTATTGTACAAGGCCTATAGTAGAGACTCAATTGATGATTTTTTATATTTAGGTGAATTTAGTGGGGGTCTACTTAGGTGCTTTCATAAGAGATACAAATTCGAATCTAACCCGCATTTTGGAGCTTGTTGGAACTTATCACGAGTCAGATCCATTCCCTAAGATCTTCCTCTTGAAAAACTTAAGTATTATAAGGGTAAAAGGTTTCCAAATTATTTTCTAAGTCTATCTTGTATGAATCAGATGAATAATTGTAAACATGTAACAATATATTGATTCGTAAATATCTGATTTAGTCTTGCCTTTTATGCTTAGCTTCATTTCATTATGTCATCACAAAGTAACTATTCATTAGGCCAACATGTTTCTAGAGACTATCTAAGTCAATATGTTAAAATGAGAAGATTTCATCTTGTAAAGGCATCAATTTTAAAGTCTTCAAAATTAGCAAGATATTGTTTTCAGAGATTAACAAAAACTTTACATGGTAATCCTCATCTCCGATTTGATTTCCTTGGCGATGAGAAAGAAAAGCTACTCAAGAAGGTTAGAACATTCCATATCAAATTAATTTATGGTAGTGATAATTCTCTAGTCGGAGAGTGGGACTATATCAAATATCCCCCAGTGATTACTCCTGAGGAACTAGATATTCCTTTTGATTCAATAATTATTCTTTCTTCCAATTCATTAAATAAAGTTAGGGATGTTGGTTTCCATCTTTAGATGTAAAATCAATGTTTATTGTATCTTTTTTTATTGTCATTTGAGTTGTAATCTTTTACTGTAACAATAAAGAGATTAACCATCCTGGTTTTGACTTCATTTTGTTTCTTTTTTGTTTAAATAGGAGTTACAGTTATCAGCAGCTTCTCTCTCACTCGATTCAGCATCACGCTTTACTAATCGTAGAGATAAGCTGTTAGCAGAATTTAAAAGGAGTAAACTCCTCAAAGATACCTTACTTGCATGTTCACACGATAATACCGAAGCTTTAAGATGGCAGAAAAGATATTACTTCAGAAAAATATTGTTAGCAATCTTAAAGATTAAATTGCCAGTTTAGAGGCTGATGTCAAAAGTAAAGATAAAATATGTAACGACCCGAAAATTTTAACGGTTTTAATAACGTAATTAACTGAAATTTTTTGAAATTCTAAATTATTGAATTTGAAAATAAATTTTGATATTTGGTATTTGCCTATTTAAACATAGCAAATGTCAGATTTCCATCAGATAATATGGAAGTTTATTTTGTTGTGAAATTTTATTTCAATTTAAATCAGTTAATTTGACGAAAATAAAATATTATGGTAATCTAAATTTTTTATATAATAGATGCATAAATCATTTTCTGAGTGATACGTCATGTTTCGTTTTCCCAAATTTGGCATGCTTCGGCTCCTTTTATCTTATTTTCGGTGTTTTAGCAGCATTTTCGGTAGCGAAAATAGAGTTTTTATAAATTGATCGCGTCGTTGATATCTGTGTACCATTTTGGTCGTCTCATCGTGCTGATTTTTGACGTATATTCATTTGTGCATTTTGAAGTTCGATATGTGGCAAAATCTGTAAAATGGTTAGCCGTAGCGGTAACCCGTTTTTGGCTTTTGATATTCTGTATCCATTTAAATTTAAAACAGCTAAAATAAATAGCCACGGGCATTTATTATTTGCAGAAGTCAATGTTCTTGACTGTTGTTACCAATTTATTAGTGGCTACTTTTCTAATCCGTATACTTTTCTCTACATTATTTATTTGAAATTATATATATATATATATATATATATATATTATATCTTAAAAACCTTCTTTTCTTTCTTTCTTATGAAAGCTTGCCCCATTCTTTCTCTTCTCCGTCATTTTCATGCTCCGCCTATCCCACAGCCCTGTCGACGGCCACCTCCCTTCGTATAGCACATTTTCTCCCTCGTCCCTTTGCATAAACCTCACGCCAGCATGTCCCTCCACCCCTTGCCGCGACTGCAACCCACACTCCGAGCAGCAACTTCGAGTCGAGTCCGCCAACCCACATACCACAGCAGCCCGTCACCTTCCACATCCATCCCTCCAAATCACTCCTACCCATAATCTCCTCCCTGGCTGCACCAGATCGCCCCATATGCCAACCCGCTTGCTACACCACATCGAACAACCGATCAGCAAAATTCGCACCACCTCCCTCTGCACCTCTAGCTCATCGCCTCCCCTTACCATGCTCGGTGGTCCTTGCTTCGCATTAACCCTACTCGGCAGCCACCCCATATGCAACCATCGATCCAAGTCAGCCTCTCCACCATCCTAGTCGCCACTTCCACCAAGCGACCCAACCCCTGACACCCCTCACTCACTTGGCCTTCAGCCACCATTGGCCTCTTTCCCTTGCTCTCCCCAGCTCCGACGCTGCGGTGCTCTCGTCATATGCCACCTAGCAGCCGCTTCCACCATGCCATTACCCTAAGCACAGCCCTGACCCCGCCTTCTTCCTCTCTGACACCGAGCTTCACCCATCTTTCCTTCTTTCTTATGTAGGTATATATATATAATATTTTTATTATTTTAAAGGTTACGTATATATGTAAAGTTTATAAAAGTTTATAAGTTTATTCCAAATTGAGAAGTTGCTTGTATTTTTCCTGCAGCTCATATATATAAATGTACTTATATATATATTGATCCAGTATACTACTATGTTTTACTTCTGTAGATCATAGTTGATTTGTTATGTTGTCTTCTTTTATGTATATGTTATAATAATAATAATAAATTGAGTTTATACACACACACACACATGTTTCCAAATTTTTCTGCATAGTGGCTGTCTGATATTATATTATATTATAAAGTTTGCCCTTTTTTTTTTATATATAAGTCATATATAGGTTATATATTATATATATACTTTTTATCAACTCCACTAGCTGTTTTCAACCTACCAGTTCTGTATATATTTGTTTACATATCAAGTGTATATATATTGTTTACATCTACGTTATATACTGTCTACATATTCAAGTCTACATTTATATATTGTTAATATATATGGTCCGTATATATTTTTGAGTAGCAGGTATATATGTGTATGTAGTTGTATAGGATTTGGGTAACTAGTATACGTGTATGTTTTGTTGATGGTCTATATATATATAGCATATGTATGTTTTATACATACTATTTTATATACAATATGTAGGTGCTTTGATTTGAAGGAATATGGTATAGATATGAGTCGGTATTTTAGATTTGAAGTATAAATTTTAGGTTTAAATTTTATATATATATATATATATATATATATATATATGCAAGTCTATGTATTTAGATTTGATGTGTATATATTTGTCCTCATCGATTCCTATTTATCAGCTTTGTCCGTCAAATCCATGTTTAGCTTACTTCGCTTTCAGATTTATTATTTGGATTGGTCGATTGTCTAGATCGTGATTCAAATCATGGCTTGTCGTGTTATCTATTTTCTCTAGCCTCGAAAGGTGAGCAATCTCTCATGATTAACATTCTTATAGTTAGTAAATTTGATTTCACTTAAAACGAAAATTGAAATATGTTGTTAAATATTGAATTGCTAGTTATTTGATTGTTAAATCTGGTATGTTATTTTCTACAATTATTCACCTATGACATATGACACCATCACCCTATTGTATATATTACATTTAAATTTTTTATTAATGATATATGCCTGTTGTTGATTTATTTTCATATTTGTTCTCACTCAGTCAGTTCCCTATTAGTGTAGAAATCCCTATCGGTTGAAATGATACATACCCAAACGAAACTATAGATTTGGGGAAAATCGTTATGGGTTGAAATGATAAACCCAAGCCATTTTTGTTGATTTTAAATTTTAGGATTGTAGGTTGAAATGATATACCGGTAGATAATTAAATTACGAATTGAAGTGATAAATATTCGTATCACTTGACCATGGAAGAGAAAATTATATACGGACAATGTTGGTCTATATTTTAAAAAATGATTTCCAAAGTTTTGAAAGGAAATATACGGCTTTAATAAATATTGATTTTAAAATATAATATATAGGCTATTTATATATATATATATAAAATCTTGATTTTAAAATAATATGTTTTGGAAATTTTAAATTATAAGCTAGTTTTCAAAATATAATTTTTAAGATTTTTCTTATAATTTTATTATTTTAAGAATATATAAAAATAAATTTAATACAAAATACATTTAATAATAAGATATAATTTAAAAAATTTTAACTTACTTGGTTTATAATATGTTCAAGTATTTATTTAAAGTTATACTAATATTTTAAAATTAGATTTTTACTTTTATGAAGGAGGTTAGGAAGATAAATTAATATCGACTTGGAATTTAAATTTGTTAGTAATTGAATTCAAAGAAGCATTGATTTAAGCTTATTGATTTTTGAGGTTTTGAAAAATATGATTTATAACTTGATTTGATAAAACGTGATTAAATGAATATTCTCAACTTTAAATTAAATTGAGACTGAATATTTAATATTGATTTAAATTTATAAATTGAAATTTGGTTTAATTATTATTAAAATGATTAGGTGAATATTTTCCAATTTGAATAAAATTAAAGTTAAGTGTTGAAATATAAATGAAACTTATATTGAATTGTTTGAATATTTAAATGTTGAATCTTATTGGAATTGAAATGATAGTTCAAAACTTGGATTTGAAATCGATAAAAATCGAAGTGGTTTATTGGGAATTTGGATTGAATCTTTAACCTTTTAAATATAAAGCGTTGAACAAGGATTGATTTAAAAATTGAATTTTGGAATCTAAGTTGATATGAATCGATTGGTGGAATTAGAGGAAATTTTTTTTTTATATAAAGTATTTTAATATATATAAATTATTTTTTCATATAATTTCTTTATTATATATACTATTTTAATTTATAACTATTTTAATGTATATACTGTTTTCAATATCTAAACTATTTAGGTTGGAAGTGTTATGATTTTGAAAGTGTTATGGCTTCAAAAGTGTTATGATCTCAAAAGTGTTATGATTTCAGAAGTATTATAATTTTGAAAATATTACTATTCAGGAAATGAATATTATATAAAGTGCATAATGATATCGAATTGATATGGTTTAGAAATGAATATGATATTTTGATATAAAGTATGAACTATTTGAAATGAAATGACCATGGTGTGAAATAAGTGTTTAGTTGTTAAAGAGACTGAGATCAGATATTTTCATACTCTCTGCCAATACCAAAAACCACTTTAACAACTGTGTACGTGGTGGAGATTCCAGAACAAAGTAGGATGGTTTGATGATGATTCTATATAGTATTTATGTAGCCCTGACTCCCGTGAGTCAGCTTTATGTGGATAAAACAAGAGCTATACCGGGCCAAGTGGGGTCATTTCCCGATTGGGCACATTTCTTCGATACCATTTTATTTCTTTTGTGATTTAATTGGGTGCACCCTTGATTTGGAAGTGTGTCATGAGGTGGGCGGTAGTAGCTGTTATGCATTACCACTAGTGCGGGAGTGAAAATGGTATATCTACCTTGGCATTGCCTCGAGTGCCATTTTTACATGCCCTATCGCGCCTTCTACGAGTTTGGTTTGTACGATACCCATGGAGTACCCTCTGACAGACCTCTAGTTTACGAAGGAATTACGGTACTGTATAGACTATGAGAATATATAAAAATATGTTAAGGGGATATGGGTAACACCTTAACGCTATTTTAATAGTTTACTTTATTATAGACATATTATAATAGTGTATATTACTACATAGCAGATAGTTCCATGTATCCTTAGAGGTCCCAAACATCCTTTAAGTTACTTGTGTTTCAATTGACATCTCACTTTAGTTAAATTTACTTATATAAGAATGTTAATCCTGACTCGAGTGTTTTTTGTTTTGTTTTATGCTCGGGTCAGACTGAATGACACAATATTTGAGACTCACCGTTGGAGCTTGGAGTTTTGCTTGAATATCAATTTCTATCTGTTCATATTCTCGGTTTGTTTGAGTTGTTTATCCAGACTTATCACTGACTTGTGTATTGACACTACATTGTATTTGAGATATTCTGCTGTATTTTTTTCAAACCCCGATGCTTATATAGTAGCTTCATGAACTACTATTTATCTGTTCCACTGTTTATTGTTATATTACTCTGTGTCTATGATTTATTTATTGTATATGCCGAGTTTTGCCAAATATAATTTAACAATCTATTGTTTTGAGAAATTCAAGTCCGACATGTGCGGATGCGAATGGTTCGAAATGCTAGGTCGCTGCAAAACGAGTTCTACACTGAAGTGGTAAATTAAGTTGAATCATTTAGTTGATTTCGATTATAAGATATTAGAACTTCTCCAGCAAATAAGTGAGTTAGAGATGAAATTGAAGGACAACCATACTCAGTGTGAATCGCTGCAATATATTATAGGGGATAATATCCACAGTATCAATTTACTGGCTCTTGGCGCTACTCTTTCTGTTACTTGACCTATAAGGTCTACTTCCCTCATTGCTTAGAAATTCCCCATAATGACTAATCCCCCTCTTGGCTTAGACGAGAGGGTAGTGGGCGATTGGTGTAGGAAAATTAAATTTGAAGTGGCTAAGTACTTTAATGAACAACAAAGAGTTATGCCGCCATAATTCAAAAACTTGAACGCGATAGCTACTTCCCTTAGAAGCGCATCATAGAATTATAAAGGAGAAATAAAACCCTTAAAGGCATGAATAGAGCTTCCAATCATGCTCCGAAGATTAATATCGATGCAATTGATGATGCAGATAGGCTAAAGAAGAACGAAAAGAAATTCAAAGAGGTCCTCTGCATTACAATCTGTCATACAATAGATCCATCAATTACCACGAACCTGAACAAGGCTATCAAGATTTATGATAGTTTTTTATTCACGAAATGTATATACTTGTTCCTTATACTTGTAAATAGTTCCATAAGTCATGTAAATCATATAAACTTTTTAAATATCACCTGATATATAATTCTTTCCTGCAATGTCACTTTTGAAGCACTTGTTTGATAGCTCATACTATAGTCTCTGTATTTGCTAAATCTTTCATTCCTCTTTGCTGTTCAAATTTCCCTGAAAAGTATGAAGCCAAAAGTATTTCCCATTGTTAGCTTGAAATTGACATATATGTCTATGTATATTATTCAAGTAGATTAACAATTCTTCATGTTAATTACATGAAAAGTAGTTTATATCAAATATCTAAGTCCCATCTTTTACTATGATGAGAAATAATTAAGAATTTAACTTTAACCATTCTGCTAGAATATCTGAAGTTTTTGATAGGAAATCCTACCCTGAAGTAGGAGTATAAATAATTGAGAGTCATTATCTAAGGTAGTTAATAAAGAGCTAAATGTGGAAGAGTCCAGAAATCATTATCTGAATATTTGTAGTAGAAATCCAATGACCCATTCTCGGGTGTTAATGAGATTTGAAAGCTTAGAAGTCCGAAACATTGATTAGGGTATTTATCAAAAACTCGTAATAATGAACTTATTGAGAAAAGTCTTTGACCCAAATTCGTGAATAGTAGGGGATAATCAGAAATCCTTAATAGAAATCCCAAGCCTAGATTAGGGCATTAATAAATAATAATCTCGAAACTCAGATTCGGGTATGATTAAGACAGTAAGTGATTGATAAAGATCCAAAATCCAAATTCAAGTATTAGCAGATGAAGTTCAGAAATGAAAGTCCCGACCTCCCTATAGTAGAGGCCTTGACATGGCTAGAGGCATGGCCATGGGCTTGTTCGTTGCTTTAACCTGGCCATAGCGTAGCACAGATAAAGGCTTACTTCGTTCTCCCTCCAAGAGGTGCCATGCCTTGGCCATAGCATGGCGTTGACAAGGGCTTGTTCGGTGCTTTATCTTAGCCATAGCATGGCGCGTATAAAGGCTTAATCTGTCCTCCCTCCAGGAGGTGCCTTAACCTAACCAAAGGCACGACCTAGGGCTTGTTTGGTAATTTAACTTGGCCATAGTGCGGTGCGGTTAAAGGCTTACTCTGTCATCCCTCCAAGAGGTGCTCTGCCCCGGCCAACTTGGCTCGGATAGTGGCTTTTTACTATACTAGGTAACATCCAAATGCAAGGAGTATTTCACTCCCAACCATATTCTTAGACAAGTAATTTTTTATTGATTTTTCTCATGCAATCTTTACATATTCATTAATCTTTCCATGACAGAAGAATTGATTATCATCCCCTCTAGGGCTCTGCAATGGTTGATTTCATGTCCGTTCATCATGTAATAGTGACAGTAGAATCCCCCTAGGTTTCTTTAATGTTTTGGCTACTTTTTCTGTGATGGCCATTAATTAATCGCATCCTTAATTAATAAGTAGACATTCTCTATGGATGTTGTTAAGTTGCATTCATTAGGAAGTCTATACTTGAAACTTGTTTCTTGAGGATGGCTTTTTAATTTCTTTCTCTTGGCATTGTAGTTTCATATTCTTCAATTGCTTTTCATTTCAAGCCCTTTGGAATCCTTAAGTTGGAAGTGTTCTTGTTGTGGTTTTTTGTCATTTTTGCATAAAGGCATTATAGTCAGCCATTATTTCTTCCTCAAAGATTGTGCCTTTGGAGTAATGTTGAATAGTTCTTCTAATTTGATTAAATAAATTGTCACTTCCAGTTTTCCTTTTCCCTGAGGAAAAAACAGGGTTGGGCCTATATGGGAAGCGTTTAGGCTCCATTTCTCTAGATCATGTGGCTTCACTTTTTTCTTGTTTATAATCCTTAGAGCTTCTAATCTAAGCCTTTGCTCTTCATATTGTTTGGAGTCTACGATGATTCTTACGGAGAATCCTATCAAATATGGTTCTGAAGATCCTTGATCAGATCTTTTGATCCTTCTATCCATGACGATGTTGGACCAAATTAGATAAGCTTGAAGTTGAGTCAAGTTTTGTTAGAGACAAGAGGTGTAGATGTTCAATCAAGTCGGAGGTTTGATCCCTCCTTCTAGTGCTAAAATGTTAACAAGAAATTTGAGCAACACCGCAAAACAGAGTAAAAGGACAAGATTATTCCATTTTGGTTTCTCTTAGGCAAGTCGAGAAGAATAAAATGTGTATATTCACTTTGTTTTTCCTTTTAACCAGGTTGCTACAGTGAAAACTTGTTCTATTGGACTTTTCGATCCAATTGAAATTGTTGATTCCTTTCCTTATCAGCCTTTTGATATTACTGAGATAGTATGGTTTTCCATTCAAAGCTCTCCTTTCGAAAACTTTTAAGAAACTCAAATGGTAAAATTTAGGAATCTGAGGTAAATGTTTGGTTTAGTGAGTTTCGACCCTGTCGAAGCCTTAGGTGGTTGAGTGGTTAGGGCTTTGATCGGAACCTGGGACAAAGGTATCGACCCTATCGAAAGATATAGTCTTAAATATCTTGACTTTGGATGGAGAGCTGGAGGTTAAAGTGCATTGATATAGGGTTTCGACCTTATCGAAAGTAGAAGTCCATTAATTGGTGGCCTGGATCCTATAACTAGAGTTGCTTGAATTCATAGGGGCTTCGATCGGGTCGAAAGAGCCTTTCAATGTGGTCGACACCTAGAAAAACTCTATTAGTTTTGATTATAATACTTTGAAATAGCTAAGTAATCAAAATGCAAAGATCTTCCCCTTTTTTTGCAAAAAGAAGTTTTTATTACTCAATTTCACCAAAATCAATTTATATATGAGAGTTTTATAGCTTTTGGAATTAAGAAAGTACAAGTTTAGAAAGACTGAGTTTGGATCCCCAAAACCAGATCCCTTGGATCTTATTTATAGATGCAGTCAGCACCTTTCCGCACCAATGCTTTTGACCAGGTCGAAAGGGGCTGTCATACAGACTCTGGAATGCTTCTTCCTTTGTTGAAAGGAGCGGTTGTGCCTTTATTCTCTATGTTGCTTCATAGGAGCTTTCAACTCTGTCGATAGGTTTTATCCAGTAGTTTCAAAGATGTTAAGATGCTGATGGTTTCGATGCTTTTAGTTGCTTCTAAACTCTTGCTTGCAACTTGATTCGGAACCTCCTTGATAATAATTCCTTCGACTAGTTCAAAATGTTAGGTCTACCTTTCAAAAGGGTTGTTCGAGCCAATACATGCTTTCAAGTGGTTTGAGTGAAGGCAAAACCTTTTTTTCGAAAGGTTTGGACCATATGTGAAGAGTTGTCCTACATTGTCTTCGAGAGGTGTTTCTTTGACTCATTCAAAAGGTCTTCATGCATATAGAATCATCTTCTTTGCAAGGTGGTCGCCAAAGGCAAAATGGTGCTTTCGACCCCTTCGAAAGGTTGAGAACCTTTAGGACCTTGATTTTGGCATTCCTTCGATTCGTTCGAAAGTGTTATCCTGCCTTGTGGTCAAGGCTGGGATATCAACAAAATTGGCTAAAATGGATGGATATAAGAATTAAAGATCGATTGGAAACAAGGTCATGATCGATACTATCAAAATTTGACCAAGATCCAATTAAGGTAGGATTGGTTGGGAATGATAAACAGGGCTAGGCAAGGCTACCTTTCGAATTCCAAGTGAAAGGAGTTTGTATGCTCAAGGTATGGACGAATCAATATTCAAAGAAAGCAGGCTCGTGTCGATACTTTCGTATCGATCAGGGCGATATGGATTATGTACTTCGAATCGTGTAACGACCCACCATTTTGGCTGGTTTAAATCGACAATAAACCACACATGTCTAATTCAAAGCATTGAAAATGGAGGATTGTTAATGGGGTAAATAATAAAATAGAAGGAAAAAAAGGAAAAACAAAACATAGAATCATGCAGCGAAACGACAAAATATAAGAATCAATTAAACAGTTCATGAAGCTGTTTTACAAATAACATATGGTTACACTTTTACAATTTGAATTAGAGTTATACGTACATCAGAAATAAACAATTAAGACAACGGAACATGGAATGAGGTTGAATAATAAATAGCAATAATATACCGAACCTTCATCTTCGTCCTCCAGAAAATAGTCTTCAATACACTGAAAAACTCAGACCGATGCAAGTGTAATGAAAAGACAAAACACTCAAGTCAGAACTAAAAGATCTTATGCAAGTCAAATCAAAACAAGTAAAATAGAAATACTAGTGCAATGGTTTCATAGATGTCAAATGATTTCATCTCCTATCAAGTGTACAACGTGAATATAATCATTTAAAGGGTTTCAAATAATACGAAGTATCAATCTTAATCATCTAATTAAAACAAATTCGAAATTTTTATTAACTTAAACCCTTCAAATAATTCAATTCCAAATAAAAGTAAAAATTCAAGAAATTATATGGGTATATGTCATTTCAACCAGTACCAAAAATCAACATTTTCAAATTAATGAAAACCGCTCGGGTTTATCATTTTAACTCATAAAGATTTTCCCTTAATCTATAAGATCGTTCGGGTATGTCATTTTATCCCATAGGGATAACAGAGATATAGACATAACTAACATTCAATCATCCAAAATATCAATTAATAACATCCATTCAATCACCCAAATATCGACAGTCAAACATACAGTACAATCATTATTGGAATCGACCAATAACAACCAACAATTAACTAGTTATCATTAACAGGTGTTTCACTGGTAATCTAAATTTCAATATTAAATTAAATGGCAATTAAATTCAATAAAAGTCAGATTTAACTTGAATGATGATTTAAAATATACTAAACAACAACCAATCAATTTCTAATCACATCATAAATTCAATTTAACTAACATAAGAAAATATAGTAGTTGTGAGTGTTTGCTCACCTTTCGTAGCTAGGAAGGTGATGATAAAAATGGAGCAATATGGAGTTCCTAGTAAAGATCCAAATGCAAAGCAAATCCAACAAAGCTCGGACACAAACACGAATCAATAAACAAGTTTCAACTACTTCCAACTTCCTAACAACCCAAGATCCAAACTACGGACAAACCTGAAACTGTCATCTTTAAAAAATATTCGGACCAGAATATTATCGAATCTGTAAAAGTGACTAACTAGATAGTTGTTTAAAATTCTTTTCTCTCTACTTTTAAAAAAGAATCACTTAAAAATCTTCTTTCTTGAGGAAGTTATGGTTAAAATAAGCAGCGGTGTTTTTTCTGTTGAAAATCTGAGTTGAAAAATACTTCGAAAATATTTGAGTTATTGGCATAGCAAATTAAGGAATTTGAAGAACTGATATAAAAGAAAGTTGAAGCCACTGAAAAAGTAAATGATTTGAAATAAATTCACATAATTTGATTCATTCTCGAAGGAGATATGATTGATACAATTGATGTATTTTCGACTATAACTGGACCCGAGAAAGGACTTGAAAAATAGAGTTTTTGATATAGAAATATTCGGAATGGGAAGAAGGGTTCAACAAAAATTTGTTCCCTTTGAAATTAGACATGGTTTCAAAAAAAGAATTATTTGATTTGAAGTAGTTTATTGGAATATAGAAGCCATGGAAATAAGTTGAGGAAAGAGGGAAAAGGGAGGGGAAAAAGAAGGGAAAAAGATGAAAGAAGAGGAGAGGGAAGGTGGGACTTTGGCCACGGGTTGTGGGTGGCGATGGAGGTGGGTGGCAGCAAGAGGAGAGAGGTTAGCTAGTGTTTTGAAGGAGAAAGGATAGAATTTGATTTGGAGATTTAGGGGTTTTGAGGTATAGAGTTTTCTGTAGATTTGAGCAAAAGGAAGAAGAAGAAGAGCATGTAGAAAGTTTCTCAAACGACAAATTTCAGTACGTACTTGGTTTTTAGTCAGATAGGAAATAAAAGGTTAATAAGTGGGAAAAGGAAGGTTCTAAAGTCTCTTAGGCTTTCTAGGATCTCTTGGTTTACTAAGGAGCCCCATTAGTCTAAAACAAACCTAATAAGAATTAGCCAAAAAAAGGACACAAATATACACTGCAAATGAGAGAAATAGGCTGAAGGTTATCTAAAATTAGAAAATGAAGGTAGAGAGTTAAAAATAAATGCCATGTTTTATTTTGAAAACTTCATGTATTAATAATGCATGAAGATATGTACGTATGGGTGGAAAAGTTTGCAAACCAAAAGAAAGTGAAATTTTGTATACGTGAAAATGAGGTGGAAAGAATTAGATACAAATTAGAAGTCTAGGCTCAGGTATTAAATAGAAGGAGAAATGAACGAATCAAGTATTAATAATGAGATAACTATTTTAAAACATACATGCAAAAATTAATAACAAAAGAAATGAAGGGACCGCATACATCGCATAACCATGTTGAAATTCAATTTGTGAAACGTAACCAAATTAAATTCATTAACTCAAATAATATTCAATTTCTATGCACTTATCTTTTTATCTGTGCATGATAAATAAAATTACTTACCAAATGAAAATGTTCAATTTGGTTTTCTCAAAATAATCTTTTATTTCCATTAAAACAACATTTCTGTTTAACACAAAAGGTGCGTTTCTTTTATTGAATCTATTAATTGCAATCGGCGTTTTCTTTCCTTCTATTTGAAATATTTCAATAGTATTGATTGCAATTACTTACAAAGTTAAATTTCAAAACAAACAACCAAAATGAATGAAAAATAGAATAATTGTTTCCTTTAGTCATTTAAACACCTTTATAAATTTGTTTATACCGCAGAGTAATAAATAACTTAAATAAATTATTTTCCTACTTTTGTAATCCATCCGTGTGCTAAAACACGGTTCAAATGTACATATTCTTCCTTTAAATCAATCATTCTATTCTTTATGTTAATGAAATTAAACATGCATTCACAAACGAAACATTCATTTTATTTGATCTAAATGCTCTACTCATTAAATCAACTTTCCTTATATTTTCAGAAAACATTAGCTACGTTTAATTACAACTATTAATCTACAATTTGGTGTCCTCTCTACCATTAATTGAAATTATTCAATTACATTAATTTCAATTGTTTATAAAGATAAATTTCAAGATGGACAAAATTAATATAATGAGAAATAGAACAATTATTTCATATCTAATAGTAATTTAAACATATTTATACACTATTGGATACAAATATACATTTCTTACCAAATAATAGTTTCTCGTCACTACAATCAATCTTTCAGCTACCAAACATTTCAAATAAGTAAACATATGAATTCTTCTTTAATAAAGTAACATTGATTATTCCAATCATTTAGAAATTTACATTCATATGGTTGTTAATTTCACTCAAACCAATTATTAAAATATACACTAGCATTTGTTATCATCCTTTTATTATTCCAAACATGTTTCACTGATAGAAATTATACTTAAGCTCATAACTTGTATTATACTTAATTTGTATCAGTAAAATATTATTTTTTTCCTAACAATTCTATTCAAAAATCTTATTTAGTTTAATATTTTTAAATGTTTAAAAACACAGGTCCTTACGAACTCCCCCACTCGAAACTTTTCATCCCCGAAAAGAAATAAGTCCAAAATTTTGTTATATTTTATTTTAAAACATTCTATTTATAAACAATTAAACCTATATATTTAAGTTTAATAAAATTTGAAAATAATTCAAATTCTACAAAAAAATTCGAAGTCTTAAATTTTTGAAATTTTTTCAACAGTCTCCTTTGCTCGGATACGTCCGGAAAATAATGATATCAATAATTATAATATATATATATATCATATTTCCATAATAAAACATTCCAAACCATGGGAAAACAATATAAATCGCTATAAAAGCATAATCCGAAAACGTACCTATTTGTCGGGCAAACAAACTTTATTTATGAAACCAAAAGTAGTAGCTATTGCTTCCATAACCTATATTTCACTTACATAATACAAAGAGTTAAAATTATGCGAAAGAGCAACATTTCTGTTTCAAATCAATAGCACAAACAACATACAATATATCACAATCGTATGCAAACAAAACTATACAACCATCAAAGGCAACAAATAATCCATCACACATCCATAGCAACCACAACTAATGGTTTGTTCAGGTTCAGAACTTTTAATCGTACAAGGGTGATAAATAAACTAATAAGTGTACCTTTTTCTCAACATCTTTAAATAATTGTTTAATGGATTATTCATACAACCTCAAATAATTAGAAGTACTCTTTCCCAAATTTCCCATCAGCCAAACAACAAGAATTTTAAATTTACTTAAGTTTATTCTATTGTTTTTCTCTCTTTCATCATTTACCTTTCCATTCATTTATTTATATAAATACCAATCACTTGCATAATTTGTTTTCCATTAAAGATTAAGTCATTAATGAATCATTTCATAAAATACTACTTAAGCTCCAATTGTCTTACCTAAGTCTATAACTTAATTCTGTTATAGAATAAAATTTTAAGTTTTTAGTATTCGCTCCTGAAGAGAGAAGAAATATTTCAATATATATAAAAATTCAATTAAAAAATTTAACCTCATTCACTTAGTAAGAATACAAGGTATATTTAAAACATCCTCATAGCATTTTGCATGGGTTTTCCAAAAAGTTTAAGCAATGATAGAAGTTTATATCGAAACATTATGGTAAGATTTCTAAAAAATTAAAGTTCATTAAATTCGATAATTTATTACACTCATTATTTTAAAATAAGTATAAACTCTAGATTATTAAACTGAAACTAATAGTATACTCGAATCTTACATTAAATATCCAAATCAAAGTATAAAATTTCATATCTTCATAATTAATTTTACACACTTGTTTTAAATTGAATATTCAAATCACGCTAAAACATTTATTATGGTTTAATAAAGAAATTCAAATAGTAAATAAACTTATAAATTTATAGTACTTTGAAATTAAGTAAATATCTCAATCCATACTTCCAAAATAGGAATTCAAATTTATTTGTCAAGTATATTACTATAAATAAACTTCGCAAATTAATTTTTTCCATTTATATAATGTCTTTAAGTTATACATTCAAAGAAACTTATATAAATTTTACTTGAAATATTCATTTGAAAACTTCATTTGCAAATCAATCTTCTTTATTACTTTAATACTTTACGGAAAAATTCACCTATAAAATTTCTTGCTTCGTTTATAAATACCATTTAATTTTTTTAAATAACATCTTTATAACATATGTAAACTATTTGAAAAAAATTATGTGCATCATCACTTATATTTTAAAAAGAAGTTATTAAAAACCTTGAATCCATTATTTATAAATTTTATTAGTTTTAAATCTCAAAATTCTTTTAAACATCATTAATAACTTCTCACAATATTTACAACACCAATAATTTACTATTAAACTATGTTTTACATAAATAAACAATATTTTAAACATTTTAAAGTATTTAGAAATGAAAAAAAATGACCAAAATATCTTTTATATAATACTTTATCGAAATGCTTTTATAACTCAATGTTTTAACAAGTTTATCCTCGTTCTTGCAGACTCTGGTCGTACGTTGATCAAGCGTAAGACTAGAAATCTCTAAGTACTTAGTAAATCTGTTTCAACACCTGGTGAAAATACTTAAAATTAGGTATGAGAAGTACCGCTCAAAATTTGATGTCAAACCACGACGTTACGATAGCAGTGGCCGGTTGCTAATCCAGTGTTTATGCAATGGACACATAACTTTCCAGATTATTCTTCCACCTTCCGAATTCTAGAAAAATACCGTAGCCATTTCATAAATAAGGGACTATCGAACGCTGCTGTAGTGGTAACTACTAATTCAATGATTTACATAATGGATGCACTTCCTTCCCGGAAGATCCACAAATAACAAATTCCCGGATTGAAAGTGCCTCCATCGGGTAAACTAAAGAAACATCTACCATGAAAAAAAATTGAGGAACTCATGAGTTTAAGTCTGGACAACCATATTGGTTCGAATCCATTTACAAATTCATCCAAGTATATTAGGGTTTATCGGTCAAATCCATTCCTGGATTACCCAAGTCCATCTGGGTCGAAGCGTATCATACTATACTTCTTCGCGAAGGGCACTTCTACCTCGTACTTCAAATTATAACATACCATATATAGTACCCTTTCAAAATCAAAGCTTCAAATATTGCACTTATATAAATTCCATTATATATAAGATTTCATTTTCAAATAAAGTGTTTTCCAAAATCAATAATCTCGAATATATCAAATCATTCTTATATAAATTCCGTTATATATAAGATTTATCTCTTCAGATTGAATACATTCCAAAATCAACAGTTTTTAAAATCAGCTTATACTTATATAAAGTTAGTCTTATATAGGAATCAAAAAATTTCCAAAATCAATTTCGCTGTATGAAAAGCCATATGGGATTGAACATCTTTTCTTTATAAAATATTTTGAATTTAGAATAGTTTTGTGTATAAAATCATTTTGTGAAATAGTTTTGTAAATAAAATCATTTTGTGAAATAGTTTGAAAAATAGTTTTGTAAATAAAATAGTTTGTAAAACAGTTTTGTAAATAAAATAGTTTGTAAATAAAATAGTTTGTAAAATAGTTTTGTAAATAAAATAGTTTGTAAAATAGTTTTGTAAATAAAATAGGATAAGATAGTTTGTGTAAGAAAAATAAAAGAAAATGGTTTGGTAAAATGGTTTAAATTAATAGTAGTTTTGCATACAAGAAAAATTCTAATTTAAGTTATAATCATATCCAACCCGATAACTTTCAATTTTAGCATCAAAGAATATCAATAATATTAGAACTTAAGATGTACATATGTCAACATTTTGCAAAATCACATCTGATCGCTCGCTCGATTACACAAGTTCGCTTTCGAACTAGTATTTTTCATTCGACTTCCCTAATATGGACTTCAATAAGGTTTCTTGACTAGAAACCATCATTCTCCTAGCATAGCCATATATTATGAGAGAGAATTCTAATCAGACCAAAAATCCATATCAGATATTCGCCATCAAGAATCAAATGAAAAATCCTAACACGAAGTGGTGTAATTCACATAAAACTTGTGTACTCAAATCTAGATCAAATTAAATTTATGAATAAAATAATACACATGCAACTTGCGTTATTATTCCAATTTTTTTCATCACAATTACATTTTAATTAAATTCATTTTTAATCTCATTGTTTAAAACAAATATCACTTCATACTTTGATATTTGTTTCACGGAATTTCTTTACTCAATATAAAACATTAACATATTCATTCTCACAACTTTGCTTATATTTCTCTTCATTTTAAATTACATTCACTTTAGCATGTAATATTTCTCATTTAATACCTCATTCATCTGCAAATCATTTCATAAGGAATTTTCTTAAGTTCCTAACCAATTTATAAAGGCTTAATTACTTTTTATAAGACATTGTTCGAGTTTAAAGTTATCACAACTTTATTTATAACCATTTATTGCAACATCCATTTATTTCATAACAACTTACAAGTCATGGCTTTATTTATAATCATTTCACTTTTAATTCATATTTTCGTATCCTATTTATTTTCATCTCTACCTTTCATTTTATTTATGACACATTTTATAAATATTAATTAAGTTTATAAACATATTTTTTCCAATTTAATCTCATTTACAACATTTCCTTAATCGCAATTTCAATTTAAACATCCCAAAGCTTAAAGTTCACATATGCATATTATTACATTACATGCCAAGAATGTATAAAACAATTCTATTCATTTACTAGACATAGATACAACAAATTAAACCTTGTTTCACTTGGCTTCATATTAAGGTTATCAAATTCAACTGCATAATTCAACACAATTTCTATGTTTCAACGCATATATTACTTCAAAAGGTTTCTGTCATCTAAAATATCTAGATATTCCATTTTATTTCAATAGTTGAAACTACCGGTCACAAACAACAAAATTCAAATATTTCAATTTCATAAACAAATATCCTAATTATTCATTTTATTCTCCTTAATACACCATTGTTAAACTAGTGTTTAGTCCATTAACTCAATCAATAATAATTAGCCAATGCATATAAACTGATAAAAACTCAACTAATCAATAATAAATGATAACGACTAAATATTACCATTTCATAAATCAGATACATTACAAATAACTATATTAGTTATAAAATTTTATTCTTTTATATATATCATATAATATTAGGAAAAATAATTTCATTTCAAATCTTATATAAAACATTTTTATAAAACGAACAAATACGCTCTCTCATATATATACTCAGACAACTCATTCTAGGGTATTACTAACCTATCTCTAATGAGTTAACCCCAATAGGCTAAAGTATGTCTAAACTTGGCTCTAATACCAACTGTAACGACCCACCATTTTGGACGGTTTAAATCGATAATAAATCACACATGTCTAATTCAAACCATTCAAACGGCCATTGTTAATGGGGTAAATAAGAAAATAAAAAGAAAAGGAAGGAAAAACAAAACATAGAATCTCACAGCGGAACGACAAAATATAATAATCAAATAAATAGTACATGAAGCTGTTTTACAAATAACATTTGGTTACAGTTTTACAATGTGAATCAGATTATACATACATCAAAAATAAACAATTAACACAACGGAACACGGAATGCAGTTGAATAGTGAATAGCAATAATAAACCGAATCTTCATCTTCGTTCTCTAGAAAATAGTCTTCAATACAATGATTAGCTCATACTGACCTAAGCGTAATGAAAAGACAAAATACTCGAGTCAACACTAAATATCTTATGTAAGTCAAATCTAAACAAGTAAAATTGAAATATTAGTGCAATGGTTTCATAGATGTTATAGGATTTCATCTCCAATCAAGTTTACAATGTGAATATAATCATTTAAAGAGTTTCAAATAATGCAAAATATCAATCTTGACCTTCTAATTAAGACAGATCCGAAGTTTTATTTAACTTAAACCCTTCAAATAGTTCAATTCCAAATAAAAGTCAAAATTCAAGAAATTACATGGGTATATGCCATTTCAACCAGTACTAAAAATCAACATTTCCAAATCAATGAAAACCGCTCGAGTTTATGATTTCAACTCATAACGATTTTTCCTTAATCGATAAGCTCTTTCGGTTATGTTATTTCAACCCTTAGGGATAACAGAGATGTAGATATAAATAACATTCTCAATCATCCAAAATGTCAGCCAATAACATCCATTCAATCACCCATATATCAACAATTGAACATACATCACAATCATCATTGAAATCAACCGATAACAACCAATAATTTATTGGTTATCAGTAACAGGTATTTAACTGGTAATTTAAATTTCAATATTAAACTAAATGGCAATTAAATTCAATAAAAGTCAGATTTAACTTGAATGATAATTTAAAATATACTAAACAACAACCAATCAATTTCTAATCACAACATAAAATTCAATTTAACTAACATAAGAAAATTTAGTAGTTATGAGTGTTTGCTCACCTTTCGCAGCTAGGAAGGTGATGATAAAAATGGATCAATATGGAGATTCCTAGCAAAGATCCAAATGCAAAGCAAATCCAATAAAGCTCAGACACGAACACGAATCAATAAACAAGTTTCAACTACTTCCAACTTACAAACAACCCAAGATCCAAACTACGGACAAACCTGAAACTGTGTCATCTTTAAAAAATATTTGGACCAGAATATTAGCGAATATGTAAAAATGACTACCTAGAAAGTTGTTGAAAATTCTTTTATCTCCCTGTCAAAAAAGAATCACACAAAAAGCTTCTGTCTTGAGGAAGTGATGGTAAAAATAAATAGAGGTGTTTTCTAAGTTGAAAATCTGAGATAAAAAATGCTTCGAATATTTGAGTTTTAAGCATAGAAAATTAAGGAATTTGAGGAAATGACATAAAGTAAAGTTAAAGACATTGGAAAAGTAAATGATTTGAAAAAAAGAATCACATAATTTGATTCATTCCTGAAGGAGATATGATTGATACAATATGGGGTAATTTCGGCCAAAACTAGACCCCATAAAGGACTTGAAAAATAAAGTTTTTGACATAGAAATATTTGAAATGGGAAGAAGGATTCAATAAAAAAGTTTTGCCATTGAAATTATACATGGTTTCAAAAAAGGAATTATTTGATTTGAAGTAATTTATTGGAATAAAGAAGCCAAGGAAATAAGGGAAAGAAAGTGGGAAAAAGGGAAGGGAAAAAATAAGAAAAAGAAGAAAGTAGAGGAGAGGGAAGGTGGGGCCTTGGCCATGGGTTACTACCGTGGGTTGTAGGTGGCGATGGAGGTGGGTGGCGGCAAGAGGAGAGAGGTAGGCTCGGGTTTGAAGGAGGAAGGATGGGGAATTTGATTTGGAGATTTTGGAGTTTTGGGGTATGGAGTTTTCTGTAGATTTGAGCGAAAAAGAAGAAGAAGAAGAAGAGTATGTAGAAAGTTTCTCAAATGAGGAACTTTTGTACGTACTTGGTTTTAGTCAGATAGGAAATAGAAGGTTAATAAGTGGGAAAAAGAAGGGTCCAAATTCCCTTAGAGTTTCTAAGGTCTCTTGGTTTACTAAGGAGCCCATTAGTCTAGAACAAACCCAATAAGACTTAGTCAAAAAACGAACACAAATATACACTGTAAATGAAAGAAATAAGCCGCAGGTTATTTAAAATTAGAAAATGCAGGTGGAGAGATAAAAATAAATGCCACATTTTATTTTGAAAGCTTCATGTATTAATAATGCATAAAGAAATATATGTAGGAGTGGAAAAGTTTGCATACCAAAGGAAAGTGAAATTTTGTATATGCGAAAATGAGGTGGCTACAATTGGATACAACCTAAAAGTCTAGGCTCAGGTATTAAACAAAAGGAGAAATCAACGAATCAAGTATTAATAATAAGACAACTATTTTAAAACGTACATGCTACAATTAATAACAAAAGAAATGAAGGGACCGTATACATCGCACAACCTTGTTGAAATTCAATTGGTGAAACATAACCAAATTAGCTTCGTTAACTCAATTAATATTCAAATTTGTACACGTTTATTTTTTTAATCCATGCATGATAAATAAAATTTCTTACCATAAAAATAAAAACGTTCAATTTTTTTTCAAAATGATCTTTTATTTCCATTAAAACATCGTTTTCGTTTAACATAAAAGATGCGTTTCTTTTATTAAATCTATTAATTGCAATCGACGTTTTCTTCCCTTCTAATTGAAATATTGCAATAGTATTAATTGTAATTACTTACAAAGTCAAAACAGACAACTAAAATGGATGAAAAATATAATAATTGCTTCCTTTAGTCATTTAAACACCTTTATAAATTTGTTGTTTATACAGCAGAGTAATAAATAACTTAAATAAATTATTTTCCTACTCTTATAATCCATCTGTATGCTAAAACATAGTTTAAGTATACATATATTTCTTTCTTTAAATCAATCATCCCATTCTTTATTTTAATGAAATTAAATCTACATTCACAAATGAAACATTCATTTTATTTGATATAAATGTTCTTTCATTAAATCAACTTTCCTTATATTTTCAAAAACATAAGCTGCGTTTAATTACACCTATTAATTTACAATTTGGTGTCCTCTCTACCATTAATTGTAATTATTCAATTACATTAATTTCAGTTGTTTATAAAGGTGAATTTCAAGATGGAAAAAACAAATGTAATGAGAAATAAAAATAATTGTTTCCTATCAAACATTAATTTAAACATGTTTATACACTATTGGATACAAATAGGAATTATACATTTCTTACCAAATAATAGTTTATCGTCTTTGCAATCAATCTTTCAGCTACCAAACATTCCAAATAAGTAAACATATGATTTCTTCTTTAATAAAGTAACATTTGTTATTCTTTATTAATATTTGTTGTTCCATTCAATTGGAAATTTACATTCAGACAATTGTTTATTTCACTCAAACTAATGTTATTAAAATACACATTAGCATTTGTTATCATCCTTACATTATTGCAAACATGTCTCATTAGTAGAAATTTTACTTAAGCTCATAACTTGTATTATAATTTAATTTTTATTGGTAAAATCTTAATTTTTTTCCTAACAATTTTATTCAACAATCTTATTTATTTTAATATTTTTAAAATTTTAAAAACACGGGTCCTTACAGATCGATAGATTTTGTATCAATGCAATGCACATCGATTGGATGGACGCGGCACAGGAATGACGGCATACTTCGTATCGATCAAAGCTTCGATCGATATGAAAGAAGCAAGGCTTGGAAGATACAGATCTGATGGATACGAAAGCATATGCTTTCAGGATGCTTGGGAGATGGATATGAAGGGTGGCAGCATTGTTGAATATGGAGGCACACTTCGTATCGATCGTGTTCGTATCGACCGATATGAAGCGATCAAGATGGAATACAAGGCGCAGATTGATACGAACAGCATGGATATGAATGGCAATAGGCAAGCAGGTGATTAATACGAAGGACATGGATATGGGGTATGGATACATAGCCGATGGACACAAGTCGATGGATATGAAATCCATGGATACAAAGCCTTCAGCCTACTTGCAATCTCAAACTTCGATCAATCATAACTCTCAAACTACAAGTCCAAATGCTATAAAATTTTCACAGAAGCTTGTATATCGTCTCAACAACCACCATGATCGATCTCAACTCAATTGGGGCCACCTTGGATTGATACGAATGTTACATGGATCGATCTTAGATCGATCCTAAACGACTCTAGATCGATCTGGTGGGCCCACCTACACATGAGAAAGGGTATTTCGAGTTTTGGAGCAGATATTTCTAAATCCACTCCTATAAATAGCAACTCCATGGCAACTAAAAAGGTGATCTTCTTCTTCTTTTTAGATGAAGCTCTGCCATTTTGGTTATTGATTTCAAAGGATTGTAACTGTAATCATAGTATAAAGGAAATAAAAGGATCAATTCAAAGTGGACATAGGCTGAAGATAGACGAACCACTATAAATCTTGTGCCTTCTCTTACTTACTTTCATTTTAGTTTTGTTATTTCTTCATTTTTTTTCTCTCTTCGTCATCTGGATCTGAGTCTGCGTTTGGATATTGATGATTATTGTGTGAACACTGATCTATGTTTGGATATTGAGGGTTTGTGTGTAAACACTGGTGCTTTCACTACTTCTGGGGTTTGTGAACAATTTTGGCTCAAACAGAAAGGTTTAGCCGGAACCTTTTCCTCTTGTTCTTTATTGTCTTCTGCTCAAGCAATTTTTGACTAGATCGAAAGAAATTTTAGTAGTAATATGCAGCATGAATCGTTTCGCACTTAGTGGAAAAAAAATTCTAAAGTATCAATCGAATGACAATATGAAATGGATCGTCTCAAGCTAGTGGTGATACATAATAAAGGTATAATCAAACATCAAGATGACGAACTATCAGGATTAACAACAAAACTTGCCAAGGTTGAGAAAAGTCCGTCAGAGGCTGTAAGTCATTTATAAACTTCCCATAAGAAATAACTCGATGCTGCCCTCAATCCCAGTGAGAAACTTTCTCTGGAAAAAGATTCCTTGCACAAGGAAAAGGATGTCTTAGCCCTCCCCATCAAGAAACTTGAGGAGCTGCTCAAGAAAGAAAGAGAAGATTGAGGCTTAGGAAGAACCGCAAATGTAACGCGAAGAGGTTGTCAAAGCCAAGAGCTTAAAAGTTAAACTTGATGAGAAATTTGCCAAAATAGAAGCTCTTAAAGAGGAGGCACGAGAGGAAGGCTACATGGAGATGATGGATCAAATTAAAATCCAAGCAGAATATGCTAAAGAGTCGAGTCGGGATGAAATCAAGGACTTGTGTCATCCATTAATCGTCGAATACAATGCCAAAGTCCTCCTCCACTGCAACTTGAGTTTTCTTGGCGAAGGTTATCTTAAGTCACTTGTTGAAGCCTCGGGGAATATCATTGAGATGAAAAAGAAGGAGTTGGGCAAAGATGAATTTGATGAAGAAAAACTAGTGTGAGAGATCCTTCGCGAAAATAAACTGTTAGATGTTGCTGCCGCAAAACTCTGGTATTTTGATGATTCGGCACCTTATGATAAAGGAAAACATATTGTCGGATCGTCAGAGGTTGATCCTTTGGGGACTTCTTCTTTCCAATTAGCTGGAGCATCAGTTTCCTTTGGCTCCGAGCAGGACTTGAGAAACGATCCAGATAAACCCAGCTATCAATCCAAAGTGTTGTCCCCTATTTTGGAAGGAAGCACTCCATCTACCATCGAAAGCCAGCAAGATACGTGAATTCCACTTTACTCTTTAATTTATGAGAGGTTTTTGTTTTTCGCGCCTAATGGTTTTAGGCTTACCTCCCTGTATTAACAAGTTTTGCCGGTCTACCAAGTCCCGATCAAACTCTTAAAAGCAATGCTGCTGTGGAGTAACAAGAGAAACTAGCAGAGATTCCGGCAGCCATTAATGTACTGAGGCATGATGCTTAAGTCATTGAAGCTCTTGACAACGATAAGGTTGAGGATCTGCTCTCGGTAGATGAATCCAACAATGTCATGATTACCGGCGCTTACGAACCCACTGATGAGATTAGCTTAAAAGAGCATATCGAGAAGGAGGAGTTTTTTAAGAATAAGGCTAAAGGTCGGCCCGCTGAGGTAGACATCGATGGTCCACACCTTATGCCACTATAAGTTATTCCACTTGGAGAGTCGATCCTAAGTGAACTCCCTCCTACATTGCAAGCACTCCTGCAAAAGGTGGCAGAGGATCCAGGAAGAGAAACATCAAGGGATTAAGTGGTAACACTCCTGAAAATCCAAAAAGGAGAGGACATCGAAGAAATAGCTGTCACTTTGGCTCGGTGTGTACATAATTTGAATAGCTATTTGTTCGTCGTTTCTTTTGTTAGTTGTGATTATACGGGTATGATTCTCGATTTTTTGAAATAAGTTGTACCATAATCTTTAAACCTATCATGTGAATAAAAGTTTTTGTTTTCCATTGAGCATTTGTGGGTTCATATTTAAGTAGTTGAACTATTACTTTCCATTCAATGTACTTGTAATTTATTGTTCATTAATTCTGGTAACAATCCACTAGCTCTATCCCAAGGCCTCCATGAAATAGTGGCCTTGAGTTGTATCAAACGGTAGGCTCGAGCCTTAGTGTTACTCCATCAAATTCAATGGTTTTTGAGTAACTATACTCCTAACCCCAGTATTAGGTTAGCGAGGTTAGAAGTTGGATGGTCGAACTCCATCCTTAGCGACTTTATACTCCTCCAATCGGTTTTAGGTCAGAGTTTATGGAATAGTGAATGGTCGAACCTTACTCATCTATTTATTTATGCTTATATCCACACTCTAAGGATAAGAGTTAATGATGAATGGTCAAATCACACCTAATCTATGTTTATACTCTAGTCATCACTCTAGGGACTTAGAGTTATTTCACGAGTGGTGGATTCACACATGATTTATGTTTATACTTTAATTCGCACTTTAGGGACTTAGATTTATTTCTTGGGTAGCCTATTCACACCCGATTTGTGTTTATACTCCGGTCTGCACTCTAAGAACTTAGAGTTACTTCGTGGGTGGTCGGTTCACACTTCATTTGCGTTCATACTTCGGTCTGCACTCTGAGGACTTAGAGTTACTTTAATGAGCAATTAGATCGTACTCTCTCTAATTGATTGATTTGCTCCCCAGGGTCTGGGGTTTGATTTAGCAAGCAATTAGTCGTGTCACAATCGCTCTTATTTTATTTCAGTTTCATGATTTGGCAGGATTTATTTGATTACTAGATGGTTGAGCCACATTTATTCCCTATTGTGTATCTCGTCCATTGGATTATGAATGAGGGTTATCAAATGAACAAGTGGACCAAGCTCATCTAGTTTAGTCCATTGGAAGCTAGCGTAATTGATTAATTTCAAACTCTGGGAGTCTGTTGTACATATCAACATCAATCGGTTTTGTCATGTAATTAATACATTATGACGACCCAAAAATCCATACCCTTTGAATCGACAATAATCCACACATGTTTGACCCAAAAAGCAAAGACTGACGGAAAGTCAAGAGAAAGAAAAGAAGAGAAGAGAAGAAAGAGAGAAGATAGAACAAAACAGAACAATACAAAATCTCACATCGCAGCGGAAAATATATAATATCGTAACAATGATCTTTACAAAACAAAAACTGTATATATACACACATCAATCTGAGTTCAACAATCAATCAATAGCTATCAGCCTGAACAGTTACAATAACCTGTCCTTATAAATGCTGATAATAACAACAACTAAGCACATCGAATAATCAATAATCAAAATAGACACGCATATATGAAATGAAGATCTCCAGCTCTCCTACTGAAGCTCCAAAGGCATCAAATCTAGACCTATAAATATACTCGGTCTGACCCGAGCATTGAAAGGGAAGAACGCTCGGATCAGTCTGGTAAACCAGCGTGGGAAACACATTCAACTGAATTTATTAAATTACCAAAACTTTTTTTATCAAAACAAAAGTACCTCGTAAGACACGCCTACACATAAACACGGACATGTTTTGTAACGACCCGGAAATTTCAACCTCGAAAATTCCAGATACTTAAAGGAAAAGAAGAAGAAGATAGAAGAAGAAACAGAAAACAAGACACTGAATCTCATATACGCAGCGGATCAAAATATAATATCAAATAATAACAGTTGTTCAAAAGAAAACTGTATCTTTCAATTTACATTTATTGATATCAGAGTTACACATAAACACAAACACTGAACATATACAATGACGTCTCAGATACTATAATATATCACAGCGGAAACTCTCCATACGTTCCTGCCATCCAGCTTGCCTCTGAGCACTAGAACGTCCTTACCTGAAAAACTGTAATACTCGGTCTGACTCGAGCATTACATCAAAGTAACACCCGGGTCAGGCTGGAAACCAGCATGTGTAAACCCATTCTACATGGAATACAAAAGCATACAACTTATATAAACCCGGGGTAACTTATATCAATTTACTACTTCACAAGTTGTTATAGACATCACCTATTTCATACATAAATTTCTAAGTGTCAAACCTTAGATTAAATGGTCCAATTTACTTAAATCATTCCATTCCAGCCTATTGATTTCACATATCAATCTATAAAGAATCGAAGTGGTTTCGGGTATTTACTAATACCCGACTCCGGTCTCTTCGAATTCAATACCATCTTATCCCAAATTATTCAAATGAAATCAATTCAAACTTCAAATACAGGGTGTCACCTATACACATTAATTTAGCATCGATAGATAACCACATTATCTCCAGTTAAAGCCAACATATCATATCACATAGCATCACAAATCACATATCCGAGATATCAACCAATCTAAGGCATGCAATATTATTCAATCATTTATAAGCAAGATAAATTAGTCATACCATTTATAATTAATTTAAACAAATTAAATTAATTACCTCAATCACCCTTAATCCTGCTTATTTAACATTAATTAATTACAATAAATTAATAAATCATCCTTTAATTATCCATCTTAATTAATCATCCTTGATTAATTATTCTTTAATTACAATAAGTAATTGACTCTCAATTAATTAGTCAAAGAAATAAATCCTTAATTACTTCCTTTAAGTATTTATCATTAATTAAATCACCTTAGTAATTATCCACTAATTACTTTCCTTAATTAATGACATTCAGTAATTGTTCTTTAATTACTTTCATTATCATCACTAATTATTTTCATTAAGTGATTAATCCTAAATTAATCAAACTAATAAATCTATCCATTAAATTGATTTCTCAAATTAATTAACCTTTATTAATTATCATAAAAATAATTAATTGTTTTCCTAATTGATTACATTAATCAATTAGCGATCCTTTAATACATTAGATAATCAATACATTTTTTTTAAAATCACCTTTGAAACATTACACAACTTCTTTAAACAAAATTTTTAAAGTATCTTAAAAATTGAAATCTTGTTTAAATCTTGCTGATACTATGTTTCTGAACTTGGTTGTATTTTCTTTTGAAAATTTTATATTTAAACAAACCTTTAAAAAAACTTGATTAAACACTTCTATGACCTATATTATTATTAACCTTCCAAATCTGATCACTCAACTTGCTTACTTTAATCTAGGTCATAATTAAATTTAACCCTGGTTAATGAACACAATCCAAAACCCAAGCCTAACACACAATCCCCTGAGTCATCTTGCAAATATCTCGAGCAAACCTCCAACAACCCCTTTCTTCGAGTCAGCACGCAAATGCCCCGAGTTCGACCCGTGAAATCTTCATTTTCCCCAAACCTATAATACCTAGATGCAAATATCATACACGTGCATGCGTACATCAACGCAGTTCGCCAACGAACAACGTTCCGGACCTCGACAAGTCAACCCCGACCTTGGCAATCCAACGCGATCACCCAGATCGTGATATCACTCACGAATCAAAAATCGTGCATTCGAACGAAACTGCAGCAAATCCAAATAGCTAAAATCGCCACTAGTAATCGCCTCCGACCATGGATTCACCCACCGACGTATCAGAAACTACGATACAACTTCCAGCTTCGCTTCATCCTATCGCGATGGGTTCCGGTCCTTTGTCAATGACGATCGAATCTCGATAATTCCAACTACCCAAACCCTCCACTAAACCCTACTACAACAATCTCCAACCACCATGGCCATTAATAAAATTCAACTTCATTTTTCCTGAGATCCCTAACTCATTGACTACCTTCAGCCCAAAATTCGCCGCAAAACTCGACGCCAGTCATCGACAATCGACAAATATGTCGAAACCCTTCACCCAAGATTATCTCAACAATTATCTTACTAAAAACTATGATTTTCATCTTAAAAATCATAGTAAGCAGAACTGAATCAAGTTATATAATTGAAACAATAAATCATAATACTTGATTTTATCCCAATTTAAGGTTTTCACTGTTATTTTTTTCCTTTCCAGAAATTTTAAAACTTAATTCATCTTATTTAAATTTTAAAAACTAAATTGTGTTTAATGAATCAGCTTTTGTTTGAAACACAAAGCTTATCAGTGATTAGTTTTGGAAATTTTGAATTTTGATTAAATTTTTACTCTGTAAATTTTAAAACAGAGATGGATCAAACCAGACCAATACATGCACATTTCAACCACAACATATATATAGAGATTTTGCTTATATATATATATATATATGTATATATATATATATATATATGCAATACAAACATCATTTCCGAACTACATATGCACATCATTTATTTCCTTAAGGTTTTTTTTATAAGTGTTTACTTACTTAATGTTTGAAACAGAGGGGAGTTTTGAAAATCTGTAAATAAACAGAAGCTTGTATCATATGAACAGTCATACATGTTCAAAACAACTGCATATTAATATATATACCAACATATTTTTGCATGCATTCAAATCTTACATAGTTATTTCAATGTTTATCACAATCATCAACTTCAAACAGATTCAAACATTAAAAGATTAGTAGTTTACTCACCTACAGTTTTTTTTTGAACAGAGAACAGGTTTGATATTTTTTTCTCTTCTGGGACATGTTGTTGAGATGAATTGCTACTGATGCTGATTGAATTTGGTTTGGATCTTACTTGCTGGACTTCAATTCTTGCATAGCCTAGTTCAGATTTGAAATATTGTTGTTGTTCACTTTAACCTTGAATTTCAGGTTTGATTCTTGTTTTAAGTTTTTGACCAGAATTTGAGTTTGATTTCAACTGAATCTTAAATTTTATTTTCAAGTTGTAGTTTTTGTTTCAGGTTTAATTTTTTTTTTGAAACATCTGAAAGAAAATGGAAGTAGAGGTAGAAAGATATATGTATAACTTCGCTCATCATTTAATTCATTAATTTAAAAATAGAAAGGGGATGACACTTGTAAATTCTATGATGTATTATCTTACAATTGTTACTAACACTTGTTCACAGTGTATTAATCTTCGTACACATGCCTATTCTCATATATTTAGGCTTGAATATGTTTTATTCTTATTTTTTATAAGAAATTTCTATTATATTTTCTATATATATATATATATATATATATATCTTATGATTAATATTTTCTATTTTAATTAACGTATTCCCCTTTTTAACTATTTATATAATTTTAAGAAGATGATCTCAAAAATTTATCATATACCAATAAGTATATATACATATATATATATATATTGAAATTTTACCATTAAATAGCTTTTGAAAATTATTATATTTAATTCAAACATAACCTCTCAATTATAATATATCGCATTGTATTCTAATCAATATACACACACACACACACACACACACTCTTAAAATTTCAATACAGTTTACACATCTCTATTTATATATTTATTAATTTGCTAAAAGATTTATAATTTTTGGATATTTATCAAAATCTTATTGGTTCACCTTATAAATCAGCATTTTTATTGAATTATACCCTGTTAATTATTAATTAACAAATGACTAAAAATCGGGTTATCGTATGTTTTTACCTTACGATAACTAAAACATTTCTTTCATATCAAATCCTCTTAAATTATACTAATGTCTAGTATATACAAATAATATTAATCATAGTCGAAATGGTTTCCCATATAGCATTTCGAGTCTATTCATTACACCTTTACAAACAAAATCGCAGCTCGTAGTGGGGTTTGGATTTCCATACAAATGACCAGACGAAGGGACTACCTTTTGGCAGTACATCTCTAGAAGAATGTACCAAGGACCATCACAAAGGATCCTCTACCATAATAAGATCGGCCTACCTCTATAACTAGATGGTACCGAATATATCTTCCTCCGGTCGTTACCGACCTTTACCGAGGGCCCTCTAGCATACAAACCACAATAATCAGATACATGACGTCATAACGTGTAAAGATATATCTAGAAGACGATGATCGTATCCTAATAGGAATGACCCACTTGGCCTTGCTGCATCTAACCCTGTTTTGGTGATTTCCGGTTGATGATGCCTGACGACGTAACGATTACCTTTCACAATCACTTAGAATGCCACGCGGCCATTTCCGGTGACTACTAATTGCCTTCCACAAAAATACAACCCTTAAGCTCATACGTCTCAAGGAGGGTGTTAAGCTAAGATAAGTTTCCTTCTCCGCCACCACTGATGTACGTCTGTAAAAACCAATGTACATAATCTATAGAAATGCAATGTCAGACAAACAACATACAAGTTGTCCAGGGATAGGACAAACCAAAGGTACTTTCCTACCACATCCCATCGGGAAATCCCTAGGATTAGTAGTGAATAGTCCTTGCATTGGATATTTCATAATGAAAAGACCACTATTGGGATTTTAACCCAAAACGATCAACAAGCAGTCCCCCACTATGAAACTCCGGAATAACAATATCATCACAAGCAACCTACACAATCGTCGCATATACGTTGGTCCGAAGTGGTTTTCAGATAAATCTGATCCCGGTCGCTTCACACCAACAACGCAAAAGCATTTCTCAACCTCACACAGAGACCAGGTCTCATAGACTTATCACGTTTCCAGCCTTCAACGTGTTATCCTTCGGGCCAAGAAGGAAGCTCGATAGATTGGAGTAATACACCGCACTATACGAATCAACATCCTCAACACAAAGGATAACCAAGCCTACACAGAAGGCTACGTACTAAGTGTATGACTAAATAGTTCCCACATCAAGTCGAAGAGCTAAAATTTGGCCAAGATCAATAGTCGGTTATTTAACTATCAAAGCAAACAAACAAATATTTAGTGCCACAACAATCACTAGGCCCTTTTAATTAATCTTCTATTAATTAAATTATTTGTCAAATATTCACTTCAAATTATCTTTAAAAGATATAATCTCAAAACCATTTCAACATCTATTTTGGAAAATATTTCCATATACTTATTTAATAATAAGTAACTCACAATTCAATTTATTTTCAACACTTAGAAAATATCATATATACTTAAATCACGATTGAGTATATATTTTATTATTTAAGGAAAAGATTCTTTTAAGCATCTTTTATTTGGGTCAAAATGAATGTTGTGTAAAACATCGTTACGACAACCAAAAATTAATAGTATAGGGATTCGAAAATAAGATAGATATATAAACCCCAATACTGTACAAAAACAATTCCTTTCGAAAATCATTTACTCAACAGTGTTATAGTCCATCATTTCCATACTTCTCGAAAGCATCTATTTCAATAATGAATGTTGAAATCTATGGTTTCGATCCTTGATACATTTTAAAACAACTTTAAAACATTTTACTTCATTTAAAATATCACTTCCCAAAACATTTCTTTAATATATTATTCATTGTCCAAAATCGTGAGTATAATTCGTTTACCAAATTTATTACTATAGCACATTTTAATTTAAAGAATTATCCACTGTCCAAAATCGTGGATATAATCCCTTTAACAAACTACAATAATTAACTTATCAAATTCAATTGATTTCGGAATTATAAAACAATGTTTATAAATTCCATTTATATTATAAAAACTTCCACTTATAAAATCAAATTCCATTTATTATTTTATAAGAACTTCAACTTATAAAATCCCTTAATTAACAACTTCTATTAATATCTCATTTAAATACCAAAATCCAATTTATAAGTTAGTTACTTATAAATTGTTTATTTTACAAATTCATTCATTTTATAATTTCACAATTATAAATCTTATTCACTTATAAACTCCATTTATAACTTCATTTTAACACTTATAAAACTTCTTTAAAATCTTATTATTTCGATTTATAAAAAATTCAATTTTATAAATCTTCTATATACCGTTTATAATAATTAAAAATTCTCAATTTAAATAAACTAATCCTTTTGATAATTTACAAATCGTTATTAAAACTTATATAACTCCAAAAATCATACTTAAGTGTATTTCACCAAAAATCATAATTTTTATAACATAAAAATTATAATATTTATTTATTCAAAATAAATTCAGTTGCTTTACAATTCAGAAAACAATAAAACATTTATTTCCAAAATCACTTTAAAATCCTTTTAAATTTGAAAATCATCAATTCAACATTATAAAATTATAAAAAATAGGCCTAATGCTGCAACAGCACCAAATACATCAATCACGACATCCAAAACATCATATATCATATGATAAAAAAAAATATAACAATATTTGTAAATAAATTAATATGGGTGAGGAATCCAGTTGGATCCCACCAATCTGTCACCTGCAACAAATATACCTATTAGAATATGTGTACAATGTCCGCTTCAAGGCAAACGCGCGTACAAAGGGTCATCCGCTCATACACGGGAACGTATAGGGTCATCTGCTCCACTAGGCAGGTATATATCCAAATACCAATCAATATCTCATATATCATCCAAATAATCATCATAAATAATATTTATTTCTCACTTATATAAAAATATAAGTGAGTCAGAAAGAGTGAGTTGTACTCACATTGCTTGTAGTCGTCGCGTTAGCGATTTATTCCGATTGAAGTTAAACAAGCGTTTAATTTCAATCAAAATTTTCACTAGCTCAAATAAATCCCAATCCAGCTCCATAACGTAATGCTCGTCAATATGATTCCAACGCAATTCGTTTCGTCAATTTTCGACCTCGTATGACAAAGATATAGCGTTTTAAAGTTTGAACGAATTATATAAAATAAAATTTACAATTTTTATTTATTTTTTTAACCTACGTCAATCCTGGGATGTTAGATTTCAAACCCTAGCATCCTGGCTGTTCGCACCTTTTCTTCTCCAACCAGGTTTTACACGCACGAAGAAACCCACGCGACCGCCTACGTTCACCAATTATCGCGACTTCTCCTACCATCTTTACGTTGATCAACAACTTCCACTACGTGCGCCAAGCTCCCCCCCAACCATCGTCGAAAGTCCGGCCAAGATCGATCGACCATCTTGCTCGAAAAACATGCATGAACGTTGCGTGTTCCAATGCAAATTGCAGACAATCCGTGAAGTTATTTTAGATCGTGCCCGTTGGATTCGAAGATCTTGATACGCTCTACAAAGTTGTAGTTGGAAGTTTCTCGAATAAATGCGTAGATTTGAAGAAAAACAAGAAGGAAGAGGATACATTTTCGGCAATGGAAAGCTAGGTGGCGCTAGCCCTAGTTTCAATTAGGTTTTTGCAAAATGAAGATATTCACGTCCTTTTATAGAAAATTGCAAAACACTATTCATCTGATTTTTTTTCGAACTCAAAACGAAGCGTGCCGCCTGGTGTTTATAATCTTTTACCCCTATTTTGAACGCAATGGAATATATATCGGGAGCCAATTCGATCGTATTTGGAAATACGTTTTCGAACCGACTTATCTAAATTTAAAATTCATTTAAGCCGATTTCTAAGCGTTTTAGCTTGCCCCGGACAAACTGTAAATCCGATTGACACGAAATTTGAAATCTTACAATAATATAACATTACGGATCCGATGAAATTAGTTTCGTCGAAATCCGAGACTGTATGAAAAATGGCCATTTTTACACGTTAATTAAATATTAAAATATTCAATTTCTACAAATTTACTTTTAATTCAATTTTAAAAGTTATGTAACCATTATTATAATTCAAATAGAATTTATATCAACTTTATAAATCATTTTAATTCACGTTAAATCTAATTTCTAATTATATACGCAATTTCAAATATTAAATTAACAATTTAATTATCCAATTAAATCTAGATATTCGAAATGCAAGTTATTCGACTTATAAAATTTACTTGAAAATATTTAAAATTAATTAAATATACGAATTTCAAATGACAGAAATTCTGGGTCGTTACATTCTCCCCTACTTAAAAGAATTTCGTCCTCGAAATTACCAAGTAAGAAAAAGTCACAAAATCAATTAAATTTTCAAAATAATTCATTCAAATTAGATTTACCAAATATCTTAAGTGTTTAACTTTTATCAAAATCCACTAGTGAAACTTCTTACAAAAACTTTATTAAGTTTTCAAATCTACTTAGTTATCTTTTAAAACCAACTAATATCATTTAACTTTATAACTCAATATCAAATTTTTAGCTATCACAAATTTTCCAAAAATTTTATAATGCCTTAAATTTTCAAAAAAAATTGCCACCATCTCTTTGCGTGGTTCAATTCGAAAAAAATAGCAATATATATATATATATATATATATATATATATATATATATATATATATATATCACAAATATACATCTCATCATCAAGGATGAGCCAACCCGAAGGGAAAAAAGTGTAAAAGTACGATATGTAATCCGAGATATGTATCTTATATATTATTAGCGAGCATATACGGCTAATATAGCACGAAAGCGAGTTCCAAATGCGAAGCAAGCGTCATCCGCACCTACTAAACACTCAACAAACAAATAAGAAACATGTATGTATGAAAATAATATCAGTACACAACATATATCAATACAACAATTATATATGCCAATATAGCAAATGCAATCAAAACAACAAATCCTACCATCAAACAACTATCATCCAACTAACCAATATCTATCCAATAAATCCATAACCAAATAAATATACATTCAGTCCCTATTAATATCCATTGAATTGATTTTCAATTTAATCACATTTGATTCATTAACATTGGATTTTACTAACATTCATTTATTCAAATTCAATTAGTTTACATTCACTAATTTACATTCAAGTTAGTTCACTTCCAATTCAAATTAAATAAAAATTCAATTCTATTTAGATTCACTTAACTTCCTATTTGAATTCAAGCTTTCAATTTTATTAATTCAGCTTCATATGAATTTTCTATACAATCAATTAACATTCATCTAACAATCAATGCATATCCAACATTAACAAATTAATTTACTTTACATTCATTCAATTTGGTTCAACACTTTTAATTCCAAATTGGTTTAACATTCAATTGACTTTTATTCAATACTCAATTTCATTATTTCAATTGCTAATTCAATCTACAAATAAAGTTGAATTTCTTTATATAACTCAAATTCACATTCATCGCTTCATTTTATTAATTCACATTATTAATTTACTTTGATACCAAAATCAACTTCATTTAACATCACTTATGTTTCATTTCAATTTCATTTACCTTCACTTTCACTATACAACTTAAGTTCATCTCTAATTCATTTCAAATTCTATTTTATTTAACTTTCACTTAAGTCAAATTTCATTCTGCTATTCAAATTCAGATTTTGTTTTGCTTAACAAAATTGTTTAACCATTTGAACAATTGGTTTTACTTACATTTTCTCATTTTATAAGTTATACTACTTATTATTTAAACTTTCATAAACATTTACCTAAGTTTACTACCATTCACAAAACTCATTTTATAATTTCAATTCATAGTTATGCAATCACTTTACACCTTAGGTTTATTTAAACTTCCAAATTCAATTATAATCACTTAACCACTTACGTTTAATTTCAAATCATATATCTAATATGCTAACTCAAATTTTATTTCAACTTTACCAAGTTACATTTTTTGTAACGACCCAGAATTTCTGTCAATTAAAATTCATATATTTAATTTATTTTAAATATTAATAAGTGAAATTTATAAGTCGAATAAATTTTATTTCGAATAACTGGATTTAATTGGATAATTAAATCGATAATTTAATAGTTGAAAAGACAGAAATAATTGAAAATTGGGTTAAATATGATTGAAATTGATTTGTAAAATTTTATTTTATCATATTGGAGTTAGAGCGATGTTATAGAACTTTTAAAATTGAATTTAAAAGTTAATTTGTGAAAATTGAATATTTTAATATTTAAATCGACTAGTGAAATTAGCCAATTTTCGAACAGTCTCAGAATTGGACGAAACTAGTTCCCTTGGATCCGTAATAGTTTGTTATTATCGGATTTCATATTTCGTGTCAATTGGAGTTTTCTTTTGACCGTGGCAGCTCGAAACGCATCGAAATTGTTTTAATATTTATGTGGCGAGTTAAAATAGCCATTTTTCAAACAGTCTCGGATTTCGATGAAAGTAGTTTCATCGGATCCGTAATGTGATGTTATTGTATGGTTTCAAATTTCGTGTCAATCGGATTTACCATTTGTCCGGTGCAAGCTAAAACACCTAGAAATTTGATTTACCGATTTAATTTTAAATCGAACGTTTATTGCCATAACTCGCACAGATGATCGAATTAGCCCCCAAAACACGTTCCATTGTGTTCGAAACGTGGGGTAAACCTTAGAAACGCCAACCGGCACGCTTCGTTTGGAGTTCGGAAAATCCGGGATGAATAGTGTCGCGTAAATTTTCTATAAAAGCCCTCAATCTTCATTTTTTGCAAACAAAAACAACCTAGGGTTTCAAAACCTTCAGAGCCGCCTCCAACCTATTCAATGGCCGAAATCTTCTTTCCTTTCTCCCTCATTTTCTTCAAATCCGTTCATCAATTCAAGAAACTTTCTAAATGAAAGTTGTAGAGCACTCTGAGTTCTAGATATCTAACGGGTATGATCGTGTTTGGAGCAAAGATTCAACGGCAATTTGTGATTAAAGGGCCGAACTTCGTACGCGATTTTCGAGAAAAGGGGTTGACCGAGCTCTATGATTCTCTGTCCGAGCATGGTGTTGGCGAAGCTCTTTGAGATGGCGGCCTCTGATCATCTTCGTTTTGCTTGTAGCAGTTATGTGATTTAGGATTTCAATGTGAGCAATGGGTTGCGTACGTGATTTGTAGCCTGGAGATAGCACGGTGAGGAAGAAGGAAACGTTTGTGGCCCAGATGCGAAATTGCAAAGATGAACGGCCTAGATGTAAATATTAAAAAGAATTTGTTAATTTAGTTATATATAAATTCGTGTAACTTTTAAAATTCATATCTTTTTCATACGAGGTCGAAAACGCGCGAAACCAGTTGTGTTGGAATCGTATGGAAGAGCACTGCGCTATGGAATTGGATTGGAGTCGTTTGGAGTTAGCGAAAATTTTGGGTAAAATTAAACGCGCGTTTAATTTTATTCGAGATAAAAGCTGAAAACGAAATTGAAATCAAGGTGAGAACTTCTCACTCAATTGAATCGGTTTCGATTTTAATTTTAAAATAGTTTGATTTAAAATTCTTGAATGTATGTTTGAATGATGATTGTTATCTATTGATTGTTAAAAATAGACATTATGTGCCGTTAGTAAACGGATGTTATTTATTAAAAACATATACCGCGAATATTTCACAGTACAGTGAAATTGGTATTATTTATGTACTTGAAGTTGATTTCCCGCATTATATAGCGGATGAGACCCTATTGCGCCGTCTATTAAGCGGATAATATTTTAAATCTCATATACCACGATAATTCCGTACTGGAACGGAATTGGTATTGTGCTAACATCTGTGGATGCAGGAAAACAGGTTGGAGGGATCCAACTGGATTCCTCAACAGTATTTATTTGATTTTAGATATTTTGATATTTGATTGATTATCATATCGATATACGATGTCGTTGTTGTCGTGATTGACTGTTTGGTGTGTAGCATCATTGGGCCAATTTTGGAATTTTAAAAGGATTTTAAAACGATTCTTGAAAGTATACGTTTATTAAATATTTTCGGAATCGATTCATTTTAAATAAATAAACGTTATAATTTTAATGTTATAAAAATTATGATTTTTGAGAAATATAGTTAAGAGTTGATTTTTGAAAATATGGGGTTAATGATTTTATAAAATAGTTTAATTGGGATTTTGGAATTTATTATAGAAAGTTAAAATATAGGATTTATGAAATTTGATTATTTTATAAATAAAAGAAAATGGTGAAATTATAAAGGAGTTTAAGATGTTTTAAAAATAATAATATAAATTGATTTATATAAAGGATTTATAAATTGATATTTATAAATTAAAAATATTTGAATTATAAAACGAGTTTTTATAAGTGTTAGAATGAATTGTAAATAGATTTCATAAATGAATGAAATTTATAGAATTATAAACGGTGAAGTTATAAATGGAATTTTATAAGCAGTAGGTTTATAAAATTTGTAAAGTTATTAAAAGAATAGATTTGGGTAAATAAATGAATCTTATAAGTTATAAGATTTATAATTTGGGAAGTTTAAAAGAACGATTTTGTAAACAAATAAATTGTAAGTATTTAACTTATAATATGAACTTTTGGTATATAATTGAGTTATAAATTGAAATAGCTTAACAAAGGAGATTTATAAAAGGAAGTTGTTATAAAATAAATAGAAATGGAATTTAAAAACATTATTTTACAAATCCGCAAACGACTTATTTTGATAAGTAAATTGTTATAACTTATTAATGGTGTTATATTCACGTTTTAGACAGTGAATAATCCTTTAAAACAAAATGTATAGAAATGATGAAATTGGTTAACGAAGTATATTCACGTTTCTGAATAGTGAATAATATGTTAAAGAAAATGTTTAGGATGTGATGTTTTAAATAGAATTAAAACGATCCAACGATGTTCTAAAAATGTGTTAAGATTCGAAACCATAGATTTCAACATTCATTGTTGAAATAGACGTTTTCGAGAAATAGAAGGAAATGGTGGACTATAACACTGTTGTTATAGTAAATGATTTCCAAAAGGAAATGTTTTATTTAGTATTGGGATTTATATATCTATCTTAATTTCGAATCCCTATACCAGTGATTTTGGGTTGTCGTAACGATGTTTTACGCAACATTCGTTTTGGCCCAAATAAACATGTTTAAGAGAATGATTCCCTTAAAGAATGAAATATATACTTAATTTCGATTTAAGTATATTGAATATTCTCCAAGTGTTGAAAATAAATAGATTTGTGAATTAATTAATAAATAAGTATGGAAATGTTTTTCCAATGTGAAATGAAAAGTTTTTAGAATTTATCTTTTTGAAGATAAATTGAAAATGAATGATTGAATCGTATATTCATAAATATTTTGGAATGTAAATTTACTATGGAATTTATAAATGAAAAGGGGAATTTGTTTAAAAATAAACGTTGATTTATTTTTGAAGTGTGGGAATTAATTTACGGATTTGGAACGTAAATATAAAGTAAATCGTTAAGGATTTATTTTATTGGTTTAAATGAACCATGTTGAAATGAAAGTATTTCCGCGTAAGGAAAATGATTGAAATTTGTTTTCAAAAGTGGTAAAGGTGAAAAGTGATTTGAAAATTGTTTTCAAATGGTTGAAGTGTGAAAATTATATATCTTGTAAAGATATTTTTGGAAAATAAACAATTTGGAAAATTATTTGGAATCTGGTGATGTTGTGCATATCCATTGATAGTTCCATAACCGACTATCAATATTTACCTTTGAATGAGTATTTGTTGTGATTTGCTTGAATTTGAATGCCACACTTATTTTTAAATAAGCGCTCACTATTCGGGTTAACCGGGAAAGGACCTTGGGGTCGTATAACCCATTCCGAATATGTGATACGTCGTTATGAATTGCATTCGAAGACCGGTGTTGAAGACCAGATATTTTGAAAACGGAAGGTTTACCGTCGAATTTTTCTGCACCGAATTGCCCCGGTATAGAAATTCCATATGTGATGGGAAGTCCGGACGTGATTAGTGAATATCCGGATTGCAAGGACTTCTTTGTAAGTGCCTTCGATTCTGTTCGATCCCAGAACAGACTTGTATGGATAATATGCCTGACATCACAAATTGAGATATAAAGCTGATTTCTTTCAAATATATTTCTGTTGGTGGCGGAGAATTTATTCTCTTAGCTTAACACCCTTCTCTGAGACGTATGAGCTCAGAGGTTATTTAGTTGATGGTTATCAACGATATATTCCCAATTTGGTAATGTGACATGCTGAGTGTTGCTGTGAAATGATCATTGTTTGATCATTTGTGTATGATCATTTGTTTGATCATTTATCTTTGTGATCATTACTTTGATCATTTGTTAACCCAAAGCATGGCTTTGTACCAAAGCGTAGGCTTTGTGGACGAGACTTCGTCGGACCTCACACCCCGGAAATGGTCAAAACAGGAAGGATGCAACAAGGTTATTAGGGGTAGAGCCCTTTAGTGTATGTCATTGCTTCTGGATAGAGGTGGTATATCGGTATGGAGCCTAGATATTTAACCTATGTTGTTGCTGCAAATTTATTACTTTGTGGTTGTTGGAAATCGAGGATCCTCGGATGTAGATCGGTTACGATCGGGGGATGACATATTCGTGTCAGTAGTTACCCAGTTAGGGGTAACCCGACCTTGTGTTGGCAGAGATCCGGTTTGGTTCTCGGGACGTCATTCCAGAGGCGTTTCCATGTGGCGATGGGAAGTTCCTTGGCCTGACCAATTGTTGGAAATCCAAAGAAACAATACGATATTGTACGGTTTTAGTTGTATAACCTGCCATGGAATGTGGCGGTAACCTGCTATTGAACATGGTAGCTATAGTAGGCATAAGTGCGGAATGCCTATGCTGGCTAAGATTTATATCTTTACTTTCGAAATGATTTTTCCTACACTATGCACTAGTAATAATATCAAATGTTCTTTTTTAATGCGTATAAAGCATCTTTGACTATCATAAGGAGAAATCTCCTCCGATTCTGCGTTTGCATTGTGTGTGTGTGTGAGAGGCCTTATGATAGTCTCATTTTTAAAAGCATTGCGAATCTATTTTAAAATTATCATATTCTTTGTTTTAAAGGTAAACTGTTTTGAGTTCTCACACCAGTCACATGACTGACTCGGAGTTTATTGTTTTCCTTCCTAAACTCTGGGTGCCCACCAATTTCCACACGGGCCGTCAAGAGTTAAGGTTTATCAGGATATTCTGGAATTCAGGAGTTGCTGGAGGCAAGATGGATGGCATGGCGTATCATTTAGTATATAGTATTTCTTTTCCGCTGTTTATTATTGTTTGATAGTTGTACACTCTGATGATGTAATGAAATGAAATGTAATGTAATGTAATTACTGATATAGTTCTCTGTTTAAAGATTATTCATTTATTTATTATATGTTGTTCCGCTGCGATTGTGAGATTCTGATATTGCTCTGTTGTTTTCTTTTTGTTCTGTTCTATCTTTTCTCCCTTCTTCTATCTTTTTTCTTTGTTTTTTTCTTTTTCTTAAAACCCTGAGAATTCGTATTTCCGTTCATTTGAGTTAATCAATGGAGATTAGTAGCTATTCAAGGAGTACGGATTTGCGGGTCCTCACATCTGGTATCAGAGTATATGGTTAAGCGACAACCATGGCTCTGTTGGGTATTACTCATTAGAAATAGAGTCAGTAGTACTCTAGAATGAGTTTGAGTGTAATAATAGCTATGAGAGCGTATTTGTTAGTGAATATAAAATTGTTTTATATTGTGATGATTGGTTTGTTGAGTTGTATACGGATTCTACTTAACACGAGTAATTAACGTTGTTGATAGGGATCTCTAAACACTTGTACAGAACAATTCGACACGATATTGTTTTAAATTGGGTAAATGAGATAATTTTACCTTGATTATATTTTATATATAAAGGAATAATTTTTCAGAATTATTAAAGTGTATATAAGTATATATATAATTGTATAAGCAAAAGAATTATAAGAATTGAATTATAATTAAAGTGATTTACAATTGTGAATTAAGCTTATATATATAAGAAGTGAAACTATACGAATATATTTATGAATATGAGTTGTAAATAAAAATGAATTTAAAGTTAAATAAAATTTACTTAGAATGGGAATCTGAATTGAATTTATAAGTGGGAATTTAAGTTAAGTAAAACCAAATAATGTTGAAATGGAATATAACTTAAGATATGTTGAATGAAGTTGATTTTGGTATCGAAGTAAAATAATAAAGTTAAGTGATAAATGTAAACTTGAGTTATATAAATGAAATTCAACTTTTGTGGTTAAATGAATTAGTAATTGAATGAATGAATTGAATGTAAATCAACTAAATGTAAATAATTGATATGAAATAATAAATGTAAGTGTAATTCATTAAAATCTAATGTTATTGGAAGTTGAATAAGTGAATGTGAATCAATTTAATTAAACCAATTGAAAGCAAAGGAATTTGGTTGTAATTAATATACATTGGTTGTTATATGATTATTAGTTGATTGTGTATAATTCATTAAGTATTAATGCAATTGAAAGCTAAAGTAACTGAAATCAATTGGAAGTTAAGTGAATCTTATATAGAATTGAATTTGATTTGGAAGTGAACCAACTTGAATATGAATTAGTGAATATAAACTAATTGAATGAATGTTAGTAAAAACATCCACTGTTAATGAATCAAATGTGATTAAATTGAAAATCCATTTCATTGAATATTAATGAGAATATGAATGAATATTTATTGGTTATGGATGTTAGTTGAATGATAGTTGGTTGATGGTTGAATATATTGCTTTTGTTGCATTTGCTATGTTGCATATATAGTTATTATGTTGCTATATGTCGTATATCGATACTATTGTCTATATACATGTTTCTCATCTGTTTGTTGAGTGTTTAGTAGGTGCGGATCGCGTTTGCTTCGCATTTGGAGCTCGCTTTCGCGCTATATTAGCCGTATATGCTCGCTAATAAAATATAAGGTACATATCTCGGATTAAATATCGTACTTTTACACTTTTTTCCCTGCGGGATGCCTCATTACTTGATGAGATGTATATTTGTGATATATATACTGTCATTTTTTCTTCCGGATCGAGCCGCGCAAAGGAGACTCTGGCGAATTTTTTCGAAAATTTAAAGCGTTAGAAAATTTTGAGAAAATTGGAAAAAATTGAAAACTATAATTTTGATTTGGAATTGAAGTTAAACGATAGTAGTTGTGTTTGAAAAGAATAACTAAGTTCAGATTTGGAAACTTAGTAAAGTTGTTGTAAGAAGTTTAACTATGGATTTTGGGAAAGTTAATAGATTCTGTAACTTTTCTTACTTGGCAATTTCGAGGACGAAATCCTTTTAAGGGGGGAAGTCTGTAACAACCCAGAATTTCTATCAGTAAAAATTCGTATACTTAATTTATTTTAAATATTAATAAGTGAAATTTATAAGTCAAATAAATTTTATTTCGAATAATTGGATTTAATTGGATAATTAAATCGATAATTTAATAGTTGAAAATACAGAAATAATTGAAACTTGGGTTAAATATGATTGAAATTGATTTGTAAAATTTTATTTTATCATATTGGAGTTAGAACGATGTTATAGAACTTTTAAAATTGAATTTAAAAGTTAATTTATGAAAATTGAATATTTTAATATTTAAATCGACTAGTGAAATTAGCCAATTTTCGAACAGTCTCAGAATTGGACGAAACTAGTTCCGTTGGATCCGTAATAGTTTGTTATTATCGGATTTCAAATTCTCATGTCAATCGGAGTTTTCGTTTGACCGTGGCAGCCCGAAACGCATCGAAATTGTTTTAATATTTATTTGGCGAGTTAAAATAGCCATTTTTCAAACAGTTTCGGATTTCAACGAAACCAGTTTCATCGGATCCGTAATGTGATATTATAGTATGGTTTCAAATTTCGTGTCAATCGGATTTACCGTTTGTCCGGTGCAAGCTAAAACGCCTAGAAATTTGATTTACCGATTTAATTTTAAATCGAATGTTTATTGCCATAACTCGCACAGATGATCGAATTATCTCCCGAAACACATTCCACTGTGTTCGATACATGGGGTAAACCTTAAAAAGGCCAACCGGCACACTTCGTTTGGAGTTCGGAAAATTCGGGATGAATAGTGTCGTGTAAATTTTCTATAAATGCCCTCAATCTTCATTTTTTGCAAACTAAAACAACCTAGGGTTTCAAAACCTTCAGAGCCTCCTCCAACCTATTCAGTGGCCGAAATCTTCTCTCCTTTCTCCCTCATTTTCTTCAAATCCGTTCAACAATTCAAGAAACTTTCTAAATGAAAGTTGTAGAGCACTCTGAGTTCTAGATATCCAACGGGTATGATCGTGTTTGGAGCAAAGATTCAACGGAAATTTGTGATTAAAGGGCCGAACATCGTACGCGTTTTTGAGAAAAGGGGTTGACCGGGCTCTATGATTCTCTGGCCGAGCATGGTGTTGGCGAAGCTCTTCGAGATGGCGGCCTCTGATCATCTTCGTTTTGCTTGTAGCAGTTACGTGATTTAGGGTTTCAATGTGAGCAATGGGTTGCGTACGTGATTTGTAGCCTGGAGATAGCACGGTGAGGAAGAAGGAAACGCTTGTGGCCCAGATGCAAAATTGCAAAGATGAACGGCCTAGATGTAAATATTAAAAAGAATTTGTTAATTTAGTTATATATAAATTCGTGTAACTTTTAAAATTCGTATCTTTTTCATACGAGGTCGAAAACGCGCGAAACCAGTTGCGTTGGAATCGTATGGACGAGCACTACGATATGGTATTAGATTGGAGTCGTTCGGAGTTAGCAAAAATTTTAGGTAAAATTAAACGCGCGTTTAATTTTATTCGAGATAAAAGCTGAAAACGAAATTGAAATCAAGGTGAGAACTTCTCACTCAATTGAATCGGTTTCGATTTTAATTTTAAAATAGTTAGATTTAAAATACTTGAATGTATGTTTGAATGATGACTGTTATCTATTGATTGTTAAGACATTATCCGTCGTTAGTAAACGGAGGTTATTTATTAAAAACATATACCGTGAATATTTCACAGTACAGTGAAATAGCTATTATTTATGTACTTGGAGTTGATTTCCCGCATTATATAGCGGATGAGACCCTATTGCACCGTCTATTAAGCGGATAATATTTTAAATCCCATATACCATGATAATTCCGTACTGTAACGGAATTGGTATTGTGCTAACATCTGTGGATGCAGGAAAACAGGTTGGAGGGATCCAACTGGATTCCTCAACAGTATTTATTTGATTTCAGATATTTTGATATTTGATTGATTATCATATCGATATATGATGTTGTTGTTGTCGTGATTGACTATTTGGTGTGTAGCATCATTGGGCCAATTTTGAAATTTTAAAAGAATTTTAAAAGGATTCTTGAAAGTATACGTTTATTAAATATTTTTGGAATCGATTCATTTTAAATAAATAAACGTTATAATTTTAATGTTATAAAAATTATGATTTTTGATAAATATAGTTAAAAGTTGATTTTTGAAAATATGGGGTTAATGATTTTATAAAATATTTTAATTGGGATTTTTGAATTTATTATAGAAAGTTAAAATATAGGATTTATGAAATTTGATTATTTTATAAATAAAAGAAAATGGTGAAATTATAAAGGAGTTTAAAGATGTTTTAAAAATAATAATATAAATTGATTTATATAAAGGATTTATAAATTGGTATTTATAAATTAAAAATATTTGAATTATAAAAATAAGTGTTAGAATGAATTGTAAATGGATTTCATAAATGAATGAAATTTATAGAATTATAAACGGTGAAGTTATAAATGGAATTTTATAAGCAGTAGGTTTATAAAATTTGTAAAATTATTAAAAGAATAGATTTGGGTAAATAAATGAATCTTATAAGTTATAAGATTTATAATTTGGGAAGTTTAAAAAAACGATTTTGTAAACAAATAAATTGTAAGTATTTAACTTATAATATGAACTTTTGGTATATAATTGAGTTATAAATTGAAATAGCTTAACAAAGGAGATTTATAAAAGGAAGTTGTTATAAAATAAATAGAAATGGAATTTATAAACATTGTTTTATAAATCCGCAAACGACTTATTTTGATAAGTAAATTGTTATAACTTATTAATGGTGTTATATTCACGTTTTAGATAGTGAATAATCCTTTAAAATAAAATGTATAGAAATGATGAAATTGGTTAACGAAGTATATTCACGTTTTTGAATAGTGAATAATATGTTAAAGAAAATGTTTAGGATGTGATGTTTTATATAGAATTAAAACGATCCAACGATGTTTTAAAAATGTGTTAAGATTCGAAACCATATATTTCAACATTCATTGTTGAAATAGACGTTTTCGAGAAATAGAAGGAAATGGTGGACTATAACACTGTTGTTATAGTAAATGATTTCCAAAAGGAAATGTTTTATTTAGTATTGGGATTTATATATCTGTCTTAATTTCGAATCCCTATACTAGTGATTTTGGGTTGTCGTAACGATGTTTTACGCAACATTCGTTTTGGCCCAAATAAACATGTTTAAGAGGATGATTTCCTTAAAGAATGAAATATATACTTAATTTCGATTTAAGTATATTGAATATTCTCCAAGTGTTGAAAATAAATAGATTTGTGAATTACTTAATAAATAAGTATGGAAATGTTTTTCCAATGTGAAATGAAAAGTTTTGAGAATTTATCTTTTTGAAGATAAATTGAAAATGAATGATTGAAATCGTATATTCATAAATATTTTGGAATGTAAATTCACTATGGAATTTATAAATGAAAAGGGAAATTTGTTTAAAAATAAACGTTGATTTATTTTTGAAGTGTGGGAATTAATTTACGGATTTGGAACGTAAATATAAAGTAAGTCGTTAAGGATTTATTTTATTGGTTTAAATGAACCATGTTGAAATGAAAGTATTTCCACGTAAGGAAAATGATTGAAATTTGTTTTCAAAAGTGGTAAAGGTTAAAAGTGATTTGAAAATTGTTTTCAAATGGTTGAAGTGTGAAAATTATATATCTTGTAAAGATATTTTTGGAAAATAAACAATTTGGAAAATTATTTGGAATCTGGTGATGTTGTGCATATCCATTGATAGTTCAATAACCGACTATCAATATTTACCTTTGAATGGGTATTTGTTGTGATTTGCTTGAATTTGAATGCCACACTTATTTTTAAATAAGCGCTCACTATTCGGGTTAACCGGAAAAGGACCTTGGGGTCGTGTAACCCATTCCGAATATGTGATACGTCGTTATGAATTGCATTCGAAGACCGGTGTTGAAGACCGGATATTTTTGAAAACGAAAGGATTACCGTCGAATGTTTCTGCACCGAATGGCCCCGGTATAGAAATTCCATATGTGATGCGAAGTCCGGACATGATTAGTGAATATCCGGATTGCAAGGACTTCTTTGTAAGTGCCTTCGGTTCTGTTCGATCCCGGAACAGACTTGTATGGATAGTATGTCTGACATCACAAATTGAGATATAAAGCTGATTTCTTTCAAATATATTTCTGTTGGTGGCGGAGAATTTATTCTCTTAGCTTAACACCCTTCTCTGAGACGTATGAGCTCATAGGTTATGTAATTGATGGTTATCAACGATATATTCCCAATTTGGTAATGTGACATGTTGAGTGTTGCTGTGAAATGATCATTGTTTGATCATTTGTGATATGATCATTTGTTTGATCATTTATCTTTGTGATTATTACTTTGACCATTTGTTGACCCAAAGCATGGCTTTGTACCAAAGCGTAGGCTTTGTGGACGAGACTTCGTCGGACCTCACACCCTGGAAATGGTCAAAATAGGAAGGATGCAGCAAGGTTATTAGGGGTAGCGCCCTTTAGTGTATGTCATTCCTTCTGGATAGAGGTGGTATCATGGTATGGAGCCCAGATATTTAACCTATGTTGTTGCTGCAAACTTATTACTTTGTGGTTGTTGGAAATCAAGGATCCTCGGATGTAGATCGGTTATGATCGGGGGATGACATATTCGTGTCAGTAGTTACCCAGTTAGGGGTAACCCGGCCTTGTGTTGGCAGAGATCCGGTTTGGTTCTCGGGACATCATTCCAGAGGCGTTTCCATGTGGCGATGGGAAGTTCCTTGGCCTGACCATCTGTTGGAAATCCAAAGAAACAATACGATCTTGTACGGTTTTAGTTGTATAACCTGCCATGGAATGTGGCGGTAACCTACTATTGAACATGGTAGCTATAGTAGGCATAAGTGCGGAATGCCTATGCTGGCTAAGATTTATATCTTTACTTTCGAAATGATTTTTCCTACACTATGCACTAGTAATAATATCAAATGTTCTTTTTTAATGCGTATAAAGCATCTTTGACTATCATAAGGAGAAATCTCCTCCGATTCTGCGTTTGCATTGTGTGTGTGCGCGAGAGGCCTTATGGTAGTCTCATTTTTAAAAGCATTGCTAATTTATTTTAAAAATATCTTATTCTTTATTTTAAAGATAAACTATTTTGAGTTCTCACACCAGTCACATGACTGACTCGGAGTTTATTATTTTCCTTCCTAAACTCTGGGTGCCCACCAATTTCCACACGGGCAGTCAAGAATTAAGGTTTATCAGAAAATTATGGAACTCAGGAGTTGCTGGAGGCAAGATGGATGGCGTGGCGTATCATTTAGTATATAGTATTTCTTTTCCGCTTTTTGTTGTTGTTTGATAGTTGTACACTTTGATGATGTAATGAAATGAAATGTAATGTAATTACTGATATAGTTCTCTGTTTAAAGATTATTCATTTATTTATTATATGCTGTTCCGCTGCTATTGTGAGATTCTAATATTGCTTTGTTGTTTTCTTTTTATTCTGTTCTATCTTTTCTCTCTTCTTCTATCTTTTTTCTTTGTTTTTTTCTTTTTCTTAAAACCCTGAGAATTCGTATTTCCGTTCGTCTTGAGTTAATTAATGGAGATTAGTGGCTATTCAAGGAGTACGGATTTGCGGGTCCTCACATTTTTATTATTTCATATTCTAAGTCCAAAATTCGTTTTATTTACATTTATCAATTCCAACTCGGAATTTTAAATCAAATTTGTTTATCTCAACAAAATTTCAATTTTTAATTTACTATTGGTAGAAAATTTATCATAGAAACTCAAAAATGATACTGATGATGCTGCAGTCATCACCCTTATTATTTTCCAGTAATAGTAGTGAATTCAGTGCTTTATATTCTTTTAAAATTATTTTTATCTTTATAAATCACATTCATAAATCTTTCAATTATATAATTTCACTATTTTACTTTACTTACATATGATAATTCCAAATTTATTTTTCTTGTTTAGAGTTATAACAATATGATCTCTTTAATTTTGAAAAATAACTTCCAAAATCAACAGAATTCAAAATTCTCAAATAATTGGTTTAAATTCATTTTTTATTTGCAACTCATATTTTGAAATATATTCATATACTTTCATTTCTTATATATAAGATTATTTCACAATTGTAAATCATATTAATTATAATTCCATATTTATAATTCATTTGCTTATATAATTTATTCTCTTACAATTGTTTTTTTATTTAGGTTATTCAGACAACTTTTATTGACTTATATATATTTACATTTCCAAAAAACTTAACAATCAATTCAATTTATATACACTTTAATAATTCCTGAAAAATTATTACTTTATATATAAAATATAATCGAGGTAAAATTATTTCATTTACCTAATTTAAAATGATACTATGTCGAATTGCCTCGTTTAAGTGTTTGGAAATCCCTATCAATAATATGGCATCCCACATACCGACCAGAATTTACAAACAGCTCAACGGATAAGAAAACACAATATAAAATATTTTATATTCACTAACAAATACACGTGCATATATATAATACACTCAAACTCAATCTTGGGTGTTATCATCCCTAACTATACTGAGTATACATAAAAGCTTAGGAATATACAAAATCTAAGCTCTAATACCAGCTGTGATGACCCGAAAATCCGTACCCTTTGAATCAACAATAATCCACACATGTCCGACCCAAAAAGCAAAGACTGACGGAAAGTCAAGAGAAAGAAAAGAAGAGAGAAGAAGAGAACAGAAGAAAGGGAGAAGGTAGAACAAAACAGAACAATACAGAATCTCACATCGCAGCGGAAAATATATAATATCATAACAATGATCTTTACAAAACAGAAACTGTATATACACACACATCAATCAGAGTTCAACAATCAATCAATAGTTATCAGCCTGAACAGTTATAATAACCTGTCCTCACAAATGCTGATAATAACAATAGCTAAGCACAACGGATAATCAATAATCAAAATAGAACGCGTATACGAAATGAAGATCTCCAGCTCTCCTGCTGAAGCTCCAAAGGCATCAAATCTAGACCTGTAAGTATACTCGGTTTGACTCGAGCATTGAAAGGGAAGAATGCCCGGATCAGTCTAAACCAGCGCGAGAAACACACTCAACTGAATTTATTAAATAACCAAAACTTTTTCTTTATCAAAACAAAAGTACCTCGTAAGACACGACCACACATAAATACGGACATATTTTTATCTTACGATAACTAAAACATTTCTTTCATATCAAATTCTCTTATATTATACTAGTGTCTATTATATGCAAAAAATATTAATCGTAGTCGAAATGGTTACCCATATAGCATTTCGAGGCTATTCATTACGCCTTTACAAACAAAATCGCAGCTCGTAGTGGGGTTTGGATTTCCATACAAATGACCATATGAAGGGACTACCTTTCGGCAGTACATCTCTAGAAGAATGTACCAAGGAACATCACAAAGGATCCTCTACCAACACAAGACCGGTCCACCTCTTTAACTAGATGGTACCGAATATATCATCCTTCGGTCGTTATCGACCTTTACCAAGGGCCCTCTAGCATACAAACCACAATAATCAGATACACGACGTCATAGCGTGTAAAGATATATCTAGAAGAGGAAGATCATATCCTAATGGGAATGACCCACTTAGCCTTGCTGCATCTAACCCTGTTTTGGTCATTTTCGGTTGATGAGGCTAGATGAAGTAACGATTACCTTTCACAATCACATATCACATCACTTAGAATGCCACACAGCCATTTCGGTTGACTACTAATTGCCTTCCACAAAAATACAACCCTTAAGCTCATACGTCTCAAGGAGGGTGTTAAGCTAAGAGAAATTGCCTTCTCCGCCACTGATGTACGTTTGTAAAAACTAATGTACGTAATCTATAAAAATAAAATGTCAGACAAACGTCCATACAAGTTGTCCAGAAATAGGACAAACCGAAGGTACTTTCCTACCACATCCTGTCGGGAAATTCCTAAGATTAGTAGCGAATAGTCCTTGGATTCGATATTTCATAATGAAAAGACCACTGCTACTAGATGTATATTGGGATTATAACCCCAAACGATCAATAAGCAGTCCCCCACTATGAAACTCCGAAATAACAATATCATCACAAGCAACCTGAACAATCATCGCATATACGTTGGTCCGAAGTGGTTTTCAAATAAATCTGATCCTGGTCTCTTCGCACCATGCAAAAGCGTTTCTCAACCTCACACAGAAACTAAGTCTCATAGACTTATCACGTTTCCGACCTTCAACTTGCTATCCTTCGGGCCAAGAAGGAAGCTCGATTGATTGGAGTAATGCTCCGCACTATACGAATCAACATCCCCAGCACAAAGGATAATCAAGCCTACACAAAAGGCTACGTACTAAGTGTACGACTAAATAGTTCCCACTTCAAGTCGAGGAAATAAATTTTGGCCAAGATCAACAGTCGGTTATTTAACTATCAAAGCAAACAAACAAATATTTAGCACAATAACAATCACTAGGCCCTTTTAATTAATCTTCTATTAATTAAATTATTTTCCAAATATTCACTTCAAATTATCTTTAAAGGATATAATCTCAAAACCATTTCAACGTCTATTTTGGAAAATATTTCCATATACTTATTTAATAATAAGTAACTCACAATTCAATTTATTTTCAACACTTAAAAAATATCATATATACTTAAATTATGATTGAGTATATATATTATTCTTTAAGGAAAAGATTCTTTTAAACATCTTTTATTTGGGTCAAAATGAATGTTGCATAAAACATCGTTACGACAACCCAAAATCAATAGTATAGGGATTCGAAAATAAGACAGATATATAAACCCCAATACTATACAAAAACATTTTCTTTCGAAAATCATTTAGTATAACAATAGTGTTATAGTCCATCTTTTCCATACTTCTCGAAAGCATCTATTTCAACAATGAATTTTGAAATCTATGGTTTCAATCCTTAATACATTTTAAAACATCTTTAAAACATTTTACTCATTTAAAATATCACTTCCCAAAACATTTCTTTAATATATCATTCACTGTCCAAAATCGTGAATATAATTTGTTTACCAAATTTATTACTATAGCACATTTTAATTTAAAGAATTATCCACTGTCCAAAATCGTGGATATAATCCCTTTAATAAACTATAATTAATAACTTATCAAATTCAATTGATTTCGGAAATATAAAACAATGTTTTATAAATTCCATTTATATTATAAAAACTTCCATTTATAAAATCAAATTCCATTTATTATTTTATAAGAACTTCAATTTATGAAATCCCTTAATCAACAACTTCTATTTATATCTCATTTAAATGCCAAAATCCAATTTATAAGTTAGTTACTTATAAATCGTTTATTTTACAAATTCATTCATTTTATAACTTCAGAATTATAAATCTTATTCACTTATAAACTCCATTTATAACTTCATTTTAACACTTATAAAACTTCTTTAAAATTCCATTATTTCGATTTATTAAAAAAATCAATTTCATAAATCTTCTATATACCGTTTATAATAATTCCAAAATCTCAATTTAAATAAATCAATCCTTTTAATAATTGACAAATAGTTATTAAAACTTATATAACTCCAAAAATCATACTTAAGTGTATTTCACCAAAAATCATTATTTTTATAACATAAAAAATATAATATTTATTTATTCAAAATAAATTCAATTCCTTTACAATTCAAAAAACAGTAAAACATTTATTTTCAAAATCACTTTAAAATCCTTTTAAATTTGGAAATCATCACTTCAACATTTTAAAATTATCAAAAATAGGCCCAATGCTGTAACAGCACGGAATACATCAATCAAGGCATCCAAAACATCATATATCATATGATAACAGAATATATAACAATATCTGTAAATAAATAAATACGGGTGAGGTATCCAGTTGGATCCCTCCAACCTGTCACCTGCAAAAAATATACATATTGGAATATGTGTACAATGTCCGTTCAAGGCAGACGCACGTGCAAAGGGCATCCGCTCATACACGGGAACGTATAGGGTCATCTGCTCCATTCGGCAGGTATATATCCAAATACCAATCAATATATCATATATCATCCAAACAATCATCAATCATCATAAATAATATTTATTTCTCACTTATATAAAATATCAATGAGTCACAAAGAGTGAGTTGTACTCACATTACTTGTAGACGTCGCGTTAGCGATTTGTTCCAATTAAAATTAAACAAGCATTTAATTTCAATCAAAATTTCACTAGCTCAAATAAATCCCAATCTAGCTCCATAATGTAGTGCTCGTCAATACGATTCAAATGTAATTTGTTTCGTCAATTTTCGACCTCGTCTGACAAAGATATAGCGTTTTAAAGTTTGAACGAATTATATAAAATAAAATTTACTATTTTTATTTATTTTTTTAACCTACGTCAATCTTGGGCCTTAGGTTGCAAACTTTAGCATCCTGGTCGTTCGCACCTTTTCTTCCCCAACCAGGTTTTACACGCACGAAGAAACCCACTAGGCCGCCAACGTTCACCAATTATCGCGGCTTCTCCGATCATCCTTACGTTGATCAACAACCTCCACTACGTGCGCCTAGCTCCACCCCACCATCATCGAAAGTCTGGCCAAGCTCGGTCGACCATCTTGCTTAAAAAATGTGCGTGAACATTGCATGTTCCAATGCAAATTGCCGACAATCCGTGAAGTTATTTTAAATCTACCCGTTGGATTCGAAGATCTTGATATGCTCTACAAAGTTGTAGTTGGGAGTTTCTCGAATAAATGCGTAGATTTGAAGAAAAATGAGGAGGAAGAGGATTCATTTTCAGCCATTGAAAGCTAGGTGGGGGCTAGCCCTAGTTTCAATTACGGTTTTGGAAAATGAAGATATTCATGTCCTTTTATAGAAAATTGCAAAACACTATTCATCCGATTTTTTTAGAACTCGAAACGAAGCATGCCACCTGGCGTTTATAATTTTTTACCCCTATTCCAAACGCAATGGAATATAAATCGAGAGCTAACTCGATCTTATTTGGAAGATAGGTTTTCGAACCGATTTATTTAAATTTAAAATTCACTTAAACCGATTTCTACGCGTTTTAGTTTGCCCTGGACAAACCGTAAATCTGATTGACACAAAATTTGAAATCTTACAATAATGTAACATTACGGATCCGATGAAACCAGTTTCATCGAAATCCGAGACTGTATAAAAAATAGCTATTTTTACTCATTAATTAAATATTAAAATATTCCATTTCTACAAATTTACTTTTAACTCAATTTTAAAAGTTCTGTAATCATCATTACAATTCAAATAGCATTTATATCAACTTTATAAATCATTTTTATTCCCATTAAATCCAATTTCCTATTATTTATGCAATTTCAAATATTAAGTTAACAATTTAATTATCCAATTAAATCTAGATATTTGAAATGTTAGTTATTCAACTTATAAAATTTACTTGGAAATATTTAAAATTAATTAAATATATGAATTTCAAATGATAGAAATTCTGCGTTGTTACATACATAATGCTAAATATAAATATAAAGTTAGTTTGAAACTTTTTTCGTTAAATGGACAGGGATAGCATAAACTGTCTTATTACACACCCGGAGGATCAAATGCTGAAGAAAATTCTAAAAGAAAATACAAATGAATGAAAATGAAATAAACTAAGTGAAATAGAAACATAAATGCTCGTTATTCCATGCTCTTGGAAGTGTAATGCCATCGATAGTCGCTAGCTTAAAAGTTCCCTCCCCAAGCTTTTGTTCAATGAAATATAGTCCTTCTTAGATTGGATTCATATGTGATGGGGGAGGAGAACTTGTTTCGGGAGGAGAACTTGTTTTAGGATGAGATCGTCGATTTCAAAAGTTCTAGATCAGACTTTAATATTGTAATATCGGAAGACTCGATGTCGATGCGCAGCTGCCCTTAAGCTGGTTCCTTGCGCTTCTCATCTATAAAATCGAGAGATTCCAAGAGAAGATCTATATTTGTTTTCGGATCATAGTAAGTCACTCAATGAGAAGGAACTTCGAGCTTAACAAGAATAATGGCTTCAGAACAGTAAGCAAGGGCGAATAGAGTAAGACCAATCATGGACTTTTGGATGGTCCTACAAGCCCATGGTGCTATAGGGAGTTCATCCACCTATCTGCCTCTAGCCTTCTCTAAACACTTCTTCAGAATGGACTTTATGATTTTGTTTACAGCTTCAACCTATCCATTTGCCTGAGGGTGAGCGACCATTGTAGATACTTTTCAATTCAATACCTCTAACAAAAGTTTTTGAATTCAATGCTATCAAATTAAGTCCCATTATCTATTACAACAGTTTGTGGAAGACTGAAATGACATATGATGTTTCAGATAATAAAGTTGATTATTTTCTTGGTCATGATCATGGCTAAAGGTTCTTCCTTTGGCCTATTTGGTGAAGTAATCAACTGCAATGATAACATCCTTTGCGCTACCTTTAGAGATTAGTAAGGAACCAATAATGTCTATAGCCCACATAATAAAGGGCCACGAATTGACCATTTTGATGATTTCCGCCGGCGAAATTAATGAAACTATCGCATATATCTGGCATCCATCACATTGTATTACATAGTTAGCGGTGTTGGCCAATAATACCCATAATGGAGTATTTTCTTTGCCAAAGTTTGCACCCCGCAGTATGGTCGCCACATTCCCCTTCATGAACTTCTTTTAGGACATGTTTTATCTTATCGTAAGCGACACAACGGAGTAGAGGAACTAAGAAACCTTTTCTATACATAATTCCTTCTTGCATGACATATCATGAAGCCCAATGAAGGACCTGTCACTTTTCATTTCTTTGATTTGGTAGGACTCCATATAGCAAATAGTCTTTAATTGGAGTCATCCATGATTCCCTCTTACGTTCTGCTTCTAGTATTTGATTGATTTCTATCATGATTATACTTGGGGCATTTAATACATCGACCGAAACCAAGCCCATCTACTTTGCATTACTTGTGCCGACAAACTTCACCAATAAATAAGCCTCTCTGTTTTGATCCCATGGTATATATGAAATGTCATAATACTCAAATTCTTCCAACAACCCTTGGACTTGGGTTAGGTATGAGGCGAGCTTCTATCCCTTAGCTTAGTAATCTCCCTTGACTTGGTACACTGCCAACCGCAAATCATAAAATATTTCAAGAGATTTTATTCCGGCTTCTCTAGTGAGTTTAAACCCAGCAATTAGAGCTTCATGCTCAACTTTGTTGTTTGTCGCTAGAAAATCAAGCTTTAAAGCATAACAGATTGACTGGCCTTTGGCAGTTACATGCACAATTCTGGCTCTAGAATAATGAGTATTAGACACTCTGTTAGTATAAAATTTCCACCGTATGGTAGGGATTTCGCTGCCATTGTAAGAATCATCCTGCAAACTAAACTCTACAATAAAATCTGCTAACGCCTGACCCAGGATAACACTCCAAGGGACATAGGTACTATCAAATTGGCTGAGCTTTGTATTCCATTTGACTAACCTTCTAGATGTCTCAGTTCACTGTAGGACCTATCGTAATGGCTGGTCGGCGTAAATATTGACCGGGTGTGCCTGGAAGTATGTACGAAGCTTTCTTGATGCAATTGACAAGCAGTATGCTAATTTCTCTATTTTAGGATAGTGCCTTTCAACTCTCATTAGTTGTTTTATGACATTATATATCTGCCTCTGGCTCCAATACTCCTCGAGAAGTGATGCAACACTTATATTATGTGCCGATACAGCCAGATAAATGTACAAATCTTAATGATCCATCGATTTTGACAAGACGGCAGGTTTCTTCAAATGATTCACCAAAGCTTGAAATGCATCTTTGCAATTCTGCGTCCATTCAAAATTTCTTTTCCTTTTCTAATCAAATCAAAGAAAGGAATTCATTTATTGGTAGCTCTGGAGAGACATCGGCTTAAGGCAACAATTTTACCATTCAGACTCAGCACTTTTTTATAGTCCTTGGTGCTTGGATATTGCGGATAGCCTGAATCTTCTCGGGATTAGCTTCTATTCCATGAGTATTGACAATAAAGACCAAGAATTTTCCTGATGCAAGACTAAAAGAAAACTTCAAAGGGTTAATTTTTATTTTGTAATGTTGGTGGACGCCAAACATTTCCGCCAAGTCTCTAATGTGATTGCTTGATCTTCATGGCTTCACGAGCATATCATCCACATACACTTCCATTGTTTTTCCTATATGATCTTTGAACATCTTGTTGACTAAGTGTTGATAAGTCACTCCCATATTCTTTAATCCAATTGACATTACTACATATCAGTGCAATACAACATCGGTAACGAAACTAGTGTGATCCTAATTGGGAATATGAATCGGAATTTGGTTATATCCCAAGTACGCATCCAAGAAAAATAACAATTCATATCCCATGGTTGAATCCAGCAGCTAGTCGATTCACCGATGGGGAAAAGTCTTTGGAGAAGCTTTGTTCAGATTTGAATAATCAATGCATATTCTCCACTTCCCATTCTCTTTTCTCACATGTACAAGACTAGATATTTATTTAGGGTAAAGGCCATCATGGATAAATCAATTGTCTTTTAGTCTATCTATCTCCTCTTTGGTAGCAACAAATCTCTTCGAATCCATGCAGCATCTTTTTTGCTTCACCGGGAAAAGCCTCGAGTTGATATTCAATGCATGGCTTGCAATGACAGGCAAGATTCCACACATGTCAAAGTGAGTCCAAGCGAACACATCAAGATTCGCTCAGGGAAAACCAGCAAGTTCTTTCATCATCGAGGACTGAACTATGATCTAATCTTTAGGACTCGTGATGTGTCGGCATGGCTAACCATGATATCAATTGTCAACTCAGCCAGTGCAGCCTTAGTCCATTCTTACCAAAAATCTGACCATTGTCAATAAGTCAGGCGTTTGAATGATTGGTGCCAAGTGGTAGTTGCGCTCCACCTTACGTGAATGGTCTGGTCAATGTCTCCGGACCATTTCATGTCTTCTTGGTTCACCTTCTTTCCGACAAGTATCTTATAAATTCGCTTCATCATTATTTTAGGGAAGAGCTCGATCAAGATTCAATTAAACTCCAACATCTAAACCAACCATAGCAGCTCTAACTTGATTTCCATAAGGAATGGATGAATTCCCCCTTCTGGTGGAGGGATCGGTACGAATCCTTATTTAGGGTTCGACACTGATCAATCCTGGCAGACCATGATGGTCTACCTGTTGACGCTCGAAGTTTTTACACGATATCCATCTATTCAGCAATACGTATGCCTATGATACTCATTTGACGAGACAAAACACTGTGATGCCGAGTAAGGACTGCGATCCCTCCTAGCTTTCCTCTGCTGCTGCTGATTGATTTGGTTCATCAAGTTGATATTAGTCTTAATTTGTTGATTTAGTTGTCGACGGCTCTCCATCAACTCTCTCATCAAATTATGAAATTTAGCGTAGTTGAATCAGTGGGATTTAAACTTCAACCAGTTTAGCATTCAAATTTGCTGGTTGATTTCTTGGGTCTCCTTGCTAAATTCTAGTATTCTCATTTCCTTCCAGCTTTGAGAAGTAGCTGTAGCATGTCTCATCATTATTAATAGCCTTACTTAGATTTCTAAAAATCTGAATAGTATTAGCAACTTCTTGAAAACAACTGCAGATATCCTTTAGGGGATTTATCCAATCGAGTAGTAGCAAAGGGATCATAGCAAATTGAAAATCAAGGTTCTCAGTGAAAGCACTAAAATGCTTGCAACTAAATTGGTTACAAACACCCATGAAAAGTCTTTTGTAGAGAATTAAGTGAAGAAAAATTGAATTAAACGGAGGAAATGATTAAGCTAATAATAGATAAAAGGAAATAATCAGAGACATAGATATTTATTGTGGTTCGACGTTGTGTGCCTAAATGCAGTTTAAACATTACCCTTTATTAATCACTTATAAATCTTATTATAACAGTAGCAAATAACAAACATTTGATTACAATAGAGTCTATAGTAATACGTAGTGTAAAGATTCTCAGAATGAGCCATTAGGCTAGTATTTATATGTGAAGACAACCACCAATCTCTTTGAAACTTCGGCCAAAAGACATCCTAATCCACATGGGCTTACTAGAGGGATCTCTAGGCCCAATTTCTAACATACAGGGATCAGTACCGATCCCTTTGTTAGTCGATTTTTGGGCAGCGGTCCTTATAGTGGCTTCTTCATACTAAAATATGTTTAACCTTCAATTTTCATGTCGTTTGGACTATTGGAACTCGAGTTATTACTTGATATTTGATTTGATATGACTTGTGTACTGCTTTCTGCCAAACCCTCTACAGGGATATATGTCGATCCCTCCCATTCTATCCATTTGATATGCAATCCCTATGGTAGGTTCCCTAGGATCCATATATATTGATCTCCAAATTTCATAGGGATTTGGCTTATAAATCTCGTGATATTGATCATTGTATGCAAGAATACACTTGAACCTTGATGGATGTTGGCCCCTCTTTAGTAAGCCACCCGATTACTCTCGATTTAGTATGTCGATCCCTCCTAATGAGCCAAACAATGTTGAACCCCTCCATTGATTGAGCCATAATCCATGCTTTGAGCATCCTACATTGTACATCCATCATATCCATTCAATTCTGACTTTATATAATATTTATACTTAATTTACGGGCCCCGCAATCAAGACACTAGAGTTGCCGGCTTTAATGGAAATTAGACCTAAGTCGTGCAATCAGCTTAATATAGCCAGGCTAGAATGCAGGATAATGATATATATATATATATAATATATCTATGTGTGTGCGTGGAAGTACACCAATACTAGTTGACGTTTATATCGTGCTATGTGTTACTCCAAATATTCACCTTTCGATTAAGTCGAGACCTTATTAAGCAAAGCGCAAGAGAGGAGAACCCCATTCAAACCTTTCGAAGGAGTCAAAGGGATGCTGCCATCAAAGTTTGGAATCTTCAAGGCCTTTCGAAGGTGTTGGAAGGTTTCTCCTATCAATATTCAGAGAGTTCTTACCTTTTGACGAAGATGAAGGAGTTGAAAGCACCCTTCCACCTTCATAACAACCCTTTGACTAGTTAAATATATTTCAATTAAGGTGAAGCCACACTTTCGAAGACAATGAAGAATAGCGCTTTTAGCATACACCAAACCATTCGAGACCAATGGATTCACCCTCATTCAGATTGCTAGAAAGCAAGTATTATCTAAAGCAACCCCTTCAAAAGCTATAGTAAGCCTTTCGAATCGGTCGAAACCATTCTTTTCCAGGAAGGGTTCCACATCAGATCAGAAACAAGAGCATGGGCATAATCAACAACATCGAAACCAATTAGCAGAGGCTATTGATAAAGTTTGAAGCACTTGCAAGATAACTTAGAGAAGAGGAGCACCACCATACCTTTCGACAAAGGCGGTAACATACTTAAGTCTCTCAACTACCACCTTCCGACCTAGTCGAAAGGTGCTGAGCCGCATCTATAAATAAGATCCAAGTGGTCACGTTTTGGGGGATCTGATTCCTTTGATCCTTAACCTATATTCTAAAGTAAAGTATTGTAACCCTGATTTGTAAATCAATTTGGCAGTTTGGAAAAATAATATCTTTTAGCTGGAAAAAGGGGAGTCTTGTGTACTTTAATCTACTTTATTATTTCACTAAAGCTTTGTTGGTTTCACCTTGTGTTTTTTAGGTTTTACTTTTATCAAAATGTGGCTATCGACACAGTCGAAACCCCTTCAATCCTAATAACTTCTGTAACCAATTTAGAGCCATCTTCTCTTTGAGCAAAAGCCTTTGATGAGGTTGAAGCCCATCCTCTAAACACGAAATTTGAAATTACTAATTCAAACCCAAGTAGGATATATCCATAGCTTTCGACTAGATTTAAACCCCCCACTTAAGATCTCAATCCAAAGCATAAAGTACTGTAAATCCTAAAGCTCTCGACCAGGTCGGAACCCAGACCAACTTTCCTGGACCAAGTTTTATCATCAAGATCACCTCGCTTTTGACAAAGTCGAAACCTTTGTATTAGTTCTTGGGATTAGTCATAGCAACAGAACTCTCAAGGCTTATGACAAGGCCGAAACCTTTTGAGGAATTTTGTTTAAAGATATTTCTATCAACTCTAAAGTAATACCTTCAAAAGGAGGATCAATTCATCCCAACAAAATCGAAAGGTCAACAAGCATGGAATCTAACCCTTTCGACACAGTCGAAAGGATTGCCAGGATAATTCATACTTGTTAAAGCCTGATCAAAAGACAATTCCAAGGGGATTCAAACCTTCTTTTCTACACTACTTTTATAATGGATAATTCACATTTCTTGGCATAATTTTGAGATGTTGACAAGAAATCTTGTTAACATTTTTGGTGCTAGGATGAGGGCTCGAATCTTCAACTTGGATAAACCTCCTACATCATTATTTTATAACCCTACTTAATCCTACTTCAAGTTCATCTACTTTAGTTGGATCATGGCCGTCATAATTAAGAGATCTGAACAAGGGTCCTCTGAACCACATTTAACAAGGTTCTCCCGGATAATCATCAAGGACTCCAATCAAGACGTAAAGGAAAGACTAAGCCTCGAAGCCTTAAGAATTATAAACAAGAAGAAAGCAGAAATCTTATGATCCTGAGAAATGGAGTATATAACCTTTTCATGTTAGCCCTACACCTATCTTTGCACTATGAAAGAAAACAAATGGAAGTGACAATGTCTTTAACCAAATGAGAACTGTTCAACACTATTCAAAAGGCACAATCTTGGAGAGAGAAATAATGGATGATTACAATGCATTTGCACATAAGTGGCAACCAACTATATCAAGAACACTTCCAATTCAAGAACAATAAAGGGTGGTAAAAAGAAAAGCGGTTGAAGAGCATGAAACAATAAGGCCAAAAAACAAAAAGTCAAAAAGCCATCCTCAAGAGTCAAGCTTCAAATTTAGACTTTTATAGGAATGCAACTTAACAACATCTATGGAAAATGTCTGTTACTTACTAAGGATGAGCTTAACTATTGGCCATTACAAAAGAAAATGCCAAAACATGAAATAAACTTGGGTGGATCCTACTGTCACTATAACATGATGAATGGTCACGAAACTAACCATCGTAGAACCCTGGAGGGGATGATCATATATTTCTTTCGACAAGGAAAGATCCGTGAATTTGTAAAATGAATCTGAGATAAAATCAATAGAGTCACTTTCTATTAAGAGGAAATCTACATGGTTGGGAGTGAAATGCTCCTTATATTTGGATACTACCTAAGATGGTAATCTACTTATGATGGTAGAAAAGCCTTTGTCTGCGCCAAGTTGGCTAGGGCAGAGCACCTCCTAGAGGGAAGGCGAGTAAGCATTTAGCCATGCCATAAGATGGCCAGGTTAAAGCACCAGATAAGCCCTTGGCCATGCCTCTAGTCATTTCAAGGCACCTCCTAGAGGCGTGACTGAGCAAGCCTTTGTTTGCGCCATGAGATGGTTAGGTTAAAGCACCATACAAGCCCTTATCCGCACCAAGCTGTGTCCAATAAGGCATCTCTAGATGAAGGATGGAGTAAGCCTTTATCTGTGCTATAAGATGGCTAGGTTAAAGCACCGAACAAGCCCCTATCCATGCCGCAAAAGTGCCAGTGCAGGGCGCCTCCTTGAGGAGGGTCGGGTAAGTCCTTGGTTCTAGCTTCTAAGATGAGCTAACTAAGAGCACCAGATTATTATGGACTAAGACGTCCAGGCCCAAGAAGAGGCCCAACAAAAAATGGACTATGATGTCCAAGCCTTAGAAGAGGCTCATTTAATAATGGACTAAGACGTCCAAGCCTAAGAGGAGGCAATTCAGTATAGATAAGATGTCAAAGCCCAAGAATAGGCTCTTCAAACCATGAACTAAGATGTTTAGGCTTAGAAAAGACATTTTCGATTATGGGCTAACATGTGTAGGCTCAAGAGGTAGCTAATCAGATTATCTCAATATATTCAAAACCTGAAGGGTTCATATATGTCAAAGAGGACAGAAGCAAAGGAGTGGAATTGAACTCCACTTATTATTATGCGAACCTCGGTTTCGAGGCTCTCATTTCTAAACATCATCTATTAATACTCGAACTAGGACTCCGGTCTCTCACAATTAGGTTTCAGGATATTCATTTCAGGACTTCATTTACTAATATGAATTTGGATTTCAGATCTTTATCTATTCTTAACCATATTATACCTGAATTTGGGTATCTAGACTTCTACTCATTTGAGCCCTAATCTGGGTGTAAGATTTTACTAAGTGGGTCTCTATTTATCAATCACAATTATCCGAATCTGGGTCAAAAACACTCTTAAAATGATCATTATAATAAGTTTTCACTAATACCCCAATATAGGTCTCGATTACTAAGTTTTCAAATTCTGCTAAAGCCTGAGAACGAGTTTTCAAGATTCTATTCAAATAATCAAACAATGGATTCCGAGTTCAATTCCTTATTAACTATCTCTTGAAAAGGTGCTATCTGATAATTATACCCTTGTGTTAAAACGGGATTTCCTATCAAAAAATTCTTGATATTCCAGCCAAATGGTTAAAGTTAAATACTTAAACATTTCTCATCATGGTTGAAGATGGGATTCAAGTACTTAATATAGATTACTTTTCATGCAATTAACAAGATGATTTGTTAAAAATATTAATATATACAGACTGGTACATCAATTTAAAGCTGATGATTAGAAATATTGTTTGCTTCATATTTATCAAAGAAATCAGCACAGCAAGGAAAAATAAAAGATTAAAAAAAATTCGAAAGCAATGAATGAGCTATCGGAAAACATTTTAGGATTGAAATTAAAAGGACTATAGATCAGTTGATATTTAAAAAATTTATATAATTTACATGAGTTATGAGATAATTTACAAGTCTATAAAGTTATATACACACACAAAACAAGTCTATTCAAATTAAACATAAAATAAATTACAACTCTTTAATGGCCTTATCAAGAGTTTCAGCAACTGAGGGATCTACTACATGACAAACCGTAGTGCTGAGACTTCTTTAAGTTTCTTTTCTTTCCTCCTTGCTCTATTCTCATCATCAATGGCCTCAATATTAGTCTTTAGGGTGCGGTTAAAAGCCCTGTTCGCAGCCCTAAGGGTTTTATTGTCCCTTTCTAATTCTTCGACGCGCTTTTGGAGGAAATAGATATCGCGCCTTAGCTCTTGGTTCTTAGCAGCATAATCATTAATTGTCGAGAATATTTGATCTTCTATTGCTCATCGAAATATTTTTCAATCTCAAGTTTAAATTTACGGCATCGATTCCCCACAACATTTTCATCTAACCCGGGGGGATGGTTGAGCATGGTTGGGAATTTCTGGACAGCATGGAGCTTCGACCTTAAAGGTTTAGTGGGTTGAGGAGAAGCGTAAGGGACTAGAAAATCAATGTTTGAATTCTTGTCCCTCATAATGAATTCCTAAGAAGCACATTGTGCTTGACTATCTTTGAATTTTAGCTCCAAATCACTTACTTGTTGAATAACTCCAGACATCTTGTGGTCAAAGTCAATTATGGGATTTGTCTTCACTTGTTGCTTAAGTGCGGTGATCTTTTCATCTTTACTTTTAATTTCAGCCTCAAGAAAGGCAATATGGTCTTTGTGGCCGTCGGCGATGGTTTTACAAAGAAAATATCTCTTATGCCATTTCACAGCTTCAACATTACCACCAAAGCGTTCTAATAAGACATCATCACCAAGTACAATCCCCCCACTTGCTCTCAACAGTTTCTCTTTAAGAGCATCAATGTGCACCGATAAGTTATGAGGAGGAGAAGATAATTGTTGCTCTTATTTAAGCAAAAGAAGTAAAATATAATTCAAGATTAGAATAAAAAATATCTTTATTATAATAATAACGGATTACAACTTAAATAGCGACAAAGTTAAAAGATACAACAAGCAATTGGATTACATCTAAAGTTTAGAAACTACTTTTCTAACTTTATCTAGTAAGTTAGCAGAAAGTGAAACTGTTGAATCAAAAGGGATAGTGACTCCTTTTGCGGTAATGATTGGCAGGCATTTGCTACAGTCTCACTTTCCAGCTGAGGACTATCGCGACCACAAATTAATTTTGTGTGAATGTCCTGATCTCCTTAAGAAATGTTTCTTTCTTGTCTCCAAGGAAATTGAAGAGCAGGTAAGGATATTCAAAAAAAAGTTTTTGTACATCTCAAAGAAAGCAATATCTTTCTAATTTTAAAGATCTTAAAAGTGATGCCTTTTCGTGATGAAATCTCCTTAGTTTAACATATTGACTTAAGTGGTCTTTAGGGATAAGCCAACCTAATTAACAATAATTCTATAATAGCGTAATAAGGGGGGCTCAACATAGAAAACAAGTCCAAAACATATATTTATAAATCAATAAACTGTTACATATTTACAATCACTCATTTGATTCATACAAAATGGACTTAAAGAGAAACTCATAAACAAATTTATCTTTGTAGTACTAAAGATTTTTAGGGGGGATGTTAGGGAATCACCCTGATTCAGGGCAAGTTCTAACAAGTTGCAGGATGCAGGTCACATCCAAACTCATCTATGTATCTCTTGTGAAAGCATCTAAGTAGACCCCACTGAATTCGTCTAAGTACCAAAAGTCGATAATTGGATGTCTACAATAAGCCTTATCCAAAAAGTTAACTAAGATGTCTCCTTCTTCAATCAACATCCAAAATAAAGTAATTATCTCTCGATTCACCTTTTAGAGAGCATCATATTGGAGGCATGCTCTCTTTGATAATTGGGAAGCCTTTGATGTTCGAAAGACGTTAGAACCGAGGAACTCCCATCGAGACTATGATACTTTTCGACAAGAACATTGCGCTCCCTTATCTGTTTATCTAATTCCCTATATAACTTGTTAATTTCGGCTTGTTTTCTTTTAAGTTTTGTTATATAGGGAAGTGCAGACTTCTTCCTTATCTAAAATAAATGAATTTACACTAATTATTATCTTCGAAGTGAAAGATATTTATGCAGAGAATCCCATACCTGAGAAATTAGGATGGAAGCTTGGGAGGCCTGCTCTTTCCCTTTTGGATCTTCAGTATGAATGGAAGCAGGCCCATTCTCAAGAGGAGCAAAAGGCACGAGGGATGCAGCTGGAATATACTTCATGGGAGATGGAACTTTTTCAGGAAATTCACCGTTTTCGCCACTATCCTTCTCAAATGTTCAAAATGGACCCCCTTTATCTCCATCAAAACCTTGGCAGTCGGCAAGGTCATCATCATTAAAATCATTTTCGTCATCATTATCACCATCTTCATTGCCTTCCTCCTCGATGGCATCTTCTTTGTTATCCTCATCCTTAGAGTCCGACTCAATTTCAAAGAAGGGGACATTAAAAGAAAGGACTTCAGAAGCATTAATTTCTTCGTCGTCTACAGGTTCAATCTCCTATTTCATCAGATTAATTTTCCCATCACTCTATCGACTAAGGAAAAATCAAGCGAAGGAAAGCCAAAATCTGGGCATTTCTTGAAGTTATCGGCATATGCAAGCATAAAGGCTTCTTTACAGACTTTAGCATCATTTACCCTATAGTAGCACCAACAAATTGGGGCACTTGCCACTTAACATCAGCAATGGTTTGGACAGCAAGTATCAACAAAGTTCTAGCCTTCTTGAATTTTTCCTTAAGAGAAATGATCCTTGTGAATAAGCGAGTCTTCTCATCTTCATAATGTCTTAAAGTGAGTTTCATGGCAATTTTCTCATCGGTAAGAAGTTGACGAGCATGCCTTTCTACCTCCGGATCAGTCTCGGCTTGGGCAAGAGAAGCTTTTAGTCGATCCAACTATGAGGAAGTGTCACTTTTAGCAGCAGACAGAGAAGACACCTGACTTTTGAGCTCAAAAATTTCCTCCTGAAGTTTGGAGGATTCGGTAGAGGACTTCAAAACGTGTTCTTTCAAAGCTTTCCAACTCTTAGAAATCGGAAAAGAGAAATGTAACATAAGTTAGTGATTTAGGGAAAACCAATGGTGATAAGTTCAGTTGAGAAAAAACTCACCAAAAGTTGTTGCTCCATTAAATAACAAACAATGCCTTGTTAAATCTGGAACAGAAGAAGGAAGATGAATAGAAGTGAAGGACTGTAAGTGGAGAATAGACTCAACCATCTCTTCAAATATTGATTGTGGAAGGAGAAGAAGATTTCGATAGAGAAGGAACCGGAATGCGCCTTGGAGTGGAGGCATATCTAAAGCTAGCAGCATTTGTGCCCACAGGAGAGTCTGAAATAGAAATCGAGTAGTAGGATCAATTGCAGCTGGGGTTTGTTCTGGCTTATCTTTGGGAGCCTCCATAGTTGCGCTCTTTAGAAACTTCTCAAGAGATGAGAACTCCTTCTCTTCCTCCACATCTATAACTTTAGCAACTTTCTTCAGAGGCACAGCTTCAGAAGATTCCATTAACTTCCTTTTAAAAGCTTTCTTGGATTTAGCAAGTGATTCTATAACTAATGACACTACGAAAGTTGAAGTAAGAGGGGCAACACTACTAACAAACACTGTGACTTGAGTAGAAGCCGAAACAAGTTCAAACAGATTAAAATATTAGCCAAATAATTCATAGAATGCTAGGGATGGAAAGCAAATACTTGACCAATAACATACCAGAGTGATCAGCAAAATCAATGACATAGGATAAAAAGTTGATGGGTCTCCTAGGGAGAGAAAGCGTTTGCCATGGGAAGTGTGTTGGACAAATAGAGGCGTTCCTAAAAACTTCTGGCCTACTGGCAGAAGAGAGTGTTTTCGTAGATTGGTAGGAGTCGACAGCGTTAATCTACTCCAGACTTGTCTTGAAGCTATAATTAGAGAGTCAATTATTTTCTTATCGTCATCGTTAAGCTCTTTAATAGGGACACTTAGTAAAGGCAGAGATTGAGTAACATAAAACATTGAATAAAGAAAAGTAACAAAATCAATGCTTACGAGGAGAAGCAAAAGTCCATCGAATGTTAGGAAAGCATTTGATGAAGAAGAACTGGTTTTCTCAGTCCTTAAATTTATTAACCCCATCTGATATTAAATTTTTCTAGGGATCAGCTCTATATATTTGGCCATTGATATTGCTCAGCCTTGACCAGCCGGGTTAAGAAATTTAGCACTTTAGCATTGAGAGGAGAAAGTTCGAATTCCAATGCCATCATCTTTAAAGACAAGAGATAAGTGCAGACATTTGGCGACAACTGAATTAGGGCAATCCGACATGAGAGAGGAATGTAGATAAGAATTCCAAGAAGGGTAAGAATCCACCATGCCATTTATGGATGGAAGTATATGCAAAAAATCCATTAGGAGGGTTGTTGACACTTTTAGTCTCCTTTGGGGGAGTAGCTTCAATACCAGTAATGCAAAAATCATTCAGGATGACATTGACTTCATCTTGAGTTGCTATGAAAGAATGCTTGGAAATAACTTCAGCCTTCTTTGGAGAACTCATAGTTCTACCAGGTGAAAAAATTTAATTAAAAATTTTGGGATTAACTCTGAGTTCAGCATAATTTCTAGAATTAGTCATAAAGCAGCTCAAATAACTTGAGAAAAAGTCAAACATGAAACTTCAGATTTGTGCAAAAAGTTCAAGTTAAAAATCAAAGACATTAGGCTTCCCGATAAGGTTGACAGGAAAGGGATATTAACATTTAACAAGTACATCTCGACGTTGTCGAAAGCCTAAGTAAATGTATTCCTTGAGCTGTCGACAAGGTCTAAAGGATAAGACAAAATATTTGCTCAATCGTCGATTTTCAACAATGTTGAAAGCTACACAAGAATCAAATTGCCAAGGAAAAATAGTTAAAAGCAACTCAAAAACTTAAACAAAAAGATGCCCGACAAACATTTCATAAATTATGCAACAAGACCCTTCAATAGCATCGAAACCAATACCTTGGGGTCATGATAAAAATACTAATGTTGCCGAAATCGAACATATTCATTGAATTCGAAAGGTTCTAAGTTAAACTAATATGCATTTAGGGCATTTTGGAAAAGATGGACAAAAGTAGTTATAGGGCGGTTTTGACCTAGTAAATGAAGTTGGGGTCGAAAGGGGTCGAAGGGGCCTGATGATACGAAAGATTAATTAAGGAAAATGGGTTGTAATCGAAACAAAGAGTTTCGACTAAGTCGAAACATTTTCTATCGAAGGAGTTCCTATTCTCTACTTAATAGCATAACCTTTTGACAAGGATGATCTAATCAGCATTGCAACACCTTTCGACCCACCGAAAGGGTTAAGTAAGCAAAATCAATGTTGCCACCTCAATCTCGTTCTAAGGGATAGAAAAGTCATCTTGTGGTGCCAATTTTTCATCCTTACGTTTGAAACTTCCGAGCAAAGAAAATGTGCTTCATCATCTCTCCAAACCCGATTGCAAATCCAGGTTTTCCAAAATTTATTAAAGTGCAAATAAATATAATCTGTTAAGAAAACAAATTCAAACAGAAATCGATTTGTCTCGATTTCAAAAGTATAAAAATCATTATCAAATTGAAAACCCTGATTTACTAACGATGAACAAAAATAGTAAATTCTGGAATGAAAATCTAGACCCGATAAGGAGATGGATTCTAATATCATCCCCTGTCAATTTCAGAATCATAACCGAAAATAATTCGAAAAAATTCTTGAAACAAAAGTAAAAAAAGCTTCTCAGTAAATCAATTGAAATTTATCTTCAAAAAAATCGAGGTTCGAATAGCAAAACTAAGTTAAATCTAAAGTTACAGATTGGATTTGATTATTGTTTTGATTTCTAGAAGTAAATTGAACGTTTGAAATTTTTTGAAACAATTCTACTCGCATTTGGAATTTGGATTGTAGAAAAGTAAAAGAGGACAAAGAAGAATGGCGTACGTTATAAGAAAAGTCGTCCAAAGTCATCAGCCGCTAGATCAGATTTAAATGGACGGTCTAGATTCACGGGGGAAGACTAAAAGGCGGGAAGCTTCTAGGTTTGGACAAAGATGACTTAGAAAGTCAGGAGCATCACTTCGCAAGGGGAAGGGGCAAAATATTACTTAACCTTTCGATCAATTCGAGACCTCTTTAAGTAAAGAGAAAGAGAGAAGAACTCCGGTCAAAAATTTCGAAGGAGTCGAAGGAATGCTGCCATCAATGTTTGGAAGCTTCAAGACCTTTTAAAGGCATCATGAAGGTTTCTTCTATCAATATCCATATATTTCTTACCTTTCGAAGAAGATGAAGGAGTCAAAAGCATCCTTTCGCCCTCATTAACAATCCTTCGACTAGTTAAAGACCTCTCGATTAAGGTGAAGCCACACCTTTCGAAGACAATTAAGAATAGCTCTTTGAGCACACGCCAAAACCATCCGAAACCAATGGATTCGCCCTCATTCAGACTGCTAGAAAGCAAGCATTATCTGAAGCAACCTCTTCAAAAGCTATAGTAAGCCTTTCAAATTGGTCTAAACCAATGTGGTCCAGGAAGGGTTCTACATGAGATCAGAAACAAGAGCATAGGCATAACCAACATCATCAAAACCAATTAGTAGAGGCAATCGGTAGAGTTAGAAGCACTTGCAAGATAACTCAAAGAAGAGGAGTGCCACCATACCTTTCGATAAAGGCGGCAACATACTTAAGTCTCTCAGCAGCCACCTTTCGACCCAGTCAAAAGCATTAGGGTTGAAAGGTGCTAAGCCACATCTATAAATAAGACCCAAGGGGTCACATTTTGGGGAATCCATGGGTCATGTATTGGGGAATCCGAGGGTCACGTTTTAGGGGATCCGGTTCCTCTCATTCTTAACCTTTATATTATGAAGTAAAGTCTTGTAACCCTAATTTCTAAATCGATTTGGGAGTTTAGAGAAATAAATTCTTTTAGCTGGAAAAAAAGAGTCTTGTATACTTTAATCTACTTTATTATTTCATTAAAGCTTTGTTAGTTTCACCTTGTGTGTTTCAGGTTTTACCATTATCGAAAGGTTGTTATTGACAAAGTCGAAACCGCTTCAAGTTCTAAAAACTTCTGTAACCAACTCAAAGCCATTTTCTCTTTGAGCTGAAGCCTTCGACAAGGTCAAAGCCCATCCTCTAGACATATAGGTCTAAAATTACCGATTCAAAACCAAGAAGAGTATATCCATAGCTTTCGAATAGATCGAAGCCCCCCACGTAGGATCCAAATCCAAAGCCTTAACTACTCTAAGTCCTAAAGCTCTCGACCAGGTCGGAACCTAGACCAACTTTCCTGGACCAAGTTTTATCATCAAGATCACCTCGCATTCGACAAAGTCAAAACCTTTATATTAGATTCTTGGGATAAGTCCTAGCAATACAACTCTCAAGGCTTCCGACAAGGTCGTAAACCTTTCAAAGAAAAAATTTCTAATATATTTGTATCAACTCGAAAGGAAGACCTTCAAAAGGAGGACCAATTCATCCCAGCAGAGTCGAAAGGTCAACAAGCATGGAATCTAACCCTTTCGACATAGTCGAAAGATTTGGCGGTATAATTACTACTTGTTAAAGCCTAATCCAAAGACAATTCCAAGGGGATTCAAACCATATTTTCCGCACTACTTGTATAAAGGATAGTTCACATTTCTTAGCATAATTTTAGGGTGTTGACAAGAAATCTTGTTAACAATATTTATTAGATCATAATATATTTTTATGAATAATAACGGGACCCATTTTCATACATACATATGTATGTATGTATGTATGTATGTATGTATGTATTGTATACGTAACATAATGAAAATTTATTATAAATTTTATCATATTAAAATATATGTATATTAATTAATTAGTGGAAATATAATAACATATTATTAAAATATTTTCAAAAATCATGATTCAAATTTTAATTTTCAAAAAATCTTGCAAGATATTTTAAGGTTTGGAAACTCTGTTACAATCTTTCCCAATCAAAATTTATTTTTTAATAATTAAATAATTTAAAATGTGTATTATAATGATTTTTAAATTCTCAGTTTTTGGCCGAGAGTTTATGCCATGATTATACAATTTTAAAAAAATTTAAAAATAATTTTCGAAACATATTTTATTTTATATAAATTAATTAAATAATATTTTAATTTAAATAATAATCAGTAATTATTTAAAAATATTTTATAGTTATTGAAATTATAAATATAGTAAATATAGGTATATAAAATATATGCTCAATTATTATCATGTAACGACGATAAAAATAAATATAAATCATATAATTATAATTAAATGACATATTTGTACATTAATAAAATAATAATTGTTATGTACTAATATTTGGCTGTTCGTATCTGATTTAAATGTAAAAAAAATGTTTTATTGTTGAATGCATACATATAACAAATGAAGTATGTGACAACATCAACACATATAAGGATCGTCACCTCACTAATAATATAATAGTAAGATATTTATGTGTAATAAAATAATAGTCATAGTTTATAAGCAATATAATATGGAAACGATACGCCGAAACTAAAACCTCAAAGCACACCTAGTACTGATGAACTCACTCTCGTTTGAAAGCTTTTCGATTTGGCAGATTGTTAATCCTTAAACCATATTTATTTGAGTATAGGATACTACTTGTTTTGAATTGATTTGAGTTGGATTTACTTGATCTCCTGGGGGATGAAATAGGCCAGAAATGGAGGGGATAGCGGTAGCCTAAACTTTTTTATACTCAATTAGGTTTTGAAGAATTTTATAACATCCCCTTACTTGAAGGCCCAAAATTAATGGCTACGGATGCTGTAGCCATTTATAGTTATTAATCCTCGACAACCAAATACGGCGATAAAAAAATACATTGATACACAGAAACATAAGAACATAGAAAAAAATTAAACAACAAATGAACTCAAACATTCCATTTCAAAATATTCCAAATTGATTACATAATCCCATTTCGCAGACCATATTTAGATAACATATAATATTAACAAAATACGCGAGGGAGATATAAAGATGCCCCCTTGATGATCGGAGTATAGAATAAGGCACTAAAACAATTTGCCTTACAATCAAGAACATAGCGGAAATAATATAACTCTAACTACAAGCTTTCCTCCTGCATGATTTTGGAAGCTTATTCGTTTAAAAGAGTGCCTAAAATCCTTAAATCTCAACCTACTCAAAATTAATTGAGTACCTAAGAGTTTAAGGGGAAAACAAAAACTTCAAGTTAGATATAAAGCCTGGTATGAATAATAATCTAGCATCTCAAATCATTTGGATATCTAGTAAGACCATGCTACTTAAGGGAACGTGTTTTCCCTCGTTAGTATCCTAAAACATTTATAAAACCATATACCGTGCTTGGGCATCCATAACGGTTAGAAACATATTATTTCAAAATATTACGATGATATGCAAAATAAATCAAATCTGGATTAGTCATCCCCATTTACTATGACTATCTGTCTCAATTATTGTTTTAAGGGTTACTATAAGCCTTTTAAATATTCATGGACTGTCTGTCGCAAATTCGTAGTTTTTATGGGATTAACAAAAACCTATTGATAACTCCAATATCATTTTATATATCCTAGTTTTCATGGGCTAAATAAGATCCTATTGACATCTATCAATATCTTGATCTAGATATAGTTTCCATGGGCTAACTACAAACCTACTTCCCCCTACCAGTATCCAATCATAGTTTTCATGGGATGACTATGAACTTATTGGCCCTTACGAATATCATACAGTTTTTATGGACTTACTATAGACCTATTAGCTCCTGCCAATATATTTAATTAAGATTTTGACATCCATTAAGTTATATTCACTACTGGGTCAATCTGACTTGTTATTTTGCCATTTCTCCTAAAATACAGTTATAGGTTAATAACATTATGAATAAGTATATGAAGAAGTAAACATAACAAAAGGATAATACCATCACCTGTGGTTTATTATCCTTGAAATCCTCTTTGTATATATATCCTGGTTAAACTCTTAAACCTTTTAAATCAAGGAAAATTTCTTCATTTCAAAACTTTGTTTATTTATACCATGGTTATTACTTCAAATTGAGCTTGGGTTTATGCTTTGAGTTTAAAAAAACATCTCTTTCGAAACCCCTAGATAGCCTCCTTCAAAAGGAAAGACTTCATTTTTAATATGTAGTATACATACCTTTCGAAAGCTCATGTTTCATGTTGACGTTCGTACCTTTCGATGGTATCAAAATACTCTTTAAAACATAACCTTGAAACAAATAAAAGTACTCTGTCGAAAACATTGGATTTACTCTTTAAAACATTCTTTGGGTCGAAATCATTATATACGAAAGTATCTCTTTTGAAACCAATTACAAAGTTGTTTTAGGGAAAAGTTAATGGTGTCGGAACCATCTAATAAAAATTTGGAGGACAGAGTCGAAACCCCCCTTTCAACCCCAATACCTTCGAAACCCTCAACCTCTTAGTTTAAGGTAAAAATAAGGATAACCTTACAAAAGCATTACAGTCGAAAGGTAGCGTAGCGGTCAAGTTTCAGTTTGGTTAGAAACTTTCCTTTCGAAAGATTTTATTTAAAGGAAAAGAAAACCCTTCGAAAGCTAATACTTTAACAAGAAAACTTTCTTCGAAGAAATTATAAAACCCTTTCAAAAGCATATGTTTCGACTATGTCGAAAGCAGGGTTTTGACCCCATCGAAAGCTAACCTTTTGACCCCAAGGCTTCCGCCTTCCGTCCAATCCACTATGTACCATCTAGGTGATACCATTTATATTGGTTTCTACTATGCAGGCTTCGACCATGTAGGTTTCCATTATGATGGGGCAGCATCAAAGGAGTTGAAAGGTACTTAATATTTGAGGAGAAACACCTTTTTCTGAGGCTGAATTGTTGCAACTTTTAGTAATTTCTTTTTAATAACTTTCAAATCTGTAAACCATTGATTGGTTGCTATAAAAACTTTTCAACTACTTTACATTTGAAACTGCAGCATTTATATCAAATCCAAACTATAAAAATGTAAATTTTAAGCCCTTCCAAATACCAAAACTAATTATTTCAAAAAAGTCCTTTTAAAATAATTTATTTTCCCCAGTAAATCAATTGGGAAAAATCCCCAAAAATCATAGAAATTCGATTTCAATGTGTAATTAAACATATTAAAAATTTAGACCCAATTTATTCTTGAAATATTCAAAATAAATTCTAAACCCGATCACATCATATTACATCAAAAATTTATAATAAAATTTCCATAGCTTGGAAAATTCCAAAAATTAAAACCATCTCCAAAATCATGATTTACCTAACATAAAAAATTTCCATGGCATTTTAAAACAACAGCCCATGGTTTTACCCCTAAAACAATATGAACTTTGTATGTAAATAAATGATTTGAATCAAACAATCCATAACTCTACCATATCATCATCCAAAATATCATAGAAATGAAATAAACATTTAAATCCGAAATCATACGATTATTGAAACTAAAAAGAAATAGAATAAATTATTATTCACCTTAAACTTGATAAAGAATTTGATATTTGTTGTTGATTAATCCTTCCTACCTTTGATCGCTTTAGATTAAAATTTATTCTTTTCCTTCCTTGGTAATGGCCGATTTTTAGGGTTTTGCGTTTATTTTAAATTTGAGAAAAATGGACATGAATAGGCAAGGGTAAGGAGTGTATAGCCATGTATAATAAATTGGCTAATTTACTAATATGCCAATGTGTAAGTTAATTAACCTTTAAATCAATTTAAAGCCCATTTACTTTGTTAATAAGCATGTCCCTATGTAACTTATTCAAATCTTAATATGTTTAACTTCATTATTCTATTTAATTTATCTAATTAAATTTCCTGAAGAATGTTATTAAAAATTAGGGATGTTACAGGCCCTCCTTAAAGAAATTCATATTTGAAATTCAGTAAGGACTAAATACTAAACATAGAAATCATTTGTAACAATTCCTAACAGTCATACCAGTCTAACTACCTAGCAACTATCTATAGAAATCTAATATAGACATACCCTCATAGAAAATCAGGATACTTATCCTTAGTTCTTCTCGTTGTCGCTCCACTGAACTTTTACAAACCTCACTGCCTTGTTTCTTAATCTTTTCTCATCTCTAGCTACAGTCCAAACTAGTTGCCTAACAATATCAAATTAGGTTCTACACTAAATCATCCAACCCTATCGAAGGAATAGTAGTCTTTGGATCATGCACATACTTACGAAGATGAGACGAATGAAATACATTACGAACACCTATCGTACAGCTTGATAACCCTGCTCTATATGCGAGCTTTCCAATCATCTCTATAATCTAGAATGGACCAACATATCTCGAGGCTAACTTGCCGGAATTTCCAAATCACACCACACTCCTCATAGGTGATACCTTAATGAAAACCTTATCTCCAACGAGAATTCTAGATCTTTACGTCTTTTATCCGTGTAATACTTATATTTGGACTGAGCTTTCTTCATCCTTCCTTGGATTAACTCAATCCTCTCTAACATCTCTTTAACTAAATCCGGACCTAAGAGTAATCTGTCTCAAGTCTACAACCAACTACGAATGATTTGCATGGCCTTCCATATAAAGCTTCAAACGTGCCATTTCAATACTAGCCTAGTAACTATTATTATAGGAAAATTAAATCAAATGTAGATGATCCTCCCAAGATCCGCCAGTCCGATATATAAGCTCCCAATAAATCTTCGAGTACTTAATTAACCCTCTCTGTCAACCCATCTATCTGTTGATGATATGAAGTACTCATATTAAGCTTGGTACCCATAACTCTCTGTAGATTTTTCCAGAATTCACTAGTATACAAAGCATCTCTATCACCGATTATACCACTAAGAACTTTATGCAGTCTGACTATGTTCTTCAGGAACAACTTAGCTAAAACAGATGTCGTCCTGGTTGGCTTAACTGTAATGATATGGGCACTCTTGATCAATCTACACTATAACACATATACTTTCATTATCTATTTGACCTTGGCAAACCGTCTACAAAATCCGTCAATATCAAATTCCGTTTCCAAACTGGAATATCGAAAGGCTGAAGCAATCCACTAGGCTTTTGATGTTCAGCTTTCACTTATTGACAATTTGTACACTGCCTAACGCACAAAACAACTTCCCTCTTCATGCCTTTCCAATAAAAGCTTCTCTTTATATCCTAATACATCTGGGTTCCTCCAGGATGAATCGTAAACTTGGATTGATGACATTCTCCAAGAAACTTCCTTTCTCAAGTCCTCCACATTCGAAACACACAACCATCCCTTCTTTCTTAATTATCCTTTCTGGTAAAGACTAGAATCCTTTAAATCATCGGTCTCTATTCCAAACTTAAGTCCTCTGATGCTTTTAGCTAATGCTAGATCCTCCTTCTGCTTTGAAGAAATTCTCTCAATCAATATTGGTTAGACTTCTGAACAAGATAGCCCACCGGAACATTGATTAGACCCATGGTTGATCTTAACTGCATACAACAATTGGATAAAGATTCCAAATCTTTCCACTTCGCCAACATAGCTAACACCAAATTCTAATGTTTTCTGCTGAGAGCATCCACTGCCCTATCACCTTTCTATGGTGTGTACTCTATACCAAAATCAGAAGCTTCTAAAAACTCCAACCACCTCTATTGTCTCATATTCAACTCCTTCTGAGAGGATAAATGCCATAAATATTTATGATCAGATTAAACTCAAACCTCTCCCATAAGAGAAAATGTCGCCAAATTTTTAATGCGAAGATCACTGCTGCCAACCCGAAATCACGAGTAGGATACCTTAATTCATGCGGTCTAAGTCGCTTGGATGCATAAACAATAACCTAACCATTCTGAGGAAGCAAAGCCAGTTTTGAAAGAGTTTGAGGATGTATTTCCAGAGGAGTTGCCTAAGGAGTTACCGCCATTGAGAGGCATTCAACATCAAATTGAACTTGTTCCGGGAGCAGTGTTACCACATCGACCACATTACCGAATGGGTCCGAAGGAACATGAGGAGTTACGAAGGCAGGTGGAAGAGTTACTTGAGCAGGGACGTGTTCAGGAAAGCTTGAGTCCTTGTGCTGTGCCAGCGTTGTTGGTGCCGAAGAAGGATGGAACATGGAGAATGTGTACAGATAGTAGAGCTCTGAACAAGATTACTGTTCGCTACAGATTTCCTATACCGAGGTTGGATGATTTGTTAGACCAGTTGAGCGGGGCAACTATATTTTCGAAGATTGATTTGAAGAGTGGTTATCACCAAATTCGAATTAGACCGGGAGACGAATGGAAGACCGCATTCAAGACGAGGGAAGGTTTATATGAATGGCTGGTTATGCCGTTTGGTTTATCAAATGCACCTAGTACATTCATGCGGGTGATGAATCAAATCTTTAGACCATTCATTGGGAAGTTCATGGTGGTTTATTTCGATGATATTCTGATATATAGCAGGAGTATAGAGGAGCATGTTCTACATTTGAGGAAAGTGTTGATTATTCTTCGTGAAGAACAATTTTATGCTGCTACGAAGAAATGTGTGTTTATGACAAGAAGTGTTTTATTTCTGGGTTATGTTGTTTCAGGAGAAGGTATTCAAGTTGATCAGAATAAAGTTGAAGCAGTCAGGAATTGGCCACAGCCAAAGACAATTACGGAAGTGAGAAGTTTTCATGGGCTAGCGTCATTCTACCGGAGATTCATTCCACACTTCAGTAGCGTGATGGCTCCAGTTACTGATTACATGAAGGGAAAGCAGTTTGTATGGTCAGAGGAAGCGGGAGTTGCTTTTGAACGAATCAAAGAACTGTTGACGACAGCGCCAATTCTTGTTTTACCTAATTTTCAGTTGTTGTTTGAGCTACACACTGATGCATCGAAGATTGGGATTGGAGGAGTGTTGAGTCAGCAGGGGAGACCTACTGCATATTTCAGTGAAAAGTTATCAGGGGCAAATATGAGATACAATACATATGACGTTGAATTTTACGTTGTTGTGCAAACTGTTAAGCATTGGAGACACTACCTGTTTCAGAAAGAATTTGTTATATACACTGATCATGAGGCGTTGAAGCATTTACAGGGGCAGGATAAGATTTCAGCAAGACATGCATCGTGGATTGCATATTTACAGCAGTTTACCTTTGTTGTTAAGCACAAATCGGGGGTGACGAACCGTGTGGCTGATGCTTTGAGTAGGCGGAGTCATTTGCTGACAACATTGAAAGTTGAAGTGACGGGGTTTGAATTACTGCCAGGGATGATTGAAGAAGATCCTTACTTTGTGAAATATGTTGAAAAAGTGAAGGATGGGAGTACCAATGAATTTATGTTGGTTGATGGATTCTTGTTTAAAGGAAATCAGTTATGTATTCCAGAGGGCAGCTTGAGGATGAAAATTATCAAGGAGTGGCATGAAGAAGGCCATGTGGGCCGTGATCGTACTGTGCAATTGATTTCACAATCTTATTTTTGGCCGTCGATGAGAAAAGAAGTTGAAAGATTTGTGGAGAGATGCCATATTTGCCAGGTTTCAAAGGGAACAGCGACGAATGAAGGGTTGTATATGCCATTACCTGCACCGTCTAAGCCATGGGTTGATATCAGCATGGATTTCGTTTTGGGTTTGCCTAGAACTCAAAGGGGAAATGATTCGATATTTGTTGTAGTAGACAGATTTTCGAAGATGGCACATTTTATTGCCTGCAAGAAGACAGCGGATGCAGTTCGAGTGGCACAATTATTCTTTAAGGAGGTGTATCGATTGCATGGTTTACCAGAATCTATTGTTTCTGATCGGGATACTCGTTTTCTGAGTCACTTTTGGTTAAGTTTGTGGAAGATGGTGGGAACGAAGCTGAAATTTAGTAGTGCTTATCATCCGCAAACTGATGGACAGACAGAAGCTGTAAACAGGTCATTGGGAAATTTGTTGCGATGTCTTGTATAGGATAATTTGAGAAGTTGGGACATGAAATTATGCCAAGCAGAATTTGCTCATAATCATGCCATGAATCGCAGTACGGGATTCAGTCCATTTCAGATTGTATATTCAAATTTACCAAGGGGGCCGTTGGATTTAGCAGTGGTACCACAACCGAAGGGGACAGTTAAACGAGCTGTTGATTTTGTTGATGAATTAACTGAATGTCATAAGATCGTTCAGGAACGATTGGAAAAGTCAAATGAGAAATATAAGAAATTTGCAGATTTGAAACGACGAAATGTTGAATTTAACAAAGGCGATTTGGTGTATGCTGTGTTGACGAAGGATCGTTTTCCAGTGGGCGCTTATAATAAGCTGAAAGCCAGAAAAATTGGCCCAGTTGAAGTTTTGAAGAAAATCAATGAGAATGCTTATCGATTAAAGCTACCAGATGATGTTTATACTTCTGATGTTTTTAACGTCAAACATTTAATTCCATATCATGGAGGTGAGATTGTTGAGAAAGAATTTACAAATTCGAGGTCGAATTTTTCTCAACCAGGGGAGGATGATGTAGCACGATCTAAAGGAGTTTCGGGTTTAACCCGTAAGGCGCGCACGACTCAGGTGAAGGAGTCATATGGGAAAATGGCGACTCTTAACAGCTTAAGTCGTTCGTGCTTGATGAGTCGCACACGACTCAACGGTTCATCCATAAGTCGTTTACGACTTAACATGAAGGAGGATAAAGTTTCAGCAAGTAAAGATCTTGAGTCAGAGGAAGGGCACGAGTTACGACTCAATGGGAGTTTCAATAGTTCTGGATTGATGAGTCGTACACGACCTAACTACATGGCTATGAGTCGTCCACGACTCATCGAGAAGCAAAAGGGAATTCCAGTAATTGAAGGTCATAAATCGGGGACGGGATACGACCTAAGTGATGAGTCGTTGTGTGATGAGTCGTAAGTTGTGACAGGGTGTTGTAAACTGTTTGTTGTGTTGAGACGTGTACTATAATTGAGTCTGTACAAGATTGAGTCATTTGTTATGATAAGTCGTGAGTCAAGGTAGCTGATGAGTCGTGAAGTTTGTTAAGTTGCTGGGTTTTAAGCTGTGTGTTTTTGAGTCGTGAGTCATAGGTCGTTGCCGACCCAGAATGAGTCGTAAGTCGCAAACGACTCAAGGACCAGGGTTGTAAACTTCTATAAATACGCGTGTGTTGTACATTTTTAAGGGGGGTTGATTTTGGGAATAAAATTTCTTGTTGATTGCTGTGTGCTTTCTTCTAAAATTGGTAGTTGAGTGTAATCTCCTATCTCCTCTTTCGGTTAATCGAGTGCGCTCGATTCAACGATCGTAGAAGCCGATTCACGGAATCTAGTGCGCTAGATCAACGTGCGAAGAATCGTATATCTTTGAACACGGTATAGTGCGCTATCAACGTGTTTGAGATAGCTAGAATTCGGTATCTTCGGATCAACGAATTTGGGCATTTTGGTATTCATCAATCCACCGATTACTACTTTCACCGATTGAAGTTTGTTTTGAAATATCCGCTGCGTCAGTTGTGCATCAAAAGTAGACGGATGCTTCAAGGATTCTCATCAAGGACGTATGACCAACGTGCTTGATAGAAATTCTTAAAACATTTAAACGAGACAATAGAGCATATTCTTTTATTAAAATAAGCATTTTGGAAAAACATACTTTTAGAAATATGTTAAATCAAGAAGGAATGAAAACATTTTAAAACTAGTGTGGTTTAAAATGAAATGATATTTGGATATACATACAAAGATACATAACTATAATTATATATTAAGGTAATTGAAATACAAGGGTGTTTTTGTAATATAGAAAGAATAGAAATAGCAAAAATAATAAATAATATTTAGAAATCATTTTCTATATGAAAGGGTATACTATTGGATTTCTAAATTATATATTCTAATAAGGAAAATATTTTGAGAGCTTTGGTTCTATAATATAGGCAAGTACTAAAAATTGAATTAGTGTAACCAATTCGTCTAAATACTCTCGAGTAATGCTTCACCAAATGTAGTATAACTCATTGAAATGAATATTTAGAGGAACTTACTAACCCATTAGTGAATACTCGAATTTCACTAGGTAGTATGAGATCCTTAGTCAAATTCTTGTAATTGCTTTATAGGAGGTATTTATCACTTTAGTACTTTCTTTCGGTGTTCGATGGGACCGATAAATCCTTAAGGGAAGATAGTTTAGGTTTTCCAGTGTTATCTGTAATATATGAGATCTACTAGCTTCTAGTGAATATTTGAATTTCACCAAGCGGCATGTCGCATTTTGGTTAAATTCTATGATTACTGAAAGCGATAGTATTTGGCACTTTAGAGTATATTTCCTTTTGGTCTTCGACCGAGAGCCGATAGATCCTTAAGGGGTATGCTTTGGATAGGCTTTGAAAGATCATTATAATCTATTTAAAAACACTCAAGTGTAAATCCTTAAATAGCCAAATCAACATGAGCTAAAGAGAAGCATGATTCTTTTATTTAAAATCAATTGAAGACAAATTCTGAATGCTTAAGCTTAGGTTAAATGACATATGAGTTAAAGTGACATTTCTAATTATATTTGAAATAACAATTTATGGAAATGGATTTATGATTTATTTATCTCTTGGATATTAATTAAAATATTAAGAGGAAATTGAATACACTCCTGAGAAGAGGTTGGTGAATTGAATTTGTAGGATATATATATCAGAGATTTGGAAATACCTTTGGGTATTTTAAAAGATGATAAATTATAAATTATTTTCGGATGGGAAAATGAAATTTTGGAGACTTGATTATTGTATTAATTTCCTGACAAGCTGATTCCTTTATTTTATCAACAAAAGAAAATGAAAAATTTAATTAGTAAATCCTTGAAAAGGATAGGATCCTATTGATTTATGTATACATTATGCAATAAAGGTGAAGTGCATAGGTAAAACCAATGGTTGCACAATAAAGGCTTTAACTACAAAAACACTTTTGGAAACTCTTCAAGTTTTCAAAACTTAACACCAATTGTTGAAATAAATAAAGAAAGCTTCTTTATTTGGGAAATAATTATTTATCAAAGAAAAATAATTTGGGATTTCTTTAGTATGAAACTTGTACTGTAAGACTATAAAGGAAATTTAGTTAAGTAACATGGATACTTAGAACTGGTATATAATTTAAGACTTTCAAATTAGAACCCAATTAAGAGTTCTAGTTGTTATAGAAATGAGTAAGAGACGAGTTTAAACAGAAAATAATTGATAATTAGGTGTTTTTGTGAATTTTGAAATTTAAAAACCCCGTTGGGAATGAATTTCATTATGAGATAAATTTATATTCATAAATATTGAAATTTATATGAGAAGAAATCCTAGAATTAATGTAAAACTCTTGAATATGATTAATTTAGCAAGTCGCTTAGAACATTAAGAATGTTAAGTATTTTAAACAAAAAGTTCCTAGTGGTTTGAGCGTAGATAAGATCCTAGAAATCTACCTTGCGGTTAGGTTCGTAACTTTGATGGCGCTAGGAGGATTATATCTACCTTGATTGAATTTTCCTATCATCGATGGTTTCTATCCATTATTGGCATGGCTCCTTTCGAGACTTTATTTAAGTGGCCATATCAGTTACTCTCTTATTAGCTTGGTTCTGGGAAAGAAATTGATCTTAAGTCCCGACTCTATTCGTGAATCTTTTAAAAAGATTCTGGAATTTTCTATCAGAGATTAAATTTGTGTTCACGTTTCTTCCTTGTTGTATGACTTGTGTTTTGGTCAATTTGGAATAATAACTCTTTGATATATGGGGCCTCACAAGACCATTGAGTGCAGTGCCTTGTTGCTTATTGAATTTCTTCCAGTGCAGTTCTCTAGCATTCGTGGTGTCCTTCTTGTGTTTCAGATTTGGAAACACTTCAGAAATTATGATTCTATTCTTTGGCATCAAACCCTTATTGCACTTATGACCTTACAAAAATATAATTTATGAGCACGGCTTAATTGTTTTTTTCCTTGGAGGTGTAATGTCTTTGAGATATAGACGTTTCGCTTATGTAAGTCCTATGTCCTGATGAGCCTATGGATTGTTCTCGTGGAACAAGAGAGTTCATTGAGCGAATGCATCATGTGTAGTTTCTTGGGTTCATTTGTGATAAGTCTCTTGTTTTGAGTTGTCTCTCGTTCATAACTCAATTTCCTTTGATAAAATACATTCTTTGTAATTTGTTATAGATTTTTCACTTAAAGAAATTACGGGGATGCAATTTTTGTAAGGGAGAGTCTGTAACAACCCTGGTCTAGATTACCTATAATTAAATCTTAGATATGATTTGAAATTATCTTAATCAATTTTAAGATAAATTTGGGAAATTTCATTAGTTATAATTTCCAAACAAAAATGGCTTTCTAGATGGAAATAAATAAATTGGGAAAAGTTTATCAAATATCAAAATTGTATAATTTTGCTTCTTATATTTGATAATATAAGAATAATCTTGGGAAAGATAAGTGTTTATAAAACAATATGGAAATACTTTGGAAATGTAAATGTGAATTTTTCTAAGGTTTATTCACTTATTTATTTTAAATGGAGATTTATGATAAATACTTTCTATTTAAAATTATTATAATAAATGTTGTAACTTTAATAAAATACTAATATTGAGATTCATTATTTAAAGTGATATTTTTATAATTAATAGTTTATTATATTAGAAATAATGTGAATAACTTTTAATTTCAAAAGTTATGTTTAATTTTACAAAATATCTCAGTGTTGATAGAAATGAGAACTTTAGCATATTGGTGCTTTGTAAAATTGGAGAAATTAATTTATAGTTTTATAAAACATTGTTTATGCTTAGTACAAATTGGTGTTACATAAGGAATAAAACAAAATAAGATTAGTAATACTTCTCCTAAAATTTGTAAGACCTTGATATTGGGCTCATACTCATACCCTCTTGGCCCATGGAACAAATAAGAAACAAGTGCATACACTTGTTTCTCATTTCTCATTATTAGCTCCTAAAAATCTGAAACAGACCCTTGCTAATTGCAGACCCTTGCTAATTGCAAACCTTAGAAATCTAATTAGCCCCAATCAAATCTAAAACATAGGGTTTTGTTTGATAATTAAAGAATTGAGGCCAGGTTAATCTCAATTATTCTCTTTGCATCTAATACAGTTGTTAACTTCAGGTTGCATCATAGTTAGTAAATTCTTTTGCATAAATTCTAGAATTAAGTATAGGTTATTATCAAAAGGATCTACCTAAGGTGAATCCGGATTTTAATCATCAAATCAAGCTTAATTAGGTGAGTTTCACTCATACTTCTACTTTATAGATGGATGCGTTTGGTTGTTTGTTTGATTGAATGAATCTATTATTGACATGATCTCAATCTCTTGTGTTGCTTGCATTTTTGCTATGTAATTCTCTTTTTGCTAAAAGCCCACATCATATAATTATGATTTGCATCCAATTGTACATGTTTGAATGCTTTCTTGAATGTTAATTCAGTGCATTTGAGGTTAAGGCAAAAATCAACGAAGAAACCACCGCCAACTGGCAATCGGTGCACCACCGACGATGCCTAGGGCTCAACCCAGGTGTGCTAACCAGCGCACCTGTCATAATGATTGGATCATTGATCATAACCTGGCAGACACACGGGTCATGATGTTTTGGGTTCGTTTGTTCCCATTTGCCCCTTCATTCGCTCGTTTTATCGCTCGAACCTAATTGCTTGATTTTGGTGCTGTTTTCTATGCCGATTTCAACATAATTTATGGATTTTGATTTATGAATTTGAGAACTCATTTTGAAGTTATTATACCATAGAAATGTTCTATGGGTTCATGGAGAATATACATAAGTTTTCTAGCACAATTTTAATCGGAATTTGAAAATGGCTGGTTTCCAAATTAAAGTGATTTATCCAAATCCCTTTTAGTACAACTTATTTTCTATTTATATACATATTTTATTATTTATATAAGGATAATGTGTAACATCCGTCCCCTATAACCATGCCATCCAAGAGCAATACTAAGTATTACTGTCGGAAAGCATGGAGAGTGAGAGTCGATAGAGCTAAATGATGTACTCACTCCCTTGAACTAAAACTGGCATGAAAATGTTTAAGAGTTTTAAACTTACCATTCGTGCTTAGTCTCGGTTCAAAGCAATGGTACAAAATAATTTTTCCCATGTTACACGATACAGAATATTGTAGAACATAAACTCAGCACAATAATAACAGCAGAATACATAATTCATATCATAACAGTACCGTCCATAATACATAGTCCATACTACATGACACCACTTCCAAAACACATAATAGCATACATACCATACTAAATTACTAACAACAACTAAGTCCAAAGATTCATAGTCCAAAACCCCAAAATATAGAAAAAGAATAAAAGTGCTGCTATAGTCCATGCAAATTTAACCTGCCAACAAATCCTCAGGCTGACCCGAGGATTATAAAAACAAATCACACAGGTCGGACTATTTCTAGTATGAGTGAAATGAAATCTATGGAAAATAAACAACCCAATCAACGAAAAGAAAAAAGACGCCACATGTACAAGTCGACATGGGGCATAGGTGTGTGCGCACTATATATGGAAAAAATCAAGTTTCATAAGCATCTCATTATAAATAAGTAATGATTTTATGCAAATGTATCGTATGTAACTCAACACGATACAAACTCTAATTATCATATGGAAAGCAATATGATAATAAATAAGCTCGTGCACACGTTCTCAAAAAATACTGGATTTTCCAAATTAACTTTCGCATTTTCCATTATTATAAAAAATGTAATAAGATGAAAAATTGAATTATGGGAATTGTGAGATAAATATAACCTGAGTCATAAAATATACCAACTAAACAGACGCTAGTATTGTAAAATCACAGTGGTAGAGCTCGAGCCATGCAAAGACGTCATCACCGTAACCTACTCATAACGCCATAACACACCTAGCGATCAATCCAGGATAACCAAGACAGTCTAAAACAAAGGCCTTGTGCTACCCGTTTATGAAACTACACGTAGGACCCCCACCCTCCCTCCATCATTGTTCGTGACCTGTCAATCGAAAATCCTGATCGAAAAATAGGATTAGCCTAATGTAGCAGACTGTTGACCTTTGGTGATAAAGGAGAAAATGGAATACCACCGATTTAGATAGCGATCCTGAATCAGACCAGCCAAGATGAAGTTTTGGCTCATTCGTGCAACAGAGTCCAATCTATCTCGACCCAACAATCAAAAGGATTTTTAAGTTTTATTATATAAAAACACGCCATAAAATCCAATGTGTTTATAACTTCAAAGCACTTTTAAAATTAAAATCAGTAATGACAACATCCTCCAAAAATCCATTGATAAACCCAATATAATATTCAGAAAGCAAATAAAATTTAGCAAAATAATTGTCCATAGAAAGAAAAATAGTTACGTCTCTATTTCGCATTGATACACAAGTATCCTATAATACTTATGTATCAAATTAAACATAAAACTTTATTTATTGCATTAAAATTAATTTAGTTTAAAAAAAATTATTAAGCTTTTTTTTCCTTTTTAAGTGATATAAAGAACTTTGCTTCCAAAAGTTAAAAAAATTGATTTCTTACTTCAAAGATTTGGAGCTCGAGTTTAAAAGGAAATATTCTACTTTTCAAAAAAAAAGGTTTGATTTAATGTTTTTCAGCTGGACAAGGCTGCACAGTGCAGCCTCATCTGGGCTGCACCTGTGCAGCCTATCTTGGCTGCATAGCGCAGCCCCAACATGGGCCGTTGTGCAGCCCTGAGCTGGGCTGTAGTGCAGCCTGGTTGAGCTGCACTGTGGCTGCATTTTTGCATTGCAGCTGCAGCTGCTCTCCTTTATTTTGCAGCAAATTCTTTTCAGCAAATTCCTTTTTTTAATAATCTTTGTATATTGTTTTTTTTCAAGAAAATCTTAGTATTGCTTGCTTTTGAGGAATTTAACATGCAATTGGCATGCATTAACAAATATACATCATGTAACCAACCTTCATCTTTTCTTACTCATTCTTTTTTTCCTCTTCAACCATAACAACTAATTCCTTCAACATCAAATTTAATCCTAACATTCCAATTAAATTTCTACAAGCTAACCATTCCATTAAACAAACATAAAATAGGGGAAGGCGCAAACAACTAATTATGTTCAAAGGTTTCGTCTTTATTTTTACATGCATCCACAATCATGAAACAAAATAAAGAAAAGTTAAAACTTCACTCACTTAAAACGCCAAATTACAAACTTCAAGCTCTAAATCAAGCAGCTCTTCGATTGTTTTCTTTTTCCCATCTCAATTGCCTAAGAATTGGGAATTTTCTCTTCTAATTTTATGATTGCAAAGTTGGATTTGTGTTTAATCGAGAGAATTATGTTTTTAGGTTTCTCCCTTTCTTTTTTTTATATCTGTTGTTTTTGTGTACATACATTAAGAAGGAGAAAGAACGAAATGGGCTGGGTTTTGTACTTGAGGCCCCTTTCTAGAAATCACTTAGGAAAAATCTTTATTTCCTTTTTTTAAATCAAACATAATGATTACTCTTTGTCCTTTATATAGATATTTTCACTTTTATTCATATTAAAATTGTTTCTAGAGCTTTCTTACATAATACCCTAAAAAATGATTTTTCTTTTTTTCTTTTATGTATAATATGTAAATTAATATGAAATCTTATTTTTATTTTAATTTAACACACCTTTTATATTTCATTAATTGTTTTTTTTCTTTAATGAAATTCTTTCTTTTCCCATTTATGCTTAATATGCAAACCACATAAAAAACATATTTCCCATTTAAACTTTTCACACATAAAACATATTTTATCTCATATCATTAACATCATTCTTTCATAGAAAATCATTCTCAATTCTAAACTTTTCAAATAATTTAACTTAAAAAGTAGTTCATTTATTAAAATAAATTGTATTACCACTAAAAGACACGTAATTTATAATGCGAAATAAAAGTTAATGAATCTATTACCATTTATTTTCCTCTCGACTATATTAATATTATATTTCCATTTAACTTTGTTTTATTTCCATTTATTATTTCATTTTTTCCAAAAAAATTATTTAAATAATTATTATTACCAAATTAGTTATCAATTTATTAGTTGATTCACAATTTAGTATCCTAAAAGTCGGGTTGTTGGTTTTATATTGAGATTGGATAGTATTCCAAATACTTCTATTTATACTTATGCATAAAGAGATTTTGCAAAGGCTTTCCAATGTCTATGTGTGTATATGTGTATAAAAGCTTATTAACAATGTCTAAATATACTTATGAATGTAAAAGTTTAATAAACTTATTTTTCTTGTGTAAATATTAGCTTATAAACCAATATATAGTTTTAAGAAGGTTTTTCAAAGACTAATACTTTTATAAAATTGCACGACCTCTATCGAATGAGGAATTGATTAAATGTATTAATAAAATGAGTGATATGGAATGCTCGCGTTTAATTTTTCGGTCAATTCCTAGACTTGTTTGATTGAGCCATTTATACACATAAGTGGAGTTTACTAACCTATTATAAACGTTTCAATCAACCCATGTGGTATGGGATACTCGGTTGTTATTTATTAGGTTACTATTTGGGGGTATATGACACTTAATTTGATTACTATTTGGGTATATGACACTTATCGATGAGTTCTTAACTTGCCCTTGGAATTTATAGGTGTTCTCCTATCTTTGATTTTATAAGTTTATAATTGTCTTTGAGTTTTTATAATTCTTGTGCCTATCTTGTAGTTTATAGGAGTTATTCCTAAGTTGGACTTCGTAGGTCTTGCAACTATGAGTTTTATAGGCTCTCGCTTATCTTGGAGTTTATAGACATACGTCTATCTTGGAGTTACATGCACGTGTGTGAATTTATTCATCAATCTTAGAGTTTGATGCCATTTTCCCCTTTTATGAGATTTTTGGATTTCTATTTGTGATTTTTGGATTTTATGTTATTTGCATTATCATTAAATAGTTTTGGGGATTTTGATTGTAGAACCTATCTTGAATTTGATATTTAGTGATTTCATTCTTGTAGTTTTGAAGTATACTTGATATTTGTCGATACATAACTTGATGACTTTATTTGAGTTTTAGTTCATTGTATCTATCATTTATCTTGCTAACCTTTTCATTATAATCTAGACTGACCCATTTATCATTTTATAATACTCTGATCAGACTTAGAAATTTCAGATGTTTCTGTAGTTATAAAGAGGATACATTCCAATAATATTTTTATCATTCATCTTATCTTCATCTCATATATGTATATATTCATGTACTCTTCTATCTTATATTGTACCAAGATTTTTTTATGTGCATATTCAGTTTTGGAAATGTAGAACAAATGAATTATATGGATCGTTTTGACCATAGTTATGTATTTGATATTATATATCTATTCGATTTGATCAGCTTGTATCTATATTTATTCCACTGTGTGTACTCTATGGTCTGTGATTCTATGATTTGTATTTATTGTATATTATTCTCGATTATTATTATAGGCGGTGTAATTTTGTTTTAAGCCTAGATTGCATACGTTAATTCAACTTGAGGAGAAAAAATACACAACACCTAAATCAACATATCGATGCTTGCTTAAAGTAAAATTCACGGATGGTCTCCCCTAACCAGCCATATTCTCTATAATAGTAGATGGTATTACTTTGTAATTTCCTTCATTGGCGTCGATCTCAAGGTGCGTCATCATAATGAGACTTTATATGAAATGTGCGAAGGGAGGTGCATCGATTGAATAAAGAACTTGAAAGGTAATTGAGGAGCATAACAAATTATCTAATAAGTTTAAGCGCCTATCTGTTTATGTTGCATGGTTAAGGAACTTTAAAGAGAAACAAGTAGCCCCATTACTGAAGAAGTCTCGCTTCATCAAGAGAGTCATAAGAGAAAACGCTAAGTTAACTACCCTCTTCTGGATGCTTATTGCTGATAGGGATACTTTGGTGGAGTTCCTCTATAAAGTTAACTCTAGAAATGTTCTTACTGATTTTCATTATTAAGGGAAAAGAATGGAGATTTCCTCAAGAGCTTGCACAGTAGATATTTGGATGAGTATGGAACTGAACCCCATCATAGAGAACGCTGGAATCTTCTAAAGGTTGTGATTGTTCCTCTTTCTCACAACACTCTTCCTCCTGAGAAAATTAAAATTTAACAAAGAGGGATTTATTTTTAACTTTTACAAAGGGCAATATTGTATGAGTTCAAGTGATTTTGTTTTTAATGTGTAACTAGGACAGTTTTATGAATTACAATGTTTTCATTTCTTCATAACTTAGTTTATGTTTCATAAATCCTATAGATTAGGGAATCATCGAGTAGTCCTATATCCATGGAACATGTTGAGTAAGTCTATTAAAAAAGGATTTTAAAGACAGATCATTAATTCTCAAAACTTTTCAGCTAGCAAAATATTGTTTCCTTAGGGATCTTCAAGAGGTTACGCATGATTTCCACACTTTTGCTTCGATTTATTAGGTGACAAGAAGGATATAATGCTTAGTGAAACACAAAGCGATCATGCTAAATTATTATGTGGCGAAATAAGCCCTTTGGTCAAAAAATGTTACTACCATCAATTCTCTCATTTTAATACCCCATCATGGTTTAATGTTTCTCTTGAATCTACCCTTTCTTTGTATGTAGTATCACTTAAAAAGGCTCACACTCCTATCTTTAAACCATAAGAAGATATAACTTGCATCTGCTTATGCTTGTAAACTTTCATGTTGTTAATAAAGAATATATTTTCTTGTGTATCAATTTCTTCTTTTGTTTATTTATTTTATTAGGGAAAATAACTAGTGCTTACACTTAGCAATCTTAATCTCCTTTCTTGATTGGATTTTTATCAAAGCTAAGTTCAAGTCAAAATTCAAGCAAAAGATCTCTTCTCAAGGTGTTTCAACTTTTTCATTTTCGGATAACCCAGATGCACAAAAATGGCATGACAAATATTATCGATGAATGTCCACTTTTATTGGTCTAAAGGAAATGATCTTCAACTTACAGGAAAAAATTGAAGAAAGGATAAAGGAAATCAAGAGCTAAATGAAAAAATGGATGTTATTGGTCAGATCTTTTGTCCAAGGAATCAAAATTGATGTAGAAATTACTCGACTCCATCAAATGGTGATGGATCTTAAAGTAAATTATTTGAAAAGCCTAGTATCCTGTCAATCTTTAGAACTTATTGTGATTAGAGGCAAATCCAGTCTTCCTACTCCTACTCCTTTGATTAGCAAGGAATAATTTTTCTACTCCGTTGAACTTGCCTTTAAGTTCAGATGATGACGAAATTGCCAAATGGAGTCAAAGATTAGTTGTAAATGGGTTCAAATTTTAAACAAGCAATGAGATGACAAAGTTTTTGAATATCATAATAATTGTCGAGCTTTGGTGGAAAATTTTAAGCATGAAAAATATGCTCTTGATCAAGAGGTTAAGAAATTAAAGAGAAAATTCCTACTTTAAAGGAGCCAACAAAACATTAAGCATGCATTGGAAGTTCAAATTGACTCTATTTATGATGTTAACATTGTTTGAAAAAAAGAAAAAAACTTAAAGGAATTTTCGACGTAGCTATCTATCATATTACAATTTTCTCTTGATCGCTAACATTTAAAAAAAAGGTGCACAAAAATGACACTTAAAGAAGAATCACTTATGATTTTTTTGTCTTTGTAAATTTCCATTTTCACTACCCATTATTGGTACTTATAATTCTTGTATATAATATGAAATAAAAAAATCCGTATCTGAATGATTATTACCTTGAATAAAATTTTGTATTCTTCTTTCTTGGATTACTTGAATTGTCTATAACATACAACTTGTTTTCAAGAGCTTTGATTTGATTGTAATATGATAGGCAGCCTTTGATTGAGCATTTGTTGGTCATTTGATATAAAGTTTCTCGCTTAAATGTGTTTTAATAAAGAGATTAATAACTTATTAATCAAAAGTTTGGCAAACCCTTCCCTGATTTAAGAGGGAATTAGAACTCCATCTAATAAAGAAGATTCTCGTTATTAGAAAATTTGTATTTCATTTTACAAGAACTTAATTTAGCACTTTAAGGAGTGAATCTTTTAATAATTTCATCGTTTGGCTTTATCACCTACAAAATTTAGAGCCTAACCTTTGAAGCTTTAGTCTTCAAGATTAGATATTCGAAAATCCATTTGGTAATTATAATTTCTTCCATACTGAAATTAGAAATCTTCTAGTTATAATATAATTTGGATAGAAGACCATATATTCATCTGACAATGACTTTAATAGGAGACCACAAAGCCTTTTAGCAATATTACTCGAAATTAAGACCAAGAATTGACCTGGAAATAATACCATAATTTAATTTGAATAGGAGATCGAAAAACCATTAATTAATTTAGAAATCCATTTGATAAGAAGATCGAAACTTTTATGATAATAGGTCCAAAATTCTATCTAGAAATCCGACTATTAACAGAGATTCCCGTTATTTGGAAAGCTGACTATGAATGGAGATTCCCAATATTTGCTAATTTAAATTCTTATACAGAAATCATGGATTGAAAATTAATATGATATTTCAAAGAATGAAATCCTGAGCTTGGGTACTAAGTCATAGTCTTTTAGATATTACTATATTCTCACTTCTGCGTCACAGATAGCTTTTGAATCTTCCTTTGAAGGTCACTTTAACTTTACCTCAATGCAGACTACATATGTTTGAATATTCTAGAAGATTAATTTTGCATTTGTTTAATCTTCCTCTAGAAGATTATCTCAATCCTTCTTTAGGACAGAGTTTGATTTGCTCTTACATTCGGTTGATCTTCCTCTAGAAGATAACCTCCTTATTACTTTTTAGTTAGTGATTAATGCTTTGATTGGTTTCTTTTGTTACCATCTTTAGGTAATGATCTGAACTTTGATCGATCCCTTTATCATCATCTTAGATGATGGTTTAGGTTTTTGTAACGACCCAGAATTTTGAATAATTTAATTTGAAAATATTTAATTTATTTTAAATATTTGAATGATGGTTTGAATTGAATTTTCAATATAACTTTAAATTTGGCGATTAAATTATAGAATTTAATCTATTTGTAAGTTGAATAAAAATTTGAACCTTCAATTTTAAGCTGATTAAAATTATTTCAAAGGCTTGTAAAATTCATATTCATAATATTGAAGATTATAGAAGCTTCAGAATTGAATTTGGAAGTGAATTGTACAGTTTTGAAATTAAATCGTTTGAATCGATATTCAAAAATAGCCGTCCGAGGCACAGTCTCGGAATTCGACGAAACCAGTTCCATTGGGTATGTAATATTGAATTATTGCCGGATTTCAAATTTCGTATTTATCGGAGCTGTTATGTGATCACACGACGCGTAAACGCGTTGAAATTTAATCGAGTTCAATTTAAATTTAAATTTAAAAAAACTTGTCAACGACAGCATCCCGTGAACTAAGCCAAAAATCGCGTTGCCTCCCCTTTGTTTCAGCCTAAAATTACGCCACTTTCTTCTATTATAATGTCGAGCCTCCTCCCCCTTTTTCAGTTAATCTAGATCAAAAGGAAAAAAAAAAACCCGATCCTCTTTATAAAAAAAATGGCGACGCTCGCGAGTTCGATTGGTGAGGCGACGCGATGGAAGGAGAGGAGCACTCGCGTGGCACGAAGCGACGTTAGGCGAGGCGCAGCGGCGAGGAGGATCGCGAGTTCGATTGGGATGGAGGCGATGTCGCGTAGGGGGCGGCGACGCAATCGAGATGGGAACGCGATTTCGAGGCAAAAAAGGGGGTGCGGCACTCGCTGCAGGTAGCGCCAGGGAAGCATTGAAGCAAGCGAGGCGCGCGTGGATGGGTTCTGGAGCACGGTGATGGTCGATGGTGGCTAGGGCTTGAAGCTCGAATGGGTTGCGTAGGCATACGGGGGGGGAGGCACGGCTTCAATCAAGGTCGAGCATATTTTGGGAAAGTTGCAGGCAGCAGTAAGTATAAATACGTATATACATATTTTCAATCCCTAGTTTATTTAAAAATAATGTATAAGGGAGATTTAAATTGGTTAATTAAATTGGTTAAAAGAAAATAAAAATTTTCAATTTAAATCCATATATTAATGAATCTATATAATGTTTATACAAAGTGGGTATATATTAGACAAGGAAAAAAAGAGAAAATTTTTTATAGGAATTTTAAATGATAAGTATAGGTATTTGTAGGCTAAATAAAATTTATTTTTAAAAGGGAAGTTAGTTTGAAAGTAAAAAGTTTAGTTAAATAAATTTATTTAACAGAGATTTGGTTGAAAGGGAAATAATTTTATTTAAGAAAAAAATTAGTTGATTTAAAATTTATAAAAAAGGAAATTTAGTTCAATTAGAAATTTCTAGTTAGAATTATTTTAAAAGGGAAAATTTGTTAATTAAATTTGTTTAAAGTAAATTTAGTTGAAGTTAAATTGAACTAGACAGATTTGTTAGGAATTTGATTTATTGGATAAATAAATTATATTAAAAGAAATTAATTTAAAGATATTAATTTAAAGTAAAATGATTAGTTAAGTTGTTATAAACAATAGTTTACGATAATTAATTGGTTTTATCTATTATCGTTACTAAAAAGAAAATCTTTAGTTAAAATTAAATCTATAGTTAATTAAATTTTTTGAAAGAGAGTTTGGTTAATTAAATTTAATTTTTAGTTAAAATAAAAATTTTAAAGAAGAAACTGATTTAAATAAAACTATTGATTTATTTAACAATCAAAAATGAAAATTTATTATTCGATTTATTTCGAATATTAATAAATTGTGTAAATATTTATACAAGGTATAAATCAAGAAAATCGAGTCAAGAAGGAAATGGATTGCAAATAAAAGCAAAGGTGAGAACTTCTCACTCAAAAGGATTTATTTAAATTTTAAATAGTTAGATTTAAAATTTGTTGATTGAATGATTGAATGCTTGAATGATGATTGTTATATATATATATATATATATATATATATATTGGATGTGAATAGACACTATACGCCGTTAGTAAGCAGAGGTTATTTATTACACACATATACCGCGATATTCCACCTCGAAGTGGAATTGGTATTATATTATATATAGCAATATATATATATATATATATTGGCATATGTATATATTGCAGTTGATTGATTTCCCGCATTGTATAGCGGATGAGACCCTATGCGCCGTTAGTAAGCGGATAATATTTATTAAATCCCATATACCGCGATATTCCGTCTTGAAACGGAATTGGTATTGTGCTAATGTCTGTGGATGCAGGGAAACAGGTTGGAGGGATCCAACTGGATTCCTCACAAATATTTATTTGATTTCATATATTGTGATATTTGATTGTTTATCACGGATGATATATGATGTTTGAAAGTCGTGATTGACTATTTGATGTGTTGCGTCATCGGATCCAAATTTTGAAATTTAAAAACAACGATTTTAATTTCTAAAGTGATTTTTTGGAAATATACGTTTATAAAATATATTTTTTTGAAATTGATTCATCTTAAATAAATAAAAGTTATAATTTTAATGTTATAAAAATTATGATTTTTGAGAAATACAGTTAACAGTGATTTTTGAAAATATGGGATTGATGATTTTATAAAATAGTTTAAACTGGGATTTTTGAATTTATTATAAAAAGTTTAAAAATAGGATTTATGAAATTTGGTTATTTTATAAATCAAAAATGGTGAAATTATAAAGGAGTTTAAAGACGTTTTAAAATAGTAGTATAAATTGATTTATATTAAAAGGATTATAAATTGATATTTATAAATTAAGAATATTGGAATTATAAAACGAGCTTTTATAAGTGTTAGAATGAATTGTAAATGAATTTCATAAATGAATGAAATTTATAGAATTATAAACGGTGAAGTTATAAGTGGAATTTTATAAGCAGTAGGTTTATAAAATTTATAAGAGTTAGAATGAATTGTGAATGAATTTCACAAATGAATGAAATTTATGGGATTATAACGATGGAGTTATAAATAGAATTTTATAAATAGTAGGTTTATAAAATTTGTAAAGGAAAATAAAATAAAATTCATAAAGTTATTAAAGGAATGGATTTGGATAAATAAATGAATCGTTATAAGATTTATAAAATTTATGAAGTTTAAAGGAACGATTTTATAAACAAATAAATTATAAGTATTTGACTTATAATATGAATTTTTAATATATCATTGTGATATGAATTGAGATAGGTTAATAAAGGAAAGTTATAAAAGGAAGTTGTTATAAAATAAATAGAAGTAGAATTTATAAACATTGTTTTATAAATCCGCAACGACTTATTTTGATAAGTGAATTGTGGTAATTTATTTATAGAGTTATATTCATGTTTTAGACAGTGAATAATTCTTTAAAATAAAATGAATAGAAGTGATGAAATTTATTAACAAGGTATATTCACGTTTTTTAATAGTGAATAATAAGTTAAAGAAATTATTTTGGATGTGATGTTTGAAATAGAATTAAAACGATCTAAAGATGTTTTAAAAGGTGTAGAGATTCGAAACCATATATTTCAACATTTATTGTTGAAATAGATGTTTTCGAGAAATAAAAGGAAATGGTGGACTATAACACTGTTGTTATAGTAAATGATTTCCGAAAGGGAATGTTTTGTATAGTATTGGGATTTATACATCTATTTTAATTTCGAATCCCTATACTAGTGATTTTGGGTTGTCGTAACGATGTTTTACGCAACATTCGTTTTAACCCAAATAAATATGTTTAAGAAAATAATTTTCTTAAAGAATGAAATATATACTTAATTTTGATTTAAGTATATTGAATATTTTCCAAGTGTTGAAAATAAAAAGATTTGTGAATTACTTATAAATAAATAAGTATGGAAATATTTTTCCAATAAGAAATGAAAAGTTTGGAGAATTTATCTTTTAAAGATAAATTGAAAATGAATAGAGGAAATCGTATGTTCACAAATATTTTGGAAATATAAATTCAATATGGAATTTATAAATGGAATTGGGAAAATGGGTTTAAAAATAAATATCGATTTATTTTTAAAGTATGGAAATTATGTATATATCTTGTAAAGATATTTTTGGAAAATAAATAATTTGGAAAATTATTTGGAATCTGGTGATGTGTGCATATCCATTGATAGTTCAATAACCGACTATCGATATTTACCTTTGAATTGTATTTGTTGTGATTTGCTTGAAATTGAATGCCACACTTATTTTTTTTAAAATAAGCGCTCACTATTCGGGTTAACCGGGAAAGGACAATGGGGTCGTATAACTCATTCTGAATATGTGATACGTCGTTATGAATTGCATTCGAAGACCGGTGTTGAAGACCGGATATTTTCGAAAACGAAAGGGTTTCTTGTCGAATGTCTTTGCATCGACTGGTCCCCGGTATAGAGACTCCATATGTGATGGGAAGTCCGAACGTGATTAGTGAATATCCGGATTGCAAGGACTTCTTTGTAAGTGCCTTCGGTTCTGTTCGAGCCCGGAACAGACTTGTATGGATTGTATGTCTGACATTACAAGTTGAGATATAAAGCCGATTTCTTTCAAATATATTTCTGTTGGTGGCGGAGAATTTATTCTCTTAGCTTAACACCCTTCTCTGAGACGTACGAGCTCAGAGGTTATATAGTTGAAGTTATCAGCGATATATTCCCAATTTTGGTAATGTGACATACTGAGTGTTGCTGTGAAATGATCATTGTGTTGATTATTTGTGATAGGATCATTTGTTTGATCGTCTATCTTGGTGATCATTTCTATGATCATTTGTTGACCCAAAGCATGGCTTTTGTATAAAGTATGTTTTTGTGGACGTGACTTCGTCGAGCCTCACACCCCGGAAATGGTCGAAACAGGAATTGTGCGGCAAGGTTTTCAGGGATCGCTTCCCTAGGGTATGACCATTCCTTCTAGAAAAGGGTAGTATCATGGTATGGAGCCCAGATACTTACTCATGTTGAAACACTTATTATTATGGTGTGATGTTGGTTAGAGAGCTCTCGTTTAAAGGTCCCAAAGGACCGGGGGTGGCATATCTGAGGGTTTGTAATATCCCTTGGGAAAAGGGGTTCCCGGCTTTGTTTAGCGGAGAACGGTGGTTCTCGAGGCGTCCATCCAGAGGCGTTTCCATGTGGCAATGGGAAGTTCCTTGGCCTGACCATTTGTTGGAAAATCCATTCTTCAAATACGAGACTTGTACGGTTTTAGTTGTATAACCTGCCATGGAATGTGGCGGTAACCCGCTATTGAACATGGTAGCTATAGTAGGCATAAGTGCGAAATGTCTATGCTGGCTAAGATTTATATCTTTATTTTCGAAATGAATTTTCTCTACACTATGCACTAGTAATAATATCAAATGTTCTTTTAAATGCGTATCAAGCATCTTTGACTATCATAAGGAGAAATCTCCTCCGATTCTGCGTTTGCATTGTGTGTGTGTGCGAGAGGCCTTATGGTAGTCTCATTCTTAAAAGCATTTCGAATTGAATTTAAAAATATTCCTCTATTTGATTTTAAAGAAAAATAAACTGTTTTAGATCTCACACCAGTCACATGACTGACTCGGAGTTTATTGTTTTCCTTCCTAAACTCTGGGTGCCCACCAATTTCCACACGGGCAGTCAAGAGTTAAGGTTTATCGGGATATTTGGAATTCAGGAGTTGCTGGAGGCAAGCTGGATGACATGGCGTATTACTAGTATATAGTATTTCTTTTCCTCAGTTTAAAATAGTTGTTGTTGTACACTCTGATGTAATGAATTGTAATGTGATGTAATGTAATAACTGATATAGTTCTTTGTTTAAAGATTATTCATTTATTATTATATGTTGTTCCGCTGCGAATTGTGAGATTCTGATGTTGTTTCTTTCTGTTCTGTTTTTCTTTCTCTTCTTCTACCCCTTTTTCTTTCTTAAAACCCTAAGGGTTCGTACTTTCGTTCATCTTGAATAAATCAATGGAGATTAGTGTCTAATCAAGGAGTAGGGATTTACGGGTCTTTACATGTTGGTATCAGAGCTTATGGTTAAGCGACAACCATGGTTCTGTTGGGTGTTACTCATTAGAGATAGAGTCAGTAGTACTCTAGAATGAGTTTGACTGTAATAATAGATATGAGCGCGTATTTGTTAGTGAATATAAAATTGTTTTTGAATCGGGTAAATAAGATAATTTTGCCCAAAACTATTTTTTGTATAGAAAAGAAATGATTTTCTATGAATTATTATAGTATATGGTTGCATGATTGTTAGGAAGTGATAATATTGAATTATTATCATTAGTATATTAAATAAAATAAAATGGATTGAATTCAAGTAAACTAACTTGATAAATTATTAATTCATGGGCTAATGAATTGAAATTTGAATTGGTTAAATTAAAGTTTAGTCGTAAGCTAAATTTAAAGATAAATTTGAATTTGTATAAAATTCAAGTAAGAAAAAGGAATAAATTGAAATTTCCTTTGTTGGTAATTAAGTAAATTCGTGATGAATTGAATATGGAAATTGAAATTTGAAATGAATTAGTGAATGAAACTAATTTAAAGTAGTAATATGAATTACTAAATGAAAGTTAATCGATGGAATTCAATATTTAGAATTGTGAATTGAATTCAAATAGAATGGAATGAAATTAGATATGTAACTTCAACAGTGAAGTAAAAATGAATAAGAAGCATATATAAAAAAAATTGTAATGGAATATGCAAATTGTTTGAATGTTGGAATTGGATTTGGATGCTACTACTAGCAGGTTATACAGGTGTATAAAGGAATTGAGATTTTGATTTCAAAGATAAAAATTGAATTGCTCAACAAAAAGGTACGTATTTCAATTTCAGTATGAAATTCGATGACTTTCTTCTCTAGCCACTTGGCTTTTCTCTTTTCTTTTTGATTCTGAGGGGCCGTGGTGCCATTTTGTAGTCGTACCGAGCTAGCCGCGCAAAGGAGACGCTGGCGAAATTTTTCGAAAATTTAGGGTGTTAGAAAAATTTTGAGAAATTTTGGAAGTTTGAAATTTGAATTTGAATTTATAAATTGTTGGAAGAACAATGTTGTTTGAAACCTATAATTGAAGTTAGAAAGCTAGTTGAAATGATAATGAATCTTTAATAAAAAGATTTAGGTTAGTAAGTTGATAAAACTATTTGGATTGTGAAAAATAATAATCAAGATAAGGACATTCTTCTTAACTTGTAATTTCGGGACGAAATTCTTTTAAGGGCGGAAGATTGTAACGACCCAGAATTTTGAATAATTTAATTTGGAAATATTTAATTTATTTTAAATATTTGAATGATGGTTTGAATTGAATTTTCAATATAACTTTAAATTTGGCGATTAAATTATAGAATTTAATCTATTTGTAAGTTGAATAAAAATTTGAACCTTCAATTTTAAGCTGATTAAAATTATTTCAAAGGCTTGTAAAATTCATATTCATAATATTGAAGATTATAGAAGCTTCAGAATTGAATTTGGAAGTGAATTGTACAGTTTTGAAATTAAATCGTTTGAATCGATATTCAAAAATAGCCGTCCGAGGCACAGTCTCGGAATTCGACGAAACCAGTTCCATTGGGTATGTAATATTGAATTATTGCCGGATTTCAAATTTCGTATTTATCGGAGCTGTTATGTGATCACACGACGCGTAAACGCATTGAAATTTAATCGAGTTCAATTTAAATTTAAATTTAAAAAAACTTGTCAACGACAGCATCCCGTGAACTAAGCCAAAAATCGCGTTGCCTCCCCTTTGTTTCAGCCTAAAATTACGCCACTTTCTTCTATTATAATGTCGAGCCTCCTCCCCCTTTTTCAGTTAATCTAGATCAAAAGAAAAAAAAAACCCGATCCTCTTTATAAAAAAAAAATGGCGACGCTCGCGAGTTCGATTGGTGAGGCGACGCGATGGAAGGAGAGGAGCACTCGCGTGGCACGAAGCGACGTTAGGCGAGGCGCAGCGGCGAGGAGGATCGCGAGTTCGATTGGGATGGAGGCGATGTCGCGTAGGGGGCGGCGACGCAATCGAGATGGGAACGCGATTTCGAGGCAAAAAAGGGGGTGCGCCACTCGCTGCAAGTGGCGCCAGGGAAGCATTGAAGCAAGCGAGGCGCGCGTGGATGGGTTCTGGAGCACGGTGATGGTCGATGGTGGCTAGGGCTTGAAGCTCGAATGGGTTGCGTAGGCATACGGGGGGGAGGCACGGCTTCAATCAAGGTCGAGCATATTTTGGGAAAGTTGCAGGCAGCAGTAAGTATAAATACGTATATACATATTTTCAATCCCTAGTTTATTTAAAAATAATGTATAAGGGAGATTTAAATTGGTTAATTAAATTGGTTAAAAGAAAATAAAAAATTTCAATTTAAATCCATATATTAATGAATCTATATAATGTTTATACAAAGTGGGTATATATTAGACAAGGAAAAAAAGAGAAAATTTTTTATAGGAATTTTAAATGATAAGTATAGGTATTTGTAGGCTAAATAAAATTTATTTTTAAAAGGGAAGTTAGTTTGAAAGTAAAAAGTTTAGTTAAATAAATTTATTTAACAGAGATTTGGTTGAAAGGGAAATAATTTTATTTAAGAAAAAAATTAGTTGATTTAAAATTTATAAAAAAGGAAATTTAGTTCAATTAGAAATTTCTAGTTAGAATTATTTTAAAAGGGAAAATTTGTTAATTAAATTTGTTTAAAGTAAATTTAGTTGAAGTTAAATTGAACTAGACAGATTTGTTAGGAATTTGATTTATTGGATAAATAAATTATATTAAAAGAAATTAATTTAAAGATATTAATTTAAAGTAAAATGATTAGTTAAGTTGTTATAAACAATAGTTTACGATAATTAATTGGTTTTATCTATTATCTTTACTAAAAAGAAAATCTTTAGTTAAAATTAAATCTATCGTTAATTAAATTTTTTGAAAGAGAGTTTGGTTAATTTAATTTAATTTTTAGTTAAAATAAAAATTTTAAAGAAGAAACTGATTTAAATAAAACTATTGATTTATTTAACAATCAAAAATGAAAATTTATTATTCGATTTATTTCGAATATTAATAAATTGTGTAAATATTTATACAAGGTATAAATCAAGAAAATCGAGTCAAGAAGGAAATGGATTGCAAATAAAAGCAAAGGTGAGAACTTCTCACTCAAAAGGATTTATTTAAATTTTAAATAGTTAGATTTAAAATTTGTTGATTGAATGATTGAATGATTGAATGATGATTGTAATATATATATATATATATATATATATATATATATATATTGGATGTGAATAGACACTATACGCCGTTAGTAAGCAGAGGTTATTTATTACACACATATACCGCGATATTCCACCTCGAAGTGGAATTGGTATTATATTATATATAGCAATATATATATATATATTGGCATATGTATATATTGCAGTTGATTGATTTCCCGCATTGTATAGCGGATGAGACCCTATGCGCCGTTAGTAAGCGGATAATATTTATTAAATCCCATATACCGCGATATTCCGTCTTGAAACGGAATTGGTATTGTGCTAATGTCTGTGGATGCAGGGAAACAGGTTGGAGGGATCCAACTGGATTCCTCACAAATATTTATTTGATTTCATATATTGTGATATTTGATTGTTTATCATGGATGATATATGATGTTTGAAAGTCGTGATTGACTATTTGATGTGTTGCGTCATCGGATCCAAATTTTGAAATTTAAAAACAACGATTTTAATTTCTAAAGTGATTTTTTGGAAATATACGTTTATAAAATATATTTTTTTGAAATTGATTCATCTTAAATAAATAAACGTTATAATTTTAATGTTATAAAAATTATGATTTTTGAGAAATACAGTTAACAGTGATTTTTGAAAATATGGGATTGATGATTTTATAAAATAGTTTAAACTGGGATTTTTGAATTTATTATAAAAAGTTTAAAAATAGGATTTATGAAATTTGGTTATTTTATAAATCAAAAATGGTGAAATTATAAAGGAGTTTAAAGACGTTTTAAAATAGTAGTATAAATTGATTTATATTAAAAGGATTATAAATTGATATTTATAAATTAAGAATATTGGAATTATAAAACGAGCTTTTATAAGTGTTAGAATGAATTGTAAATGAATTTCATAAATGAATGAAATTTATAGAATTATAAACGGTGAAGTTATAAGTGGAATTTTATAAGCAGTAGGTTTATAAAATTTATAAGAGTTAGAATGAATTGTGAATGAATTTCACAAATGAATGAAATTTATGGGATTATAACGATGGAGTTATAAATAGAATTTTATAAATAGTAGGTTTATAAAATTTGTAAAGGAAAATAAAATAAAATTCATAAAGTTATTAAAGGAATGGATTTGGATAAATAAATGAATCGTTATAAGATTTATAAAATTTATGAAGTTTAAAGGAACGATTTTATAAACAAATAAATTATAAGTATTTGACTTATAATATGAATTTTTAATATATCATTGTGATATGAATTGAGATAGGTTAATAAAGGAAAGTTATAAAAGGAAGTTGTTATAAAATAAATAGAAGTAGAATTTATAAACATTGTTTTATAAATCCGCAACGACTTATTTTGATAAGTGAATTGTGGTAATTTATTTATAGAGTTATATTCATGTTTTAGACAGTGAATAATTCTTTAAAATAAAATGAATAGAAGTGATGAAATTTATTAACAAGGTATATTCACGTTTTTGAATAGTGAATAATAAGTTAAAGAAATTATTTTGGATGTGATGTTTGAAATAGAATTAAAACGATCTAAAGATGTTTTAAAAGGTGTAGAGATTCGAAACCATAGATTTCAACATTTATTGTTGAAATAGATGTTTTCGAGAAATAAAAGGAAATGGTGGACTATAACACTGTTGTTATAGTAAATGATTTCCGAAAGGGAATGTTTTGTATAGTATTGGGATTTATACATCTATTTTAATTTCGAATCCCTATACTAGTGATTTTGGGTTGTCGTAACGATGTTTTACGCAACATTCGTTTTAACCCAAATAAATATGTTTAAGAAAACAATTTTCTTAAAGAATGAAATATATACTTAATTTCGATTTAAGTATATTGAATATTTTCCAAGTGTTGAAAATAAAAAGATTTGTGAATTACTTATAAATAAATAAGTATGGAAATATTTTTCCAATAAGAAATGAAAAGTTTGGAGAATTTATCTTTTAAAGATAAATTGAAAATGAATAGTGGAAATCGTATGTTCACAAATATTTTGGAAATATAAATTCAATATGGAATTTATAAATGGAATTGGGAAAATGGGTTTAAAAATAAATATCGATTTATTTTTAAAGTATGGAAATTATGTATATATCTTGTAAAGATATTTTTGGAAAATAAATAATTTGGAAAATTATTTGGAATCTGGTGATGTGTGCATATCCATTGATAGTTCAATAACCGACTATCGATATTTACCTTTGAATGGTATTTGTTGTGATTTGCTTGAAATTGAATGCCACACTTATTTTTTTTAAAATAAGCGCTCACTATTCGGGTTAACCGGGAAAGGACAATGGGGCCGTATAACCCATTCCGAATATGTGATACGTCGTTATGAATTGCATTCGAAGACCGGTGTTGAAGACCGGATATTTTCGAAAACGAAAGGGTTTCTTGTCGAATGTCTTTGCATCGACTGGTCCCCGGTATAGAGACTCCATATGTGATGGGAAGTCCGAACGTGATTAGTGAATATCCGGATTGCAAGGACTTCTTTGTAAGTGCCTTCGGTTCTGTTCGAGCCCGGAACAGACTTGTATGGATTGTATGTCTGACATTACAAGTTGAGATATAAAGCCGATTTCTTTCAAATATATTTCTGTTGGTGGCGGAGAATTTATTCTCTTAGCTTAACACCCTTCTCTGAGACGTACGAGCTCAGAGGTTATATAGTTGAAGTTATCAGCGATATATTCCCAATTTTGGTAATGTGACATACTGAGTGTTGCTGTGAAATGATCATTGTGTTGATTATTTGTGATAGGATCATTTGTTTGATCGTCTATCTTGGTGATCATTTCTATGATCATTTGTGGACCCAAAGCATGGCTTTTGTATAAAGTATGTTTTTGTGGACGTGACTTCGTCGAGCCTCACACCCCGGAAATGGTCGAAACAGGAATTGTGCGGCAAGGTTTTCAGGGATCGCTTCCCTAGGGTATGACCATTCCTTCTGGAAAAGGGTAGTATCATGGTATGGAGCCCAGATACTTACTCATGTTGAAACACTTATTATTATGGTGTGATGTTGGTTAGAGAGCTCTCGTTTAAAGGTCCCAAAGGACCGGGGGTGGCATATCTGAGGGTTTGTAATATCCCTTGGGAAAAGGGGTTCCCGGCTTTGTTTAGCGGAGAACGGTGGTTCTCGGGGCGTCCATCCAGAGGCGTTTCCATGTGGCAATGGGAAGTTCCTTGGCCTGACCATTTGTTGGAAAATCCATTCTTCAAATACGATACTTGTACGGTTTTAGTTGTATAACCTGCCATGGAATGTGGCGGTAACCCGCTATTGAACATGGTAGCTATAGTAGGCATAAGTGCGAAATGTCTATGCTGGCTAAGATTTATATCTTTATTTTCGAAATGAATTTTCTCTACACTATGCACTAGTAATAATATCAAATGTTCTTTTAAATGCGTATCAAGCATCTTTGACTATCATAAGGAGAAATCTCCTCCGATTCTGCGTTTGCATTGTGTGTGTGTGCGGGAGGCCTTATGCTAGTCTCATTCTTAAAAGCATTTCGAATTGAATTTAAAAATATTCCTCTATTTGATTTTAAAGAAAAATAAACTGTTTTAGTTCTCACACCAGTCACATGACTGACTCGGAGTTTATTGTTTTCCTTCCTAAACTCTGGGTGCCCACCAATTTCCACACGGGCAGTCAAGAGTTAAGGTTTATCAGGATATTTGGAATTCAGGAGTTGCTGGAGGCAAGCTGGATGACATGGCGTATTACTAGTATATAGTATTTCTTTTCCTCGGTTTAAAATAGTTGTTGTTGTACACTCTGATGTAATGAATTGTAATGTGATGTAATGTAATAACTGATATAGTTCTTTGTTTAAAGATTATTCATTTATTATTATATGTTGTTCCGTTGCGAATTGTGAGATTCTGATGTTGTTTCTTTCTGTTCTGTTTTTCTTTCTCTTCTTCTACCCCTTTTTCTTTCTTAAAACCCTAAGGGTTCGTGCTTTCGTTCATCTTGAATAAATCAATGGAGATTAGTGTCTATTCAAGGAGTACGGATTTACGGGTCTTTACAGTTTTGGTCGGTGCACTTGGTTAGATATCTTGAGCAAAACCGAAGTGTTACTCGTCCTCCCTCTAGGATGCGCTCTGATCAAGCCTTATAGGTGGAACATAAGGCTTGTTCAAAGCTTTGTCCAAGCCATCTCAGGCGGGACTAAAGGCTTACTCTGTCCTCACTCTAGAAGGCGCTTTCAAACATGCCTTATATGCGAAACTAAAGGTTGGTTAGTGCTCTAGCTAGGCCATCTTAGGTGACACGAAAAGCTTACACTGTCCGCCTTCTAGCAGGCCCTCTAGCCAGACCACCTAGGCTGAACCGAAGGCTTGCAGTGCTCTTTCCAGGCCTTATAGGCAGGACCAGAGGCATACTCTTACGTCCCTCTAGGAGGTGTTTTGACCAAACCATATTGTTAGGATCAAAGGCTTTTTGCTTTATTTTATTAATCCTTCTTACGAAACATTCCTTTTTATTGAATATTTGACCCTTGTGAACACATCGATTAAATTTAATTAGTTCAATTTTCTCTTGGTTAGAAGGTAAATGTTCTCATTGAAGGTGGTAAGGAAACGGGTTCTAGAGAATTGAAAGTTTATATGGAACTGTATCCTTGATTCCCTCTTGGCTTTCTTATAACATTGGATTGGTGCATTAGCATCATCTGTGAACTTACTTTTTCAAGATTCTTGAGTTTTAACTGGGGCAAAAGAATAATCAATTACTTTATACCATATTTGGGCATGTTATTTTCTCTTCAAAAATAGTTCCTTTAGATTGAGACTTAATGGCCCTTCTCATTTTTAAGAATAAACTGTCTCTCTTTAGGCTCTCTTTTCCCAAGGCAAATATTAGGCTAGGTCTCATGTGGAATGGGTACATACTCCATTTGTCCATATAAAGAGCTACTTACCTTTTTTCTTTCATAATTTATAAAGACAACAATCTTAACGCTTGTTATTATGAAACTGAGGATCTTAAGTGATTTAATACACTGGTTTGGTCAAACAGAGCTTAGAAGATCCTTGTAGAAAAATAGTCAGTATGTTGCCTAAAGAAGATTATGCAGAATCAAAAAGTTTGCTTATGGAATATGCAAGTAGGTAAACATTTTAGACCTCTTATACGCAGGCTAAGGGAAGTTCGATATGAAATATATGGGTGAGCGGAGGTTCAAGCCATTATTTTAGTGCCAAAATGTTAACAGATTTCTTTGTTAACACTAAAGAGTGCAAACTAGGTGAAACTTGGTTAAGATTAGACATAAGTGACCTTATGTCAACTTGCTAGAAATTTGCATGTTCCGTGTAGAAGCCACAAACATATCCAAATCATACGCGTATGAGAGTCCAATAAAAGTCACAAGCCAAGAATCTTTATTTGATATGCTATACAATATTATTTGTATAAGTCTCTATTTGTAAATATTCACAAATTTACAATAGGCACGAAGAATCACCAAATTGATTTAGGGTTGAGTTCAAAAATATAAGAAAATGACAATAATGAGTCGCCACTTCTTTATTGCTATGCGGTCCGTATTTATAATGGTAGAATTGGACGATATAGCTGCTACGTGGCTCTCAACATTGTCGTATTTTGGCATCCTTCACTGTGTTGTTGATATGCGGCAATACTCTTCACATTGATGACTCATGGCATCCCTCTCCACATTGATGATTTATGGTATTACTTTAAGAACAGATGACTCTCGGCATCCTTCTCTAGATTGATGATTTACGACATGACAATTTATGGAATTGGTGAAACACAATATCCTCACTCGCATTTCGACTTTTGACATCTTTAATGGCACTGATGATATGCTTCATCTTTGACAACTTTGGATATCCAATACTCTCATACCCATTAAAGCCCAATCTCCTTTGTCGCTTGTTCATGCTATAAAATTGATATAATTGTAAAGGCCCAATATCTACGTAGTTCCGATATACCTTCTTGTGGTTATATACGTGATTCCTTTCACTGATGTGGTATCTCCTTTTATCTACCTTCAAGTCTGATAACCTCTTTGCTATAGCTTTTTGGCATCTGTTGTCATTTAACATTACCTAGGGTTGGCATGATATCTCTTCCTTTCCATTCATTTGACAACCTCTAAGGTTGTTGAGGACCTCAATCATCTTTATCTCTTAGTAACTTGAAGTTCGACATTCCCTAACTGTTGTCTTGAGACATGACCTCTCCTAACCTTCTTATTTTCAACAACCCCCCAGGGTTGTTGAAGTTCGACATATTCTTAGAATATTTGAAAGATGGCATCCCTTATTGAGTGTTTCCCTGCTTTCCCTTCAACACCCTATATTTCGAAATGCTTGTCTCGAATACTCAATAACCTTATTTATGGTAACATAATTTATTATATATATCTAACTCGATAACCAATCTTGTTTGAAATAAAAGTTATTTTCATTTTATTATATATTCTTGATATAGTGTGTTATATTAATTACTTAATTCAAATAAAAGTATATTTAATATAAAATGCATAAATGGCATGTTTGTTGATAGTAATTATAAAGTGTTGTAATCACGAGCAATTTTTCATAGTGAAAATAAATATACAATTTTAAATGTCCCCATTGAAGATGCATTGAGGTTAGATATCAACGTATCCATCGAAACTAAAGTACGTAACGCTTTCCAAATATTAGGCAGAACAATACTCATGACTACTGAGGGAACCAAGAGATTAAGTAATGATAGTTAATGGAAAACTATGGAACAAATCACTCATTAGTTTTCTGTTGTTTAATATAACTAAGGTCAAATAGAAAATATTAATGCAACTGATTTACACAGTTCTGTCAGTTTGAGAATACTATCGATCTTTAATATGAAACATCCATTTTGATTATTATCAAATCATGGCACGATGTACATCGAGTGACTATAGTTGGGTGAAAGTATTGGAAATAAAGCACTACTCAAGAGAGGATTCGTCTCCTGGATCACTCAAGTCAACTCAAAGTCCAAGCCTTTGGCCATAGCATTTTGCTTAATAATAATTATTATGATTGAACCAAGAACTTTGCCTTTGGATTATAGAGTTGAATATGGATGATTTTGGAATTTTGATCATTACCATATTCTATAAGTCCAAAGTGATATTATTTCGACGAAGGGAAGTAATGAAAATAAATGTCGCAACCGGTTAACGCTTACCAAACATAAATTAGATTTTACTAAAACTAAGTAAGCGATAAATTTGGCCAAAATGTCACACCATCTACTAAGTAACGTGTGAACATTAACATTTGAATAGTTCCATGTTAATCGCTGGCCAAATTTACACCTGACGGGTCACACAACCAAAATGATGAATTCTTTCTATACCAAATGTCTTAATTAGTTTATAATTATTGCAAATTAATACCTATGAAATATTAATTATAAATTTTTTAATATGATTTTAGAAATAAATATAATTGATTATATTTATGATAGTTATAAATATATTAATTAATATGCGATATAAATAAGCAATTAAATTAGATTTAATTATTAATATTTATTTGGGCTTAAATGGGATATTAGCACATGATGGCAGGTTGATTATTTTGTCCGGAATAAGGGCTATAAGGGTGAATAAAGTAGATAAGAGGTGTTAGAACTGGATGACTTAGTTTAGTGAGAATTGTATGCGATTTGATCTGTAACTTTCTCTCTTTCATTCACTATTTAAATTCCTCAAACCCTAATTGAATAAATAAAAATTGGCTACCACTATCACCTCCATTGCTGGCCTATTTCATCCTCTAGGAACTCAAGTAAATCCAGGTCCTATTAATTCAAAACAAGTGAAATCTGATATTTAAATGTCTACGATTCAAGGATTAGCAGTCTACCGAATCAAAAAGTATTCAAAAGAGAGTGAGTTCATAATCTCCAGGCATTCCTTAAGGCATTAGTTTAGGTATATCTTTATTGTATTACATTGTTTATAATCTATGAATATAATTTTATTGCACATATATATTATTACTATATTGTTGTTAGGTAACGATCCTTATATATTGATGGTGTCACATACTTGATTGGTTTTATGTATATATTCAATAAAAAACATTATTTTACATATAAATCAGATATGCACAGCCAAATATTAGCTTATAATAAGTATTATTTTATTAATATACATACATATATATACATACATACATATATCTGTGTGTGTGTGTAAATATGCCACTCAATTATAATTGTATGGTTTATATTCATTTATATCATCATCCATATAATAATTAAACATATATTTTATACATATATATTCGCTATAATTATATTTTTTGATAACAGCAAAGTATTTTTAAATAATTTTTAATTGTTATTTAATAATATTTAAATCAATATATTATTTGAATAATTTATATAAAATACAACATGTTTCAAAAATTAATTTTTAAACTTTTAAAAATTATATTATCATGATATAAGCCCTCGGCCAAAAATTGAGAATTTAAAAAGTATTATAATATATGGTCAAAATTAATTAATTATTAAAAAGCAAATTTTGATTGAGAAAGATTGTGAAAAAATTAAGATGTGAATCTTGTTTTTAAAAAATATTTCTAATAATATTTTATTGTATTTCAATAAATTAATTAATATACATATATTTTAATACGATAAAAAATTTATAATAAAATGTAATTATGCTTTGTACACGAACTGGAAGTGTAAAAAATAAAAATATTATTTTATTTTTATTTATTAATACATACATACATACATATATACATTCATATATACGAAAAGGGGTTCCTTTATTATTGATAAAAATATATTACAACGCAACATACCACGATTTAGAGGTCAACCAATATTGGTGTACTTCCATATACTTATACATATATATATTATAATTATGTTTATAAATAATTAAATAAATATACATTAAAAAAATTATGTCTTATGTGTATATTTTTTTTAATATTTATTAAGTAATACATAATTGTTTATGTATAGATTAATAATATTTTAAGTATATATGTAAATAATATATAAAAATATAAAAATAATTAATTATTTTATCCTCATAAAATCATTTAAATAAAATTTATATATACATGCACACAAATATATATATATATATATAATATTTACATAAATAATAAGCTTACACACATATGTATATTTTGACGACGTACAATACATATTGGATGAATTAACATGCCTACTGCGATGAAAAACTCAACATCCATATACGGGCAAGTTATACCTTGCATGGGCTTACATTTTACATGTGCACCCATATATTTGTATGTATGCAATACATATGTGTGTGTGTGTATAAGTAAATTAATAAAAATATATAATTTAAAGATTTGAATATAATAAGAGATTTTATTTAATTAAAATTGAGAAATGTTCTTAATAAATTAGACTTCATATGCCCAACAAAGATCCAATGAGATAAAAAATTTGAAATTCACCCATAACTTCCGCTGTGGGCTAGCCCAGTTCCTATAAATCATTGCTACATTCATCGTCGAAGCTAATTTAGCGAAAAACAAGATCGATGAGCATTAGACACATGAGCTTCTAGACATCTCTGTGTAAAACAAGAGCTTTTCCATCAGTTGCATTATGTAGGAGAAGATAAGCATGTCATCATGGGAAACTCTGCTTCTATTGGAGTACATGGAAAAGGAAATGTTCTTCTTAAACTTACACCTGGAAAAATGTTGGCTTTGAATGATGTATTATGAGTCCTCTCCCTTCGTAGGAATTTAGTATCCAGTGAGTTACTGAATAAGGCTGGGATGAAGATTTTTTTGAATGTGATAAAGTTGTAATAACTACAAATTAGGTATTTGTGGAAAAGGGATATATAGCTGCTAGTCTGTTTGTATTTAACTCTATGGTCGAGCGTTTCTACCTACCAATTTTCCACTCACATTTCATAGAAACTCAAGACATGTAGCAAAACTTAATTTACTCCACATAATCAATGCCAAATATATACTCCATCACTAAAAATTTGAACCATTACCAAAAAAATCCTAAATTTGTAACTAAAGCCGCTATTTACCGATCTCCAATCCAAATGTTGAATTATAACATATTATCAAACAAAGTTCATCAAATTTAATTTTTGTACGGCTTAAAAGTTTAATTCATCAAACAAACATCCAATTCAAAAAATAGACTCAATTATGTTAATCTGAATCAAGACATATTACAAAAGTGACATTTAGAAACGGTTTTAATGGCGGCTTCTGGTAGTTCAAATTTTCAAGGCGATCTCAACTCTCTTTCTCGTCCTCCGGATAAGGAAACCCACGCAGAAATCAGACCTCCTTTAGATGAGGTAGCTAGGGTTCCAGTAACGATCAGATCTCCTAATCGTCTTTCGGCTGTAACCTCTGACCGCAATAATGAGATTGGCAGATCTGGGATTCAAGCTACGTATCCAAGTCGGGAAATTACATCGAATAGATCTGGGATAGAAGACAATCGTGATATACATAAAGGAACTATGTACTCGGAAAGAAGGGGGAATAACTATCGGATGGATGTTGGTGGATCGGTTATCTCGAACAATCCGGATGCCAATAAACAGATGCAGTCTAAAGATCGGAACTATAGAAGAGAAGGCGTCCAGAAGAATTACAATAATCCAGACCAAGCTGAGATGCGAAATTTTTCGAATCTAGGAAACTATCGAAAAAAATTCGGTGAACGTACGATTGATTGAAATAGGATAAAAACTGGTTTGGATGAGGGTCTTAATAAAGAATGGAGGAATGCTGCTGATGGGGGAATTGGAAGATCTGAAGAACTAGTGATTTAAAATTCATACAACCATTAAGTGTTAATCAGAAAAAAAAGGCATTAATAGATTCTGAAATGAACAAGAGGGCTGCTGATAAGTGGAATAATTCGATAATCATTTATGTTTATGGATCTAGACCATATCATGCTCATTTGAAAGCGTATATTGAACGTAGTTGGAAACCGAAAAAACAGTTTAATTTGTTGGCTCGGGATAATGGTTTTTTTATTATCGGATTTTTAGATGCATCGGATTGTGAAAATGTGTTGAAGGGAGGTCCATATCTGTTTGATAATCGTATTATAATTCTCAAGAAGTGGCAGTCAGGAATGAGGTTTAGCAGTGATTTACTATCTACTATGCCGATTTGGGTGAAATTGCATAACCTTGAACTGGATCTATGGGATAAAGAAGCGATCAGTGCTATAGCTAGCGTTCTGGGCAAACCAATGAAGATGGACAAAATCACGGCGGATGAATCTAGAATAGCATTTGCTAAAGTGCTAATTGAAATATCTGCTGAAGATGGGTTTCCAAATAGTGTTGATGTGTTAATTCATAATGGAGAAGAACTCCAAGTTTCAGTTAGCTACGATTACAAACCTATATTTTGTAAGAATTGCAAAAAAATTGGGCATTCCACTGATCTATGTAAAATCAAACACAACAGTAAATGGATTCCGAAAATAAATGCTACTTGTAATGAATACGTGGATTCAGCAAAGGAAAATGCAAACAAGAGTAATGCTACACCAATAAATATTGAAAATGAAACACACAATGCTAGCAGAGAAATTGAAGCCGGTTCCTCACAGCTGAACAATGGCAGTGTCAGAGTTGTTGAAACTAATCTATTACAACACGTTACAAATAATATTATACAGACGAAAGAAAACATCAAAGTTCCCAGCAATATGACTACTGATTCTCGTAACCCACCAGTTATGGACTGTAATTCTCACTCAACTGCTCTCCAAGTAGAGGAAACTTCTGTAAAGGCCAAACTTGTAGCGCTGGAGCAGTCTTCTGTAATAGATAATGATATCTCGACAATTCAGGAAGCTTATAATATACGAGAGGATATTGCCTCTACCTCTGGAACTGAAACAAATATGCCACAAAGCAAAAGTGTTAAAGTGGATGAATTTACAATCAACGAAAACCAAGTGCAGGTACAAGAGGGAGCACCTAGGTTCTCTCTAGATTCAGGTGAAGGCCTTATTGAAGATTTGTCTGACTCGGACGAGGAATTAATAAACCATATTGCAGTGGATGATATTCCCATCTTTAAGCAGGACCCTGTTATGAATGTCGAACATTTCATTAAGGTAAATGAGGAATTTGTAAATGAAATTGATGAATTAAATAAAAAAAAGAACAAAAAGAAGAATGAAGATGCTTATCCCACTAACATTGCTCCTCCTAAAAGGCAAACTAGGAGCCATTCAAAAGTCAAATGACTATAATAGCTTGGAACGTTAGAGGTTTAAATGCAGCTGAAAAACAAATGGCAGTATTTAAATTTCTAACAACTCAAAAACCAACCATGGTTGGTTTGCTAGAGAACAAACTTAATAACGAAGCCAAACGAAATCTAATGAACAAGTTGAACAATAGCTGGTCTTCATTGGATAAAAATATACGTACGTGTAAAGGTAGAATTCTAGTTATTTGGGATAATTCAACTTGGAAGGTCGAGCCTACTCATATGCCTTATCAGCACATTTCTTTGAATATAGTGAATTCCGGAGGTCTACAAATGAAAATTTCTTTTGTATATGCCAGTAATTTTTTTAAGGATAGAAAATTTCTATGGGATGCTTTATATAAGGAATCCATTTATACTGATATGCCTTGGTGCTTGATTGGCGATTTCTATAATATTCTCTCCACCACACAAAAAAAAAGGGCAACTCTGTTCCTTTCAGCCAAATGGAAGGTTTTAAAAATTGTATGATCAATTCAGGACTGGTTGAACTACCTATTCCAGGTTTTAACTTTACTTGGAGAAAAAAGGGAGTGGCTACTAAAATCGACAAAATTTTATGTAATGATTTTTTATTGGAAAAATTCCCTAATATAGCCTGTTTTGGAATCTCTAATCCCATAAGTGACCATATTCCAATTTGTCTTAAATTTTTAAATCCCCCTATATCTACTGTAGGAAAACCATTCAGATATGTGAACACTTGGAATTTATTAGAAGGATATGGGGAATGTTTCTCAAATGCTTTTAAGTTAAATTTTGAGGGCTCTCATCTACATATTTTTAGGCAGCAATTGAAAGCGTGCAAGTTTTACCTAAAGGCCAGGAGCTCTAGAAGGTGCTTAGATGGTAAAATTCTGAAGGAGTTGGAGCAGGAGTACACATCAGCTCTCAAATGTGTGGACAACAATCCAGAAGATTCTACAGCTTTTGACAATTTAATGGAAGTCTGTAAAAAATGGAAGGAGCAAAATAAAATTGAATTTCTTAATGCTACTCAAAAAGCTAAGGTGGATTGGCTCACAGAAGGTGATGCATGTACAAGATTTTTTCATTCTAAAATGTCTATGAGGAGACACAATTCTAATCTCAATTCCGTTATTTCTACTAAAGGTAAACTAGTGCATGATCCCGTCACTATTGAAAATAAAGCTATTTTATATTTTAATCGGATTTTTAATGGTGATAATTTGAATACTAATCTACCTGATGTAAATTGCACCTGTCGAATCAATGATGGAGGAAGAGAGTTCTTGACAAGCAGTGTTAGCTCTGATGAAGTTTGCAAAGCCATTTTCTCCATGTCTGATAATAGTAGTCCGGGTCCGGATGGTTTCTCTGCAAAATTTTATAAAGTTCATTGGAATGAGTAAAAAAGCAGTCTGACGCGCATGATTAATCAGATTTTCTTTACTGGCAAATTAGACAAAGGTGTGAATCATACATTTATTACTCTTGTGCCTAAAATTAATAATCCCAATTCTCTTGCTGATTATAGGCCTATAGCGTGCTGTAATGTTATTTACAAGATTATTGCTAAAGTTATTTGCAATAGAATTAAGCCTTTTCTTCGCTATCTAATCTCTGAAGCACAATCTGCGTTTATTCCTGGAAGAGTTATATATGAAAATATTTTACTTGCGCATGAACAAGTAAGATTTTTCAATCGAGAAGGTGCTGGAAAGCTTTTTCTAAAATTAGATCTACATAAAGCCTATGATATGGTCAATAGAAAATTTATATGTCATATGCTTAAAAAAATGGGCTTTCCTGAAAAATTGGTAAAATTAATATACAATTGCATTTCTACTCCAACGTTTTCTATAATGATAAATGGCTTCCCTAAAGGTCTAATTTCTAGCAATAGAGGTATTAGACAAGGTGATCCCCTATCTCCGTATTTGTTTTGTGTGGCTATGGAATATTTTTCTATTTTGATGTTGAAGGCTTACAAAGTCAAGGACATCATTCCTCTGTTCAATTTTGAACCGGCAATTACTCACCTACTATATGCTGATGATTTGATGATTTTTGTTCGGGCCTCTAATAAAAGTGCCAAGGTGATTAGTAAATGTCTGAAGAAGATCAAAACATATGTAGGTTTAAATGTCAACAATAGTAAATCTAAGCTGTATTTTAGTAAAGGCACAACAAACAAACAAGAAATTATGAATATTCTTAACATGCAAGAAAGTAAACTTCCTGTCAAATATCTAGGTGTGCCTCTATCTCATAACTATCTGCATTTCTCTGACTGTGAGACTCTTTTTGATAATATTAACAAAAGGTTAAATGGATGGGACTGCAAGCTTTTATCTATGGCTGGGAGAATTGAATTAATACATTCTGTAATTACGCCTATAGTTTTGTATTGGATGATGGTACATCGGATTCCTTTGGCTAATACAGACAAATCAAATAGACTGTGTGCTAATTTTATTTGGAATGGAAAAGTTCACAAAATTGCTTGGAATACTCTCTGTCGCCCAAAATCAGAAGGAGGAGTTGGATTGAGAAATTTTGCGGATATCAGGAAAGCATCTAGTCTTAAACTTCTCTGGCATTTTATTAATTCTAAAAATATCTGGTCTCGCTGGATGAGCAAAAGGTATTGTGACAACAAGCAGTTTTGGACTATAGAGATTGATAACAATGCCTCATTGTGATGTCCCGGAAATTTAGGCAATAATTATTTAATAATTTCTTTGATAATTATTTTAAAATGTGAAATATTGATTTAATAAATTAATTCAAGCTGGAATTTTCTTTTGAAAATTTATAATTATTTGGTTTGTTTAATGATATTGTTTTCAAATGTTAAAAATATTTAAATGATAAATTTATCTTTCTAAATTGATTTAGAAATATTTTATTTATAATGTATAAATGTTTATACATTGTGAATAGAGGATTTGGTTTTAATTTTAATTTATGTTACATAAAAGATATTTTCTAATTATTATATATTAATGTAAAATTGTAAATTAATTTAAATTAGTATTGTATACTTTTCTAAAGTCTGTTTTAAAAATCTTTCTTATAATTTTCATAAAATGTAAGTAAGAATTTGTTTAGTTTACTGTTTTGTTTTATTTTAAAATTGCTTTTCTTTTGAAATTTAGTTTATAAAGAAAATTATTTTAAAAATAATCAAGTAAACATTAAAATGTAAGTATATAGTTTTATAAAAAGTTCATATGTATTTATTTAAAAGCTAATGTTAATAAATCATTTGTAACTTGCTAAAATAAATTAGAAATAGTTTAAGATAATTTAAATACATTTATAAATTTAGAAATGGCTTTTAAATATTAACATGCATATGTGTTAGTCATTTAACTAAAGAGTAGACACTTGTAAAAGTTTGAGATAATAATAAGTACAAGTGGCAAACTAATTTATTCTTGGATCTTATTCTCTCAAATAAGATATATAACAAAGCATTTTGATAAAAACATTTTCTTCAATTGAAAAACAGAAATCAAAATTTCTGTAAAATCAAAACCCCAAAACAGATTGCATGTTTTAAAATCTGCAATCTTTCTCTTCAATTCTCAAATCTACAAACCAAATACAAAGCATGTTAAAATCTGCAAATCATTCCTACAAATAACTTCAATTCTGCAATAATCAAACAAATCAGATCTGCAACCATTTTCTTCATATATCATCTGCAATATAAAATCTGAGCTATTAGTATGGGTCTGCATGCATACAAATACAAGATAAAAGCAACTTCAACTTCAAAATGCAAGCCAAGATCAACATGCACTTCAGATTTGCATCTCTGGAAATTGTTTCTGCACTTAAGTCTGTTTTCTGCATTCTTCTAAAAGGTGAGTAAACCTTTTTATCTTAAAAACAGTTCTTCCTTTTAAAAATCTGGATGAAGTTTATTGTATGTGTAGTAATATGGTCTCTAATGATTGTTTGAGTTTGAATATGAATATGTGTTTGTGAGTGGGATATTGCTTGCATACTTGTTTCTGAGTATTACATTTTTTGTGTGCTCTGTTGTTGATAACAGACCATCTTTATCACAAATGAATTCATATCTCACTACATAATTAGAATTTGGCTTTGATTACTAAAAAGAAATGGTTAATAACATTGTGTTCTTGCTTTTAAGAATAGATTCAGATAAGTCTATTTGGTTAAAACTGTACAAAGTTTAAAGTTACGGTGAAAACCCAGGAAGTAGGAAATTCCAAAACTTGATAATACTTGAATTCACCAATATTGCTTGAATTGCTTTTGAAAATTAGGAATTCTAAAAACTACATTACAGTTTTAAATAAACTGTTAGGGAAAGACATTTCTGTTTTAAAACAGAAATAGGAAAATTTGAAAATAATCTGTTAAGCTAGTGGGTTTAGGGTGTTATGATGCTTCATGTTAGTGGAGTTTGGATGTAGGAATGAAGTAAATTTGGTATTTGATGATCAGAGAGAGAGACAGGTGAATTGGTTTCCAGGTTTTGATTTGGTTGCATGTTGAACTCAGGAACATATTAGTAGTGTGCAGGGTTTTAACTCGAGTCATTGCTCGGGTATTTTTATTTTTGACTCGAAGAAACAGGGATGAAAACTCGAAGTAGTTGGTTGAGTGTCTCGGATTTTTGGCTACAGGTTTTTAACCAGAGAGCATTTGCAGTTTTTTTCTAAAAAAAATCTTTTGAATGGAAATCAAATTCTAGTGCAGGAGTTTGATTCATGTATGAATTGAAACTGAGTTCAAATAGAGTTTGAATTCAAAGCTTTAAAAAAAATGAAATGTCTTAGACAAGTTTAAAGTTTGGTTTTAAATCAAAATTAAAACTGTTTCAGGTTTTAAACCTGAAGGTTGTTTTGCAGTTTTTAAGAATTTTGAATGAAGCTCCTATTTTAAAGATTGTAAATTTAATCAAGTGTAAGATTTAAACTGAATTCAAATGTAGCTTTGAAATCAAAGTTTTTAAAAGTAAAATCTTAAATTTAAACAAGATTTAAAATTCTGTTTTAAATCAAGAGTTTAAAACAGTTTGCAGGTTTTTAATCCACAGAGAGTTTGCAGTTTTTACAGGTTGAATGAAATTTAAATTTTAGTGTGGGAATTTGATTTTAGGTGGAAGTACAACTGAATTCAAATGAAGTTTGAAATTCGAAGTTTTTATAAATGAAATTTTTAGATTTAAACAAGTTTTAATTCTGTTTTATAATAAAAATTTAAAGCAGTTTCAGGTTTAAGTATGAGAAGTTTTGCAGTTTTAAATTTTTGAATAAATTCACATTTTAAGTTGAAACTTGATTCAGGTAATACTTGAATCTGAATTCAAATATAGTTTTGAGTTCAAAAGTTTTCAAAAATGAAATCTTAAAATTAAATTCAGTTTTAAATCAAAATTAAAACAGTTTGCAGGTTTTAAACCAGAGGATTATGCAGTTTTAATTTTTGAATGAATCCATCTTTTCAAAGTTGGATTTTGATTCAAGCATAAGTTGTAACTGAATTCAAATGTAGTTGTGAATTCAAATTTAAAAAAAATGAAAATCTAAGTTTAAACAGTTTTAAATTCAGATTTGAAGACAAGTCTAAAACAGTTTCAGGTTTGTCTTTTTAAACCAGAATTAGATTTAAAAACAGTTTTGTAAGTTTTAAAGTTGAACAGATTTAAATGTTGAAGTAAAACTTAAATTTGTTTTTGAATTCAGATTAAAAACTGTATTTAAGTTTCTTTGAAAACCAGTTTGAATTCAACAGTTCGTAAATTTAAAAATGAATGAACATGTTCATATGTTTAAAAGTGAATTTGAAAATGAAATTTGATAAGTTTTAAAACTTGAAAGAATTTAGTTTCCATTAGTATTGAATTAAAATTTGAAGTGTTAATTTAAATTTGAATTGAAATGATTAATTTATTTTCAAGGCTTAATTTATTTTAATCAAGTAATTTATTTTAATCAAGTAATTTATTTTAAATCTTTCTTTATAGTTAGGTAATGAATGTTCTTAACATTCATTTTATTGTAAGGTTTTATAATTATTTAATTTGGATCAATGTTTAAATAATTAAACATTTGAATCTTTAAATAAAATTGGAATTTGAATTTTAATTTAGAAATGTATTGTTTTAATACATTTTGAATTTAAATGAGTCATTTGATAAGTAATTTAATCATTTTGAAAATATTTAAGACAATTAAGGATTTACTTAATTATTTGATTTTGAATAATGGTTTAGATTAATTTTGATAATTAATCTAATTTAAATTTCCTTAAGTTTATAATTAATGAAATATGTTAATTAATAAATGATGATAATTATCTAAGGATAATTTAGTAATTAATTAAGGAAATTAATTTTGGATAATTAATTAGATTAATTAATTGAATCTAATTAATTGTAATTTGTTGGGTAATTAAGGAATTAATTGCTTATTAATTTGGATTGTGATTTGTTAAGTTAATTAATTCAGTTTAATTAATTTTAATAAATCATTTGATGATTTTAGAGTGTAATTACTTAATGTAATTAATGGAGTAGGGCTACTTTATAATTACTGGAATGTAATTAGTAATTTGGATAATTACTTTTGTAATTAATTAAGAAATTAATTAATGATTTATTATTGGATAATTAATTTGACTAATGAGTAATTAAAGATAGTTGATTATAAATTTAATATTAATCAAGGTGATTAATAATTAGATTAATTACTAAATGTAATTAATTTTAATTAAATAATTTATTTAAATATTAGAGATCATTAATTATTATAATTAATGATATAATTAAGGATTGTTTAATTAAGTAATAATTAATTAATTAAGTGATTAATTAATTGTAATTAATTAAGGATAAAATATAATTAATTATAATTAATTAATAAATGAAGTAATTAAATGTTAATTACTTATGATTAAGGTTAATTAATTTATGAAATTAATTTAAGACTAATTACTCATTGTAATTAGTAAATGATTAACCAAGGTGTTTAATCAAGTTGAATACTTAGGAAGTGATTAATTAACCGAGTTAATTAATTAATGGATGTTAAGCAGGATTTTAATGAGTAATTAATTTAATTTAAATTAAATTAATTAGAGATGGTTGTAATTAATTTAATTCATTTTAAATTAATTATAATTGATGGTTAATAAATCATTGCTTATGGATGTTATTGATTGAATGGTTGTGATCTCAGTAATGAGATGAGTCGTATCTATATGATATGAATGCTTGGTTTAAGTATGTTGGTTTGTGATGGATTATTTGGTTGAATGATTATCTGTTTGTGATGATGATACAGATTATTTGAATGTGATTATCATTGTGATATGTAGTTTTTCTATCTGTGTAAATTAGATAATGATGAAATGAGTTAATTATTTGAAACCCTTAAGTACAACTTGGACATTAAAATGGCGTTTGGTTTCGATGAGACCAGGATCGGGTTTCCATATTTGGATATCCGAAAACCACATCGATTCCAATTTAAACGTTAGGTCGTTAATCCAAGTGGAGCAAGTGAAGACTCGAGGTGTAGGGGCTATACGTCAGTATAACTCTGTGGGTGATTCCGTAATGAGTTTGACGGAATAGTACTTATAGATTCGAGATGGAGATCTAGAGTGTAAGGGTTATCGTCTTTAACTCTAAGGGTGATTCCAATACTTGTGTAACGAGATAATGCCTTCGGTTTCGTTCGAACCCGGAACGAACTTGTATGGATTGAATGCTTTCAGAACATCGTCAGGTGGACGATGAGCATTCTAAGATTGATATGTCCTATAAAGGTAATCGTAACCTCAAGCCTCATCAACCGGGAATGGCTAAAACAGGGGAGGTGCAGCAAAGCTTCGTGGGTAGCCCCCACTTGAGAGCAAGATTTACTCCTGTCTACAGGTCCCTTTATATTCGGTTGTGTGGCAGTTGGTGACGACCAATCTGCGGGGTGGTCTTGTTCGGAACTGTTCAGTAAGGAACGGGTCCGGCTTTGTGTTGCAGGGGAGTGGGAGGACTCCTCGGTACGGTGATCTAGGCCACGTACTGTGACGGGCGGTACCCCAGTATCCCTGCCATTGATGGAAACCCATTTACCCTACGAGACCCTACGGTTTTGTTTGTATTACCCACTTTTGTGGCTAGTAGCTGGAATTTAATGAATGTAAGGATTTTGGCTATTTCTTATTTACTTGAAAACCCTAGACACTATTATAATATCACTGGATTTCCTATCAAATGTTTTGGTTAGCGTAAGGTAAAAACTTTTCCATGTTTATGTGTGGGAAGTCTTACGTGATACCTTTTGTTTTCAAAGTATTTTCTAAAGTTAAGAAACTTTTATCCCCATTTACTCACACCAGACCCCTGTCTGACCTGGGTGTTTATTTTCTGTTTTATTAAACTCTTGGGTACTCATATTACGTATGAGTAGTCAAGTGTTTCAGGATTGCTTTGACGAGTTCTGGAGGAGATAATGGAGCAGGAGGCTTCAGCGTGTAGATATATTTAGTGGTTCCGCTGTGTTGAGTTATCTGTTTCTCTGATGTACTTGGATTGTAAATTGATAGACAGATGTTTATAGCTGTCTAGTTTTGTGTTGTATTAGCTGTATTACTCTGATGTATGTGATACTATGTAAAGTTTTATGTGATATATTATAGTTTATTCGATTCCGCTGTGAGATTCTGATGTTGTCTGTTTCTTTCTTTCCTTTCTTTTCTCTTTTCTATCCCTTTCTTTCTTCTTAACGATGCGACTTTCTGGAGTGTGGAAGTTGGGTCGTTACAATGTGGTATCGGAGCATTAGGTTGAGCGAATACCTAGGCATTGTAGTAGTGCCCTTCTTGAGAAAGCGTATTTGTAATTTTGAATATATATATATATATATATATATTTCTACCTATTAGATTGGGTTACCTGTTCGGGTTTCCAATATAAGTAATAAAGGTAGATAGGGTAGTGGTGTGTAACACAACTACTAATGGTTGGAGTTCGAGTGTTTGAGATTGGAAGTGGTCTGCTAGGGCAGTGTTGGGCATCTTGAGTAGCTTGGCAGTTTGGTGTGAAGGATTTCGCCAATCTCTGAAGGAAATCTTTTCAAGATTCGGAGTTTATTTTTGGATTGTAAGCTGGATTTCACTCGTGTGAGTGGATTCTCTTGAGTTTAGATCAGTTGGAAGTTCTGAAGCCAGCAATGGTATCTTGGAAACTTTAGGAAGGAGTTCTGTCTATATTTGAGTTTGAGACTCAGTTTGGCAGAGCGTTTTGAGCTTGGTTTGGGAGCGAGTTTCCTGAGAGATATCTGTCTATCTGGAAGGCTCTATTGTGAAGAGGCTGGTGTAGCTTTGAGGTTCGATGAGCTTTTGGAAGTTTTGGCAGCAGTAGCAGCAGTGAGTGGCCTGTTCTTCGATGGTTCAGAAACTCTGTGATTCTTCTGTCAATAGTCCGGGCAGATGGTGGAGCTTGTCCATTTCTTTTGGAAGCTCAGCTGGGTGTGATGTTAGTGGTTAAGAGGTGGACCATTAGTTTCTTCTTTTGAAGGCTTTAGTAGTTCTGACTGTTGAAGTGAGAACGATTTCTTGGAATCTGAACTGAGTGGGATCGCAAAAGTGATTTGCGATGGTTCGGAGATTCTATGAGTAATTTTTGTTGTGGGGTTGTGACCAAATCGGATAGGTCACTGAGATTTTATGGAATTTGATGAACAATATTCCGGGATAAGTTGATTAAGTTTATACATGTGTTCATCAACAGCATCCTTGAATCAGAGTTGCGCAGTGGAAGCATGGTGGCAGCTATTCCAGAATAGAAGCAACAACCGATTCTTTGGGAATTTGAGTTTTGTCTTGGATCAGAGGATTTCTACAGGAAATTTATTTTGGATCTGGAGACTTGATTGTTTTGTATCTGTTTGTTTCCAGATAGAGTTGGTGTGGTAGATCTGATTGATCTAGAAGGTTGGAGGCAGCCAGGATCGTTATGAGAGATTTGTGGATATAAGACATTGGATCTTTCTATCTTCTCTTAAGGGTTAAATGTTTGGTCTACAGGATTGAATTTCCAGTTCGGATAGCTGGAATTTGTTTTGTTTTTCACGTATCTCTGAGCGAGTACGTGTATGGTTTGTCTCTGGTTTTGAATCAGTAGTTCTGATAAATTTGGAGATTGATCAGGACTTGTCTGTAGTCCTGTATTCTGTTTAGATTTGTAGATCTAGATATATAGGAGCTCTAGATCTGAGTGGTGTAGTTAGTTTAGATTTTGTAGGGCGAGTGTCCCGGTGTTTATACCTGGGAAACTCTAGGGAATCTTATCCAGGATTTTATCTGGATAATTAGAATTGTTTGTTTGAATTGGTTGCTATGGTTACTAGTATTTGGTTGATAGTATATGTTTGCTCTTTTTAAATTTAAAATCTGTATGGGATTATTAAATTACCTTTGCTTTTAAATTTCGGAGACGAAATTCTTTTAAGGGGGGAGGAATGTGACGTCCCGGAAATTTAGGCAATAATTATTTAATAATTTCTTTGATAATTATTTTAAAATGTGAAATATTGATTTAATAAATTAATTCAAGCTGGAATTTTCTTTTGAAAATTTATAATTATTTGGTTTGTTTAATGATATTGTTTTCAAATGTTAAAAATATTTAAATGGTAAATTTATCTTTCTAAATTGATTTAAAAATATTTTATTTATAATGTATAAATGTTTATACATTGTGAATAGAGGATTTGGTTTTAATTTTAATTTATGTTAAATAAAAGATATTTTCTAATTATTATATATTAATGTAAATTTGTAAATTAATTTAAATTAGTATGGTATACTTTTCTAAAGTCTGTTTAAAAAAAATTTCTTATAATTTTCATAAAATGTAAGTAAGAATTTGTTTAGTTTAAAATTTTGTTTTATAATAAAAATTTGTTTTGTTTTATTCTAAAATTGCTTTTCTTTTGAAATTTAGTTTATAAAGAAAATTATTTTAAAAATAATCAAGTAAACATTAAAATGTAAGTATATAATTTTATAAAAAGTTTATATGTATTTATTTAAAAGCTAATGTTAATAAATCATTTGTAACTTGCTAAAATAAATTAAAAATAGTTTAAGATAATTTAAATACATTTATAAATTTAGAAATGGCTTTTAAATATTAACATGCATATGTGTTAGTCATTTAACTAAAGAGTAGACACTTGTAAAAGTTTGAGATAATAATAAGTACAAGTGGCAAACTAATTTATTCTTGGATCTTATTCTCTCAAATAAGATATATAACAAAGCATTTTGATAAAAACATTTTCTTCAATTGAAAAACAGAAATCAAAATTTCTGTAAAATCAAAACACCAAAACAGATTGCATGTTTTAAAATCTGCAATCTTTCTCTTCAATTCTCAAATCTGCAAACCAAATACAAAGCATGTTAAAATCTGCAAATCATTCCTACAAATAACTTCAATTCTGCAATAATCAAACAAATCAGATCTGCAACCATTTTCTTCATATATCATCTGCAATATAAAATCTGAGCTATTAGTATGGGTCTGCATGCATACAAATACAAGATAAAAGCAACTTCAACTTCAAAATGCAAGCCAAGATCAACATGCACTTCAGATTTGCATCTCTGGAAATTGTTTCTGCACTTAAGTCTGTTTTCTGCATTCTTCTAAAAGGTGAGTAAACCTTTTTATCTTAAAAACAGTTCTTCCTTTTAAAAATTTGGATGAAGTTTATTGTATGTGTAGTAATATGGTCTCTAATGATTGTTTGAGTTTGAATATGAATATGTGTTTGTGAGTGGGATATTGCTTGCATACTTGTTTCTGAGTATTACATTTTTTGTGTGCTCTGTTGTTGATAACAGACCATCTTTATCACAAATGAATTCATATCTCACTACATAATTAGAATTTGGCTTTGATTACTAAAAAGAAATGGTTAATAACATTGTGTTCTTGCTTTTAAGAATAGATCCAGATAAGTATATTTGGTTAAAACTGTACAAAGTTTAAAGTTACGGTGAAAACCCATGAAGTAGGAAATTCCAAAACTTGATAATACTTGAATTCACCAATATTGCTTGAATTGCTTTTGAAAATTAGGAATTCTAAAAACTACATTACAGTTTTAAATAAACTGTTAGGGAAAGACATTTCTGTTTTAAAACAGAAATAGGAAAATTTGAAAATAATCTGTTAAGCTAGTGGGTTTAGGGTGTTATGATGCTTCATGTTAGTGGAGTTTGGATGTAGGAATGAAGTAAATTTGGTATTTGATGATCAGAGAGAGAGACAGGTGAATTGGTTTCCAAGTTTTGATTTGGTTGCATGTTGAACTCAGGAACATATTAGTAGTCTGCAGGGTTTTAACTCGAGTCATTGCTCGGGTATTTTTATTTTTGACTCGAAGAAACAGGGATGAAAACTCAAAGTAGTTGGTTGAGTGTCTCGGGTTTTTGGCTACAGGTTTTTAACCAGAGAGCATTTGCAGTTTTTTTCATAAAAAAAAAATCTTTTGAATGGAAATCAAATTCTAGTGCAGGAGTTTGATTCATGTATGAATTGAAACTGAATTCAAATAGAGTTTGAATTCAAAGCATTTTAAAAAAAATGAAATGTCTTAGACAAGTTTAAAGTTTGGTTTTAAATCAAAATTAAAACTGTTTCAGGTTTTAAACCTGAAGGTTGTTTTGTAGTTTTTAAGAATTTTGAATGAAGCTCCTATTTTAAAGATTATAAATTTAATCAAGTGTAAGATTTAAACTGAATTCAAATATAGCTTTGAATTCAAAGTTTTTAAAAGTAAAATCTTAAATTTAAACAAGATTTAAAATTCTGTTTTAAATCAAGAGTTTAAAACAGTTTGCAGGTTTTTAATCCACAAAGAGTTTGCAGTTTTTACAGGTTGAATGAAATTTAAATTTTAGTGTGGGAATTTGATTTTAAGTGGAAGTAGAACTGAATTCAAATGAAGTTTGAAATTCAAAGTTTTTATAAATGAAATTTTTAGATTTAAACAAGTTTTAATTCTGTTTTATAATAAAAATTTAAAGCAGTTTCAGGTTTAAGCATGAGAAGTTTTGCAATTTTAAATTTTTGAATAAATTCACATTTTAAGTTGAAACTTGATTCAGGTAATACTTGAATCTGAATTTAAATATAGTTTTGAGTTCAAAAGTTTTCAAAAATGAAATCTTAAAATTAAATTCAGTTTTAAATCAAAATTAAAACAGTTTGCAGGTTTTAAACCAGAGGATTATGCAGTTTTAATTTTTGAATGAATCCATCTTTTTAAAGTTGGATTTTGATTCAAGCATAAGTTGTAACTGAATTCAAATGTAGTTGTGAATTCAAATTTAAAAAAAAATGAAAATCTAAGTTTAAACAGTTTTAAATTCAGATTTGAAGACAAGTCTAAAACAGTTTCAGGTTTGTCTTTTTAAACCAGAATTAGATTTAAAAACAGTTTTGTAAGTTTTAAAGTTGAACAGATTTAAATGTTGAAGTAAAACTTAAATTTGTTTTTGAATTCAGATTAAAAACTGTATTTAAGTTTCTTTGAAAACCAGTTTGAATTCAACAGTTCGTAAATTTAAAAATGAATGAACATGTTCATATGTTTAAAAGTGAATTTGAAAATGAAATTTGATAAGTTTTAAAACTTGAAAGAATTTAGTTTCCATTAGTATTGAATTAAAATTTGAAGTGTTAATTTAAATTTGAATTGAAATGATTAATTTATTTTCAAGGCTTAATTTATTTTAATCAAGTAATTTATTTTAAATCTTTCTTTATAGTTAGGTAATGAATGTTCTTAACATTCATTTTATTGTAAGGTTTTATAATTATTTAATTTGGATCAATGTTTAAATAATTAAACATTTGAATCTTTAAATAAAATTGGAATATGAATTTTAATTTAGAAATGTATTGTTTTAATACATTTTGAATTTAAATGAGTCATTTGATAAGTAATTTAATCATTTTGAAAATATTTAAGACAATTAAGGATTTACTTAATTATTTGATTTTGAATAATGGTTTAGATTAATTTTGATAATTAATCTAATTTAATTTCCTTAAGTATATAATTAATGAAATATGTTAATTAATAAATGATGATAATTATCTAAGGATAATTTAGTAATTAATTAAGGAAATTAATTTTGGATAATTAATTAAGTTAATTAATTGAATCTAATTAATTGTAATTTGTTGAGTAATTAAGGAATTAATTACTTATTAATTTGGATTGTGATTTGTTAAGTTAATTAATTCAGTTTAATTAATTTTAATAAATCATTTGATGATTTTAGAGTGTAATTATTTAATGTAATTAATGGAGCAGGACTACTTTATAATTACTGGAATGTAATTAGTAATTTGGATAATTACTTTTGTAATTAATTAAGAAATTAATTAATGATTTATTATTGGATAATTAATTTGACTAATGAGTAATTAAAGATAGTTGATTATAAATTTAATATTAATCAAGGTGATTAATAATTAGATTAATTACTAAATGTAATTAATTTTAATTAAATAATTTATTTAAATATTAGAGATCATTAATTATTATAATCAATGATGTAATTAAGGATTGTTTAATTAAGTAATAATTAATTAATTAAGTGATTAATTAATTGTAATTAATTAAGGATAAAACATAATTAATTATAATTAATTAATAAATGAAGTAATTAAATGTTAATTACTTATGATTAAGGTTAATTAATTTATGAAATTAATTTAAGACTAATTACTCATTGTAATTAGTAAATTATTAATCAAGGTGTTTAATCAAGTTGAATACATAGGAAGTGATTAATTAACCGAGTTAATTAATTAATGGATGTTAAGCAGGATTTTAATGAGTAATTAATTTAATTTAACTTAAATTAATTAGAGATGGTTGTAATTAATTTAATTCATTTTAAATTAATTATAATTGATGGTTAATAAATCATTGCTTATGGATGTTATTGATTGAATGGTTGTGATCTCAGTAATGAGATGAGTCGTATCTATATGATATGAATGCTTGGTTTAAGTATGTTGGTTTGTGATGGATTATTTGGTTGAATGATTATCTGTTTGTGATGATGATACAGATTATTTGAATGTGATTATCATTGTGATATGTAGTTTTTCTATCTATGTAAATTAGATAACGATGAAATGAGTTAATTATTTGAAACCCTTAAGTACAACTTGGACAATAAAATGGCTTTTGGTTTCGATGAGACCAGGATCGGGTTTCCATATTTGGATATCCGAAAACAACATCGATTCCAATTTAAACGTTAGGTCGTTAATCCAAGTGGAGAAAGTGAAGACTCGAGGTGTAAGGGTTATACGTCTGTATAACTCTGTGGGTGATTCCGTAATGAGTTTGACGGAATAGTACTTATAGATTCGAGATGGAGATCTAGAGTGCAAGGGTTATCGTCTTTAATTCTAAGGGTGATTCCAATACTTGTGTAACGAGATAATGCCTTCGGTTTCGTTCGAACCCGGAACGAACTTGTATGGATTGAATGCTTTTAGAACATCGTCAGGTGGACGATGAGCATTCTAAGATTGATATGTCCTATAAAGGTAATCGTAACCTCAAGCCTCATCAACTGGGAATGGCTAAAACAGGGGAGGTGCAGCAGAGCTTCGTGGGTAGCCCCCACTTGAGAGCAAGTTTTACTCCTGTCTAGAGGTCCCTTTATATTTGGTTGTGTGGCAGTTGGTGACGACCAATCTGCGGGGTGGTCTTGTTCGGAACTGTTCAGTAAGGAACGGGTCCGGCTTTGTGTTGCAGGGGAGTGGGAGGACTCCTCGGTACGGTGATCTAGGCCACATACTGTGACGGACGGTACCCCAGTAACCCTGCCATTGATGGAAACCCATTTACCCTACGAGACCCTACGGTTTTGTTTGTATTACCCACTTTTGTGGCTAGTAGCTGGAATTTAATGAATGTAACGATTTCGGCTATTTCTTATTTACTTGAAAACCCTAGACACTATTATAATATCACTGGATTTCCTATCAAATGTTTTGGTTAGCGTAAGGTAAAAACTTTTCCATGTTTATGTGTGGGAAGTCTTACGTGATACCTTTTGTTTTCAAAAGATTTTCTAAAGTTAAGCAACTTTTATCCCCGTTTACTCACACCAGACCCCTGTCTGACCTGAGTGTTTATTTTCTGTTTTATTAAACCCTTGGGTACTCATATTACGTATGAGTAGTCAAGTGTTTCAGGATTGCTTTGACGAGTTCTGGAGGAGATAATGGAGCAGGAGGCTTCAGCGTGTAGATATATTTAGTGGTTCCGCTGTGTTGAGTTATCTGTTTCTCTGATGTACTTGGATTGTAAATTGCTAGACAGATGTTTATAACTATTTATTTTTGTGTTGTATTAGTTGTATTACTCTGATGTATGTGATACTATGTAAAGTTTTATGTGATATATTATAATTTATTCGATTCCGCTATGAGATTCTGATGTTGTCTGTTTCATTCTTTCCTTTCTTTTCTCTTTTCTATCCCTTTCTTTCTTCTTAACGATGTGACTTTCTGGAGTGTGGAAGTTGGGTCGTTACACTCATGTACATGGAAATCAGTTCTTAAACATAGACAGATTGCTCGCAATAATATTTCCAGAGTCATTGTTAATGGGAGAAATACGCTTTTATGGCATGATCCTTGGATTAATAGTGAAAGTATGGTTACTATTCTTGGATGGGATAGTTTACATCTTTATGGTCATATTAATGATAAAGTCTCATCTATCATTCAAGATGGAGTGTTTAATTTGGATCTAGTTCCTTTCACTAAACAACTAAACAATCAGATTTCTAAAATCCAAATAGACTCTTCGGCTAGATCGGATTACTGAAAATGGACAAGGGATTTAAAAGGATTTAGTTTCAGATCTGCGTGGAATGCAGCTAGAAATCACTATCCAACTGTAGAATGGGGCAAGATTATATGGAACAAATGCAATAATCCTAGAATGACATTAACTGCCTATAAAGCGATTTATAATCGCTTGCCTACTAGAGATAAACTAATTAATTGGGGATACAATTCTGATTCTAATTGCTTACTCTGTAATCAATATCCTGAAAACCATTCACACTTATTTTTTGCATGTTCATACTCTACTTTCTTATGGACTACATGCTGTAAAAATTTGGACTTACCTCAGCCGTGCTCACTAACATTAGAAGAGGGAATTCAACTCATATCAACTAACTTCTTTGCAGCGGATCAGGCTACTGGCTTGGCATTTGCGAGTTTTTCAACCATTATTCATCACATATGGCTAGAACGTAATAGAAGACTTCATGAAGATCGAAAGTTTACGAAATGGGAACGATGGAAACTTATTGAAATTGATTTGAAGATGTTGGGTAATAAAGTGAAGAAGAAGAGGGTTATCACCAGTAGAAGCAAGCGAATTCTAGATCGGTGGGGAATAGATCTGATGGGGGATTGAATGTTTCATCGTCAGTTTTTAGTGAAGGAGGAGTGTTTCATTTTTCTTTCTTTTCTTTTTGTTTTAATTTATCTCGGCTTGGTTTTATTTTGTTTCGATACAGTACATAACTTCAGCATGTCTTCGATTTGATAGCCAATTTTGATGGCTGTCTTGTATCTATGTATATACATTATTGAACATCCTATATGCTTTGTTAATGAGATGTTAATAAAGCGCCACACTCTTTTTCCCTGTCCTATACTCACGTCGGGTACAGGTTCAGGTTTTTGACGAGGCGGTTAATTTTTTTCAAAAAAAATGTTAATCCGAATAAAAAAAGCATAAAACATAAATAGTAATGAATCTAACAACACCAAAATCAATATAATAACACACAAACCAACTTAGAAAACCCCAAATCAATCAAAACAATAACAATTCTGAATTATATCAACATATGATAGAACATGCCTAATCATGTGTGATTAAGAGGATCCGGATGGGAAATTACACACCAATTTCTTTTCTTAAATCGCTATCTAACTCTACTATTTAATGTACTTCTAACCTCAACTTAAATGTTATGTTTCGTTCCTTTTTATGTTCACAATTTAGAAATCATTTGAGTTTGAAAACTCCAAATCTCTAAAAGGATATGGTAATAAAGCATTTATATTGTCTGCTAAAGAGTGACCTACCATAAATCGGACTAAAATGCTCATATTAACCCCCTTAAACGTCGGTAGCTACCACATGATTTCAACTGCAAGAAAATTATTTAAGCTCAACTACCTCAATCTTCACACAAAAATCTGAAACTCCAAATTCAATTACTCATACCGTATATAAACTTGTATTTGATTATGTAATACATTCTTTCCCACTTGTTAGTAATTTTAGGCCACTTTAAATAGTCCCTAATCCACTGTCACAAATCACTATGTCAATTGTAATACTTAATTCATAATAATAAAATAAGTTAAACCACGCCCTAAAATCAAAACCAAATTGGGGATTTCACATACCCACTCCAACATCAATTATTTCTCCTTCGTTCATCGTCTCTTAGATCATACCTCTTTAGCTTTAATACTCTCACATGATTTAACACAGTTATTGTAACATTATATTGTAGTTTTAGAAATAGAGTCTATGAATTTAAATTTCGTGTTGAAAAATATTGATTTCCATTGGCAATTGCTCGGTTGAGATTTTATGGCTTTTAATACTGTCCATGTGAATAATGTGTCTTTTGAAAATGTTATTAGTGAGACTAGGAAGGATAGCATCACTTTTTGTGGTTATTAAAGAGCTGCATTGATTAATTGATAATCACTTCATTTTTGGATGGACGTGCATATAAAGAAGTAAAACGCCCTTTTTAGTAATATATAGCTTAAAGAGTCCTCACTCGCATATGCATGATACATTGCTAGTGGTTACCATAGTTACTGAAAAAACGAAGAAATTCAATAGTTCATATTTACTTTATATTACCGTGGTAAAAACTTGAATAAGTTGATTAACTGTAGACAAAGTGGAAAAAACACATTGCATTGATGTGTGATTGTGAAGTAGTTCCACATTTCTGATGCATTATTGATGTTCACTGAATCGGGTTTTTTTTGAAAAACGCTTTTAATATTTCAACTTTTTCTTTAATTTGATGTAATTGATGATAATTTGCAAAACTAACATAATAAAAAAACCTTCACCCTTTAAGATGTTTAGAACGTAAGCTAAATCATTAACATGCCGTACTTTTCCTTTCGCGTCCCTATAAGTTGTAAAAAATAGTAACACCCCATAATTTTCTTTACTCACCCAATTTTATCGGTTTTCTTCTTTTAATTTCTCTCTTATTTATTTCCTCCATGTTTTCTTTCTTCTTCAATTCATGATAGTTGAAGCTAATACTTATCTGCAATTTTTACCATTAAATCCTTGCCATAATGAATGTTATGAAGTAATTAAAAGTTACATCAACAATAAGACACTTCAATTAGGTTTGAAATTTAGAATATTTTTTCTTAAAATTAATTATTCGATGTCTGTAATTTTGTTGAGTTATATTGAAAAGGATTACATACACTATGAAATATTTAATTATTCTTCCGTTGAGATTTGAGATTAGAAAAGAAGAAAAGATATTACTGTATAAGCTTGTCAATGGATATTTTTGGATGTGGATGTTGTCATATTTGCACCAATATCTGAAATAATTTTTAGATATCGGATACATGCATTCATAAATACTAACAGAATTTCGATAATTATCATATCCAAAGATGATCGATAAATCATTAAACATAATATAAAATTTTAGTTTAATTTACTCCGACCTTATTGACTATAAAAGCTTAAAAAATAAAAAGAATATGATAGTAATAATAAATAGTTTTGAGCATATAATATGAAATTAACGCATATAATATAAACTGCTAACTTAATAAACAATGAATGCATGTCTTCTGTATTAGAATATACGTAATATAAATTACAATCTTGACAACACTGGATGGATATTTTTCAGATGAGGATATATTTATATCCGCATATATATCTGCTTTTTTGAATATCAGATATTTATCTGTTTTTCAAAGTTGGATGCAGATATTGTTTGAATTTTTCAGTTCCTATTGACAGCCCTATTACTGTATGAAATGTAGAAGAGAAAATAAGAAAATATCATTTTTGTAGTGTTCAATAAAAAGGAAACTAACAGGGGGTTATTAAATGTGACCTAGAATATATATGTGGTAGTATATCAAATGCTTAATCAGATTATAATCGAAAAAGAAACCCATATTTTATCCAAGTAATATGTTTAGTATTTTTATTTTTCATTCTAAATACTAAAGTAAATAATACTTTCAGAATATCAATATAATTTCGAGCTATCTTCCCATCATTTTTAATTGAAATACCTAATTAATATAAGGCCTCATACATAGAAAATGTTATGTCCCCCACTGATAGGAAAAAAAATGGCATCTTTCTCAATCCCTATTTCTTTCTCAAATTATTATAATCTTGCTCATCGGTTCATTTCCAATTCTTCATAAAAAAATTGAATCAAAATTCCTTCCAAAGCACGTTGTTCCTATGCCCAAATTATGAAGGATTCGTCGATCTTGTCATCTTAAGTTTATATTCCCGTCAGGAATTGGATTGATACAAGGAAAAGGTGCAATTTCATTTTCGATGTGGAGATTATTTTCATCTTGCCAAAGACTGTAGGGAGCCAATTAGATGTTTAAATTGTTGATTTTTTGGGCATAAAATGGACAAATGTTGGAAGAAATTCAAATCAATTTTAGGCGCAAAGAAAAAATTTCAATCACTGATCTGTATTTTTCTTTTCCTTAAAATGGACGAAATTTAAATTAATTTTGTTAGATCATTTTTGGTTGAAAAGGCAGTACTCTTCTCAATATAAGTGTGTACACTTGCCATGAGCTATACTGTTCTTACGTAAGCTTGAAAGGCAGTGCATGAATGGTATATCTGACCTTAGTATGTCTGAGTTAGACGTATGTATATAAAAATTATTTTACTAATGATGCCTACAATTGATAGGTGTACACACTTGTGTGTTCACTTGCCATGCTCTGTACTCGTCCTCACATAAGTCTGAATGGCAGTGCATCGGTGGTATATCTGGCTCAGTTTTTCGAATTAGGCATATGTAAATAATGTTAATATCGGTAACTTTTTCAAATAATAAGAGAGAGCAAGCAGATGAAACTCGAGCGCTATCTTGACTTTACTAATTTGATTTGTGATATGAAAAGAAATAAAGATGCCACTTTGCCAGCTATGATAATCTATTAAAGAATTTATTTCATAATTCACTATTTTTTCATCCAAAACTACTAGCCAAAGTAGAGTTGAATGTAACGATAACCTAATTTTTATTGGATGTTTTGAAAAGTAAAATGACTAAAATTTCTTGACAGTTTAACAGAACTTACATTTTTTAACATCCTATATCTGGAGGCCAAAAGCTAAGCGCTATGGATGCTGCAGTCATCAATAGTATTAACTTCTGGTGACAAAGTATGGTATGCTGATGAATATAATCATTTCAAAGTCATAGATTTCAAAACTACATTTATCTTATCACATTTCAAAGTCACGAGTTCATATCCATGTTACAAAAATCCCCAAAATGTATTCCCAGGCAATGATCAAATATAATTTACAATAATATGCCAAGAACGACATATGACGATGCTCCCTTGGATGATCATAGCAATATAGTCATATCTGAGTTAATACATAGCAGAAACAAAAACATAAATAATCTGCTATTCCGAATTAGCTATCCATCAGCCACTTGCTCATCTCCGGATGCTTTATTTGCCGAAACCATAAAAACCTAAACCCTTAGCCTACTCAAATCAATTTTGAGCACTCAAGAGTTTAAGAGGAAATATAAACTTCGAGTCAGACATAAAGCCTGGAGTGGATAATTCTGTTACATCTCGGTTTACTGATTTTGAGTGAGACCATGCCGCTTAGCGAAACGGGTTTCCCCTCACTAATATCCTTTTACAAAACATATATTTTGCAAATCCTTTCCTGCAACCAAACTGGTTAATCAAACTGATTATGATAATAAAGTGATAGCAAGATCTGTTATGCTATAAACAGGTAATAAATGGAACAGCTGTGTGAAATCTCGACTGACTGCCCTAAAACTGGGCTAACTGCCCTTTGGTTGACTCAAGCCTACTAGATACCATATCAAATAGTCTAAACGACTGTTAGACAAGACTTATGGATGGTCAGTCCTTAACTTTCACCTTCAAGCATCAACTGATCCTATTTTGTGGCTTACCAATAACCTACATCTGTAAATCAACAATTTGTTCACTGTGTAACCAACATTTGAGTCTTACTTGTGACTAAGCCCTCATACTGGAATTCTGAACTAAGTTAACTAGGGGCTAAATAACTAATGAGCATAGGGCGTGACCCTATACAAGTCCTATCCGGTCTTCTAATCTGAGTCATTTTCTTAGGGTTAACCACCCTTAAAACTTTCCTTGAAAACCTTTTCAAAATGATTTGGCCCTTTAAAACATACATAAACAAGGAAAATATACCTTTAGTATTATTCTAAGCCATTTTGTCATGTTATGTATACTTTACTCAAAATATTGTTGATGATATTCAGTAAGGATTACCTATCCTTTTTGAAATCAGATAAATTCCTTTTTAAGTTGAAAACACTTAGGCTATTCCGCCTATTTATCATGTTCGAAACCTTTGTTTAAAACCATTAAACAACCCTTTCGAAACCTTTGAAAGTGCCCCGATCGAAACCAAGTAAAAGCCTTTCTTTTACCTATGCTGAAAGGCCAAAACCTTCCTTTCGAAACCATTCCCAAAACCTTTCGAAACCTTTGGAAATCTCCCTTTCAAAACCATTCTCAAAAACCCTTTCCAAACCTTTGGAAATCTTCCTTCCAAAAGCTTTAAAACCTTAGACAACTTTCTTTTAAATACCTTTAAACATTGCCTTTCGAAACCATTAGAAAACTTTTCCTTCCAAAACCAGTTAAAACCATTAAAAATCAAAACCTTTCAACTCCTTTGAAACCTCTGGGGAACCACCCCTTCGAAACCCCTTTTAAAACCTTTCGAAAGCATTAAACTTAAACCTTTCGAAAGCATTTGGGTTCAATTTTAAAACATGTGGAAACCTTTCGAAACCATTAGAAGTTAACTACTTTAACCTATTTGAAAATGTTTCAGTCAAAACCATGGGAATATGTCTTCAAGTAGAGCAAAAGGCATAAACCCATTAAAGTCGAAAGCGCTTCCTTTTGAAACCAATCAAATCATCTCTTTCGAAACCAAATTTAGTTTATACTTCAAACAAAATAAAAGGGCCTTTAAAATCATTCAAGTTGAAAGCAACTGTTTTGAAACCATTTCCTAAGTAACGAAGTGATGTTGTCAAAACCATCCCATCGAAAGCAATGGAGAGGTGTTAAATTTTAGAAACAAAGCAATCCCTTCGAAAGCATCTGGATCGAAAAGTGGTGAGCTATAGGTTTCGACACTGTCGAAATCCATCATTTAAAATAAAAGAGCAATCTAATCGAAACCATGTCTTTTAAACCATTTGACTTAGACAAAAGCATTTAGGTCGAAAGAAACTCTGTCGAAAGCAAGCAAGCGTATTTTCCTTTGAAACCAAAATAATGCTTCACTTCTTTAAGAACTCCATGGTTTTGACTCTGTAACTTTCATCCACATCCAACTCCTTACGTACCAGTTGTCTGATACCATATGCATTAGTTTCGACCGTGTCGAAAGGGGAGGGATGGAGGCGGAACTTGGTACAGAAGGAGATGAAACAGTAAAAAAGCCTGTTTATTTGTACTTTAAAATTGCCCTTTTGAACCTAACATGCCTTGTTTTTCTAAATTTGATTGGTTGCCAGATTTTTCTTTTCAAAAGTGCTTCCATCTTTCCATATTTAGAAATTTAAACATTTTATGAAAAGCCGCTCCACCTCTTTAATTATATAAACATTTAAGTCTCATACCTTAAATAATTTTGTATAACTATTAAAACATTTCGAAAAAATCTTGAAAAAAACTAGAAAATCAAATTATATATGTTTTCTAACATATGAAAATTTCAGACCCAAATAATTAATTATTTACCCGTAAATAATTTATAACCTAAAATATCATTTCCTTTACTAGAAAATTCATATAAAGTCCACATTAATTCCAAAATTTCTGAAAATTGGCACCCATCCCCAAGTTAATATTTCTGATCTTCTTAAAAATTCACAAGACGTAAGGATGTCGTTTAATACGGTTTTCATATCAAAACACGTCGTAAAATCTATATGAACATACTTAGATCATCAAAAAGTATGTATATAAACATTTTATCATTCAAAAACATGGCAAATCATTGCAAAATATTCGAATCTAATCACAAACCGAAACTAATAAAAATTTGAGATGTAAACATTATTCACATTAGCTTTAGAGATTAAAAAGCTTGAGATTTGAATGAATTTGATTTGAATTAGCTTTTCCTTTATCTTTTGTTAATTCTTCATCCCCTTTCCTTGTTAATGGTAGATGGCCTCTTTTATAAAAAAAAAATGACATGAATTGAACATGTAAGTTATACATGCCTATGGGATAATGATATAGGAATGACCACTTTTCCATTTTACCCCTCCTCTTATTCATTTTAAACTATTCTTTAGTTCATTTGTTTTAAATGGTACAGACACCTTAATTAAAAACAAAATCTCAATCCCATAATCAACACATTATTTTATTTATTTTGACTAATTAAATACCTTAAATAATGTTATCAAAAATCTGGGATATTACAGACTCCTCTCCTTAAAGAATTTCATCCTCGAGATTACGATAAGGCACACAATAAATCAAACAAGAAGGTAAAACATACCGTCAAACAAGTCAGGATAAGTATCTCTAATACTGCTCTCAAGCTCCCAAGTATAGTCTCTGTTATCATCACTCCACTGAACATTGACTAATCTGACCATCTTGGTTCTGAGCCTCTTCTCATCTCTCGCAACAATGAGAACTGGCTTTCATACTATGGTCAAATCCGATTCTACCACTAAATCATCTAGCACTGTCGATGCAATAGTAGTCTCTAGGTCTCTAACACACTTTTTGAGATGATGAATATGGAAAACATCAAGGACACCTGCAAACTTCTCGGTAACTCAACTTTATATGTGAGTTACCCGATCCTCTCAAGAATAGGAAAAGGTTCAACGAATCTCGGTGATAACTTTCCCGATTTCCCAAATCTAATCACACCCTTCATCGGTGACACTTTGACGATAACCTAGTCCCCAACTGAGAACTCTAAATCTTCCCATATCTTATCTGCATAACTTTTCTACCTAGACTGAGCCTCCTTCATCCTAGCCTGAATGGCCTTAATCGTTTCTACAGCTTCTCTAACTAGATCTGGACTAGGTCAACCTATCCCCAGTCTCCAACAAACCAAGGGAGATTTTCATGGTCTTCCATACAAAGCTTCAAACGATATCATCCCAATGCTGGTCTGATAAATGTTGTTATACGAAAACTTGACTGATGTAGATGGTCCTCCCAAAATCCCTTGAATTTCAAAACACAAGCTCTTAACAAATCTTCTAAGATCTTATTAACTCTTTCTGCTTTCCCATCTATCTCCAGGATGGTAAGTAGTACTCATCATAAGCTTGGTTCCCAAAACTTCCCGCAGACTCTTCCAAAACTCACTAGTAAACAAGGGATCCCTATCACTAACTATGTTGCTAGGAACTCTATGCAGTTAAACCACATTCTTCATGAACAACCTCGCTAAAACAGGTACCATCCTAGTTTACCTAACTAGAATGAAATGGGCACTCTTTGTCAATCTGTCCACAATAACCAATATACATTCACTTTCTCTATTCGACCTTGGCAACCCTTCAATGAAATCCATGGAAGTAGAATCCCACTTCCATACTATAATATCTTCATATTTCCTTATTAATAATGGCCGGCAACTTTTATAAAAAATTTGAAATAAATTGAACGTGTAAGTTATACACGGCTATGGGATAATGATATAGAAATGGCATCTTTTCCATTTTACCCTCCTCTAATTCATTTTAAACCATTCTTTAGTTTTTTTTTTTTAAATTGCATGGCTACCTTAATTAAAAAACAAAACTCAATCCCATAATCAACACATTATTTTATTTAGTTTGACTAACTAAATACCTAAATAAAGTTACCAAAAATCTAGGCTATTACATATTTAAGTTATTCGTGTCAATTAAAAGTAAATTCTTCATTTGTGAATATTTTCAAAAACTTGCATTCATATATTTGTAAATAAATCTTGCATTTAGGATTTTTTTTCATGTTGCATTAGGATTTTATGGGTAGTATCCGCTAAAAACCTCATGAGACAACACTTGTCCTACTTGGAACCTAGAGGTTTAACGGCTTATTGCATACGCTCAATGCAATCGTGCTTTCTATGAAAACAAATTTATCTTAGTTTTAGTTTGTTCGAGGATGAATAAAAAGACAAGTGTGTGGGTATTTGATGTGCACGTAAAAGTGCTTATTTTTACTTCCATATCTGTTCTAATTTAATTAAATAAATGAGCATACAGTGTATTTTACACGTTTAAATCAAAATTTAAATTATCTTTAAATCATCACTTACTTATCTTCATAGGGGGCAAAATGGTCATTTTGTATATGATTTAATTTGAGAAAATTTACTTGTACATTTTATTGCTGTATTGTAGGAATTTGGATTTAATATGGAAGAAGACTTCATGAAAATATGAATGCACAAGAGACGGAACCAAAAGAATGAAGAAATAAATCAATTCATGCAACATGCAGGACTCTACCTACCAATTTATCATGATTTATAATTAGGAGCTAATGCAGATGTTAGTGGAGATTAAAAGCACATGCACATTTAAATGGATGATTAATTACTTGCTAATGATAACTTAGTGGTCACACTTCCTTAAGAGAAATTTGAGTAGTCCCCTAAAATATGGATTAGGGTTTTAGGCATGTATAAATACCCATTATTTTCATTTAGAAAGCTCTCACTACCTTCTAGCTAGTTTAGTTGCAGGCACAAATTGTAAACATAAACTCTCTCTCTCTCTCTCTCATGGCTTTTTAGTCTTTTTCTCCTATCTAATTTTTTTACGCAATTTAATTTCATGCTCATTTAATTATTGTTCTTGCAATTAGTGTGGTTTTATTTCCTGCAAGTAGAGTACATTTATTTGCATGCAAATTTGTTAGCTTTCTTTTTCCACTTGTGCATGTTAATGTTGCAATCTACATTTGTTGAAATAATAACAAATATGAGAAGCTAAAGTCATTCAGTTTAGGGGTAATGAAGCTCTCTTAATCATGTAGATTCAACAATTTATTAATTTGTGATATCTCTTTTCTGCTTTATGGAATTTTTGATATGGTAAAACTTTTGTTGTTTAAATTTAGCTTTTATAGCCTATGTTGTTGGCACCAAATACGCTATGCTTAAACGAGCATAAACATATATTACATGTTCATCTAAATATGATTTTAGTAATGAAGTGGATTTTAGAATCAAAATTTGATGGTCTATATTACTAATTAAGAGTATATAGATCATGCTTAAAATATATTTTATTTTAAATTTCATTATCATTTTCATAAGAGTTAACAAGTGGTTTATATGGTGTGTTAAAGTTTGATGGTTTATGTTAGGCTAATTAATAACACAAATAGACCATATTTATGACAAATACATCAACTAAATTCACAAACGATAAAAAAAGATCATAATTTCATTATGTTGATTTATGTGTTCATGAGAAGGGATTTGCCTCTAAACTGCCTTCTACTCTCTTATTTTTATTCACTCTTTTGTACTTAGTCTTTGCATTTCTTTTAGTTTAAACAATCTCAAGGTCTTCGATTAATTTGATTGGATAGAATTTTAAATCAATTCAATTTCCTATGAATCGACTTTTACTCACCACGTACCAAAATTATACGTTGAGTGCTTGCAATTTTTCGACGATTTTCTAGCCGATAGGAAACTAGTCGATTAAACAAGGTTTCGGCGCGGCGTTGGCATGAAATTGAAATTTGATTTTATATTCTTCAAATTATATTGTTTTGATTTTATTGTGTGTTAATTTTGTACGTGAATTGCATTTAAAAATAAATATGCTGTGTTGCGTGTTTGTTGTTTGATTTTTGCTTGTATTTTGATTATACGCTTGTTGTTTTTCTATTTACCTTTCTATTTAAAAAGAATAAAACATACACAATTTCAAAACAAAAAATATTTTATTAATTTGCATTTGCATTTTAAATTTTTCATTTTTCATTTTCTTCTTTTTTTACAATTACAAAGAAAACATAAACAGTGCACTATGCACATCACTGCCCCTCTCCAACTCCACCTCTGCTTCAACACTACAACTTGCCTTAACCACATACATAGACCTCTGTTCATTACCCTACATACCTTTGCACCATTTCAATACATAAAACACATACAAACCCTGCGTACATCAAAACTGCCTCCTTCTGTTGCCTACAGAAATAAACCTCTAGCAACACTGCACCATCAACCCGAATATCCTATGTGCAACATCAACCCTATGCACTGTTCACTGTACCATTAACCCAAAGCTCTGCACAACTTTTCACATAACTTCATTTCAGAACCTCAAAATCTTAGCATCTACTTCCCACCTCTCCAACACAATCAACTTCCAGTCATCTCTGCTCAACATCTCACTGTTACTTACTGCTGTTTATCCTATTTCACAACCTCCTCTGCCTGCCTCAACTCTTATGTCACCATATATCATCAAAAATACCACCATACATACATTACTTCAACACACTACCACACCATAACTTCTTAACTGCCCCTGCCATAACATTCACCTGAAACTACACTTCCCTCTCATCCCCTCTGCAACCATACATTTTAAACACTTCTCCCTGTACAACAAACCAGTAACCATCAGCATATACAACCATTCCACTATACAACATCTACCGCCTACAATCACCTCCGTTAGCAACTCCACCATCATACAATCCTCTGTCTATCCTCATATCATCAACCACCCTACCTCCTCCATACAACTTAATTAAAATCCACCACTTCATCAGCAAACACCACAAGTTTCACAAAACTCCAACATTGCCTACCACATTAACTTAATCCACTGTGTTCCTCATCCTGACTTCAACCCCTTCCTCTACCTACAAAATTGCAACCTGCCACTCAAAACTCGACTACATTTCAACACATAACACCACAAATTATACTGTCTACATCAACCCCAAGCATACAACTGCATCTAACTACCCAACTGCTCATCAACATATATCAACTTCAACCACCACTGCCCTCTGCTACGGCTACGCCTTCATCACCTACATCCGGTCAACTACACGTAACTCCCCACTTCAATCGCCATCAATTTCCCCAACAACAACCATAAACTAGCCAGCACCCCTGCCCATAACATACATTACTACTTTAAACAACCCACTACCCCTCGTCTTTACTAACTCCATCACTGCAGCACCTCAGACACAGTCAAGACCACTCTCACTTGCATCTCCCCTCACTTCACTCTAGAACAAACAACCAAACCAGTCGCCAAATCAATCGCCTTCATTGCTACCCTCATTCTCTTGAAAACAATCTCCTAACAATCAAATTTTCATTTCAATTTTCAACTCTAGTTTCACTGGTTGCGATCTTAGAATTTCAAAAAAAAAAAACAATGCTCGTAAATTGATTTTGAAGAAAAAAAAGATAAGCGCATTGTATGCATTTTGGGTGGATTAATAAGTGGGTCGAGTTTTGTTTTGAACTTTTGAATGTTTTCATTTAAAAAAAAGAGACAAAGATTTCCTTTGTTTTTTTTTTGTTTTTTTCTATTATAAAAAAAATGGAAAAAACTATTCTTGTTTATCTCTATTTCAGGTTATTTTTGAGTTTATTTCAGATTGCCAAAGCATACAAGGAAAATGACAGCTTCCTAAAACTGCCGCTTGGCTTACCAAAATAAATCGCTTTCTTGCTTAAATAAAAAAAATTCGCCGCTAAAAAAATAAATTGCTAATAATTCTGCACACTCTGTTATCATTCCATTATCCCTTATTTTTATTTGCTTTGCATTGTTGTTTGCTTGCATTTAAAAAAAAAAATCAAAAACAGAAATAGAACAAATTTCATTCATAGTTGCATCATTAACTCACGTTTAATTTCTGTTTTGCATTCATTTCGTATTATTTTTATTTTCTAAGGGCAACACACATATCCACATAAGGGGGGATTTCATCACCCCTTTCTTGGCCCACAAATTACATTTCATCATATAATTTTGACTAATAATAATGGTTAGATTTCAGACTTAAGGAACTCATGAGCTCATCTAGGGCTTTTGGCATCTTAATTGTTGTCTTGTGTAGGCTACGACAGAGCAATAATCAATTACAAATATTGCAGTGATTCATAAATAATATGCTGATTGTTTCTTTAAAGGTACTTAAGCCTTCGGTTGCATTCTTACGGTGATTCGTGGTGCATCAGTTGATCCTATCTGTTACCTTGCTAAGAACTATTTTTTCGGATTAAGATAAAATGTGATTACATAATTTTGGATCATGAACTACTTAGGATAAAAAAATTATAATTAACTCCTTGCATTCGTTTAGTTGCATTATTCATGCATATTTAAAAAAATAACAAAATCCAAAATTAAAAAAAAATAAATTTTCCTTAACTTAATTTTAGATCTTTTCATTTGAATTTTTTTAATCAAAATCAAAATAAAAAAATTAAGTTCGGTTTTTTGGGTGAAGCAAAATCCAAAAATAATAATCTTTTCAAAAAAATTGAAAATCCAAAAAAAAAAACAAAAAATCAAATCTCCTTTTTTGAAAAATAAATTCTCTTTGGTAAATACTTTTCCTTATAAAAAAAATGAAAATGTCTGAATTTTCACACTCGCAAGAATTTTACAATAGTTGTGTAAATCAATATAATTAATATAGTTTCACATCAAACTCTTATGGATATTTTAATAACAGCTGTTGTACAAACAATTCAAATTTTGCACCACAAGGTTTTTAATATGATGACCTACCCTCAAATCTTAAGAAGAGTATTGAAACGATTTGGTCTTTACATGACCAACGAAATAAAACGATAAATGATTTGAGTAATCTGTGCAATAACTCAAGTCAAGAATTTCAAAATAATCAAAATTTAAATAACTTCAAAATTCAAATGATTTTGATTATAACCCATGCCAATTCAATTTCGAACTACAAAATAAATTTCAAAATCAAAACAAAAGTGGAAACAACTGTTTAAATGATTTTGGCAATGGGATTTATTTGAATGATGGTGAAAAATTTTACTTTCAACAATTTCAAATTGAAAATTCCTAAATTAATAATCATAAATTTGATTTTGTTGAGCAAATGAAAGAAATTCACAAAGATCATATGGATTTGTTGTTTGGAACAACGTGAGAATCAAAATCAACTCCCCAATGTGTGAAGAGTCAAATAATAATCTATCTTTTATCAAAATTGACGATTTTCAAATAATAACTTTTGATTTTGAAAACGAAAATGTTAATGAAGTTGTTGAAAATTCGGTAATTGAGTTGTATTTCAATTCTTTTGAGAGTGTGAAACCAAATTTAAATTTCGATATTTCGTTTTTTGGTTTTGAAAAATTGAATACAATAACTTTAAATTTTGAAATTGGTACATGCAAAATTTGTTGATAATCCAATAAAGGAAGACGAATTTAGTGAAAATAATTTTTTTGGACTTTTCGAAGAAGAGTTGTTGCATTCTGAAGGGGTAGACTTAAATCACCATTTTGATTTCAAATTAATAATTTTGAAGAATTTGTCAACGATAAGTTTGAATTTCAATTAGTAAAAATAAACTTGAACATCAACCAATTGTCCTATCTACCCAAAAAATCATTAAAAATAAAACAACTCATATGATTTTTAATAAAAGGACATTCGTTTTTCCAAATCAACATTCAGCTTTGAAATCTTTTATGTCTTGGTTTCCCATGCTTAAGCTATATCCCTCATACCTGACGAGACAAATGACTTGGTCTTTGGAAGATCGTTTCATTTATTCTTTGGCGTCATATTTTCTAATGTCGTGTAAATAATAATCTTTTTATTTTCATGTCAATATTGGTCATATTTTTATTTTTATTTTTATTATTTTTATTTTTTCCCCTTTCACTTGGTTCGATTGTGGGGAGGCAGTCAAAATCAAGTGTGGGGGGGTCTCATCTTCATTTTTGATTTCCATGGTTTATGTTTTTGCATTTTCTTTCCAAAACTCAAAACTTGAAAAATAATTCCAAAACAATTTTTCTTTTTAGCATTTTGATTTACTTTTGAAAAAACATAATAGGATAGATATATGGTTTTGGTCATTAAATTGGAAATTACTTGTCTTAACAAATAATAAAAAGAAAAGTTTGAATTATAAGTAACTTTAGTTTAACTAGAATATAGGGCAATTCATAGGTGATGGGTATGAAGTATATTCTAAATTTAGTCATTGCTTAAAGAGTGGTTAATTTTGAAGTATAGAAGTTAACATTTTAAATCATTGATGTTAAGTTATGCTAAGTTTATTTTGCAAAACTCTCTCTATTCAAATTAAAAAAATCAAAGAATAAATAAACAAGTTTGTATATAAATAATAAACACCTAGAGTCAGCAGTATACACTTAAGTGTGTACACGCCACGCTATGTATTCTTCTCATGTAAGCCCGAAAGGCAGTGCATGTAACGGTATATCTAGCCTCGGTATATCTATATTCGATGTATGTATATAAAAATTCTTTTATAAATAACGCCTATAATCGGTAGATGTACAGACTTGTGTATTCAATCACCATGCTCTGGACCCCATCCCCCTCTCACTTAAGTCCGAAAGGCAGTGCATGAGTGGTAATACTAGGCTCAGTTTTCTATGTTAGGCGTATGTAAATAATGTTAATATTAATAACTTTTTAAATAATAAGAGAGAGCAAGCAAATTAAACTCAAGCACCATCTTGACTTTACAGATTTGATTTATCAAACAAAAAGAAATAAATATGGCACTTTGCAAAATGTGACAATCAATTAAAGAACTTATTTCATAATCACACTATGTTTTCATCCAAAACAACTAGCCAAAATAGAGTTGAATGTAATGATAACTTAATTTTTGTTGGATGTTTTGAGGAGTAAAATGACTAAAATTTCTTGATAATGACCGTAACTTATGTTTAACTTATTCACGACAATTTGAAAGTGAATTTTTCATTTGTAAATGTTTTCAAAAACTTGCATTCATATCTTTGTAAATAAATCTTGCATTTAGGAATTTTTCATGTTGCATTTGGATTTTGTAGGTAGTATCCGTTGAAAACCCACACAAGACAACACTCGCCCTACTAGGAACTCCTAAAGGTTTAATCGCTTATTGCATACACCCAATGCAAATCATGTTTTCTACGAAAATGGATTTATCTTAGTTTTATTTTATTCGAGGACGAATAAAAAGATAAGTGGCAAGGTATTTGATGTGCACGTAAAAATGCATATTTTTACTTCCATGTTTATTCTAATTTAATTAAATAAAAATGAGCATATATGATATTTTACATATTTAAACCAAATTTAAATAATTTTCAAATCCTCATTTATTCATCTTCGGATAGGGTAGAATGGTCACTTTTGTGTATGATTTAATTTGAGAAAATTTACCTGCACATTTTAGTGTTGTTTTGTTAGATTTTGGATTCAATATGGAAGAAGGTTTAATGCAAATATGCTTGCATAAGAGAAGGAAACAAAAGTATTAAGAAATGGATCAATTCATGCAACATGGAGTACCACACATACCTACTTACCATGATCTACAATTTGGAGTCAATGCATATGTAAGTGGAGATTAAAAACACATGCACATTAAAATGGATGATTAATTTTATTCTAATGATAATTTGGTGGCCACACTTCTTTAAGGGAAATTTGGATAGTCCTCTGAAATATGGATTATGGTTTCAGGCTGTATAAATACCCCTTATGTCTCATGTAGAAAGCTCTTGCCACCTTCTAGATAGTTTAATTGTGAGCACAAATTGTTAGCATAAACTCTCTTTCTCTTTTTCATGGCTTCTTAGTCTTTTTCCCTTATGGAATTTTTTTACGCAACATAATTTCATGCTCTTTTAGTTAGCTCTCTTTTTTTTCTCTTGTTTATATTTATGTTGCAATCTACATTTGTTGAAATAATAACAAATATGAGAAGTTAAATCCCTTCAACTTAGGGATAATGAATCTCTCTTAATCATGTAGATTCAACATATCTGTTAATTTGTGATATCTCTTTATGCTTTATGAAATTTTTGACGTGGTAAAAAATTTTTGTTTAACTTTAGCTTTTATAGTCTATGTTGTTGACATCAAATACGCTATGCTTAAACAAGCATAAACATAAATCACCTCTTCATCTAAATATGATTTTGGTAATGAAGTGGATTTAAGAATCAAAATTTGATGGTTTATATTACTAATCAACAGTAAATAGATCATACTTAGAATAGATTTTATTTTTAATTTCATTATCATTTTCATGAGAGTTAACAAGTGGTTTAGATGGTGTGTTAAAGTCTGATGGTTTATGTTGGGCTAATTAGTAGCACAAATAGACCATACTTATGATAAACGCATCAATTGTATTCACAAATTATCAAAAAGAGATATCATAATTTCATTATGTTGATTTATGTGATCATGAGAAGTGATTTGCCTCTAAATTCCCTTCTACTCTTATAATTTTATTCACTTTTATTTGTAGTTAGCCTTTGCTCTTCTTTTTAGTTTAAACAATCTCAAGCTCTTTGGTTAATTTGATTGAGTAGATTATAAAACAATTCAATTCCCTACGGATCGACCCGTACTTGCTACGTACTAAAATTGTGAGTCGTGCCCTTACGGTTATTTTTATTATGATTTTTCAATAAATTTCTAATCGATGGGAAATTAGTCGATTAAACAAAAGGCTCTGAGATTTTGGAGGATTTGTTTAAGAATTTTGAAGTGATCAATGAAGTGATATCGGTCATAATCTTAAATAATTTTTTTTTTTGTTTCAAACATGCTTTAATATGAGGTTGGTGGTGCAAACTGATTATCTATCGAAGTTAGATGTACTTGGTGTTGACTAGAATGTAATTTTCGATGTTGTTGATCATGGTCAAGTTAATCTTGATAATCAAAGGAGAAGTTTTTATACGATCCATTATTATTGGACCCTGATATTATTCAATGCAATTCGAATTCCTTTGTTCAAAATACTACTGATTTAGTTGTTTCAGGCGGAGAAAACCATTTAAAGGTGGCATTTGTTGTTAGTATAAGTAACAAAAAACATATCCAAATTTTGCAAATCAGGGAAGTTTGAGAATATTGCTACTTCAAATCAGCTTGGTGTCTTAGAGAATTCGAATATGAATTAGAATTTGTTGCAAGGAGTTTTGCTTGAATATAAGAGATATGTCAGGTGCTTGAATAATGATGGTTGTAAAAGGGTGTGGAGATGTTGTTTTACTCGAAGAGGTTGTTGATATGGAGTCCTGGAATCATGTTAATGTATGTAGGGTTAATCTTAATAGGGTTAGCACTTGTGTTGATTATAACATGAATAAGGTTGTTGCGAAGAAATATGTGGATGATATGGCAGTTTTATCTTGTTGTTTGGATAGGAAAATGGTGCTTTGTGATGTTTGACACAGCGGGCCTCTTTAGTTTCAGATATTCCCAAGAATATCAGTTCTAATATCATGGTTGACATTGTTTAGCTAAATGTGTTGGTAAGGTAAAAGTGCACGAAGTTGTTAGCAGATTGGATGGTTTTTGTTGTGTTGGGTTTGGTGACAAATATGTTTCTTGTGCATGCACAAATAATGTGCACATCCATCACATGGTTTGGCTACCAAGATGGATATGATTGATAATGGGTTGCAGGTTTAATCTTGTAAACATGGATCTGTTAATGATTTTTTAGATGAAAATGTAGATACTAGGTGTAGACAAATGAGGATTGGAATAACAAATAGTCAATTGCTATTAAGGCATGTAGGAGTGGTTGGAGAGTATTTTTTTATGTGCAGAAACTTTTGCAATTATGGTAAATGGAAAGTAGGAAAAATTAAATTTTGTCGACATGATTAATTATCTTAGTATAGGCAAAGGAGTTTGTGATAATATGGCTATTTATTTTTATATTAAGCATTTAAAATTTATTTTATATTGTTGCCTCGCATCATTAAGAAGATCGACACCTCCTCCTATCTGTGCTTGTGAATTTACTCATACTTCCAAATCTGATAAAAGAAAAGGTAGGAGTAATTCAGCAATTAATATTAGAAGAAGTTCTAGATTGAAAATTAAAGCATTTAGGTCCTATGCATGAGGGCTGATGGTAATATGGGGTAGTTAACATGGAGATTGTTATAATGGAGAGTGTATGCGGCTTAAGTAGATGTAGTGTGAGTTTTAAGGTATTTCAGATGTCAATGTTGAAGTTGTGGGAGATGATATAGAAGACTGCACATTTCAAGGAGATGTTTTAGATATAGGGTACTTGTTCGAGTTGATTGATAAGGGAGAGTCCTTACGTGAGACCTAGAATTTAATCACTTTAAATATGAATATATATATATATAAGTAATTAATTAATGGATTTTATAACTCAAATATACCTCTTTTAAATAATAAACAGTGATAAAATTGTTTTCAAAATTGGTTTATAAAAATATTTAGTTCGAAGAAAAATCGAAAATGTAATTGGAAATCTTTTTCCAAATTTTTGGCTTTTCATTGCCTAAAAGTTATAGGAAAATGTTGTTGTACGCAAGAATAAATATACTCACACACTTATATTATAACATATAAAATGGTTAAGGTAAAAAATAATTTACTTAAGGTAAAAGGATAGGTTTAGCTTTTGTTTTTTTAATTTGATTTAAAAAATAAGAAATAAAAAGGTAATGCCACATAACACATCATAGTACATAAGGGAGTGAAATGATGGACAAGATAAAGAGGGGGAGGGGGTGTTGCATGTCGAGGAAGTAGAGGAAGGAGGTGATGATGTGTCATAAGATTATGAAGGGTAAGAGTCCGAGGGGTAAAAGGGTAATTCCCTTACTTAATTTTATATAAAGTAATTTTTCTTTTTCAAATTTTCAATTTACTTTCACTTAGTCGTTTTAAAACTTTTATTTCCTCTTTAAAAGCTTCATTTCCACTTTAATGGCTTCCAAAAACTTTCAAAGTAAAAAAAATCCTCTTTTCCCTTTTTTAAATCCTTAAAAACTTATTTTAAACCCTTTCCCTTCCTTCTACACCTCCTTCCCTACCAAAACAAGCCCAAAACCCACCCATCTAGCAAGGTCGGGCCCTCTTCCATCTAATGCCAAACCTAAGAGTCCACCTCCCAAAGAAAAAAGCAAGTTTTCCCCAAAAAAACCTAAGTTTGGGTGTTAGTTGAGAGTTTGTAGTAGTTTATTTTGATTCCTGTGATTTTTGAAGAGTAAAGCTCACCATTTTAACCAAAGATTTAAACTTTATAGGATAATAATAGTGGAAATTAGTCACAAGGGCCTCTTTAGCAATTGCAATTAGTTTCTAGGACACACAACTGAAATAATTACTTTTAAGGACAAAATGAAAAATAATTAGTTTCTAAGGCCTAAAAACCTATGAAATTACATCCTTGAAAGTAATTGGACTGCTGATTTTGTCCTTGAAAGTAATTATTCTGCTGACTTTGGCCTTGAAATTAATTTCTGTGGATGTGTGTCCTAGAAACTAATTGGACAGCAAAGTTTGTCCTTCTAGTGAAATGCCCCATAATAATAATTGTTGTTGTTTGTTTGGTTGAAAGGTAGTGTTGTTGTATTTGATATATATGTTTTTATATGTAGTGTTTGTTATGGACTTGGAAATGAAGTCGTAATGCTAAGTGAAGTTGAAAAGTAGTGATCTTTACTCTTTTGAATGGATGTCATTGCATTGTTTAAGTTTATGAACTTATGTTATGGGTGCGTTATATTGTTTGGAAAGTATATGCCTGAATTTACTTTATTGTGACATCAAGATCCCTTGTTTAAACTTGTTTTTACTTATATGTTTTCTAGAAAAGTTTATAAGTCTTTTTTTAAAACATTACTTTTTGGTTTCCAAAACCTTATACAAAGTAATAAGAAGCAATTTAAAATGTAAAAGTTAATCTCATGAAGGCTATTTGGGATATAAACCTAGTTTTGAGGTTATGGCACCTACAGTGATAGCCGTTATGGATGCAGTTCATAAAACAAACACTTCCGTGTAAAATTATAGTGTTTTCTTTTAAGTATTTTTGAAAAAGTATTTCCAAGCATATGATATGTATTAAAAGGTAATTATTACGTATTAATTAACTTTTAATGATTAATTAATTAATTAACTAATTAACGATTAATTATTTAATTAATTATTATTTAAGAAAGGTTTAATTGTTAACTGACTATTAATGAATTAAGGTTCAATTATTAGTTAATTATTAATCGGTTAAGGTTAAATCATTTATTGATTGTTAATTAAGTTAATATTTAGTAAGGATTTAATTAAGATTTAATTAATATAAAATAAAGGTTTTATTTTTTGTTATTTTATTTCCAAGAATCAATATCTTAAAAAGCAACTTTCTTTTACAAAGTATGTTTTAAATACCAAGGATTTTCTTTGTTTGTGCCATTAAGTATCCAAGCAAATATGAATAAGTTATATTAAAACGTTGATATGTTTTGTTGAAAGTAAGTCATCTTGTATTTAGTACTAAAAGCCAATGAATAATCTTTTCTCTATATGTGAGATATAGAACTTTATTTTCTAGATAAGGGATAGAAGTCAATGTGGCGTAAATATGATAAATATAAGAGAGTTAATTTCGATTAATGGGTCATGATAAATTAAGTATACGTAGGATGTTTCATTACATACTTAATACTAAATTCTAAGGTACTGAAACTCGTCTCTATCCTAAGAAATAAGTATGTACGTCGAGTCAAGATTAGTTTTTCTAACTTGTCAACTTGTCTGACTTCATTGTTACTCAAGGGATTGTATTACATAAAATTGAAAAGTGGGGATAAGAATATAATGTCTTATTTTCATATGGAAATCTATACACATCCTCGATAGTAGAGTTGTTCACTGTCAATAACTTGACCATTTTAAATTTATCGAAGGTTGGTTTGAAGAGGCCGAAATTGGATAGCATGAGTTATTTGAAAACTACTTCAAACCAACATAAGCATTCAAATTGGAAACATTGCAAAGACGATGAAATCGAAAATGAAGATCTTGAAGTGCAGTGGCTACTGGCTACTAATCTTGAGGGTGATTCCAAATTGATGTAGTAGAAGTATTGCCTTTGTTTTGTTCATATACTGAACAACATGTATGAATGAATGTTAGCATTGCATTATCGCCATAAAGGTGGTGTTAGCATTCCAAGTTGGACCGTGAAGAAAGGTAAAGCGTAGTCTCGAGCCTCAAAGCTAGGAAAGACTAAAACATGGGATATATAATGGTGCTATGTGGGTCGCACACATTAGGGTATGGTCATCCCTGATCTATATCGACCTTATTTTTTATGATATATGCTTTGGGTCCATCGTTGTTGTTAGCTACAACTAAGGGATGATCATTTTCGGTACTATCCAATAAGGGTAACCCGATCCTACGTAGCAGGGGTGCAAGCTGTTTTTGTTTGGGTACATTTTTCCAAAGGTTTATTGTGACAGGATGTACCCCAGTAACATTACATTGATGGAACCCTATTTCCAGCAAGTCCTTGCCAATCTTAGTTGTGCCTAAGTACATTGGAATGTGAGATGCTAACATTCCAGCTATGTTGTCTGTTTACTTTAAACCTTAGACGTTTTCATAATATCGTTGAATTTTCCGTAATTATTTCCAGTATGGGATTAGTCAATCATCCTTCTGGTATCTTTTTGAACAAAAATGGTAATATTGTTCCTCCATTGATCAAGAATTTCGGTCTTTGGGAAGTATCACGATCATCCAATAAGAAGGGTTTTAATTTATTCAAATGAACAGTTTGAACTCCTATTGATTCTAACAACTGATTGAAGGGTTGATCATTCGTACTTTTCAACTCATAGATGTGAATCTCGGACCTATGAATGGGGGTATTCCCGATACTCACAAAGAAAAAGGGAAGCGATTTGGACCAAAAGGGAAGTGACTTGGACAAAAAGAAATGAAGTGACTTAGACAAATCTTGTTTATCTACGACGTGGTCTTACGATATACCTTTGTTTTACCAATATAGTAATTCAATTTTTTGGAGTTTACTCACACTAAACCCATATCTGACCTGGAGTTTTATTTTATTTCCTTAGAACTCTTGGTTGCTCAAATTTGTACGAGTACCCAAGTAGTCCACGTTTCTCATGGATCCATTTTGGAGGAACAGAGAGTAGGTGGCTTCGACTTAGCTAGTCAACTATTTTATATTCTATTATGTATGTGTGTATATTGTATCAGCGTTGTGGGGACAGACAGTTATAGTTGTCTCTAACCAGAGATGATATTTGTGTAACTCTTTTATTCATTTGCTGATGATGTTATGTATTATCTTATGTTGATTATTATATATGATGGTCCTCCATTATGAGGTTATTTTTTTTCCTTTCTTCTTTTCTTTTCTTTTTCTTTTTACCCTATTGGTTTGTCTTTCAGACACTTAAATAATCAACACATGAATATGTGGACGTACTAAGTGTGATATTTAGGTGTTAGAAAGGCAGATCGTTACAAGTTGTATTAGAGCTTTGGTTGAGCGAACACCTAGGCCTTAGTTGGGCTAAACTCTTAGAGATAGTGTTAGTAATACCCTTGTATTTGTGTATGTGTATGTGTATATTATCTCTTTATATGTGTGTGTGTGTGTTCGAGTTACTTAGATTAGCTTTGATATGTTTGATTAGTACCCTTTCCTTAAGATTATCTCATCTAAGTATTAAAAAGGGTTATCTTACTATATCTAGGTAATAAGAATAAGTAATAGGACAAGATGAGATAGACTACCTAGAAGCACCACGACCACCAATGGTCGAGCTTCGAATGCTGGAAGAGTTGGGATAAATGAAGAGGCGGCACAAGTGCAACCTTGGGTAAACTTTATAGCTATGTGCGAGGATGATACAAATCTGAAAGGAAAGTTGTACAAGGGAACATAAGCCATCATTGAAGTTCTGTTTTGGCTTCGATCTTGCAAGAAGGTTTTCGAAGGTCTTGATATTTCAGATAAGCAAAAGCATTTCTTAGCTTCCTGGCAGTAGCAGAAGGGAGCGGTAGCATGGCGGGACTATGTTACAGCTAATGTACCAGAAGATGGTTTATCTGGGACCATACTTAAGGAAGAATTTAAGAACTAGTTCATGTGTACTGCTGGAAAGACCCGGATGTATAGGATTTTCTTGGATCTTAAGCAATAAGACTTGTCGTTAGTTGAGGATGGGGTTATGTTTAACAAGCTATCGCGATTATACTGGAGTTGGTCGACGCTCCTCTGAAGAAGAACGAGATATTTATGATGGGTATGAGGGAAGGTTTCCAGATGACTGCCTATCTGAAGGGTTCTTTTGTCGATTTGGTATACATTGCTCTAAGATATGAGGTTTTTGCGAAAAAGAAGCCAGTGGCAGCATCTAGGGGAAATACCAGTAACCCAAACAAGAGGAAGTTTAATCATTCAGGGAAGAAATAGTGCAACGGAAAGCCAGATGGAGGGGTGCAAGAGGACCATTTTAAGGATTATGTTTGTAATAAGTGTAATCAAAAGGTCCATCACTAGGTTCTGTAAGAGTTCTGGAGTTCAGCGGTAGTAGGCAGGACCTACCTCTCTAATGGTTCAGAAGACGCTTTGCTACAACTGTCAACAACCAGGACATATGCTGAAGGATTGCTTGTTAATGAAGAAGGGACAACAGGCCAATGTTTATGATGTTGAGGATGAACCGTCCACCTCGATTGATGTGAAAAGGAAAGGTGTTCTTGAAGGCACCTTAATGATTAATGGCGTTTTTGTTCAAGTATTTTTTGATATTAGGGATTCCCATAGTTTCATTTCTTTAGAATTAGGAGATAAACTGAAATTTTCCTTAAAATTTGTAGAACTCCCATTTTGTATCTCTAACCCCACAGGAGGTACAACTAGTCTGTGTATATCTATAAGGATGTGTTAATTGCCTACCTTACCCACCATTTTTATTGTGACCTATTTGTCTTAGATTTTAAGAGGTCTAATGTTATATTGGGTATGGATTGGCTATCAATGAATAGAGCTTTATGAGACTGTGTTGGAAGAACGATATATTTAAGAACTAAAATCAAGGATTTTGTTGAAGTATCATGTAAGGATCCCAATAGGCCAATGAGCAGTTTCCTTTATGCGTTCAAGTCTTCCCAAGAAGAGTTAGGGTCTATATTAGTTAAAGGTTTCCTTGGTATTTTTGAGTCGGTTAACAGTCTATCCCCATATAGGGAGACTGATTTTCGTATTGACTTATTTCCTAGTGTGAGACCCGTTATTCATCCTATATGTAAGATAGCCTCAAGGGAGAGGGAGGAGCTAATAAATAAAACTAATGGTTTGTTGAGGAGGGGACCGATTAGACCAAGTCATTCAAGTTGATGGTTAGCTATAGTTTTTCCCCAAATTCAAATGGTTCGTTAAGACTTTGTGAGATTACAAGGCATTAAACAAGTAGATCGTTCGAAATAAGTATCTCTTCCCCTGCATAGACGACCTTTTCGACCAATTTCATGGTGCTTGAGTATTCTCCTAGGTGGACCTAGCTACCAGATTTCACTTGCTAAGAGTAGTAAAGGATACCATACCCCTAATAGCATAAAGAGGAACATACTTTTTCTTTGAGTGGTTGGTTATGCTTCTTGGTCTAACCAATGCACCTGCATATATCATAGATCCTAGAAATTGCGTTTTTAGGAATGTTTTTAATAAGTTCGTGTTGTCTTTACATATGATATCCTTGTCTTCTCCAAGGCTAAGGAAGAGCACAAACATAATTTGGAAGTGTTGTTAGGAACATTAAGGAAACATATTCTTAAGGAAAAAATTTCTAATGTCACTTTTGGTAGTTAGAAGAAAGGTTTTTGCGACATGTTGTATAGGGAAACGACATTTCAGTGGATCCGACGAAGGTGGAAGCTGTTCAAGAATGGAAGATAATGCAAACCCCCAAATAATTTTGGATTTTTTTAGGCAAGGCCAGATTTTATAGGAGATTCATACAGGACAACTCCAAGATCGCCTCACACTTGACTAAATTGACAAAGAAGGATGAGAAGTTTGTTTTGGACTCCAAAGTGTGAGGAAGCATTTGTGGAATTGAAGAAAAGGTTGATAAGTGCTCCCATCTTGGCTATGTCAGATGGAAGGGAAGGTTTGACTGTTTATATTGATACTTATTGAGTAGGTTTAGAGGCAATTTTATTGTAGCACAAGAAAGTGATTCCTTATGTTAGTAGGTAGTTGAAGCTTCATGAGAAGAATCATGCAACGCATGATTTGGAATTGTTAGCGTTCATGTTTGCTTTAAAGATGTGGTGATATTGCTTGCTGGGAGAAAGTCCAAGCTCTTCATGAATTACAAGTCCTTGAAGTTTCTTTTTACATAGAAGGATCTAAACTTTGGGCACCAGTGGTGGTTAGAATTTCCGGTGGCCTGTGAATTGGATATCTCTGTGCGTGATATCACTATGCGTCAGGAATAGAAAATGTGGGGGCAGTGCTCTAAGTATGAATGCGGTTTGAGCTCTCTTGGAAGTTACTCTGACCTATCGGGAAAGTATTACAAACATACAAAGGGAAGATAGTCTTTTAGAAGAATTAATGCAAGGAGTCAAAGAGGGTCGAAATTCGGGTTTTGACATTGATAGCTGTGGCATTTTAAGGATAAATGGAAGGTTACGTGTGCCTGATGTTGATGGACATAGATAGGATTTTTGATGGAATGCCGCAAATAAAAGTTGAGTATCCACCCTAGGGTCAATAAGATGTACAAGGATACGAAGGGAGTATTTTGGTGACCCAAAACGAAGAGGGTTATCTCTATCTTTATGAGCATATGTGCAAACTGCTAGCAAATCAACCACCAAAGAACTGCTGGGCTACTTCAATCGCCGGAGATCCCTAGCTAGAAATGGGAATAGGTATCAATGGATTTTATTAATGGTTTTCCTAGATCTAGGATAGGGAATGAAGGTGTTTTCATCATTGTGGATTGGCTGACAAAGAGTGCTCATTTTGTCCCAGTAAAGCCAATAAGGACTGCATCCACATTAACAGAGACTTATATGAGAGAGATTGTTTGATTACATAGAGTTCCAATGAGCACGGTAAGTGGTCGGAATTCTATCTGTAGTAGCCAGTTATGGAAGAGTTACAAGTAGCTTTGGAAACAAAGCTAAGTCTTTGCATTGCCTACCACCCTCAAAGCGATGGTTAAACAAAGAAGGTTAACCAAATCTTCAAGGATCTATTGGGAGCATTATATTAAACTTCGACGGACTTGGAAAGACCATCTGCACTTAGTGGATTTTTACTACAACAATAGTTATGAAGCAAGCATTAACAAGGAGTCCCATGAAGCTCTTTATGGACATCCATGTATGTCACCAGCATGTTCAGTGGATATCGAGAATCGACTAGTGCTTGAACCGGATATGATTTGGGAGGCTAGGAGAAAGGTTGTTGTGATCAAGAGAAGGATGAAAGAAGCTAAAGATCGATAAAAAAGTTACGTAGATCAAAGGCGAAGGGATTTGGAATTTGTAGTTGGAGAATTTGTCTTTGTAAAGATTTCACCAATTAGAGGAGTTCTTTGATTTAAGAGAGATTTGGAAGTTTGCTTTAAGGTATATTGGACCATTTCGAATTCTTGAAAGGATTGGGAAATTCACCTATAAAGTTGAGTTGTCGGAAAGGTTGTCGGGGATACATAATGTTTTCCATATATCCTATTTGAGGAGTATGTTCATGACCCATCACTAATCGTGGATTCATCTGAGTAAGAGGATTTGAGGTAGAACTGAACTTGATTGTGATCAGACATCTAGTTCTTATTTGGATTAGGATGAGAAGAGGTTGCATAATAAGGTAGCGAGATTGGTTAAAATTCAATAGAGGGAAGATCTCGGAAATAGTACTTGGAAGACAGAGGACGGTATGAGGAAAGCTTATCATGAATTGATGTTAGGTTAGTTGTTTGCTTGTTGTATGGAGGATTGTATATGCACCGTTTGTGATGTAGTTTCTTAGTGTATATCTATTGTATGGGTTTCATGATATAATATATATACCCTTTTGAGTTATTTTGAGTAATCTTTTAGGTGTTAATTGTGGGAAAAATTCTTTTAAAGGGGGTAGAATGTGACAACTCTGAATTTAATCACTTTAAATACAAATATTTAATATATTTTTAAATAATTAATTAATGGACTTTACAACTCAAATACACCTCTTTTAAATAATAACTAGTGATGGTGAAATTATTTTCTAAATTGATTTACAAAAATAATTAGTTCGAAGAGAAATAAAAAAAAGGGTCGGAAATCATTTTTCAAAATTTTGACTTTTCATTATCTAAAAGTTGTTGAAAAATGTTGTGTATATAAGAATAAATATACTCACACACTTATATCATAACATATAGAATAGTTAAGGTTAAAAATAATTTACTTAAGGTAAAATGATAAGTTTGACTTTTATTTTTTAATTTGATTTAAAAAATAATAATAAATGGTAATTTCATATAACACATCTGAGTACATAAGAGAGTGAAGTGATGGACAAGATAAAGAAGGGGAGTGGGTGTTACGTGTTCAAGGAGTTAAGGAAGGAGGTGACGATGTGTCATAAGATTATGGAGGGTAAGAGTCCAAGGGGTAAAAGGGTAATTCCCTTCCTTCATTTTATATAAAAGTAGTTTCTCCTTTTCAAATTTTCATTTTACTTTCACTTAGTCATTTCAAAACTGTTTCCTCTTTCAGAAGCTCCATTTTCACTTTAATGGCTTCCAAAAACTTTCTAAGTCGAAAAAAAATCCGCTTTCCCTTTTTAAATCCTTAAAACTTGTTCTAAATCCTTTCTCCTCCTTTTACACCTCCTTTCCTTCCAAAACAAGCCAAATCCACCCATCCAAGCAAGATCGAGTCCTCCTCCATCTAAAGGCAAACCTAAGGTCCTACCTCCCAAAGAAAAAGCAAGTTTTTCCAAGAAAAAACCTAAGTTTTGGTGTTGGTTAAGAGTTGTAGTGGTTCTAGATTGATTTAGGTGATTTTTGACGAGTAAAACTCAGTTTTTTAACCGCAGTTTAAACTCTATAGGTTAATAATAATTGTTGTTGTTTATTTGGTTGAAAGGTAGTGTTATGTTTTACATGTATGTGTTTTTACGTAGTGTTTTTTATGGACTTTGAAATGAAGTCAGAATGTTAAGTGAAGTTGAAAAGTAGAGATCTTTACTCTTTTGAATGGATGTTATTGCAAGTGTATGAATTTATGTTGTGGGTGTGATATATTGTTTGGAAAGTAAATGCCTGAATTTGCCTTATTGTGACATCGAGATTGCTTGTTTTAAACTTGGTTTTACTTACTTGTTTACTAGAAAAGTTTATAAGTTTTTTTTAAAAAAAACATTACTTTTTAATTTCCAAAACCTTTGTACGAAGTAATAAAAAGCAAGTTAAACATAAAAGGTAAAATCTTAAAGGCAATTTGGGATATAAAACTAGTTTTAAGGATATGGTATCCATAGCGATAGTTACTATGGGTGTAGTTCATAAAAACAAACACTTTTGTGTAAAACTACAAGTATTTTCCATTAAGTATTTTTGGAAAGGTATTTTCAAACATATTATAAGCACTAAAAGGTAATTATCACTTAATAATTAAGTAAGGTTTGATGATTATTTAATTAATTTAGTAAGAAGGATGATTTTAATTAGTCAATTAAGTAAGAAAATTAATTATTAATTAAGTAATAGTTAATTATTTAATTATTGTTACTTAAGAAAGGTTTAATTGTTAACTAAATATTAATTAAGTTTAAATTTAATTAATATTTAATTAGGATTAAATTAATTTTTTTAGGGGCATTTCACTAAAAGGACAAACTTTGCAGTCCAATTAGTTTCTAGGACACACATCCAAAAAAATTAATTTCACGGCCAAAGTCGGCAAAATAATTAATTTTAAGGACAAAGTCAGCAGTCCAATTACTTTCAAGGACATAATTTCATAGGTTTTTAGGCCTTAAAAACAAATTATTTTGCATTTTATCCTTAAAAGTAATTATTTCAGTTGTGTGTCATAGAAACTAATTGCACTTGCTAAAAAGGCCCTTGTGGCTAATTTCCACTATTTTTGTTACATAATAAAGGTATTATTTTTAACTATTTTATTTCTAAGGATTGGTTTATTTTAAAAAACAGCATTCTTTTACAAAGAATGGTTTAAATATCAGGGATTCCGTTTGTCTGTACCATTAAGTAGCCAAACAAATATGAATAAGTTATACTAAAACTTTGGCACGTTTTATTTGAAGTAAGTTGTCTTGTATTTAGCATTAAAAGCTGATGAGTAAACTTTCCTCTATTTGTGAGATTTAGAACTTGCTTTTCTGTGTAAAAAATAGAGAAGTCAAAATCTCGAAAACATGCTAAATATAAGAGAGTAAATTTTGATAAAAGGGTCATGATAAATTAAGTATATGTAAAGCTTTTTGTAACATCCACTATCTGAGGCCCGAAGCTAAGTGCTACAGATGCTCCAATCATCAATAGTATTAACTTTCGATAATAAAATACGGTAATGTTAATGGTGTCCATAATGTCAGAAGCACATGAATATGAAAAAAATCACAAATTCAAAATAAAAAACTTTACTGATTACATCTGAAAATCGTGTTTCATATTCCATTACACAACCCCAAACATTTCCCAGGTTTTGATCAAATATAATTATTAAAAAATACGCTAAGAGCGATATATGAAGATGTCCCATTGGATGATCAGAATGCTCGAAAAACAAAACAGTCTTAATACATCATAGCGGAAATAAAAATAACAACTTCTAAATAGCTAACTTTGCCTCATGCACATCTACGGAAGCTTTATTCGTCCACCTACTAAACCTGTAAAGCCCTGACTCTCAATCTACGCAAATTAATTTTGAGCACCCCAGAGTTTAAGGGGAAAACATAACTTCGAGTCGGACATAAATCTTGGTGTGAATAATATTATTATATCTAGGTTTACTGGTATTAAATGAGACCATACTGCTTAGCGGAGTAGGTTTTCGCTTACCAATATCCCTTTCAAAATATATCTTTTTACAAATAAGAATCCTCTAATCAAAATATAAAATCCCCATTTGGAGGCCTAAAACAAATGGCTACAGATGCTGCGATCATCTATAGTTATTAATCCTCGGTGACCAAATACAGCAATTCTAGATACACTAATATAACAAAAACACACAGATACGGAAAAAATTTAAAATAATTAAACAACTTTCACATTCCATTTAAATTCATTACATAATCCCACATACGAGAACCACGTCCAGAGAAATTATAATTATTACAATATATGCCAAGAGTGACATATGAAGATGCCCCTAGGATGATCAGAGTATAATATAGGCAATAAAACAACTTTAACTTTACAACAAAAATACAACGGAATCAAAATCGAAAAGAACTCCTACTAGCTAGCTTACCTCCTGCACATCTCCGGAAGCTTAAGAAGAACCTGAAAACCTCAATTCTCAAACTATTGAAAGTTAATTGAGCATTTGAGAGTATAAGGGGAAAACATAAACTTCGAGTCAGATATAAAACCTGGTATAAATAATAACATACCATCTCAAACCATTTAGATATCAAGTGAGACAACACCGCTTAGCGGAAAAGGATTTACCCTCACTGGTATTTTATTCAAAAATTTTATAATAACCATATACTGTACCCTTACATCCATAATGGTTAAAACAAAGCAATTCAAAATATTATGATCATATGCAAACAAGTAAATCAATTCAGGATTTTCCATCCCCCATTCATTTTGACTATCCATCTCGGTTATAGTTTCTAGGGTCGCTATTAACCTACTAGTTTTCATGGGATAACGATAACTTATTTAAAGCTTATGGATCATCTTTCTAGTCTCATAATTTTCATAGGATCACTAAGAATCCATTGGTCCCTGCCAATAACTTCATTCTTTCATAGGTTCTCCATGAACCTATAGGTATCTCTAATAACCTCTCCGTATCATAGTTTTCATGGGTTGGTTAGTAACATATTGACTTCTGTCAATAACGTTATCCAGATATAGTTTTCATAAGATCACTACGAACCTATTGGCCGCTTCTAATAAGTCTTTCAAACATATTATAAGTACTCATAAAGGAGTGAACTCAACTTATAACCACTACTAGGTCAATCTAACTGGTTATTAGGCCTTTTCACCCAAAAATACAGTCGTGGGTCCATTATAAGTGAATATATATATACATATACGTATTAAAAGAAGCAAACATAATAACACTAATATTTTATGGTTTATTATCCTTGAAATCAATTTCATATGAAACATGGTTAATCCCTTTAACCTGTTGTTTTATCAAGGAAAGCTTCTTCGAAAACTCCATACTTAAAGCCAATTCAAAACTCTTTTATTTTACCACGATTTTCCTTTAAAAATGTGATTCAGTTCTTTGTTTTGAGAACTAAGGCTTTCGAAACCTTAGACCTTTGCTTTCAAAACCACTAAAATCTATCTTTCGAAAGCTTGCAATTCTTCTTTTCAAAACACTCAAACATATAACTTTCGAATCACATAATCTCTTTCAAAAGCAACAAAACCTAAAGCATAGCTTCGAAACCAATTGAAAATACCGCTTTCGAACCATTGGATTTTTCCATAAAAATAGCTTTTCGATCAAACTGAGTATAGACGAAAGTACCCATTTCGAAACCATTAACCTTTAAGTAAAAGTGATTGGGGAAAACTGATGACTTCGGAACCATCATTTCGAAAGCTTTAGTCATTTAAATAAATTATTTGGAAGGATAGCTTCAAAACCCCTTTCAAAGTCATTGCCTTTGAAACCTTTAATAGAAGTGGTTATAGGAGCCCTTTCGAAAGCATTAGGAAGCGGCTGGTTAGATTTATAAAACCGAAACCGGCATTTCGAGAGCAATGAAACTTCAACCTGTTCGAAAGGTATGATGATGGCAGTAAGGCTTCGACTTGTTAAAAACTACCCTTTCGTAAGATTTTCTTTAAAATACAATCTAAGACAACTCATTCGAAAGCTACCCTTTCGAAATTAAAGGCGGAAAATTCTTTGAAAGCTATATTAAACCCTTTCGATAGCATTATTTTGAAAACAAGGCAAGTGGCATTCCTTTGGATAGTAAACCAAAGGCCTCGACCACTTCGAAAGCTTGGTTTCAACTCCAAACCTGCCGCCGTTCCCCAATTCACTATATACCAATACATTGATACCTGGTGTATTGGTTTGGACTTGGTTGAGGCGGAAGAATAGGGAAAAAGGTAGATACTGGAAGTGGTGAAACAACAAACTTTTGCAAAACTATTTTCATTGCCTTTTAAGTGATACTTTTCAACTTACTTGCCTATATGTAAAAAATTGATTGGTTGTCATAACTTTTCAAAATATTTCCTAAAAACTCGTCACACTTATTTCAGATCTAAATAAAGAAAATTAGCAAAGAAGCCCTTCCCTTAAGCAAAACAATTAAAACATTTAAGTCCTCCAACTAAATTAATTTAATTTCCATAATAAATTACTTAGGAAAAATCCTCAAAAATCATAGAACTTCACTTTTAATATGTTATCAAACATATATAAATTCATACCATAAATCCTTCATATAATAGCCAAATTAAATTTAAACCCAATTATTAATTTATTCCTTCAAAAATTTATAAGAAATTTTCCATAGCTTGGAAATTTATAAAAATTAAAACTCATCTCTGAAGTTATGTTTCACATAGCATATTAATTCCCCATGGCATTCAAAATCCAATAAACATGATTTTTGCCTAAAAATCGAATTAAAATTTATCAATATACTTGCTGAATCAAAAATATCATAAAATCCAAGCATATCGTCATTAAATAATCATAAAGGTTTTAAACATAAAACCTGAAATCAAATGTTCTTTAAAAACGAAAATAGAGATGGTTTTGATTATTATTCACCTTAATTAGGATAAGAAACCTGAGATTTGATCTTTATTAATTCCCCTTGCTTGATTACTTAGCTTTAATTGATTTATCCCCTTTTCTTTCCCAAGGTTGTGGCTGCTTGCTCTTTTTTATTAACGTTTTAGAGTTTTAAATTAGGAACGTGTAGGTAAATAGGAACGTGCATTTTCGTGGTTTTGGGATTATGGTGGTGGCTAATCCCCATAATGCCCTTGCGTTATTTCTTATTAGCTAATTTATGAAAACATATTCATAACCCATTCTTCTTGTTTATTTAGCACGGCCTCTAATTAAGTTTTAAATCTCAATCCTCTTGTCACACTAACATTTACATTATTCTATTTAATTTATCTAAATAAATCTCCATAATAATGTTATTAAAAATTAGGAGTGTTACCGGCTCCCCTCCTTAAAGAATTTTGTCCTCGAAATTTAGTAAGGACTAAATGCTAAACATAGCAATCATTTGTAACAGCTCCAAACTAGCATACTAGCGTACCTGACTAGCAACTTTCTATATAAAGCAAATATAGAACATACCATCACATTATATGAGGATAAGTATCTCTAATCATGTCTTTTGTCTCCCAAGTACCGTTCTTGTTGCCGCTCCATTGAACTTTCACTAACTTGATCGTCTTGTTCTTTAACCTTTTCTCATTTTTGCTACAACCCGTACTGGTTATCCAACAAAATTCAAATTCGGTTCTACTATCAAATCTTCCAACCCTATCAGAGGAATAGTAGTCTCTGAATCTGCATATAATTGCGAAGATGAGACACATGAAACATGTTATGGACACCTGCCGTACTGGTCGGCAACTCTACTCTATATGTAGGCTTCCCGGTCTTCTTTATAATTAGGAACGGACAAACATATTTCGGTACCAATTTTCCTAACTTTTCGAATCGCACCACACCATTCATCAGTCATACTATAATTTTGCACCTATAAATGAGACACTAAGGATCTGGGTTATGGATCCAAATTCATTCACTCTGCTCTTGTATTTTCTTAACTTTGTAAATTCGTAAACCCTAATTTGGAAGTTAAATTGGGGAAATTGATCAATTGTACATCATTAGTTTAGTAAAAACAAGACTGAGTGGTTATATAATTGTTTGGAAACTTTAACTAGATTCAATTGTATTGTACCAGTTTTGACTACATCAAAAGGATGCCATCTGAGTGAGTCCAAACCCCTTTAAAGAACCTTTCGAGTGAGTCTAAACCTCTGATTTTACCAAGACACTTAGGTCCTTATCTCCAATCCACTATTCCACAAAAGCTCACCTATCTAATGAGTCGAAACCTCGAAATTGATCAAAACCCCTTAAAGATCTAAATTGAAGCTATTGAAGAAGCAAGCTTTTGACGAGGTCGAAACCAATCATTTAGGCAATTACCCAACAATACTAGAGCCAACTATTAGGCTACCACCACTGTTTCAATAGGGTGTTTCGAATCAACTGATAAGCTAGCTAGGCTAGATCGAAAGACTTAAAAAGAAAGGGATAAGTGTTACGACTAGGTCTAATGGTAGGACAAGGAAAAGTTTTCATAACAAGGACCTATTCGAAAGGTTAATCAAAAGAGGTTTAGAAGAACTTATATGTTCCTTACACTCTACTTTGTGTGTTGACAAGTTTTCTTATTAACAAAAACCCTATCTCCAACTAATAAATTCTAGGTCCATACGCCTCTTGTCTGCGTAACTCTTCTATCTGGGTTGAGCTTCCTTCATCCTATCTCAAATCAACTCAATCTTTTTGTCACCTCTTTAACCAAATCTGGACCTAAGATCAATCTGTCTCCAGCCCAGCCAACAAGCTGGTGATTTGCATGGCCTTCCATACAAAGCTTCAAAAGACATCATTCCTATACTAGTCTGATGATTATTATAATAAGAAAACACGACTAAGTGTAGGCGATCTTCCCAAGATCCACCAAAGTCTAATACATAAGCTCTTAATAAATCCTTGAGTGTCTTACTAACTCTGTCTGCCCATTCGTCTGAGGATAATACTCAATACTCATCTTAAGAATTGTTACCTAATACATCTTGTAGACTCTTGCAGAATTCACTAGTAAACAAAGCATCTCTTTCACTTACTATACTACTAGGAATTCCATGCAGTCTAACTATGTTCTTCGTGAACAACATAGCCAAAACAAGTGTCGCCTTGGTTGACTTGACTGGAATGAAATGGGCATGCTCGGTCAACCTGTCCACTATGAATCATATACTTTTATTTCCCCTATTTGACCACGGAAGTCCATCTATAAAATCCATGGATATTTAATCCCATTTCCAAACTAGTATCTCTAAAGTTTGAAGTAGCCCACTCGACTTTTGATGTTCGGCCATCACTTGTTAATAGTTTGCACAATGCCTAACCCGCAAACCAACATCCCTCTTCATACCTTCCTAATAGAAGCTCCTCTTCATATTTCGATACATCTTGGTCCTTCCAAGATGAATCGTAAATTTGGACCGATGACATTCCTTAAAAATTTCTTTCCTTAAGTTCTCATCATTCGAAACACACAATTATCCATTCTTTCTCAACCATACCCTCTAGTCAAGATTAAAATCCTTTAGATCATAGATCTCAGCTCCAACCTCAAGCCTTATAATCCTTTTGGCTAATAATAGATCCTCCTTCTGCTTAGATGCAATCCTTTCAATCAATACTGCTCGAACGTCCAAACAGGACAACATGGCGGTGCTCCGACTAGAAATAGTAGTTGATATTAACTGCACCCTACAAGTAGTCAAAGCTTTTAAATCTTTCCATTTTTCCAACATATCTAACACCACATTCTGATGTCTTCTGCTAAGAGCATCCGCTATTTTATTTCCTATCCCAGGTGTATACTCTATGCCAAAATCATAAGCTGCTAAAAAAAATCTAGCCATCTCTGCTGTCTCATATTTAACTCCTTTTGAGAGAATAAGTACCTTTAGGACTTATGATCTATGTATAGCTCAAATCTCTCCCCTACGAGATAATGTCTCCATATCCTCAATGAAAAGATCACCGTAGCCAACTACAAATCATGATAGGATATCTCACTTCATGCAGTCTAAGTTGCCCTGAAGCGTAGGCAATGAATTTACCCTTCTGCATCAACACAGCTTCCAATCCAGTCCCACATGCATCGGTATATACCACCAACCCTTGGTTTCTGTTTGGAAATACAAACACAGGTGCATTGGTCAATAAATGCTTTGACTTAAGGAATGCTTCCTCAGATAGACAAACTATTGTCCTTCCAGGTTAACTTAGTCAAAGGCGATGCTATCCACGAGAAATTCTTTATGAATCTCCGGTAATAGCCAACAAGTCCATGAAAACTTCTAATCACGGTCACTGTCTCTTGCCTCTTCCAATTATTCACGACTTTGATCTTACCTAGATCGACTGACAAGCCTTTCTCTGAAAACGCATAACCAAGAAACTTAACCTCTTTCTTTCAAAAATGATACTTGGAAAACTTCACTTTCAGCTGATGCTGCCTCAGCATCTCAAGCACTAATCTAAGATGATCTTCATACTCTCTTTCATTCTTAGAGTATACTAAAATGTCATCTATAAACACCAACATGAACCTATCCAAGTACTCTTGGAAGACTCGGTTCATCAGATCCATGAAGAAAGCAGATGCATTCGTTAATTCGAATGGCACTACTAACCACTCATACGAACCATAGCTAGTTCGGAATGTTGTCAATAGAATACCATCCTCTGCCACTCTTAATTGATGGAAACCTATCCCCAAATCCAATGGGAGAAATACTCTGGCTCCACACAACTAGTCAAATAGATCGTCTACTCTTGGCAAATGATACTTATACTTAATCATCTTCTTATTCAACTTACGATAGTTGATTCACATCCTTAATGACCCATCCGGTTTCATCAAGAACACTATGGCCGCACCCCAAGGTGAACTACTTGGTCTAATAAAATTTCTCCTTCTAGATCCACTAGTTGCACCTTCAATTCCTTAATCTCGGTCGATGTCATCCTGTTATGTGGTCTACTTACAGGTTCAGCTTCTGGTATAAGATCTATCTGAAACTCAACACCTCGTTTCAGTGGTAATCCTATTACCGGCTCAAAAACATTTGCAAATTCTCTTGCTATCCGAACCTGGCTTAATCTTCTTCTATTTCCATAGCACTGAACAAATCAAAAGTACTCCAGTTAGAATCCACCACTGAGAATATGATTTGGTTAAGGCTATCAGGATGTCTCAACGATATTTCCCTATCCTGGAAAAATATCCTAGCCTCATTGTACCCAACCAATCCATACCCATAATAATCCCGAAATCCATGAAATCAAAAGTATACAGATTGCATGCAAACTTATGACCTAACAAATCAAGTTCTATCATGTCATATCTCATCCCTAGAGTTGCATACTTTCCAATTGGATTCACAACCCTTAAGAAAGTAACAAGGTATGTGGATTCTAAAACCTATTAACCAAACATTGGTATATAAATGAAGTAAATGCACCGGTATCAAATAGTACCCTAACTGGTATATTCTAAATCAAAAGTGTGCCTTCCATCACGGCCTTTCCCTTCTCAGCAGCAGTTGGCCTGGTAGATGATGGCCCAATAGCAAAGACCTTTCCCGTGTCCACCTTGACTAGTTTTGGACACTGATTCTTATAATGCCCAACCTGGTCACAACTAAAGCACTTCATGCCCTTCTTTTCTTCAGCCTTCTTCCCCTTGCCTGTCCGGCATTCATGAGCATAATGACCATTCTTATCACACTTGAAATAGACCAAATCATCCTTTTCCTTCTTGGCAGCATCTCCCTTATGGGTACCCTTCTTCTTAAAGAACTTTCTCTTCTTTCTCTAAGAACCATTGGTTTCAACCGGCATTTTTTTCCCATAAACAACAAGCATTTCCTCATGTCGGATTGCCATCTCCATAATTTCATTAAAGGATAACAGAGATGTGGTAGGGCCACCCTAGTAATCTGGGATCTTAATCCTCTAATGAACTTCTCATTCCTCTCGATGACGGTGTCAATGGTAGCATACCCATATCTGGACAACTCATCAAACTTAATAGCATATAAAATTACTAACATCTCTTCTTGCACCAAATACACAAACTTTTTCAACAATGCTGACTTGAAAACTTCAGACAAAAACCTCTGTTCGAATCTCCTTCGAAATTCTACCCAAGTCGACTCTTTCGTAGGAACTTCGGTAATAATACTATTGCACCAATGGAGTGCTACTCCCTGCAACTTCCCAGTGGCTAGTCTCCTCTTCTAGTCATCATTCAATCCCAAGTCAGTGCAGATCCTCTCACAATGCAACAACCAACAGTCAACTTCTATGGCATCCTCTGTTCCCACAAACGATTTCCCACTAAGACTGGTGTAATCTCTGCTTAACTTAGCATAGTTACTCCAAACTGAAGCCATGGGATTAGCTCCTCAAACATTCCCAGCTACTCCAGCAGCTACTCCTGCTTGCATCAGATTGATGAAGAACTGATACGTTATTCATATATCCACTAGTAGATTCTCAGAATCCACATTGGCGTTTTCATTTTGATTAGTACTTGTCTGTTGACCCGGGTTCCTCTTACTGGGTTGAGCATTTTCATTTGTTGTGGTGCTTCCTCCACCGAGATTTCCTCTTCCTTTTCCTGCCTCCATATCTTACTTTCTCGTAAATTTGCATATGAGCCTTAGTAAGATACAGAAGAACAGTCCAAGAGAGAGGGGAATACGTACTTATATATATATGTATATGTATATGTATATGTATATACATATGTATCAAATATAAGTACGTTACTATAGCGTTAACTCAAACCCCGATTTTATTTTTTGATTCATTGGATTATGTTTTGAAATATTTTTTAGGTTCAAATTTCTTTTTATTTTCATAAACTTATGCTCTGATACCAACTTGTAACATCCCCTACTTGGAAGCCCAAAATTAATAGCTACGGATGCGGCAGTCATACATAGTTATTAATCCTTGATGACCAAATAAAGTAATGTTAGATACATTTGTATAATAGAAACAAATGGATACGAAAAAAAATTAAATTGTTAAACAACTTTTACATTCCATTTCAAATTCATTACATAATCCCACATAGGAGAACCATGTTTAGAGAAATTATAGTTATTACAATGTATGCCAAGAGCAACATATAAAGATGTCTCTTGGATGATCAGAGTAAAATATGGGCAATTAAACAACTTTGCCTGTACAATAAAAGGATAGCGGAATCAAAATAGAAAAGCACTCCTACTAGCTAGCTTGCCGCCTGCACGTTTCTAGAAGCTTATTCGTCTCAGCAGAATCTGAAAACCTCAAATCTCAAACTACTCAAAGTTAATTTAGCACCTAAGAATTTAAGGGGGAAACGTAAACTTCGAGTCAGACATAAAGCCTGGTATGAATAGGAACTTACCATTTTAAACCATTGAGATGTCTAGTGAGATCATGCCGCTTAGCGAAACAGGTTTTCCCTTTACTAATATCTTATCCAAAAAATTTATAATAACCATATATCGTGCCCCTGCATCCACAATGGTTAAAACATAGTATTCAAAATATTATGATGATATGCAAATAAGTAAATCAATTATGGATTTTCAAAGGATCACTAAGAACCTACTAGTCCTTGCCAACAACTTTATTCTTTCATGGGTTCTCCCTGAACCTATTGGTATCTCCAATAACCTCTCTCGTATCATAGTTTTTATGGGTTGACTAAGAACCTATTGATTTCTGTAAGTAACTTTATTCGGATATAGCTTTCATGAGATCACTATGAAACTATTGGCCCCTACCAATAACTCTTTTAAAATATAGTTTTCATAGGTTTACAATGAACCTGCCTAATCTGACAACTTCTTTGTTTAGTCTCTAGGCATCCTATATTCTGGTCTATCTGACCTCCTGGATGAAACTCCAGCCATAAAGGAGTTAACTCAATCTATAATCACTACTGGATCAACCTAGCTGGTTATTCTACCATTTTCACCCCAGAATACAGTTATTGGTCCATTATGCAGTGGATATATATATATATATATATATATATATATATTAGAAGAAGCAAACATAATAATATCAATACTTTATGGTTTAATATCCTTGAGGTCATTTACATATGAAACATGCTTAATCCCTTTAACCCATTGTTTTATCAAGGAAAGTTTCTTCAAAAACTCCATACTTAAAAGCTAATTTCAAATTCCTTTATTTTGAGTTGATTTCCCTTTAAAAATGAGATTGGGTTCTTTGTTTTGAAAATTAAGGATTTCAAACCTTAAACCTTTACTTTTGAAACCATTAAATTCTATCTTTCAAAAGCTTTCAATTCTTATTTTAAAACACTCAAATATATAACTTTTGAATCACTTGATCTCTTTCGAAAGCATCAAAACCTGAAGCATAGCTTTGAAACTATTTTAAAGTACATATTTTGAAACCATCGGGTTTTTCCATAAAAATAGCTTTTGGTTCAAAGTGAATATAAACCATTAACCTTTAAGCAAAAGTGATTGGGAAAAACTGATGGCTACAGAACCATCCTTTCGAAAGCTTCAGTCATTTAAATAAAATAAATGGAAGGATAGCTTCAAACCCTATTCGAAGCCATTGCCTTTGAAACCTTTAATATAAGTGGCTATTGGAGCCCTTTCAAAAGCATTGGGAAGCAGTTGGCAAGATTTATAAAACTGAAACTGACATTTCAAAAGCATTGAAACTTCAACCTATTCGAAAAGGATAAAGAAGGCAGCAAGGTTTCGACTTGGTTGAAAACTACCCTTTCGAAAGCTTTTCTTTAAAGTATAATATAAGAAAACCATTTGAAAGAAACCCTTTCAAAACAGAATAGCGGCACTTCTTTGAAAGCTATATTAAACCCATTCAAAAGCAATTTTTAAAAACAAGGCAAGTGGCATTTCTTTGGATAGTAAAACAAAGGCCTTGACCCATTTGAAAGCTTAATTTCGACACCATAACTACCGACATTCTCCAATCCATTACGTACCAATGCAATGATACTTTATGTATTGGTTTCGAGTTGGTTGAGACGGAAGTATAGGGTCGAAAGGTGGCTACAGGAAGTGCCAAAACCATAAACTTTTGCAAAGATTTTACTATTGCGTTTTTAAGTGATACTTTTCAACTAACTTGCCTATTTGTAAAAATTTGATTGGTTGCCATAAACTTTTCAAAATCTTTCCTCAAAACCTGCCTCATCCATTTTAGATCTAAATAAAGATAATTAGCAAGAAGCCCTTCCCTTAAGCAAAACAGTTAAAACATTTGAGTCTTCTAACTAATTTAATTTGATTTTCATAGTTAATTACTTAGGAAAAATCCCCAAAAATCAAGACATTCACTTTTAACATGTTATCTAACATATATAATTTTAGACCCAAAATCCTTCATATAATAGCCGAATAAAATTTTAAACCCAATTATTCATTTTTTCCTTCAGAAATTTATAAGAAATTTTCCATAGCTTGAAAAATTATCAAAATTAAAATCCATCTCAAAAATAATGTTTTACATAACATCTAAATTCCTGTGGCATTCGAGATCTAGTAAACACGATTTTATCCTAAAAACTGAATTAAAATTTATCAAACATACTTGTTTAAATCAAACACATCATAAAATCCATGCATATCATCATTAAATCATCACAAAGGTTTTAAACATAAAACCCGGAATCAAATAACTTAAAAAACAAAAATAAAGATGGTTTTGATTATTATTCACCCTGATTAGGATAAGGAAATTGAGATTTGATCTTTGATTAATTCCCCTTGCTTGATTGCTTAGTTTTAATTGATTTTTTCCCTTTTCTTTCCCTAGGTTGTGGCTGGCTTGATCTTTTCGATTTACATTTAAAATTTTTGAATTATGAACATGTAGAAAAATGGGAATGTGGGTTTTAGCGGTTATGAGATTATAGTGGCGGCAAATCCCTATAATGCCCTTGCGTTATTTCTTATTAGTTAATTTATGAAAACATTTTCGTAATCCACTCTTTTTATTTAATTGGCACAGCTTCTAATTAATTTTCAAATCTCAATCCCTTTATCACACTAATATTTATATTTATTCTATTTAATTTATCTAATTAAATCTTCTGACTAATATTATTAAAAATTGAGGGGTGTTACAAGCTCCCCTTCTTAAAGAATTTCATCCTTGAAATTCAGTAAGGACTAAATACTAATCATAGCAATCGTTTGTAACAGCTCCTAACTAACCTGCTAACCTACTTGACTATCAACTTTCTATATATATAAAGAACATACCCTCATATTCTAATCTTATTTCTGTATCCTAAGCGCGGTACTTCTCGTTGCCACTCCACTGGATTTTTACCAACTTGACTATCGTGTTCCTTAACCTTTTCTCATCTCTCGCTGCGACCCAAACTAGCTGTCTAACAAAATTCAAATTTGATTTTACTATCGAATCTTCCAATCTTGTCAGAAGAATAGCAGTCTCTGGATCATGCACATGCTTGGGAAGATAAGACACATGAAATACATTATGGACACTTGCCATACTACTTGGCAACTCTACTCTATATGTGAGCTTCATGATCTTCTTTATAACTTAGAATGAACCAACATATCTCGGTGCCAGTTTCCCTGACTTTTCGAATCGCACCACACCCTTCATTGATGATACTTTAACGAAAACCCTATCTCCTATTGAGAATGCAAGGTATTTATGCCTCTTATCTATGTAACTCTTCTATTTGGACTGGGCTTCCTTCATCCTCTCTCGGATCAACTCAATCTTCTCTGTCGCCTCTCTAACTAGATCTGGACCTAAGGCTAATCTATCTACATCTGCCAACCAACATGCCAGTGATTTGAACGGTCTTCTATATCAAGCTTCATAAGGCATCATTCTTATACTAGTCTGATAACTATTATTATAGGAAAACTCTACTAAGTGTAGGTGATCTTCTTAAGGTCCACCAAAGTCCAATATGTATGCTCTTAATAAATCCACAAGTACCTTGTTGACTCTCTCTGTCTGCCATCCGTCTGAGGCTGATATATAGTACTTATGTTAATCTTGATACCTAACATATCTTGTAGACTCTTCCAGAATTCACTAGTAAACAAAGCGTCTCTGTCATTGACTATACTACTAGGAATTTCTGCAGTCTAACTATGTTCTTCATGAACAACATAGCTAAAACAAGTGCAGTCCTGGTTGATCTAACTGGAATGAAATGGGCACTGTTAGTCAACCAGTCTACTATGACCCATATACTTTCATTTCCTCTATTTGACCTTGGTAACACATCTATAAAATCCATGGATATTGAATCCCAATTCCAAATTGGTATCTCTAAAGGTTGAAGTAACCCACTCGGTTTACCAAACACATCGATATAGTTTTGTTTGGCTAACTACTAACCATTGGCTAACTCGGGCCGACCGGACAATATATATAATCTAACATCTGTTAGACACACTTCTGGATGGTCTGTTGTTAACATACTTCTCCCAAGGTTAGCCGATCCTAATGGTTTTGTGTGCTCATCAATAACCTGTCCTCCTTCTCTGTAAATTCCTTTTTATGTGTAAGGTCATTTAAGACTTACCTGTGACTAAGCCTTACACATTGAAATTTTGAACTAAATTAGCTCATGGCTATAGCTAATGTATAGGGCGCGACCCTATGCCAGTCCCATCTGGTACTCAAAAACCTGAGTCATTTTCTTAGGATTAACTACCCATCAACTTTTCCATGAAAAACCTTTCTTTCAAATTGATTTAACCCCTTAAATCATACTTAAACAAGGAAAATATACTCTTTCTTTAGTCAAATCTCTTTGCCATGATATATTCTTTACACAAAACATTGTTGATGAAAACCTTCAAAACTTTGTTTAAAAGCTTTAAACACTCTTTTTCGAAACGATTGAAAGTACCCCTTTTGAAATCAGATAACTACTTTACTTTGAACTCTAGGCCAAAACATCTTTCGAAATCATTTATAATAGACCTATCGAAACCATTGAAAGTGTCCCTTCGAAAGCATTAGAAAACCATAGATATCCCCTATCAAAACACTTCAACTTGCCAATCGAAAACTTTGGAAAGCTTCCATTCAAACATTGAATGTATCCTTCCGAAAACATTAGGGAATGACACCTTCGATACCTTTCGAATAATGTTCCTTTACATAAAACAAACGTTTTGAAAGGATTGATTCTAAGTAAAAGTTTTTGGAATCTAGTTTTGAAACCATTAAATCAAAACCTTTGAATTTAACTTTCAAAATATCAAAGGGTCTTCAAAGAACTAGGACAAAAGCATCTCTTTCGAAAGCATTTTTTCCTAAATAAAAGAAAGAGGATGGTGTCGAAACCAACCCCTTCGAAAGCATAGAGAAGCGACTTTAAAGTTTAAAGAAAAAGAATCCCTACGAAGGCATTGCTTCAAAAGGTTGAATGTGACAGCAGGGGTTTCGACCCCTTCGAAAGCTTCTTTTTAAAACAATGGCAGTAACCTCTTTCGAAAGCTCTTTTCTTTAAAAAAATTGACCAAGTCGAAAGCTAGTTCCTTCGAAAACCTCATTTATAACCAAAATGATCTTAAGTTTAACAAAGCTACTTCAACCCCTTTGAAAGCCTGTTTCAAATCCATACATTTCCCCTAACTCCAATCCACCATGTACCAAAGTTGAAACCATGTGCATTTATTTCGACTTATATGGAGGTGGCAGAATGAGGTCGAAAGGTGGTTGCTATAAGTGGCGAAGTAGTAAACCTTTGTAAAATAGAATTTTAACTTTTTAAAGCAATTTCTTTCTAACTCAGTTGTGTTGTTTGTCAATATATGATTGTTTGCCAATACTTTTACAAAATATTTTCTAAAAGGGCTATCGAATTTCAATAATTAATAAATTAAAATAAATTTCAACAATTAATAAATTAAAATATTTACAAATACCCTCTTCTCCTTTTATAAACAAATGAAATATTTAAGTCCCATACCTTAAATAATTTTATATCTTTAATAAAATACTTAGGAAAATTCTTCAAAAATTCTCATAAATCACTTTTAATATGTTTTCCAACGTATTTAAATTTTTGATCCAAAGCTAACATACAATAGTCGTAATTAATTTAAACCCAATTTAACCATTTTCTTCATCTGAAAATCCATAATAAATCCACATTAATTTAGAAAATCATAAACTGGAAATCTATCTCTAAAATATAATTTTTGGCCTCGTATAAAAAACGCAAGGCATTTGATATCATTTGATAAGCTTTTCAATTCAAGACTTGTCATAAAATCTATATGAAGCAACATAAATCATCAACATTCACATATATATCCATTTAACAATTAAAACATGGCATAATACTTTGCAAAATAGATTAGGATCTTATCTAGAACTCGAAAATAACAAATATGAGATGTAACCTAATATTCACCTTAGCAGGTTGTTAAGGAGTTTGAGATCTGCTCTTGAATTAATTTGATTAAACTTCCTTCTTTTGATTCTTGCTTATCTTTCTTTAGATTTCTTCTAATGATGGCCGGCCAAGCTTATGTTTTTATTTTGTTTGTGAAAGTGGAAATGAAAGTGGTATGAGGGTTTAGGGTATAAGAATATAACTTATTCCTATTTTGCCCTCATCTTATTATCCTTATCTGTTTCATTTTAATTCCCTTTGATTCATTAATAATTAGGAATAGCTACACTCTAATTATACAAATCTCAATCCCTTAAAAAATTACGTTATTTCATTTAATTTATTTAACTAAATGTCCTTAGTAATGTTTGTCAAAATCAGGGTCATTACAGACTCATCTCCTTAAAGAATTTCGTCGTCGAAATTACGATAAGGTACTCATCAAAATCAATCACAAAGGTAAACCATACCATGAAACAAGTCAGGATAAGTATCTCGAATCCTATTCTAGGTTTTCAAAGTGCAATCTCTCTCATCATCACTCCATTGGACTTTGACCAATCTAACGGTCTTGTTCCTTAGTCTCTTCTCATCTCTTATGACTATACGAACTGGTTTTCTAACTATAGTCAAGTTCGGTTCCACTACTAAGTCATCTCACATAGTCGGTGCTATATTAGTCTCTAGATCAAGGTTATACTTCCTTAGATGAGAAATATGGAAAACATTATGGACTCCTGCCAAATTACTTGGTAACTCCACTCTATATGCATGTTTCCCAATCCTTTGTATAATTGAAAATGGTCTAACGAACCTCGTGCCAATTTTCTTAATTTTCCAAATCTGATTACACCTTTCATTGGTGATACCTTGATGAAAATGTGATCTCTAACTGAGAACTCTAAGTCTTTCCGTCTTCTATTACAATAGCTCTTTTGCCTAGATCGAGCTTCCTTCAATCTGGCTCGAATGAACTCAATCTTTTCTGCAGCTTTTCTAACCAAATTTAGACCAAGAACTAACCTGTCCTCGATCTCTAACCAACAAACGGGAGATTTACATGGCCTTTCGTACAAAGGTTCAAATATATCATCCCTATACTAGCTTGATAATTGTTGTTATATGAAACTCGACTAAGTATAGATGGTCTTCCCATGATCCTCCAAAATCAGGCACACAAGCTCGTAACAAATCATTTAAGACTTTGTTAGCTCTTTCTGTTTGCTCATCTATCTGCGAATGGTAAGCGGTACTGATCTTGAGCTTAATACCCAAATTCTCCTATAGACTCTTCCAAAACTTTCTAGTGAAAAAGGAATCTCTATAGCTTATTAGACTATACGAATTCCATGCACTCTAACTATAAGTTCATAAACAACTTAGCTAAACAGGTGTCGTCATGGTTGACTTAACTAGAATGAAATGGGCACTCTTGGTCAACATGTCCACCACAACCCATATACTTTCATTTCCTCTATTTGACCTTGGAAACCCATCTATAAAATCTATCGAGGTAGAAGCTCATTTACATACTAAAACATTTAAAGGCTGAAGTAACTCACTTGGTTTCTGATGTTCGGCTTTTACCTGTGGTAGTTCAAACACTACTTCACTCATTAGCCTACATCTCTCTTCATACTTTCTCAAAAGAAACTCCTTCTCATATCCCGTTACATCTTAGTTTCTCCCAGATGAATAGTGAACTTCCTACAATGACATTCTTCAAGAATATCTCCTTTCTAATGTTTCCCACTTTCAGAACACAGTCTTCCTTTCCTTCTTAACCACCCATTCTAGTCAAGACTGAAATCTTTTAAGTCATCACTCTCTATTCCATTCGTTAACTTTTTGATCCATTCAACTAATAATGGATCCTCCTTCTGCTTAGAAGCAATCTTTTCGATCATCACCAACCGAACTTCTAAACTTGAAATCATTGCAGTTTCCTTGCTAGATCTAGCTTCTGATCTCCATTGTGCCCTCCATGTAATCAATGCTTCTAAATCCTTCCACTTAGCTATCATTGCCAATACTACATTTTGATGTTTTATACTAAGTGAATCCACAACCTTATTGCCTTTTCCTGGTATGTACTCAATACCAAAGTCATAAGCAGCTAAAAACTCTAACTATTGCCTTTTCCTGGTGTGCGTTCAACCAAAGTCATAAGAGGCAAAAAGCTCTAACCACATCTGCTATCGCATGTTGAACGACTTATGATCCATTTACAACTCAAATCTCTCTTCAAAAAGGTAATTCCCCCACACGTTTAACGCAAAAATTACCATAGCTAATTCCAAATCATGTGTTGGATATCTAACCTCACGTAGTATAAGCTGTCGAGAAGCATAGACAATCATTTTACCCCTTTGTATTAACACGGCTTCTAATCCTGCTCCACATGCATTTGTGTATACCACTAATTCCCGATTCCCCCTTGGAACAACTAACACAGGTGTGTTAGTCAATAAGTGTTTCAATATCTAAAATGCTTCCTCACATTTATCTATCCAAACGAACTTCATATTCTTTCGTGTTTGCTTGGTCATCGGTGCCACTATCCGTGAAAATTCCTTTATAAACCTTCGATAATAACCAGCTAATCCAAGAAAACTCTTTATCTCAGTCACTGTCTCGGGTCTCTTCCATTTATTCATTGCCTCGATCTTATTCGGATCTATGGAAAACCCTTTCTATGAGACTACATGTTCGAGAAACTTCACTTCCTTCTTACAAAAATGACACTTTGAAAATTTTGCTTTCAGTTGATGCTGCATCAATGTATCGAGCACCATTCTAAAATGAACTTCATGCTCTCTTTCATTTTAAAGTATATCAAAATATCATCTATGAAAACCAATACGAACCTATCCAAGTATTCTTGGAAAGCTCGGTTCATCAAACCTACAAAGAATGTTGGTGCATTAGTTAGTCCGAACAGCATTACTAACCATTCATACAATCTGTATTTGGTTCTAAACGCCATCAAAGGAATACTATCCGCTGCCACTCTAAGTTGATAGAACCCTTGTTGCTAAATCCAAATGGAAAAAATACTTTGGCTCCACTTAACTGATCAAACAAGTGGTTAATTATAGTTAACAGATAACGACCCTTTATCATCTTCTCATTCAACTTATGATAATCGATAAAAAACCTTAATGTTCCATTAGGCTTCTTAGCAAACATTATGGCTGCTATCCAAGGCAAACTGTTTGGTCCGATAAATTTCTTGCCATCCAAATCCACCAACTGTACCTTTAGTCCCTTATCTTGGTAGGTGTCAATCTGCTTGGCGGTCTACTCACTAATTCTGCTCCTAGTACTAAATCTATCCGAAACTCAATAGCTCATTTTAACGGCAATCCTATTGTGGATTCAAAGGCATCTGTGAACTCTCTAGCAACAAAAACTCAATTCAACTCATCTTCTACCTCCACAACACCCAACAAAGCATTAACCTCAGAACTAGGGAATTCTACGGTATGTAAACTTGATTATTACAGCCAGTGTGTCCAAGCGATATTTTCCTAGCATTGTATTTACATAACTAATCCACACCCAAAATTATTCTGAGCCTTATGAAATCAAACACACACAAACTGCAAACAAATGTATGATCTAACAATTCAAACTCTAATCGGTCCAACTTCATCCCAAGTGTCGCATACTCTTTTATCGGATTTGCAACCCTTAAGGAAGTAACTAGGTATGACGCTTCTAGGTTAAGCTTATCTATCAGACAATGAGATATAAAAGAATCCAATGAACCAGAATCAAATATAACTCTAACTGATACGCCATGAATCAAAAGTGTGCCTCCAACATAACTTTTCCCTTTTGCTCTACTGTTAGTCTCAAGGTAGCAGGTTCCAATGCAAACATCTTGCAGTTTCCATCCTTGGCTAGTTCCTTGCAATGGTTCTTATAGTGTCCAATCTGATCGCGGTTGAAACTTCTCACTTCTTTCTTCTCAGCATCTTTCTTCCCTTTGCCTGTCCGACATTCATGAGCATAGTGTCCTTTCTTATCACATTTATAACAGACAACATCCGCCTTTCCTTTCTTAGCAAGCTCCGCTATTCTAAGTTCCTTTCTTATGGAAAAATCTCCTCTTCTGATTATGCCCTCCTTAAGTTTCCTTGGCTTTATTTCCTTCAAGAAAAGCAAGAATCTCTTTCTCCTTCAAAACCATCTCAACAACAATATTGCATGGGTCTCTAATATGTGATAACGTGGCCTTAGCAAGCTCAGGCTTCAAACCACAAATGAACTTCTCATTCCTTTTAATAACAACATCAACCATAGCATATATGTTTCTTTCTAGCTCCTCAAATATGGTTTCATACTCAAGCATTGTCATATCTCCCTGCTCCAACCCAGCAAACTTTCTGTGCAGAGTAGACTTAGCAATCTCTGACATAAACCTTTCCTCAAACCTTCTCCTGAACTCAGCCAAAGTCATAGTCTCCTCATTGACTCCAATAGTAACACTGTTCCACCAATACAGTGCTGCCCCTTATAGTTGTCTATAAGCGAGTCTTCTTCTCTACTCATCATTGAGCCCTAAATCAGCGAAAATCCTTTCGCAATGAAGTAACCAATTATCCACTTTGATCGCGTCTTCAGTACAAATAAACAGCTTTCCTCCTAACTGAGCATAATATCTACTCAAAATAGCATAGTTATTAACCACTAGAGCTCACCGATTTCCTACTTCAGCAATTCCTCCAGCTGACCCCGCAACAATTCCTGCTTGCTTCGTGTTAATGAAAAACTGACACATTGCTCCCATATCAACTTGCGCGACTCTAGCACCTATATTTGCAGCTTGTGCCTGACTTTGATTCCTTTTTGTATTTGGTCTGGCATTATCATTTTCTTCCACTTCTAGTATCCATATATTATGTCTATAATATCCACATTTGAGTCTTCGTAAGATAAAAAAGAATGGCCTAAGGGAAATGGGAGGATAGAGATAAAATATATAATTATATATAGCAAATACAAGTACGTTACTATAGCGTTAACCCATACCCCAATCTTTTCTCTAATTTTGTAGGATTATGTTTTTAAAATCATTTTGAGTTTGAAATTTATTTGAGGTTTTTCATAAACCTATGCTTTGATACCAAATTATAACATCCCCTATCTTGACGCCCGAAGCTAAGCGCTATAGATGCTACAGTCATGTATCGTATTAACTTCCGGTGATAGAATACGGTAATATTAATGGTGACTATAATATTAGAAGCACGTGAATGTGAAATAAAATCATAGATTTCAAAAACAACTTAACTGATTACATGTCAAAATCATATTTCATATTCCATTACACGATCCCAAACGTTCCTCGGGTTTTGATCAAATATAATGATTACAAAATACGCCAAGAGTGACATATAAAGATGCCCCCTTGGATGATCAGAGTACTCAAAAGAAAAAACAGTCTTAATACATCATAATGGAAATAAAAATAACAACTCCTAAATAGCTAACTTTTCCTCTTACATGTCCGTGGAAGCTTTATTCGTCCATTACTAAAACTGTAAAGCCCTAACTCTTAGTCTCTCAAATTAATTTTGAGCACCCGAGAGTTTAACGGGAAAAACATAAACTTCGAGTCAGACATAAAGCTTGGTGTGAATAATACAATTACATCTCGTTATACTAATTTAAAATGAGACCACAACGCTTAGCGGAATGGGATTCCCTCACTAATATCCATTGTAAAACATATCTTTTTGCAAATCACGATCCTACAATTAAACTGATTAAAACAATAATAGCAATATCATATATGCTTATAAAGCAGGTAATAAATGGACTATCTTTCCGAGCAATATAGTTTTGTTTGGCTAAATACCAACCACTGGTTGACTCGAGCCGACCAGACAAAATAAATAATCTAATATCTACTAGACACACTTCTAGATGATATGCCCTTAACTTACTTCTTCAGGGTCAACTGATCCTAATGGTTTCGCGGGTTCACCAATAACCTATACTCCTTTCCTGTATATTCCATTCTGTCTGTAACATTATTTAAGTCTTACCTATGACTAAGCCTTACATAATGGAATTTTGGACTAAACTGCAGGGTCGTTTTCACCTTAGAGGGGAGTGAATAGGGCGATACTAATAAAAATAAAAATTAATGAGGAAATAAAAATAATAACAGTAAATAATGCAGAAGAGATCACGCACAAATTTACCCAGCTTCGACAAAACCCTACCTACATGCTGCCCCCAAGGTTTCTACTAGAAAGTAAGTCGTCAGATGCTTACACACGTAAACTTGCGACACCATCTAATGACTAACCTAACTCTACCCCAAAACCCTGCCAAAACTCAGTCACAGAGTTGCGAATTCTCGAACTACACCATCGTAGTTCGTAACCTAGTTACACTATGATTTAAAAAGAAAAGTTACAAATAAAATAAACTAACTAAATAAAACCCTAATTAACAATTTATTAAGCCCAATATATAAATTCGGCCCAAACAATTTATCATTTAAGAAAATAAACGTCTCCCTTTTGTTTTGTCTATATATTCTTTTTTCGGCCCGAAAGAGATAATGCTTTCACTTCTTTTTATTCTGTTGTTGCCTTCTTCATTCATTCTAGAAATCAGGGCTTTGATCAACTAATGCCGCCACTTGAACTTTTGCTTCGATTAAAGTATGCTTTTGCTTTGGATTGCTTTTTCAATTGATTGTGGCTTTGATTAGCTTGCGGCTGCTCCAATTTTGTCGAGCACGAATGAAGAAAATGGTATGCAACTTATTCCTTTTCGATTTTGATTACACTCGACTTTGATTCGAGTTTTGTGATTTATTCCTCTGGTGATTTCTTGAACTCGAACCAATTTTGAACTTGATTGGAGTTTTTGGTTTTTGTTATTAGTATGCTTTGGATTTTTTTGTTTCGAACTCCAATGAATGTCGATGATGAATTCGGGTTTGATTTATAGGGGACGAAATCCTATATTATCATTTTCTATATTTGTATTTGAATTCTTTAAATCTTGCTTGGTTTTTCATTTACTGATCGTATGGTTTTGTAATTTGCTAACTTGTTCATCGTATACAAGTTAATCCATGAATTCGAATTTGTTGAGTCGGTTCCATTATTTTCTCCTTTGACCTCGGTATTTGAAGTTTTGAGATAATATATTGGCTTGTTCAATTCACTAACTTATTGGTGTTTGCGTTGCCCCATGAGTTTGAATTCGCTCCATTCATGACTCATGGCTTTTGACTATTTCTTTTTGAACCATGACTTTCTTTTTCGTCTTGTTATTGTGTTGGTTTCTTTTGTGACATTATTTGAACTGCTACCTAGTTCATTTCTTTGTATTCCTTTCACTTTAACTGGTTCGAACTGTTATTGTTAATTACCATTTTTGAACACTGCCTTGTACTAGTAATCTAAACATGTTGCATTGTGATACATGTAATTACTTCCCTATCATATTATTGCTCATTGCATATCACTGTGCACTGTTTGCTTGGTTCATGTTGAAGTTAATTTGGTTGAACTCGAACTTGAACGGGTTTTAATGCATTTAGTGTTCTAGTTCTGTATTGATGTAATTTAAGTCTTCATGTTGGTCTAGGCTTCTTGTAGCTTCTTGTAGCTTTTACAATGTCGATGAAAACATAATTAACAATATTTGAACAAAATTGAGTTAAGTGATGTCCGAAATGGGATGATCTCCATCTGATCTTTACATGCTAAGGAACATTTAAATTTTAGTTTATCAATCACCTAGAACAACCCAAATCTATCTCCATCAATTTTGTTCCCTAGCCCAATTATGTATCTAAATTTTGGAGAAGGCAAGTGGTCTAACTAAGGATGTAGGAGCACTATTATTATCTATTGTAACATTTGGTACCCAAATTTTCTATATAAAAAACCATTAGCATCTACAATTGTACCCTTAGGAATCCAAATTTGTTTAAATTTCAAACCATTTATATTTGTACCTTATGGAATCCATATTTGTTTAACGGTTTGTGGTTGAATATATTTTGACAATTATTCTTTCCATGTCCAACATTTACACACTTTACGTATATGGGTATCACACTTTTCCCTTTAACAGTGTTATTAGTCGTTTATTCATATTTTAACACTTTTGCAAATCCAAATCCTTTCCTTTTATTCTCGAAGAGTTGATTTTCTAAGAGCATATTAAATGATTTTTCTGTAGTGAAAAATTTCAGAGTGATCAACTCAAGTTTATTAACTTTGGATTTTAAAAGTTTATTTTCATTCATTATCTTCAAACAACAACTAATGGTACTATCTCTCTTTTCAAAATTATTCATTTTCAAGCTCATATGTTCATTATCAAGCTCTCTAATTTTAATCTCAATTTCTAGAATCTCGGTTTTAAAGAGTTGGAGTTTTTTAAATTAAATTTTTTCAATCTCCTTTTCAAACTCATAATTTAAACGAATAATTTCATATCTTCTCAAAATCACGTTTTCTTTTTCAAGGATTGTGAAATTTTCGTTGACCTCATTTAATTTCTTTTCAAAAATCGCACATTTAGAACTATCCGACCTCTTAAAACTATCCAACTCTTTTTGCAAAATATTATTTTTATAAATCAACTCACTTTCGTTCTTCTCTCGAATTAAAATTTTGTTTTCTAACTTTTAAAAGTTTTCATGAAAACAGTCAAATTATCTTTCATAGTCCAAACACCTATTGCAATTAGAATTTTTATTTTTCTTAATATTTTTAAGCTCATTTTCCAAATCATTATTTTTTTGACGCAGTTTAGATTGTTCCCTTTTCAACTAATTATTTTGCATCTCAAGAGCTTCATTATTTTCAATTAATTTTTGGCACAAGAGAACTAAATCATTGAATGAAATATCACTTATATCATCGGCTATTGAATCTTCATCACTTCTATCTTTTGCAAATCCTGTTAAGCACGTTTCTTCAACTGAGTCGATTGTAGAGGATTTATCACCATTTTTGACCTTTGCACCATATATTTCATCAAAAGTATTCAAGATTTCCTGTGCACTTCCACAGTGAGAGATATAGTTAAAATTATCTCGATTAATATGAGAATATAGTATATACATAGCAAGAGCATTAATCAAAGTATTTTTCTTGTCTACTATACCATACCCATTTTTAATAATATCCCAACATTCAGAATTAACAAACTTTAAATAAAATTCCAGTTTAATTTCTAGTTTTAAAAAAAATATGTTCCATCAAAAATAGGGCGAATGATACTAAACTGAATCTCGCTAGGTTTGTAACTAGGGTTAGACATCCTTGCTATTAACCTTGCTCTTATACCACTTGTTGGATCATTTTCACCCTATAGGGGGTGAATAGGGTGATACTAATAATAATAAAAATTAATGCGGAAATAAAACAATAACAGTAAATAATGCAGAAGAGATCACATACAAATTTACCCAGCTTCGGCAAAACCCTGCCTACATGCTACTCCCAAGGTTTTTGCTAGAAATTAAGTAGTCAGACGCTTACACACGTAAACTTGCGACATCCGCTAACGACTAACCTAACTCTACACTCAAAAATCTGCCATAACTCAACCATAGAGTTGCGAATTCTCGAACTAGACCACCGTAGTTCATAACCTAGTTACACTACGATTTAAAAAAGCTACAAATAAAATAAACTTGCTAAACAAAACCCCAATTAAAAATTTATTAATCCCAATATATAAATTCGGCCCAAATAATTTATCACTTAAGAAAATAGATGTCTCCCTTTTATTTTGTCTGTATATTCTTTTTTCGGCCCAAAAGAGATAATGTGTCCCTTCCTTCTATTTTGCTGCCGCATTCTTCATTCGTTCTAAAAATTAGGTCTTTGATCAACTAGTGTAGTTGCTTGAATTTTTGCTTCGATTGAAGTATGTGTTTGCTTTGGGTTGCTTTGTCAATTGACTGTGGCTTCGATTGGCTTGCGACTGCTCCAATTTTGTCGAGCACGAATAATAAAAATGGTATGCAATTTATCCCCATTTCAATTTAGATTACACTCGACTTTGACTCAAGTTTTGTGATTTATTGCCATGGTGATTGCTTAAACTCGAACCGATTCTGAATTTGATTAGAGTTTTTGGTTTTTGTTCTAAGTATGCTTTGGATTTTTTATTTCAAACTCCAATGAATGTCGATGATGAATTTGGGTTTAATTTATAGAGGACGAAATCCCATATTATCGTTTCCTATATTTGTATTTGAATTCTTCAAACACTTGCTTGGCCATTCGATTAATGATCATATGGTTTTGTTATTTTTTGACTTGTTCATCGTATACAAGTTAATCCATGAATTCGAATTTGTTAAGTCGGTTCCATTATTTTCTCCTTTGACTTCGGCATTTGAAGTTTGAGATAATATATTGGCCTGTTCAATTCACTGACTTATTGGTATTTGCGTTGCCCTATAAATTTGAATTTTCTCCATTCATGACTCAATGCTTCTAACCATTTCTTTTCGAACCATGACTTTGTTTGTTTGTCTTGTTATTATGTTGAATTCTTCTACACATTATTTGAACTGCTACCTAGTTCATTTCTTTGTATTCCTTTCACTTTAAATGGTTCGAACTGCTACTGTTAGTTACCATTTTTGAACACTGCCTTGTACTAGTAATCTAAACATGTTGCATTATGATACATGTAATTACTTCACTGTCGTATTATTGCTCATTGCATTTCACTGTGCATTGTTTGCTTGGTTTATGTTGAAGTTAATTTGGTTGAACTCGAACTTGAATGGTTTTTAATACATTTAGTGTTCTAGTTCTGTATTGATGTAATTTAAGTCTTCATGTTGGTCCAGGCTTCTTGTACTTTGAGTTTTATGGTTGGCCTTGCACTTGAAGTTTGCTGTAGTTGAATATGTTCGAGTTATGTTTGCTGAGTCCTTTGTTTTGTAAACTAATTCACTTGTTGTAAACTAGTACCTTCCATTCACACATTATCAATAATCCTTTCGAAAACTCACCTCTTTGAAAATTTTATCATATATATTTCGAAAGCATTGAAGCCCTTTACATAAAACAAACCTTTCGAAAGCATTGGGTTCTAGTAAAAGTTTCGGGAACCTAGTTTCGAAACCATTTAAAACCATTCCCTTAGAAACCTTCGGGTCTAACTTTCAAAATATTAATGGGTCATAAAAGAACTGGGACAAAAGCATCTCTTTTGAAATCATTTTTCCTAAAAAGAAGAAAGTAGATGATATCGAAACCAACCCCTTCGAAAGCATGGAGAAGCGGCTTCAAAGTTTAAAGCAAAAGAACCCTTTCGAAGGCATTGCTTCGAAAGGTTGAATGTGGCAGTAGGGGTTTCGACCCCTTCAAAAGTAAAACAAAGGCAACAACGTCTTTCGAAAGATCTTTTCGTTAAAACATTTGACCAAGCCGAAAGCTAGTTCCTTTGCAAGCCTCGTATATAACCAAAATGGTTCTAAGTTTACTAAAGCTACTTCAACCCCCTCGAAAGCCTGTTTCGACTCCATACCTTTTGCTTAACTCCAATCGACTATGTACCAAAGCTAATACCAAGTGTTTTGGTTTTGACTTAGATGGAGGCGGCAGAATGAGGTCGAAATGTGGCTGTTGTAAGTGGCGAAGTGGTAAATATTTGTAAAACTGAATTTTACCTTTTAAAGCAATTTCTTTTCAACTTACTTACCTTGTTTGTCAATATATAATTGATTGCCAATACTTTTACAAAATATTTTCTAAAAGTGCTGCCGAATTTCAACAATTAACAAATTAAAAATTTACAAATAGCCCCTTCTCCTTTTATAAACATATAAAACATTTAAGTCTCATACCTTAAATAATTTTATATCTTTGATAAAATACTTAGTAAAATTCTCCATAAATTCTCATAAATCACTTTTAATATAATTTCGAACATCTTTAAATTTCCAGCCCAAAGCTAACATATAGTGGTCATGATTAATTTAAACCCATTTAACCATTTCATTCACCAAAAAATTCACAATAATCCACATAAATTAAAAAGGTTATTAAACTTGAAATTCATCTCTAAAATATTATTTCTGACCTCATATCAAAAAAGCAAGGCATTTGGATGTCATTTGATAGGTTTTCAAATCAAAACTTATCATAAAATCTATATGAAGCAGCATAAATCTTTTTTTTTAAACTGGGTTAATTAATGTTATACCGGGCTATGCGGCCCAAAAGCGTGTACAAGTACATAAAAACAGCAAACACAACTGAGTAAAACACCCGACAGAATCGACACTAACTTATCTCAAACTCACAAACTTTCCTAATTTACTTAGGGTTTTTCCATTTCGATTGCTATGGCGGCTCCTCGATGCTTACTTGACTTCCTGGCCTCTCAGCCTTTCACTGCCAGTTCTCCAATAGCAGTTTTTCTCTTGCCTCTAAGTTGGTAATCTTCTTGATTCTTCCGATGTTAATTTTTACATCTCTAAAAATATTTTCCGCAAGAGCTAGTTCATTTCTTTCTTTGTTGCTTTTGAAAGCCCTTACATTCCGTTCTCTCCAGTGATGCCAAACAGTTGTCGTCAAGGAAATTTTCACGATTTCATTCATAAAGTTCGTGAGATCTGTCCTATTACTCAGGTAATTTATCTCATCTTCTAGGCTTAGTACTGCTTCTGTTTGCAAGTTTTTGAGTTTTTGGACAGCCCATATGTGTTTGCTATATTTACAATCAAAAAATAAGTGGCGGTGTGTTTCAATTTCCTTTCCGCAAAGGTTACATGTGTCTTCATCGAGAATTCCCTAACCTTTAAGTCTATCTTTAGTACTCAGTCTTCCTTTAATGGCTTTATATGCAGTGTCCACCATTTTAAGACAGTTTGATTTGCTCCAAATGACCATATACCAGTTGACAGTTTCATAATGTTATCGGTTATCATCCCATACTTCACTCATTTTGAATTGACCTTTCTTGTTGTTTTTCCAAACCCATTTATTAGCTTCTCTGTTTGTATGAATAGGAATTTGCTCAATTTCTTGTTTCAGATTTCTTGTTATCAGTTGCATTTCCGGTTCCCATTTCTTGTTATGAATCATACAAGCAACTTGTATTTTTGGAGTGTTGTTTACTGAGAAGCTTTCCCATCCTACTTTTTCAAGAATACTTCTGTTATTAATCCAAGGATCCCTCCATAGGTCTGTGTCTCGACCATTTGCTATTTGTCTTTCCACCGATTCTTTAAGTGTTTCTCTTTGTTTGTGGATATTTTTCCATATTACAGAAGCATTGTTATATGCTTGTATGACCCAAAAATTCTCTTTTAAGTATCTTACTCTCATCCATTTAGTCCAAAGATTTTCAGAATTAAGTATTTTCCAGGCTAATTTGAGTCCATAAACTTTTTAAAGTTCAAATAGATTTTTTAGACCAACTCCTCCTTCACTTTTAGGTCTGCACGGTTCATTGTAACTCAATTTATGAATGCTTCCTCTCCAAATGAAGTTAGCACAGACTGTATTTATCTTAGCAATAGAGCAGTCCGGTATCTGAAAGGTTTGCAACCAAAATCTAATCTTTGAAGTGATAGTAGTATGTACCAATTCCACTCTCCCTGCAAAAGATAATAATTTTGATCTCCATCCTTGCAGTTTTTCTCGAATGCCGTCTATCAATTTCCCACATTCTGCATCAGTAACTTTGTTATTTGATAATGGAACCCCTAAATATTTTACTGGCAGTTCTCCTTCACCTACTCCAAGTTGTGCTAATATGTTTGTTTTATATTTATAGTACTTGTTCTTATAGCACTTAGTTTTGAATGCATTAACTTTGAGTCCTGTTAGTTCTTCAAGTTGCTTAAAGATTCCCTTTATTGTGTTAATCCCCATGTTAGTAGATTTGAACACTACCAATAAGTCATCAGCATATATGAGGTGATTGACTTCTGGAATAATCTTATATATGGGTTTAATTAAAGATTGGAAACTTGCAAGATCCATTTGAAGAGAGAACCACTCCATGGCTACAGCAAAGAGATAGGGAGATAGAGGATCTCTTTGTCTAATTCCTCGTTTTGTCTTTACGTATCCTTTAGGAACCCCATTTATAATCACTGAGAAGGTAGGAGTGCATATACAATGTGTTATGAGTTTAAGTAGCTTAGCCGACACTCCCATTTCATGTAGCATATGTAGGATAAATTGTCTGTTCACTTTATCATATGCCTTGTGAAGATCTATTTTTAAGCACACCCTATCTGCTCCTTTCTTATTAAAATCCTGTATCAATTCATGTGCTAGTAAAGAGTTTTCAGATATATATCTTCCCTTTATAAAAGCACTTTGGCTTTGTGAAATGAGTTGAGGTAGGACTTTATTGAGTCTCATGTAGATAATTTTGCTAAGAATTTTATATATAACATTGCAGCATGCTATTGGTCTATACTCTTCTATCTTTCCTGGCTTTTTAACTTTTGGTATCAGAGTAATAAATGTATGATTTATTTCTTGAATGAATTCACCTGAGTTTAAAGCCTCTTGATAAACTTTGAGCATTCTTTCTTTTAGGTCTTCCCAGTGCATTTTGAAGAAGAGTGCGCTCATGCCGTCGGAGCCAGGACTGGACTCGTTATGAATAGAGAAAGTGGCACTTTTCAGCTCCCTTTCTGTAATCTCGGCTGTGAGCATTTGAGCACCTTCTCTGGAGATTCTTTTCCTACAGTTGATATGAGATATTTGTTGAACATAATCTCCATTATAAGTGTTTGTGAAATATTCTATGGCTTTTGTTTCCAGCTCTTGCAAGTTCCCAGCAACCTCTCCCTGTTTATTTAAATAGTTTAGTAAATTACTATTTTGATTTTTTCTCTGGGCATTTTAGTATAAAATTTTTATTGCACTCATCCCCTTGTGTTAGCCATTTTTCTTTTGCTTTTTGTTTTATCTTCATTGCTTGTATGCCCAGACAATTCTTTAGTTGTTGTTGTTTGTCAAAATATTATGCATTCAACTCTTCATTTAAAGGCTCTTCTTCTAATTGATATTGGAGTTTTTCTAGCCTTTCTTGTGATTCTTTGATGTCTTCATGTGATTTGGGCCTGACTTTATTCCACTCCATCAACTTGTTTTTCATTTGTTTCACTGCCGTTATGTATTGGTACATGTGGTTCCCTGCTGGAGTTCGAATTTTGTTAAAATCTACTATTTCATTATATCCTTCCATTAGATGCCAATGATTTGCATATCTGAATGGTTTACCTTTACGTGACTGTGTTTCATTATTAAATTGTATGTAAAGAGGACAGTGATCACTTGTTGAACTTGGCAACACTGTAACTTTAATATTTGGAAATTTGTTCAGTAGATCTGCATTACTCAGTGCTCTATCAAGCCTCGAATTGATTTTTTTCCTCTCACCACTTTTTCATGTATATTTCAGACCCATATGGAGCACTTCAACAAGTCCTACACAATTGTTGAATTCAGAGATTTGGCAAACCTTCAGAGTAAGTCCTCCTTGTTTTTCATGTGTTTTCAGAACTGCATTAAAATCTCCAAATACAATCCACGGTTTTGATATGATTTTTGAATTTTCATTTATCTTTTTCCATAGTTTTTTCCTTTCCGATGCCAAATTGTTTGCATAAACTATTGTTGCCATGATTTCAATTCCTCTTATATTCTTCATGTCTAAAGTAATTTGTTTCTCATCTACATTTAGCAACCTGCATGTCCAGATATTGGAATTCCAAAGAATAATGATTTTTCCCTTGCTATTGTTTCTGTTATTATGTATGATTTTATAGTGTGCTCCCATTTGATTATTTAATTCCTCCATTCTGTCTTCTGTAAGTTTGTTTTCTAATATTGCTAAAACTGTAGGTTTATATTTATTACTGAGATTATAGAGGTCTAGTCTTCTAACATCACCATTAAGACCTTTAACGTTCCAACATATAATAGCCATTATGATTTGGTACCTCTGCTTCTAGTAATCAGAGATGATACTACTTTAGCTTTTTTCCCAGCTACTTTGTTTCCTTTTTCAGAAAACATATCTTCATAACTATCATTAGCTTTAGTATATTTTTGCAGGTTTTCTTCCATTTCTTCTTCTTCTGATGATTCTAGTTGTATATCTAATTTTTGTATTTCATTGATTGATCCAGGGAGATCTTCATCAACGCTTGACTCCGCCATACTCTGCTTCAGTAGTTGTTGACCATGATCCTTTAATTCTGAATGATCCTCCTGTAACTTCAGAGATTGATGATCTTCATGTATCTCTACTACATAGTCCTTGATATAACTACCCTTAGGCCTTGGATGTGGGCTCTCTATTACAACATTTTGTTTTTTGTTGCTGTAATATCTTTTTGTGGTAATATTTCAGTGTTACTAGTGGAAAATGTCTGAATAGGTTCAGCAATTATATTGCTATGTTGATAGTATCTGTAGAAGTTGTAGCTTTTGGTATCCATGCTTGTTTGGGTTTATTTTGATTACTACACTCTTGAGTGGCTACGTGGCCAAAACATTTACATTCCGAACATCTCAGAGGTATGAATTCATATTCTACTTCTTGCATATAGACATTACCTCTTTTGTCAATGGCTTTCACAGTCTGTGGTAGGGTAGAGTCTGCTTTGATTTCCACCAACACTCTAGCAAACTTGATTCTTTTAACTTTCCTTGTATATTCATCTATATCAAGCGGTTTACCAATAATGCTTGCAAGTTTTCCAATGCATCTCATATTCCATAAAGCTAGATTAAGATTACTGAATTTGATCCAGATTGGATATGTTGTTAACATCACTTTTTCAAAGTTAAAGTTTGCTTCCCATTTTTTAATAATTATCAATTTACTATCCATGAACCATGGACCCCCCTTAACCATTTGTTCATAGTCTTCTTCCTTTTCAAATTTAATGAGATAAAACCCATTTTTCATGTTAAATACATCCCAGGATCCTGAAGGTTTCTAGACCCTCCTGATATAGGCATTAAAATGGACAAGATATGGTCTTTTACCTGCCATGCATGCGTACAAAGAGTTCTTCCACATCTGATTAGATTCTCCATAGTCCTGTTCATTTATTAGTTGATAATTCTCTGTCCCATCCTTTATTGGTTCAAAGTATTCGAGTTTACCTTGTATTTCGATGTTGTTATCCACCGCCTCAACCCATGATTTAGGGTTTTTGCTTTGTTTTTGAAATCTGTATTTGACTGCTTGAGTATGTCTGCAAAAGTTGATTCCCCTTCACGTTTAACCATCGTCCATCCATCTCCTTCATCATCTTCTAGATCGCCTAGGGTTTTGGGAAATTCCATATCTTCTACAAATACCAAAGAGAGGTGCGCCTGGAGGTACCTCCTAAGGTGCTTGCATTTGAGCCCTTCCTCTTGATATACGAAATTCTGCCTTTCAAGCCTTTTCGGGTCTAATCTACCATCCCACATCATTTCCGGAGGTTTCTTATATAGGAAATCGATCGGGCACTTGTCAATAGAAGAAAGACTCTCACGTACGCGTACTTATAATTAATACAAGGTTCCGCTTCGTGGCCTCCATTTTTGGTAGTTCAATTGTACCGATAACTTATACATAAAAAACGAGCTACAATGCTCGCTTTCCATCTTAGATGTGTAAGCATCTTGTGACCTCACAATTCCTTGAGAACTTATTTGAAGCCGCATAAATCATCAACAAATATATATATACACATTTAACGATCAAAACACGATATAATACTTTGCAAAATATTATCTAAAACCCAAAAATAAAAAATATGAGATGTAATCTATTATTCACCTTAGCTTGTTGTTAAGGAGTTTGAGATTTGCTCTTGAGTTGATTTGATTAAGCTTCCTTCTTTTGATTCTTGCTTATCTTCCTTTAGATTTCCTCTAAAGGTGGTTGGCCAAACTTATGTTTTTATTTTGTTTGTGAAGTGGAAAATGAAAGTGGCATGAGGGTTTAGGGTATAAGAATATAACATATTCCTATTTTGCCTCATCTTATTATCTTTATCTATTTCATTTTAATCCCCTTTGATTCATTAATTAACTTGGCACGGCTACCCTCTAATTATACAAATCTCAATCCCTTAACAATATAACTATTTCATTTAATTTGTTTAATTAAATTTCTAAATAATGTAAGTCAAAATTAGAGGCGTTGCATGTTTCATCGTATACTAAACTCTGAGGTATGGAAACTCGTCTTTATTCCGAGAAATAAAAATGTACGTCGAGTCCAGATTAGTTTTTCTAACTTGTGGGACTTTATTGTTAATCAAGGGATAACACTGCTTGACATCGGAAAGTGATGATCAATATAGGGTGTCTTATATTCATATGCAAATCTTTACAGAACCCTGATAATGGAGTTGTCCACTATCGATAACTTGACCCTTTTAAATTTATTGAATGTTGGTTTGAAGAGATCGGGATCAGATAGCATGAGTTATCTGAAAACCACTTCAAACCAACATAAACCTTCGAATTGGAAACATCGCAAAGATGACAAAATCAAAGACGGTGATCTTGTAGTACAAGGGTTACTTGCTACTACTCTTGAGGGTGATTCCAAAATGTATCTTGTAGAAGTATTGCCTTCGGTTTGTTCATATCCTGAAAAACTTGTATGGCGAATGCTAGCAATTGCATTGTCTCTAAAAGACCGTGTTAGCATTCCAAGTGGGATTACTAAAGAAAGGTAAAGCGTAGCCTCTAACGGCACAACCGGAAGTGACTAAAACATGGGATATGCAGCAGAGTTATGTGGATCGTACCCGTTAGGATATGACCATCCCTAATCTAGATCGATATTATTTCTTTTGATATATGCTTCAGGCCCAGTGCGGTTGTTAGCTACAATTGAGGGGTGATAGTATTCAATATTCCAGTAAGTGGCAGGCTGGTCCTGTGTAGCAAGGGTGCAAGATGTTCTTGTTGATCTAGGCACATTTTTATAGAGGTGTACTGTGGCTGGCGGTACCACGTTAGCCTTGTCATTGATGGAAACCAATTTCCAATAAGTTCCTTTACGGTCTTAGTTGTGTTTAAATACGTTAAAATGTGAGATGCAATCTTTCCAGCTATATTGTTTATTTATTTTAAACCCTAGACATCATCATAATATCACTAGATTTTCTATTAATATTTTGGTTATCATAAGATAAAAATATATCCGTATTTATGAGCGGCATGGTCTTATGAGATACTTTTATTTTTAAAATGGATTTTACTAGTATAATAATTCAGTTATTTTGACTTTACTGACACTAGACCCATATTTGACTCGGAGTTTTATTTTATTTCCCTAAAACTCTTGGGTACTCAAATTTTTACAAGTAACCAAGTATTCCAGGCTTCTCACGGATACATTTTGGAGGAGCAAGAAGCATGTAGCTTCGACATTAGCTAGTTACTTAATTTATATTCTGCTATGAATGTGTATATTTCGTATCAGCGTTGTGGGGAAAGGCAGTTATAACCGTCTATGGCTGAAGTCAGTATTTGTGTCACTCTGTTATTCATTTGGGAATGATGCTATGTATTATCTTATGTTGATTATTATATGTTATTTTCAGGCGTTATGAGATTCTATAATTGCCTTTCTTCTTATCTTTTCTTTTTCTTTTTCTTTTTTACCCGAACGGCTAGTCTTTTAGACACTTAAATGATTGGCACATAAATACTTTGATGTATTAAGCGTCGTCTTTGGGTGTAAGAAAGGTGGATCGTTACACCTTAGTTACATAGTTTTTGGAGGGCTTTTAATTTTTCTCTTATTTGTATGAGAGAGTTTTGTTACCTACCATGCTTGTTGATAGCTCTTTTTTAGGCATAAAATAAAATTATATGAATGTTCTTCTCCTTTCGAGGATCGCTCATTATATATATATATATATATATATATATATATATATATATGGCCCCATATGTTCTTCAGCCCATATCAATGTCATCCCCTAATTTATAAATCTGATTACCCTTCATAAATTCCTAAATCTGAATTAGGATTTATTTAGGGTTGTGATAAATACACTCCGCTGTGTGCTCCATTTTACCCATCTGTTCCATTTGGTAGTTTACTGTCGAATGCACTTGAAAATTTTCGGTGGTATACTGCCGAATGTGGTACGTTTTTTAACCAGTTTTGATCGGTATTATGTCGCTACCTGGTCTGAATATGGTTTTTGGAGAAGGCTAGTTAGTGGTATTTTATCTATTAATCGTTTTGGAAATACGAGGACATCATTTAATAATGGAACGTGTTTCTTCTGGGGATATTTTACTCCTAAAAATAATGGAAATTTATGCTTTAACTTTAGCTTTGAGATATTTCTCTATATATCTTTGCCACCTGTTGGTTGCTATTTAATGCTCCATCATTTAGGTGTTGTAAATGATAAAATTGCATGTGTTTATGAGGTTGATACCTATAATCAAAGAAGGTGCCAGTTGAGAATATTATAAGTGAGGAGGAGAAGTATAACAAGCGCTTTTAGTAGTGACTAAAGAGCTATACTGATCCATTAATAATCACTCAATTAAATTTCATCTTTGGATGGACATGGATATCAAGAAAGAAAGACCTCCTTTTAGTAGTATATGTAGCTTAAACGGTCCACACTCACATATGCATGATATATTGTTAGTGGTTACCGTAGTTACTTTAAAACATAAAGGAACTCAGTGGTTCATATTTAATTTACTTAAACATAGTTAAACTTGAATAAGTAAATTAAAATGTAGACAGAGTGGAAAGAAAACCATTCCATTGATGTGTGATTATGAAGTAGTTTAACATTTTCGATGCATTATTGATATTTATTAATTTGGGTTTTCTAAAAAATGCTTTTAACATTCCAATAGTTTTTTTTAGTTAGATGCAATTGACCATAAAATGCAAAAATAACGTAATAAGAATAGCCTTCACCATTTAAGATGTTTAGAATATAAACTAAATCTATTAACACTCCACAATTTTTCTTTCCTACCGCAATTTTCAAATGGGTTTTATTGAAAAAGATTGCAAACAACATCAAATGTTTAATTATTTTTCACCGACATTTTAGATCAGAAAGGAAGAAATCTTGCTACTATATAAGCCCATCAAAGATTTTTTTTTGGATGTGGATAGTATCATATCTGCATCAGTATTTATGATCCTTTTTGAAAATCGAATATCAGCATCTGCAGATACAGACAAATATCAAATCATTATACTATCCGTCAATGATCGATAAATCAATAAACATAAATAAAAAAATTTGATTTGTTGTTTTTTCAAACTCATTAATTATTAAAATGTGAAAATCAAACAAATACAATAATAATAAATATTTAAGCGATTAATATGCAATTAGTGCATATATAATATAAACTACTTCTATAGGAGAAATTAATGCATATCTTTATTGTACTAAAATACACATAATATAAACTATGATTTTAACAAAAACTTGACGGATGATGTAACAACCCTGGTTAAGGTTGCCTAGATTTACAATCTAAAATATAGATTAATGGAGTTTTAATTAGTAATTGAATAAATTGGGAAATTTATAATTTATTGTATCTCCGATTTAAGTGGATTTGGAATATAATAAAATTGGAAGTATAACAAATTATCTTTTATATTATTTAACTCTTATATTTAGTTATATAAGAGCTATTTTAAAGGAAATGAATAAATAGATTTCAATGGATATAATTTCATTATTTGGAATGTGATTTCTCAATTTACTGATTCATATTATTAAAACAGTACAGAAAAAATTTCATTATAAAATATGATATTTTGACACAAACGGTTTATTTTATAATATTAATATCAACGACAAAATTTAATTTTGAAATCTTGTTTAATTAGATTCAAAAAGGTTTCAATTTATAAAAATAGATATTTTATAATATATATTCTGTTTTAGATATAATGGTTAATTTTTTAAAATGAACAGGTTTGTTTCAATATAGAAATAAAGTGTTTTATAATTGAAAGTTGTAGTTAGCAATACATTGTAATAAGGAGATTTTAACAACACTTCTTATTGGGTATCTAATCAATACCCTAAAGCCCCTTAACACCTAAACAAATAAGGATAAGTTCATCTCATTTCCTTCTCTCTAAAACCAGCAAACACAAACCGTCCCCATCCTTTTTCCAAACCAAATCAAAAGAGCAAACTCCATTTTTCTCCAAATTTCTCAAAACCCTAGGCTGTTCTGAAAATCAAAACAAATCAAACAAATTCCCAAAAATTCTCAAATTCGAATATGTTATTTCTGATATGTTCAAGTACCTCTGTTCCAAATTTCATGACATTTGGTTTAGTTTTGATGGGTCAAATGTCTTCTTTTATCCAGTGTTTTCCGGGTTAGATCTGGGCTGAAAACGAAGGCCGGTATAAAATTCATAACTAATTTTATAAAAATCATAAAAATACGAAATTTGGATATTTGTTCTCAACTTATGAATACACTTTCTATAAAAATTTCATAGGAAAATACTTAGTTTTGCTATGCCAAACCCTTGCTGCACTGAGGATGAAAAGATAGATTTTTCAGTGATTGTTTGCGTGTTGATGCATGCAGACTTTGAAGATGTTAAGGTGAGTTAACCTCACACTTCTAGCTCAAATATGTTGTGCAAGTTGATAAATCTTGGCTTTTGATTGTTTACTTAAGTTTTAGAAAAAACCTATAATAGCGGTTTAATAAATGTTGTATAACGACATGTTATTAAAAACATTGAACAACTTATAGCGCATAATAAGCACTATAAAAATAATAATATAATAGCGCTAATAATCCACTATTTTAAACATTTTTGTAGCGGCAAATTATGTATTATTGATTACTTTAATAGCGCTATTTGTCCGCTATGAAATTCGTTATTTAACCACAAAATACTTTTGTCTTTCGAAGACAGCACTAATAATGCACTATAAAAAGTATTAATAGCGGATTATGAACGTTGTATATGGACACGTTATTGTAAATATTAACTTGTCACAACACCGATATGTCGCTATAAAGATTCAGCTACAAAGCGCTCATACTCTTTTGTGATATGTTCTTTTATAGCATTTTTTGTAATATCATAGCGTTTTTCTTGTTATGCATCCGTAATACCGACAGATTTAATAACGGTCATTCGGCGCTATTAAATATTTATAGCGGTTTTCAAGTGCTATGGTTTAGTTTCACAATTCAAAATTTTTCTGCATCCTATTCATAAACTACAGCATTAAATACCAATATCAAAATGCATAATAATAATCATTTTAAACATAAAATCATTTAAATAACGCAAAAATCATAAAATATAATAAATATAGAGATGTAACACATTACATTAAACATATCAAATATTCATACACATAATATCTTATAGCTTAAACCACATAAATCAAAACATAATAGCAAATGTTTTAAGCACACCCTAAAAATAATTGTAAAGTTTAACAAAAAAGAAGTACGTATTTGGTTGTCTGCATTAAAAAGAGGACCACAACTTTCACATCCTTCTTTCACACACCTGCAAATAAGATGAATATTTACATTAGGAATGAATATGAAACACTGACGAAATTGGATTTTAGGATAACAAACAATAATTTCAACATAGCTTGCATTAATTAATCAACGAGAACCATGTTAACCTCACTACAGCTAAGAAATGAGGTCCACTATCTTCATTCTTCATACGGTAAAGTTAAATATTTCAAAACAGCATGTTACAAACATCCACACGTCTACTAAATTTTGTTTTTTTTTGTTTTTTTTTGTAATGGTACTTTATATACAACAAATCATTGTGACAACATATCACATGTCAATAAACGTTCGAATCATGCTAGGCAAGTTTCGAACTTGTGACTTCTCGCACCAAAGCCAAATCACTTAATCACTGGGACAACGGTGCTTGTCTACTAAATTTTGTTTGTTTTCAAGTACAAACAACTAATAGATCAAAAAATATAAAAATTTAGAAATCAATTAGTGTTTCATATTAAATATCCTAAACGGAAAGCACTTGTAAACTCCAAATAAATACAACGATGCACACTAACAAAATTGAGGGTTGCATGCTCTACCAGTGAATTGATAATCATATTTTGGGCACACCTATAAAAAGCACTCTAATGATTAATTAAATAAATGAAACTCAGGAAGTAATCCAGAACGTAAGTGTAACTCAATTCAAGGAAGGCACTAATAGTTATATTCTTCATATAAACCAGAAAGGAACTACCACCTGAACAATAATCGTTGATATTGTAAAAAAAACTTAGTGAAAAATGATTAAAAGCATAGCCTAATTTTCCAGACCCTTTATAATTAATTATTCAGGTATCAAATAGATCATTATGAGCACATCCAACTGCTTTTTTGACTTTATACCCAATTTGGTCCGAATAAATAATGATGATTTAATAAATTTACTCCAAGTTGACTTTCATTACGAGCATTCTAGCCTCTATTACTAGAAAATAAATATCGGCACCACCGGGTAAGAGATAATTTGCTTAAAAAATAAGACGAGGATCTTCAGGTCAAAAATTTGAAGCACTAGCATTTACATCCAAGCTTGATTTCTTTGTGGGTTTCAGGAAGAAAGAAAAAAAGCACGCAGGTAAAGAACAAAAATACCTTGAAGCAAAATCTTCAGTTGACCATTAATTTGGAAAATTATTTCCAAAATAATGAGGGAGAGCACAAATTATAGTCACTGTATGCATATATGCTAGATAATTTCTATTTAACATTTTCTATTGCAGCTTTATTTATCAGAACAGGAAACAAACATTACACCTGAACAATTTAAGTATAATAGCATGAACAATTTATCCATAAATAAAAAATAAGTAAAACCCATATATGTTATATAAGTAACTAAAAGTTTTAGAAATATAATTTAAAATAGAGGTAGCAATTTTTACTCATTGAAGTCATAATGCACCAACTGAGTATCTTTTGATATTTGCAGCAGCCCTTGGGTTTGTCTGTATCTAAAAAAAGTGAAATCAAATAAGATGATAAAAGTTGATATGATTTTATATATGCATTATTATAATTGGTAGAGATACAAGATAAAACATTAAAATGCACAAAAACGTAACTATGATGCAGATGACAAAACCTCAAAAACACTTTTCAATGACAATTGCAAAGTATGTGACTAAATAATGAAACAACATCAAAACCATTGACAAGGCTTAAGATCAAGAACATGAAAGAAAATGAAAATGGATAGCCCGCAAGAGATTCTTATATGGCATTATCAGAACATATATTAGATGAAGCAAAAGTATTATATTTTATAATAAATATAGAAACCATTAGGGAATTTGACAACAGAAGCTTACAGTCATCAAAAGGAAGAACCGTTATCATGTAGGACATCGTTTGTGGTTTGTTGCTCTGCTAGAGAAAGATGATCAGTTTATCTAATGTCACCTAAAAATGGAGTTCTTGAATTTGTAATCAGTGTTATGTATGCATCAAATGAAGTTACTGAAAGCAGAAAATTGTGGGCATACATATAATACAGATCCGAACAAATTTTCCTTCCCTTCATAATTACTGGAGACTTCAATAGCTTACCCCGACACATTTGACAAAGTTAGTGGAGCAGGTGAAGAATTTTCTAAATGCATATCTCTACGTAATAATACTTATTCTGTGAAAACTGGATTGACGATCATCAAATCATAAAAAGCTATTAAAAAACTTTGTTCTAGCTATGTTGAAGTATTACATCTTACGTACAAAACATGATAACTTGTATATTAAATGTTTTCACAAAGAAAACACTTTACTATGATGAAAATTTGATTAATGGTCTAATTTTATTATTCACATACACGTTGCATAAAAGTATTAATGATTTTGAAAGATATACAACTTATATCTATAATAAAATTCTAGAAAGTTCAAGTTCTTCAGTTTCAAGATTTTGAAAGATGTAAAACTTATACAACTTACAACTTATACACAACTTAAACCATATGGCTAAAAAATTTGAATTTTACTATGCAGTTTTATATACTTTAATGTATGTTTTTTATTTATATTTTCATGAAATTAGTTTCGTTTCAAGTTTATTTTCACTTGTTGTCTGTACTGTTTTTGGTGAAGGTATGTTTTGTTATAAATAATATCTGTGATACTTTAGTTTGTTGTTTGTTATAAATAAATAGTTTAATTTTCAGATAATAGACATACCATAATAGGATGTGTTTGATTGTCTTCTTTAAATCAAAACCATGGGCGCACTCACATGTAGATATACGTATATATGTTTGCTAACAGGATTTAGTGATCAAATTAACTACAGTTCACAAGAGTAATAACTAATTGATGCACACACCAACCGGTCAAACACACTGTGAATGTATACGTGTACTATTACTAAGCTATTGGTAAACTAGCACGATTTTGTAGGTTGTTTAGCTGTAAAAGTTAATTAGCATATTTTTACGATCCTGCCGCAGATCCATGCAAATTAGACGTTGCACTACCAAACAAATACTCATTAAAAGTTTCAAGATGCCCAAAAATTATTATGGGGCTAAAAAAAATAAATTTAATTTGAAGAATTCAAGATAGATCTTATTAGACCTTAAATTGAAGGCATATAAGTAAGAATATATATTGTCTTATATACTCCTGTTGCTACAGTGATGTTTAATATACTTTAACTAGTCAAATTTAACAAGTCAAATTGTCTATAAAATTTTCTAACCAAAATTAATTAACCTTTGTTTGTGTAACGTACTAAGCTAGTGAAATGTAGCATGTCCAATTTTGATGCTCATACATTTTTATATTCTAGGAAGAAATATCATTAAAACTAAAAAAAGGGACCATGAGACATTTTCCAAAGAGATAGTAGAACTAATGTAAATAAATAGGAAACCATTTTTGAGCAAAAGAATATTGCACACCAAGTAGAAAATGAAATAAAAATAAAGTATACTTCACCTATATTTTTTCTATCCTTTCTCCGTTTATTTACTTCCTTTCCGTTCTTCCTGTCCATTTTTGCAATCACCACATACTAATCATTATGACTATACCTTTGAAATGTTGGTACTAGTTTGCTCAACATATAACTCAGGCATGAATTTCGATATGTGCCTTTATAAGTGCTACAGGGAACTTGCTAAAACTACAATACTTACAACCATTTCATTCACTAAATAAATAAATCAAATTAAATAGTGTGAGAAAAATTACTGATACATCTTGTACTTCAAAAATATTTAATTGATAGCTAACATGAAGTGTGAACTTAACGAAGATCGGAACAGGCATACATGCTATTAAGATGATACGAAGACTTCCAAATATATAGGATTTCTATTTTTATGATATTCTAACCAAATATTACACAATGTGAAACAAAAAGGGATTAAAATAATTATGATTCAGATTAGATGTTCTAACCAATCTATCATTTTCATACCCATGAGTAGTCTTACAATGTTTTTCCAAATTATCGACTAGCTGTTGAATTAATCAGGAATATTTGTTCAACCCAATAAAGAGAACTGGACAGCATAATGATGAAAAATTAACAGATTAACAGACACTTACTTGCTTCCAAGACTTATTAATCACGCTTATAGTATCGTCATATGCTATCTGTTTATCTTCCAGATAACTAATTTTGATCTCAAGAATGGAAAAATCAACTTTCAAAGTTTCCATTTGTTGCTTTAGCTTTCTATTTCGATACCCAAGCACACCAACATCAAGCTACATAGCTCAACCACCAAAAAAGAAGGGAGAAATCACACAATTAGTGAAAAGAATTATAAAATCGATTAACATAATGCATATGTCTAATGTAAAATTGTCATCAATTGATACTAAAACAACACTATCATACCTGGAACAATTTTAATTCTCGAAATGATATAGAGATAAAATTACGGAGTGTAGGATTCAAGGTATGCGATAATAGAGGCAGATGGATTCGAACAAGTTAGGATTTGATGGGCACTGAAAAGGGTTTTTTTTTTGTGGTTTACGTCTTGGACTGGTGTAAAAGGAGTTTTTTGAAAATGGGAGGGAGACCACCAATATTTTTATTGTAATGCGGAAACATGTAACAGCTTGGATAGTGAGCTATGTTTAACTCTAACCAATGAATAGTTAGGCAAATTACAGCAATCCTTGTTCCAATGCAATCCTTTCTTGCAATAAATATACCATTTTGTTGTTGTGATATTTTCGTTCTTAAAATAATTTGAACTGACACAATTTTAAATCATGATAGTGTACAATAATGGCAAATTTGGATTGGTGCAATCTCAAATCCCTCTAATGCATATTGTAAATCAGCGCCAATATGGTAAAAGCAGACATGTAGCTATAACATATTTTGAAAGGGTCTAAATCATTTGTATGTTTTGAAAAGTGGGCTATAAAAAATTCCTATATTATATATGGTAACAAAGGTCAAAGAAGAAATTTCTTACCCCTCCAGGATTAACTGCTTTTGCTGGAGCAATTAGAACTTAAGCCTTTCGCAAAATATAATTTTCTTGTGGCATACAAGGCATATTTGGACCTGATTTATTTGATATTATTATCATCGGTATGAAAAAAAGACATGGGGAAATTAAAAATTGACACAGTTTTGTCAAAATATCACATCCTAACCTTCTATGATTATGTGGCAACCGGAGTTTACCAAAGCACGGGAATCAAGTAGATCAATTTCATTTTGTGAAGCACATGGCAACGCAATGTCACATCTTTCATTCCACGGTTTTGCTTTATCAAAATATCTACCCCTTGGATTGGTTTTCAAGTAGTCTCTGTTTATAATAATACGAACCTTAAGATGCAAGCTAGAGAGGTTACAATTTCAAATTTTGTAAAGCACAGGGAAATAATTTAACACCTCAGACTTCTTTATTTAGCCTTTATGTCCCTAAGGAGTGAAAACTTAACATAGTCAAAACCATCTTCATCTAATAAATAGTGTGATGATCCAAAATTTGAGGCACTTATACAAAGAATTTCGACCCCGAAAATCGACATTAATACGTTCGCTGTATATAGTGTCGAGCAATCGAGTGTTGAAAATCCTAGACTGTTAAGGTTAAGAAGAAAAAGAGTAGAAGAAGAAACAAAAAAAACAACAGCATAGAATCTCACAATCGCAGCGGAACAAAATATAATATAAAATAACAGCATTTACACAAAAAAAAGTTGTAACTGTCAATATACATACCATATATCAGAGTATAATGAATCTGGATAGTTGTAACAACTTATCCTCAACTACTACCTATACAGTATACTGCACAGCGAAAAATAATCAATACGTCTCTGCCATCCAGCTCGTCTCCTAAGCTCCAGAACATCCTAACCTAAAAATCTATAATACTCAGTCTGACCCGAGCACTACAATAAAGTAACACCAGAGTCAGGCTGGAAACGAGCGTGAGAAAACCTCTTTAATTGAAATACTAAAGTTGTAAAAACTTCTTTGAAAATCAAGGTAAGTCATCCAATATTACGTGTTTTTATCTTGTTATAACCAATACTTGTTACTAAATCCATTATTAAAATAATATCCAAGTGCAGTTATTCATTCAAACAGTTGGATTTACTTAATTTATTTAATTCTAGCCTATTTGATTCTACGAATCAAACCTGTAACGACCCGGAATTTTAGGCAATATCAATTTAATAATCTGTATTAAAAATTCAATTGGTTTGATAAATTTTTTTATAATTTTAATTTAAATTGATAAATTTATTCTTTCAAAGGTTAATAAATATTTAATCTGACAATTTTGATCAATATCTTTTTAACAATTTAAAACCTGATAAGAATTATTTGTCAAAGCTAATGAAATTTTTATTCTATTTACAATATATATATTTGATATATATATTGTGAATAGAAGATCTTTTGTTTTAAATAAAGATTGAATTTTCAAATTGTAATATATATGTATGTATATGTTATGATTTGGAATTGTTTTGAAATTTAATTTAATCTATTAATTTATATGTGTATGAATTTTAAATTAAAGCTTTGTTTTCAAACCAAATATTTTTCAAAAGTAAATTTAAAGTTTAATTCAATTATTTTCAAAATATAAAAATTGTTTGTTTTTAAATATGATAGTTTAAAGGGGATTTAAACAAAGTTTTGTTTTCTTTTTAAAATGCTTAAATTTAAATGGTTATAAATGTATGTATAAAGTTTTTAATAAAACTTTCTTTTAAATTATTTCTTAAACACTAAAATAAATGTTTTAGATTTTAAAATACATGTATAAGAATTATTTGTATTCTAATTAGTTTTAGAATATTTTCATTTAAGAGTAAATTTATATTTACATATGTAAGTATTAATTAATTAAGTAAATTAAATATGTTAGTTTATGTTAACATTTAAATTAAATAAAATAAAATTAGAAATACAAAGACATGTGTAAACATGTAAATTATCTTAATAATACATGAAAAGAAATTAAGTATTAAAGTGACATACGTAAGAAGATTATGTTAGATTATGATAAATGTTGGCAAAATGAGCATGTGGCACTATTTTATTTTTAATTTTTAATAAATGTTTTTAAGAAGAAAATTTGTTTTCTCAAACATTTTTATTTCTTTGTTTCATTTCTTAAGTTAAATTAATGGCAATCAGAAATTACTCTTCAAAAACCTGAAATTTAAAAACAAATTAGTAACTTCAAATCTGCAATTTACAAGCTGCAACACCAATCAACCTGCAATCCAAATCTTCTGCAATCAACATCAGTTCCAACATTTTTAAAGCATCAATCTGTAAGCATGCATGGATTCAATTTCATCAGCAATCAAAGCAATATCCAGATTAATATTCAAGGGCCTGGAAATTAAAATTTAAAATCTACTCTGCTTATATATTTGAGGTGAGTAAATTTTGTTTTTAAAAACAGTTTTGATTTAATCTATGTTGAATGATGATGCATGCAAATGAATTTTGTTTTGATAATGAATATTATTACATGAATACTGTTAAGCTGTATGTTGTAAGTGTGAAATTACCTGGAATTCAAATGTCAGCAAATATTCGTTCTCTGTTTGATTTTTTTTAAGTTGTTCCCTGGGAAAATTCAAAACTTCCAATCTATACCTTATTGATCTTGTTATGAGAATGAAAAATGTATGTTAATGATTGATAGTGATTTAAAAAATAATTTCATAATTTTGAAAGCAACAAATGATTATAATTAAGGGATTAACAGTAAAATTAAGATTTTTGTTAAAAACCAACTATCTTAAAATCTAATTTGAATTACACGTATGTAATAATGATGGAAAATTATGATTTTAGATGATACTTTCATAATTTTTGGTTTGGTAATTTATGAAAATTTTGGGTTTGTGTGTTTTTGGGGGTTTTGGTGATTGCCATTGATCGGCGTGTTGATCGGAGCTGGATCTTTGGTCGAAGCAAGCTTTGATGTTGAGGATGTAGGGGAAAATGTACTTGGATTTTTCAAATGGTCGTGGTGATGGGATTCGACCAATTTAGGGTTTTTGCCTTGTTCTTAGTTCGGCATTGTTGTCGAAAGATTTGCATCGTGTATAGAGGACCAGAAGCAATCGCGTGGCTTGCGAGAGAAGTGGGAGGTCGAGACGAAGGTGTAGTGTGGTCGGCGAAGTTCATCAACGTCGAGTTCGTCGGCAATGGGGGTTTTTGGGTGGTCGAAGTTTCTGCAGTTTCGAGCAATAGGGTCATATTTCGATTCACTGGTGAATTCTCGAATCTGGGTATGTTGTTGGGTTCGCACGCGATCGTGTGATGGTAGTTGAGGGTCGCATTGATCGTCGCTGGCCGGAGGCAGTGGTGTACGTGCACCGTGCACGGGATTGTATCCAGGTGAAGTTTGATTGGGAAAGACGAGTTAACTCGGGTTTGCTCTCGTGATTTCGTAGTGTCGTCTCGAAGTGGATGGAGTCTGGACTTGACTCGAGGCAAGCACGAGAAACTTAGGTGTTAACTCGAGTTTCTGGGTTGTTGTACTTTGGTTAGTACTGTGTTATAGCAAGTTGTATTGTAAACTCGAGTATTTTTAGTTGTTTCCTAGTTTTTGCTGTGTAGATATTAAGTTGCATATGAACATGAGTTTGATGAAATCAAGCATTAAGCTATAAGCAAGTTTTATAAAAGAAACAAAATATAAAGTTAAAACTTATTGATTTAAAATAAAAGTAAATCAAACATTTTAAAAGGTTAATTGAATTTATTTTTCAAATTTAAAGTGTTTAAAATGATTTCTTTTGAAAATAATTAATTAAATTTTGAATTTTAATTTAGAAGAATAATTTGAGTTTGAATTATTAAATCAAAGTTTTTAAGTAGACTTTAAGTAATGTTTTAAAAACTAAGTTTTTAAAATTGTTTTAAAAACTAAGTTTTTAAAATTATTTTAAAAATGAACAAGTCTAAATTTGATGACTGAATTGTTTTAAATTTCAAAGTGTTTCTAAATGTTTTATTTTCAAATAAGGTTATTGTTATAAATTTTGAAAACTAAATAAAATAGTTTGTTTTTAAGGTTATTAAATTTGATTAATTTCAAATAATTTATTTATGAAGTCAAACAAGGTTAAATTATTTGGATATGAACTTATGGATACTTAATTAAAATATGATTTGTAAATAAGTAAAAGTTTAATTAAGAATAATGTTTTCTTAACTAATTAAGGATCTTCTTTAAATATAAGAAGTTAATTAATTAATTAATTAATTTTAAATAATTAGTTAATTGTTTATCTAATCACTTAATTATGGATTAATTAAGTGTAATTACTAAATGAAGTAATTAATGGTTTGAATATGGTAATTACTTAAGGAAGTAATTCGAGGAAATTACTCATGGAAGTAATTAAAGTTGAAGTGATTAATGGATAATCACTTGATGATATTAATTAAGGAATTGATTAATATAATTGTTTGAAATTAATTAATTATGGAGAAATTAATTAAATAAATGAATTAGGATTATTTAATGATGGAATTAATTACTTGTTAAGTAATTAATTAAGAGAGTAATCAAGATTTATTAATGAAGTAATGAGAGATAATTACTTATGAATAAAATTAAGAGTTAATTACTTAATTATTGTAGTTAATTAACTAATGTGATTAATTAATTAATGAATAAGATTAATTTAAGATTAATTACTAAGGGTAATTAATTTAAAGATGTAATTAATTAATAAAGTAATTAATTAAGGATTATTTATTAATTTAATTGATTAATAATTACTTAATGAAGTAATTAAAGATTAATTAATTAGGTTAATTAACCAAAGGATTAATATAATTAATTAAGAAGTTAATTAATTAAGATAAGTAATTACAATTGTTAATTACCGTTTATGATGGTTAATTACAAGTTAAATATTTAATTAATTAAAGGAATTATTAATTAATAAGGACCATTAGTTAATGTAATTAATGATATTAATCAAGGTTGATTAATAAAAGTGATTAATTTAAGTGTGGTTGATTAATTGTAATTAATTGAGGTTTAATGTAATTAATTATAATTGATTAATTAATGTAATTAATGAAGGATCATTAATTATTGTAATTAATGATAGTAATTAAAGGTTAATTACTATATATGGTTAAGGATAATTACTTGAATATAATTAACGTTTGATTAATCTAGGAAGATTAATTAATGAAGATCATTAAGAGATGATTAATTTATTTATTGGAATAAATAAATAAAGAAGGATTTAGGTGTGTGATTGATTGATATTGGGTAATTGATACTGGATGATTGATATTGGATGATTGGTTGATACTGGATGATTTGGATATCTCTGTTGTGTGATATGCTGCTTTGTGAGATGAATGGTAGTTATGAATTATCTATTGTGATAATGTGATTCATCTATCTTTTTGTATCATCCTGAATGTAAGTTTAATTGTTTAAACCCTTAAGAACAACTTAGACATTAAAATGGCGTTTGGATTCGGTGAGACCGGGAACGGGTTTTCCATATTTGGATATCCGAAAACCACATCGATTCCAATTAAACTTTAGGTCGTGAATCCAAGTGGAGCTTAGTGAAGACTCGAGGTGTAAGAACTATTCGTCAGTATAACTCTGGGGGTGATTCCGTGATGAGTTTGACGAAGATAGTACTTATAGATTCGAGATGGTGATTTAGAGTGCAAGGGCTATGGTCGTTGACTCTAAGGGTGATTCCAAAATGAGTGCAATGAGATAGTGCCTTCGGTTTTGTCTGAACCCGGAACGAACTTGTATGGATTGAATGCTTTCAGAACATTGTCAGGTGGACGATGAGCATTCTAAAATAGATGTGTTTTATAAAGGTAATCGTAGAGTCAAGCCTCATCAACCGGGAATGGCTAAAACAGAGGAGGTGCAGCAAGGCTAGGTGGGTAGCGCCCATTTCAGGATAAGATTTTCCCCTGTCTAGAAGTCCTTTTTATTTCGGCTGTGTGGGCAGTTGGAATCGCGCGCCAACTGCGGGGTTGTCTTGTTCGGGACTGTTCAGTAACGAATGCTCCCGGCCTTGTGTTGCAGGGGAGTTAGGGTGGCTCCTCGGTACGTTGATCTAGGCCACGTACTGTGACAGGCGGTACCCCAGTAGCCCTGCCATTGATGGAAACCTATTCTTCCTACGTGACCCTACGGTTTTGTTTGTATTACCCACTTTTGATGCTAGTAGCTGGAATTTAATAATGTAACAATTTCGGCTATTTCTTATTTACTTGAAAACCCTAGACACTATTATAATATCACTGGATTTCCTATCAAATGTTTTGGTTAGCGTAAGGTAAAAACTTTTCCATGTTTGTGTGTGGGAAGTCTTACATGATACCTTTTCTTTTCAAAGGTTTTTCTAAATTTAAGCAATTAAAACCCGTTTACTCACACCAGACCCCTGTCTTACCCGAGTGTTTATTTTCTGTTTTATTAAACTCTTGGGTACTCGTATTATGTATGAGTAGTCAAGTGATTCAGGTTTGCTTGACGAATTTTGGAGGACATATGGAGTAGGAGGCTTCCACGTGTAGATATATTATGGTTCCATTGTGTCTGAGATTGTATATGTATCTTGTGATATCTTGAGATTGTATAGTTAGACAGATGTCTATAACCGTCTAATATGTGTTGTATAAGTTGTGTACTCTGATGTAATATGATACTATATAATATTTTATGTGATATATTATATTTCATTCGTTCCGCTGTGAGTTCTCTGTTGTTGTTGTGTTTCTTCTTTCTCTTTCTTTTCTTCTTCTATCCCTTTCTTTCTTAATTGGTGACACGTCTTCCTGGAGATAGGAAGTCGGGTCACTACAAAACCCGTAAAGATTGAAGTAGTTATTTAATCGAAGTGGTTTCGGATATCGCTGATACCCGATCTCGGTCTCTTCGAATCCAAACGCAACCTTTAAGCCAAGTTGTTTTTAACAAAATAATCCAGTTTCAGAATGTCATCCTTCACATAAAAATCCCGTCATAATGTCTATTCAAATAAAATGTCTCACATTTTATATTTAAATTGTTCATTCCAGGTTATTCCAATTTAAACTATTCATAGACTACACTAATTGGTCACACAAATCAGTAATTTGCTTTAAAACGGAATTAACTAATTATTTCAAATAGTGTTTAATTATGATTAAACTAATTGCAAACTATTTTATTTTATTCTAGTTAAATATCTGGAATTAACTAATAATCAGCAAGTATAATTAACTTAAGGCTTTTTAATAAATTAAAAGTTTAGATCATTTTATTTTATCATTAACTATTAACTAGTTACAACTATTTATTCGCTTTAATAAACCTTAGTAATTAATAAATAATTAACATATATATAGTTACTGTAACTTAATTAATTTTAAGTTTAAATTATTTTATTTATCCTAGCCATGTCTAATCCTAAAGTTCAAGTTAACATAAGGTTTTAAATTACTTAATTTATATAACCATAAACTAATTACTTTGAAACAATTTTCTTCTCATTTTTTTCTTTCTTTCCAAAAATCCAATACTTTTACTTTTGATATCTCAAATATCCAAATATATTCAGCCAAACCATAGCATTCAATAGCTTCAATTTTCAATATAATCTATCACGAATTTTTAAATAAATCACAATCACAGACTATGAAAATAAACTTCATTACTTTCGAGGAATCCAGTTGGATCCCTCCAACCTATTTCCCTGCATCCATAGATGTTAGCACAATCTAAAAATACCATTCTCACTTTGAGGGGTATATAGGGTCATCCGCCATAATGTGGGTGCATAGGGTCTCATCCGCTATATAATGCGGAAATATCAATCACCCAAATATATATATATAATCACATCCAAACTAATAATAAATTATTAATTCAAGCAATCAATCAATAATTTAATTTTAACCAATGAAATTAAATAGTAATCTAATTTGAGTGAGATTAACTCACCATTGATTATTGTTTGCAATTCATTTCCATCTTGACTATTCCTTCACGATTTTGGACCTTGTATAAAAAAATTACATATCTTTATTACTCATTGAGGTAATTAAATTTTGTTTTAAATTAAAGTTAATTGACACATTTTAAGTTGTTATAACTAATTTAAACTTCATCTTGGAAACCACATCTGATATATAAACGATCTATAAGATTTCAAAATCTAATTTTATATACTTTTTTTTCAAAAATGGTTAAAATCCCTGTTCTCATAAATCTTACTCCAGTTTAAACATGATTAGTTAACAAAATTTTGTAAAAAGAAAATTCCCTTCTTTAATATATGTGTATGTCTGTAAAATAAAAACTAGTTTAAAATTTCCTTTCTCTGTATATATATTTACTAAATTAAATAGAATTGTTGTATATATCTTACTGTAAAAAATATTTTTTCTTGTTATCTGTACATATTCATAAATATATATTATCAAATTCGAATTTAAATGAATAACTTGTATATACCTTACTGCACCTATTCACGTCACATGAAACTCCACCTCCCTGACATCAGTAGTGCCACCTCCACGTCGAACACTCTCATCGCCATTGCCTTCCTAAATTCACGGCCACCTCCATCAATTCGATTCACATTCGAGTGCCTCCCATCGAGCTTTGACAAGGACAGTGCCGCACCACATCACCTGTAGTACTCCCCGATGTCGCGGTTAGAGTCGCGCTCCAACCAACCCACTGTAGTGCTCGAGCTCGAGCTTAACTAGCTAAGAGTTTGAATTGATGACTCCTCCCGAGTACTCGTCCCTACGGTATGAATCGAAGTCGATTTTCGATTCTCGTACGAGCATTATATTTTCAAAGAATCGGCCATTTTTTGAAGCGAATTAGATTTCGAATTCAAAGATTTAAGGAGGAGAGTACTCGAGTTTCGATTTCTCTTCGACTTCTTTTTTTCAATTACGAACGTTTTAATTTTCGAATGAAAATGGGGATAAGGGAAAGGCTCGACTTTGCTGTTGAACGGAATGAATGGAGAGGGTGGACAAGGTTTAAAACGAATTTAGTTGTTCTTCTTTTTTTCCTGCATGGTTTTAAAAAGGTGGAGGGAGGAAGATGCTTGCGTGAAAAAGTGTTTTTATGTGAAGAAATGGTTTTGCTACAGTGACAACTGAAAGGAAGGAAAAAGTTGTGATGGTGAAAGAAGGTAGGCTTGTGTTGAGATGAATTTAACCAATCAAAATATATTATATTTAAATTTGAATTTAAATTTAAATTGTCCTGAATTCGCAGCTTAAAATCTTGATATCCTATCGAGCCATGCCGCTAGACGTTTATAATGTTATGGCCCCTATCTCGAATGCAAAGGAAAATGTTTCGAGCTCTAATTCGATCGTATGGAGAAGAAAGCTTTTGTATCCAGTTATTTTATTGAATTTCCGATATAGATTTCAGCGCATTTATATATCGTATGATCATATGAAAACTCTAAACGCTATGAAACTTGAAATCTTGTAATAATACACTATTACGAATCTAATGGAACTAGTTTCATCGAAATTCAAGACTGTACCTTGGAAGGCTATTTTTAGATATCAATTTAAATGATATATTTTTAAAACTGAACAAATCCCTTCCAAATTCTATTTTAAAACTTGTACTATCTTCAATATTATCAATATAAATTTGACAACCCTTCGAATAATTTTTAGCGAGCTTAAAACTCCAGATTCCCCATTTTATCCAATTTCCAATAATTGAATTAAATTATCAAATAAATAGTGTTATTTGAAATTCAAGTTAAAATTAACTTTTAAATATTTAAATCAATTAAATATTCCAATTTCAAATGCCCCAAATTCCGGGTCGTCATATTCCTCCCCCCGAAAAGAATTTCATCCCCGAAATTTCCGGATAAGAAGAATGGTCCAATACCCGTTACCATTTTTCAAAACCAAATAGTTTTTAACACTCCTTAAAACAATCTTTTTATTAAAGACACATTATCAATCTTACTAACTTTCCAAACTCATCTGTCTGTTACAATCAATATTATTTACTCAATAATCCATGTTATCCCATTTTTGGTCAAAACTGGAATATCAACAATGGACGAGGAAGGATGGATGTCGGGATTGGAGATCAGTTGGAATCAAGGCTACGATCGATATCGTCAAAATTTGGTTGAACTCCGATCGGGACGAAATTAATTGGAGATGATGATAAGGATTAGGAAAGGCTATGTTTCAAATTTCAGGTTAATCGGAGTTCATATGAAGGAGTTATGATCGATGCAAGGTGGGAAGGGCATGGCTGTTCGAACCCATCAAGGTGTTCGTTTCGAACCCATCAGGTTCGAATCGATCGAAGGCACACAAGGTTCGAATCGATACACTTCGTATCGACTGGTATGGATTCGGCTCTGAGAAGTTCGCATTAGGTGTTGGTTCGACTCGATAGTGTTCGTATCGATCAATATGGATACGAACTCCGCGTTCGTATCGATCAGGTGGGAAAGGCATATGGAGTTTACTACGAATAGATGGACTCGAAGGAGAAGGGTTCGAAGGAGATGGATTCGAAGGAGGTGGGTTCGAAGCATGGATTCGAACCAGGCAGAACACACGGAACTTTGAACTTAAATCGATCATATCTTCCAAACCGTTGATCCAAATGCAATGAAATTTTTACAGGAGCTTACATATATGTTGAAGATTGTTCTCACCAAATTTCAGCTCAATTGGATGCTTTCTTGATCGATTCGAACCTTACTTCGAATCGATCTTGATGTGGGCCCGGACCTCCAGATTTCGGGCGCGTGGGCCCCCCTCACGTGCTTGAAGCGGTCTTCCCGGATTTTAGGAGAAATATCAGCCTCCTACGCTTATAAATAGAGCTCCTGGTCATTCAAAAAAGGGGTTGGAGATTTTGGAGAAAGAAAGCATGCTCGGACGCTGCCAGAATCCTTCCATATCATCATTGCTGCTATTTATTTCAAGTTTTGGACTTTGTAACTGCTGTAATCATCTGTAATCATCAAGGATAATCAATAAAAGGATAAAAACTTTGGAGTGGACGTAGGCCGGAGATAGCCGAACCACTATAAAACTTGTGTCTCTGTTCTTTACTTTGGGATTACTGTTTAATATTTGCTGAGATCTGAGATTTGAGTTTGAATATTATTGATTTGTATTCATACACTGGTGCTTTCACGGTATTCGGGGTTTGTGACCAATTTTGGCGCAAACAATCCAAATTACCATTTAATATCAAATTTTAAATTATCAAAATTTTCTAAATAAAGTTCCAACTCTCTAAATTTTAAAAAAAAATCGCCAACGTCTCCTTTGCGTGGCTAAGTCGGAACAACTACAAAATTCCTCTATGTCCCCAAATTTTCAAAAGAAAACAAAATGCCAAGGGCTAGATCAGAAAACCATCAAATTTCATATGATAAATCAAATACGTACCTTTTTGTCGGGCAATTCAAATTTATCTTCTGACATCAAAATACCAATTTCCTTTTGCTTTTAAATATATGTATCCTACTTAGCAATAATATCCAATTACAAATTTCAAAATCGTTTTATTCACTTCTTTTACGAAATTTCAATATTTGTTCTACTTAAGCCATATAATGTAGACATATCATCCGTACGCAATATCAAATCTGATCACTCACTCGATCACATAATTTCACTTTTTACCCAACTTTTATTAATTCTTCATTCACATATTAACTTAGTATATTTCTAATACCAATTTACTTAAGAATTCCATCATCCATTTCTTAATTCTAGTATAAATATTTTATATACTTCTTATATTTAGTTTTTCACTTTATCATTTAAGCTTTTATATCCATTTTCGTTTAACTTAAATTTTCAATTCTATTTGAATTCAATTTACCTTCCATTTTTATTCATCACCAAAACTAACTTTATAAATATACTTTTCATAACTCGATGTCTCAACAAGTTCATCCTTATTCTCATAGAAATTCAGTCAAACGTTGATCAGGCGCAGGACTGAAAATCTATAAGTACTTAGTAAATCCGTTTTCAACACCCAATGAAAATACTTGGAAAAACTTTTGTGAGAATGCTCTGGAAATCATTACCTCCTCCATGGATCGAAGTTAGCCCGATGATTACGTTGCTATCTCAGCAAAACCATAGAAAACTATAGGCATCTGTACCCCTCGATTACACGATGGAACCGCCACAGATTGCAGCTACACCTAGGGTTACGTTGCCATCACGGCAAAAACCATGTAACTGTAGGCATCAGTGCCCTCGAATTTTGCAGCCAAATGAAAGTTCACAACATAGATCGCAGACTACATTAGTCGAGTCCTAATGTAGCCTGTAGGCACTCACTGCCACATAACTTTCGCTATGGACCACATAGATCGCAATCTACCGATGTTACATCGCTCTCCCATCGAAATCAAACGTAGACTTTAGGCAATCGCTGCCCCTCGACTTACGCTATGGAAACGTAGTAGATCGCAGTTACACTAGAGTTACACTGTCGTCACAGCATACCCCCAATGTCTCTATAGGCATCAGCGCCCTCGACTTTCACTACCCCAATCACAATCCATAGGAACTATAGTCTAGTCCAGACCTCCTCTGGGATCAAAATTTAGAACCCTCTTAGGGCTCAAGGCAGAACCACCCAGTGGATCTCCTACTATAAGTTTCAACTGTAAATGGGAGCGCCTTTTTCCCCATAGCATTCTCAAAACATTTTTATACTATACATATATAGTATCTTTCAAATCATACTTTTATATGTATCATGTGTAAATTCCATTTACACAAAATCGATATCCCAAAATTGATAATCCTCAAACTTGGCTTTCCAAATTTCTAAAATTAATTTATTCCAAAAATCAAAAGCCTTTCAAAAACAATTGGTTCCACTCTGACTAGTTTGAAATTTAAAAAATAGTTTGAATAGTTCAAGTAGTGGTAAAATAGTTGAATAGTTGTAAAATGGTTAAATAGCCAATATAAGATAGTTTGAGTATTAAAAAATGGATGTATAGTGCATAGCTCGGAAAAATATACTTAATACAGTTTATATTTAAAAAAACATTTGAAAATAATTTTAGAGTCAAACTGGTTCAATCTCTTAATCTCCATCTCAATTTAATTTCAATTTAAATCTCCACTTCCATTTAAATTGATTCAATTCCAATTCGATCTGAATTAACTTCGATTTCCCCGTCTAATTCAAATCAATTCCCAATTGAATTTTAAACTTACTCAACTTTGATTACAATTCCAACTAATCCATTTCAATTCCACCTTTGAATTAATTCCAACTTCATTTTCAAATTTTGAACCATCACGATTTATACAAATTCGAGTTAAATTTTCAAACGTTGATTTAATCCCTTAAATCAAATTAACCTTTAACATTTTATTTAACAACCCAAATCTTTACTAATTCAATTCTGAGTCCAAATTTCAAATATTCAATTTAAATTTTCATTACTTGAACTTATTTGAGGTTCGAGTAAGAGTTCAAATCTTTTTAAACAATTTAATTCCCTGGAATTCAATTTATTACCCAATTATACTTCAAAATTTTGAAATCCAATTCTTAAACAATTTCAGTTGACAAGTTTATTTTTAACATTTAAATCTTAAGTTCAAAGTGATTCCATTTCTATAAGTTCAATTTTTATTTCTAGAAACCAAAATCTTTAAATAATTTCAAAATAAAGTTTTAATTCCACTTAATTTCGGCAATGGATATAAATCATTTCAATCCACTTCTTAATTCATTCAAAGCAGTCCAATTTACAGTTTTATATGTGTGTGTATATATTTATTTATTTATTTATTTATTTCCCTAACCAATAGGTTGATAGCATAATATGTCAAAGGAAATAACATCCAAATTATCCAAAGCGCCAATTAGCATTCATTACCAATTTCTAAAACTCAAACCCCTTTTTGAGATCACACATAACTCCCTTTTCGTTCAAACCAATTTAACTTCCCTAAGTTAAATCTCAATTCCATCTTGAAATTTTCCAATTTCAGATTATTGGTCCGACTTATTTAACTTTCCCTAAGTTAAATTTCAATTCATTTAATCATTTGAGCCCACTCAATTTAAATTTTCCCGGTCCTAAATTTAAATTCTTATTAATATCCCTTCCCACTTATAAGTTTAATAACTTATTTCTCTTTGGGTTATACTCTCATTCTTAGGGGAATTCAGAATTCAATACTTATTATTTATTTCAACTCAACTTTGATATTATTTATATCCGCGTATATATACATATTTATTTCATTTGTATACCCGGTCATACTTCCCATTTTAAATCATTCTTGTTTTTAATTCAAAACAATTTCATCTTCCAACCACTCTTGTCCATTTCTAATTTCATTTAACACTCTTGTCCATTTCTATATTCAAAAATATTATTTATTATTTTCTTTAACACTTTGGAACAGTTCCAAAATTTTCTGGACTTAGATTTTAAAACTTCCCAATTTAAATCAATTTCTAATTTCATTTTTAATTTTATAAGTTACAGTTTTACTTCCTTAAAACATTTCACCCTGTTTTATTATTGTTTATTTTAAAATAAACATCCTTTATTAAGATAAAATAACCAATTTATGATAATAACCAAGATTATCATATCTAGAAACCAAACGCTCCATATATTTTATCATAATTTCTGGATAAATAAATTCGGGTTAAGTTTATATCATTTCAATACTTTTTTGCAAAAAACTTCTGTAAATTTTCAGAATTTTAAATTCAGGTTTGAGTCTATTTTTTTAACTTAACTTGCTTGTATAATTCTTCTTTACCCAAATTTATATTCGGTATATGTATATATATGTGTGTGTGTGACCACTTAATTCTTATGATCTTATTTAATTTCAATAATCAACAACTAATTACCTTAATATATATATATATATATATATATATATAATTAGAAAAACAACTTCTTTATATATCAAAATTTAAGCTTATATAAAAAATCATTTTTAAAATCATTATATAATAAAATAACAAGTACGCTCTCATATAATACACTCAACTCATTCTAGGGTACACAAACCCTATCTCTAATGAGTAATCTCCACCAAAGCCAAGGTTCTCGCTTAACCTTTCAGCTTTGATACCACTGTGACAGCCCGAAAGACTATCGACCCCAAAAATCAACACTAATACCTTCGATGTATAGAGAGCCGAGCAATCGAGTGCCAGAAATCCCAGTTTGTTAGGGTTAAGAAGAAAAAGAGGTATAAGAAGAAACAAAAAAACAACAGCACAGAACCTCACAATCGTGAAAGTTACTGTAAGGATCATGCTATATGGAATTATATTATACTAGTGCGGAAATAAACAATAACAATGAAAAGTAAGTAAAAAATAAAACAAGCACACCAGGAATTTTTATACTGGTTCGAACTTTCCGTTCTACGTCCAGTCTCAAACTCCTTTCTGGAATTTCACTTAACAACAATCCTCACTTAACCCGGAGGAATAGGTTTATACAACCCTTGAACAGCCGAATAAGGGACCTGAGCAGCAGAACATGATTTCGCCTCAACAGCCGAAGAGGACTTCAACTTATACAGAATGTATGTGACACAATGTGTTCTTAATAACACGAATTTGTCTCTTGATAGTACAAATTCCCTATAATCTTTCTCCTTTATGATATATGTGTAAATGCATGAAGATTAAGGAAGTGGGAAATAAATTTGAATGATGTTGAAGGTACAAAAGTATTAGAATCAAGAATTTGAAGAATAGAATAATAATCAAAATTTGTCGTTTTTAAAACTTGATTCTAATGTGTTTATATAGATAGTAAATAGTTGCAATTGTTTATGAAGAGTTATCATCAAGAGTTATGTTTATCTGTTGGATTAAATATTGCACCTCTTCATGAATGGAAATGTCTTTTCAAAAAAAATAGCCGTTGTAAATATTCAGATGTCTGAAATTAAAAATTCAGATTTCTGAAATGCAACGAAATTAAAACAGAAAGAAAATGGGCAAAAAATTGTTATATTCATACGTCTGAATTATAACTTTCAGACGTCTGAATATTGTACTTTACAATATTTAAACTTCCAGAATCAGACGTCTGGAACGAGGCATTCAGACGTCTGAATGTAACATAAAAAATGAGATTTTCTTTTTGAACCAAATAAATGAAAGGATAATGCAATATATATCATATAGGAGAGATTTTAACATATTTTAACTTCTAGACACAGACTCGATACATATTTAAAGATGAAGGTCATTTGAATCTGATCTTAATTGATTCCTGTAAAAACAAGTTAGTATAATATAGTTGCTACAGTCAAAGTATCGTAATTACGAGATATCATAAATACGAAGTTCCAATATTCTCCCCCTTTTTGACGATGACAACTATATACAATATAAGCATATATAACAGAAAATAGAGTTATATTAACTCCCCCTTACTATAAGCTCCCACTCAATATAAACTCCCCCTGTATATCTCCCCCTTTGACATCGACAAAAGAAGAAAAGTTTAAAAATATAAACAAGGATTAAGAAAATCAGAGAAGCACCAGAATCATTTGTAGATACAAGGAGCAAATAGTAGCACATGTTTAAGTTACATACCGAAGGAAAATGTTATAAAGTTACATACCGAAGAAAATAGTAGCAAATGTTTTAAAGTTACATACCAAAATAGACAATAGGAATAAACAAGCAGTTCAAAAAGATATGTTATGAAATATTGAAGTGAAAGATTTATACCACCGCCATTTTAGAAAGAAGTACTAGGATGATCATCACTTTCTTCATCATCGACATCATCATCATCGTTGGTACCAGAGCTAGATGACCACTGAAATGGTGCGGGATTAAATACCTCGGTCGAAGTGGAAGATGAGTAACCAATACGTTCCCAAATTTTGTTTAGGAAGCCACGAATAGAATTAAACTTCTAGTTGGTTTGCTTTTCTAATCTCTCAATCTTGGTATTGAGTTTAGCCTGATTTTGAGAGATTGTAACAAAGGCTTGTTTGGGTGTTGATTCAAGAGAAAGCACGTCTATGTTATCGTCATCATGCTCGGGAGCTTGTGGAGCAATGTGGTGATAAGGTTGATGAGGTTGAGGTATATTTTGATCCCGGTTTATGATCCATTCTTGAAAAGAAATAAAGTTAAGGTTTTGAGGATGCTTAGGCAAGTTCATCAACCCTAAAGTTTTGGATCCTAACTCTTTTATAGGTGAAAATTCTGATTCCAGAAAAGTTACTCCATAATTTCTCAGAATTTTCATTATATATGCACCATAATGAAAAGTTTTATAACGACGGCGACGATTAACATACATAAACTCCTCAAGAATAACACGACCCCAATTTATAGATTGTTCTAAATATATGTCATACAAAGCTTGGAAGTTTCGTTTGTTGATAACTTCATAACTTCCGGTTCGCGGTAAGACGGAACGAATCAGGGATCTATGTAGAATACGGGCTTGTGGCCGGAGATTTACAGACGTAAGCCTAGTGATATCATCGGAAAGGAATCTATGGGAGACTTCATCTCTATGTTCCAAAGAGAGTGAAGCTTCAATTTCATCTAAATCTGTTTCGGATGAAGGACAATGCAAAATATCTCCAAGACGAACTAAGGGAAGATAGATTTTAACACCACATACCCATGTCCAAATACAGTCTTCTCTATTATGGGGATGATGATGGTCTAAGTTCATATTGGCATAGAATAATTTAAAAAAAAAAAAGAGGATTTATCTTAACATTGTTTGCAGAAAAGAATAAGAGAGATTCTAACCCACTTGAGCGAGCAATTCGTTGAATCCTATAAGGTTCGAATTCGTCAAATTCAACAAAATATCTCAGGAAGAAACCAGATCTATCCATTTGAGAAAATCTTTTCTTAGCTTCATCATTCTATAGCCATTGATCTATATTTGTTGTAGATGAAGAACTTGGAGCCCTTGGACGTTTTGTTCTTGGAGGCATTGAGGATTGTTGTTTAAATTTTTGAAGATTGAAGGTCAAAAAATGGAGTTGTGAAAAGTGGAAAAGGTGCTGGTTCGGATGTAGTGGGAGATGAAGTATAAGATAGAAGTAATTAAGGTGGTTGGTGGTTGGAAAAATTTGAAAAACTCCTTGAAATGTAAATCGTCGGTTGAATTCAGACGTCTGGAATTCCAATTTTAGACGTCTGAAATTGTAAAATGTGAAACAGAAGAAAAATAGTATAATTTGAGGTACTTTCAGATTTCTGAAATAGAGTGTTCAGACCTTTGAATCTGAGTGAAGAAAAAAATTCTTCTATAATATTCAGACGTCTGAAACATCTATTTCTGACGTCTGAAATAGATGTTTCAGACATTGTTCCATAAATTAATGATGAAGACATTGATATATATATTTATGATATAGAATAATATTTTTTAAACGACTTACAAAATATGAATATGATTATTTAATAACAAGAAATATAGATGAAAGAAAGAAATCATTTATCCGAAATACTCGGAGTCTTGCATTCTTTCGGTTCTATCCTGGTTATCTCTATGTATGGTCGTATTGGAGACCAATATTGTTGACGTTCCCAAGAATTCGGAGAAACCGGAGGACGTTGTGGACTTGGCTCCCATGGATTTGAAGATGAAGGTTGGACTACATCTTTCTTTGGAGATGTACCACAGAATTTTAATACCACTTGTTCAATAAAACTAAGTCGTTTGGCGTTAAATTTCTGTTCATAATACATTTCTCGCTGCAAATCCAACTGTTCTTTCTGGTAATGATGAATCTCGGATATTTTTTCTTTGGTTGACGGAGAACCGAAGAAAAGAAACCATCGGGATTTCTTCTTTTCTGGCGTATAACCACAATGTTCGCGTGAAGGACGAGGTTTATCCTGTTCACGTGGTGTTGGAGTTGCCAAAATTTCGATAGAAGATGTAGAATAACTCGATGGAGTATTGTCCGATTTGGAGTTGGTGTTGTAAACCATTGAGAGAAGAACGTAAAACATTTTGAAGTCTATTGCAATAAGAAAACATAAACTATTTGGTAATAAAAGACACTAAGTTTGTACGTATAAATAGAAGAGCAAAGGTTTATATTTAGAATTTTTTGTTAAGGAATGAGTGGATGAAAGTCATAGTTTAATCAAACTCATTCGTTAAAATAGGAAGGAGAATAAAAGGTGAGGAATGAAAAGAATATCAACCAAGTAAAAAAAATGAAATCTCGTAACAGTTAATAGAAAAAAATATGAAATCAAGACCACATAATTGAATATGCCATAAAAAATCATAGATGTCTAGGAGAGACAATACCAAGCTCTCGTCTTAGTTTGATAAAAATATTTTCTACAAGTGGTTTTGTAAAAATATCGGCCAACTGATTTTCAGAAGAAACAAAATCTAAATTGATTGTTCCTTTTTCAACGTTGTCATGAAGAAAATGATGACGTATGTCAATATGTTTTGTTCGTGAATGATTGATAGGATTTTTAGACAAGTTAATAGCACTAGAGTTGTCACAATATATAGTTGAATTTGATAAATTTATATTGAAATCTTTAAGTGTTTGTTGCATATAGATTACTTGAGTACAAGCCAAAGCAGCAGAAATATATTCTGCTTCACATGTAGAAAGAGAAACACAGTTTTGTTTCTTACTAAACCAAGATACAAGTGATTTTCCAATAAAATGGCACGTACCACTTGTACTTTTTCGATCTATTCGAGAGCCACCGAAATCAGCATCACTATATGAAACTAATTCGAATGGACGTTCTTTAGGACAGAATAGACTGAAATCTTTTGTGTTTGTAAGATAACGTAATATACGTTTTACTGCTTTTAAATGTGATTCCTTTGGATTGGCTTGAAATCTAGCACATAAATAGACACTCATCATTATGTCAGGACGACTTGCAGTTAAATATAGTAAAGATCCAATCATACTTCGGTATAGTTTCTGATCTACACTTTTGCCATTGTTATCTTTGTCAAGATGTCTCGTTGTACTTATTGGAGTTGGTTTGGCAGAAGTATTTTCCATTCTGAAACGTTTGATTAAATTATTACAATATTTTTCTTGATTAATGAATATGCCATTTTGAAGTTGTTTAATTTGTAAACCAAGAAAATATGTTAATTCTCCTATGTGAGACATTTCAAATTCTTTGGTCATTATGTCGGAGAAGTCCTGACACAACTTGTCATTAGTAGAAACAAAAATGATATCATCAACATAAATTTGAACTATTAAAATATCCTTTTTCGAATGTTTAATAAAAAGTGTTTGATCAACTTTTTCAATTTGAAATCCTGAGGAAATTAGATAAGTCTTTAATCGATCATACCAAGCACGTGGTGCTTGTTTTAAACCATAAAGAGTTTTCTTAAGTTTATAAACATGATTAGGAAATTTCTCGTGAATGAATAAGGGAGGTTGTTCAACAAACACTTTTTCTTTTATATAGCCATTCAGAAAAGCACTTTTAACGTCCATTCGATATAGTTTGAAATTGTGAAAACATGCATAGCCCATTAAGATTCGTATTGCTTCTAGTCTTGCAACCGGAGCAAACGTTTCTTCGTAGTCAATTCCTTCTTCTTGATTATATCCTTGTGCAACTAACCTTGCTTTATTTCTAGCGATGTTACCTTGTTCATCCGCTTTGTTCTTGTAGACCCATTTGGTTCCAATAACAGCTTGATCACTTGGTCTAGGAACTAATTCCCAAACTTCATTGCGTTCAAACTGGTTTAGTTCTTCTTGCATTGCAATTATCCAGTAGTCGTCTTTGGAAGCTTCTTTGGAATTCTTTGGTTCGATATTAGAAAGGAATGTTACGTGTCCCATTTGATTTAGTTGATTTCTAGTTCGTACATTTGAATTAATTTCTCCAATAATATTTTGAACAGGGTGATCCCTTAATATTTTTGGTGGAGATCTTAATTCATCATTATCAACAATGTTTTCATTAATTTCTAAGTTTGTAGATTCCGTATTTGTAATGTTATCCGGAAAATCTTCATCATCTTCTATACTTGGTTTTTGTAGAAAATTTTCATTGAAAGATACGTGTAATGTTTCTTCAACAATATTAGATCTTTTATTAAATACGCGATAAGCTTTGCTACGATCTGAATATCCTAGAAAGATTCCTTCATCGGATTTCGCATCGAATTTACCAAGCTGATCATTTGTATTTAATATAAAACATTTTGAACCAAAAACTTTAAAATAAGAAATCTTTGGTTTTCTTCCAGCAAAAAGTTCATAAGAAGTGTTTTTCGTTAGAGGTCGAATGGAAACACGATTCAAAACATAACAAGCAGTTGCAACAGCTTCTGCCCAAAAATGTTTTGGAAGAGTGCTTCCATTTAACAAAGTTCGTGCACATTCTTGTAAAGTTCTGTTTTTACGTTCTACAACTCCATTTTGTTGTGGAGTTCTAGGAAATGAAAAATTATGAAAAATACCTTTCTTTTTACAAAAATGATCAAAGACTTCGTTTTCAAATTCTCCTCCATGATCACTTCTTATATTCTTTATCTTTAAAACCTTTTAAATTTTGAATTTGTTTGACAAAAATTTTAAAATGCTCAAACGTGTCACTTTTGTTTCTCATAAAAATGGTCTAAGCATATCTAGAAAAATCATCTAATATTACAAACACATATTTATTATGGTTTAAGGATTGAACTTGAGTTGGCCCAAATAAATCCATGTGTAGTAATTCAAGTGGTTGTAATGTAGAGATAACTTTCTTAGATTAAAAAGATGATTTGGTTAATTTTCCTAATTGACATGCATCACAAATGTGATTAATTTTGAAGTTCATTTTTGTTAATCCTCTGACTAAATCATTTTTAAAAAGTTTGTTTATAGTTTTGAAGTTGATATGACAGAATCTTTTGTGTCATAGCCAAGGATCATTTTTATTAGCTATTAAGCACATATCTGGATTGTGATTGATTTTCATATTCAGAACATAGATATTTTTGTCTCTATTTCCTTCAAATATAAGATTTTGATTTTTATCAAAAATGCCACACTTATCTTCAGAAAAAGAGATTTTGAAACCTTTGTCACATAACTGGCTGATACTTAAAAGATTGTGTTTTAAATTTTTGACTAGTCAAACATTAGAAATAAGAGGTAAATTGGATGTACCGACATTGCAGACATCGCCTTTTCCAATGATATATCCTTTGGAATTGTCTCCAAAAGTGACTGAGCCTCCATTTAAGTAAGTAATGTTTGATAGCATATTCTTGTCTCCAGTCATATGTTTTGAGCAACCGCTGTCGAGTATCCATTTTCCTCTCTTTTTAAGTGGGTCCTGCAAAAAGTAATAATAATACTGGTACCCACTTTTTGATAGGGTCATAAGAGTTAGGTCTTAGGAAACCAAACCCAGGTGGGTTCGGTATCCCCCTTACAAATATAATTTTTATTTTAATGAATAGTTTCAAAGAAGTTGTTTATATATTTATTCCTAATCAAACTATTCTTTGTTTTAGGAATCCATATCTTTATGGTTTTAGAATTATTTTTCTTTTTGGATAAGTATTAGAATTAGAAAATTTTCTCCAATTTTCCTTTTTAGGTGGAGATTTCTTCTTGTATCCTAGTCCCTTTTTATTATAAGTGGATTGAGAATTTTTAATAATATTGGATAGATTTTCTGTACCTTTATTAAAGTTAGAAATATTTCTAGTAATATTATCTAACTTGGTTTTGAGGCAAGTATTGTCTAATTCTATCATTTTGATTTTAGTTTTTAGCTCATGATTTTCAGAGACAAGAGAGTCATTCTTTTCTTTTTGAGTTTCAATTTCTTGACTGAATAAAGTAAGTAGAGAGTTATCATTAGAAAAGATATCTTGAGGTTTTCCAAGTTCTTCTTCTAATATTTTCTTTTCATCATTAAGCATATCTCTCTTGAATTAAGCTTTTCTTTGATTTTCTAGAGCCTCTTTATATTTTCTTTTGATGCTTTTTAAGGTATTAAGAAGTTCTGAATTAATTTCAATCATATCATCAAAAGTAAGATCATTTACCTCACTATCTGTAGCCATGAAACAGACATTTGCTTGTTCTTTCTCACTATCACTGTTGCTTTCTGAAGAAGAAGAATCCGAGTCATCCCATGTTACTGAAAATGCTTTTCATTTAGACTTGTCCTTTTGATTCTTATTGTGATATGTCTTCTTTTGTTCTGGACAGTCTTTTTGCATGCGTCCTTTCTTATGGCAATTAAAGCATTCTAGTATTGATGAAGATGGCTTATTGTTGTTGAAGTTTCTTTTTCCGTTGTTTCGATTTCCTTTTCTGTACTTTAATTTTTTTTAAAGTTTTTAGCAATGAATGCAAATCTTCTTCATCCGAGTCTGATTCTTCTTTTTCAGCATGGAATGCCATATTCTTTTTGTTTTGTGCTTGTACTCTTTTAGCCTGCAAATTCACTTCATAGGATATTAGATTTCCTATCAACTCTTCTGGTTTCATGGTAGAAAGATCATTAGCTTCTTCAATAGCTAAGACTTTTCTTTCCCATTCATCCATTAAAGAATTAAGGATTTTTGAAATAATATCGAAGTCAGAATACTTTTCTCCAAGTCCTAGTATAAAGTGATATATATCTTGAAATCTAGAGTACATATCGTTTAAAGATTCACCCTGCTTCATTCTAAAATTTTGAAATTAACTTTTGAGCATGGATATTTTGCTTTGTTTAACCTTATTAGTCCCTTCGTGAGTAATTTTAAGCGTTCTCCATATTTCATAAGCAATTGTGCACATGCTAACACGGTTAAACTCATTTCTATCTAAAGCACAAAATAACATATTCATAGCTTTAGCATTTGCAGTAGCATCTAGTTTTTGTGTGTTTGACCATGTAGAATATTCTGTCGTAGGAATGTTATACTCTGTTTGAGTGATATTCCATGAGTCAAAACCACTTGCTTGCATATAAATACGCATATGAGTTGCCTAATAGTTGTAATTCATGCCATTGAATAGTGGAGGTCGTGAAGTAGACTGACCTTCATTAAAACTAGTGTTAGTGATAGTGTTAATAGTGCTGGTGTTTTCCATCTTAGCAAAATCTCAGATAACTGTGTAATGGTTATAAGAAACCTGGCTTTGATACCAAATGAAAGTTACTGTAAGGATCGTGCTATATGGAATTATATTATATTAGTGCGGAAATAAACAATAGCAATGAAAAGTAAGTAAAAAATAAAACAAGCACACCAGGAATTTTTATACTGGTTCGAACTTCCCGTTCTACGTCCAGTCCCAGACTCCTTTCTGGAATTTCACTTAACAACAATCCTCACTTAACCCGGAGGAATAGGTTTATACAACCCTTGAATAGCCGAACAAGGGACCTGAGCAGTAGAAAAGAATTTCGCCTCAACAGCCGAAGAGGACTTCAACTTATACAGAATGTATGTGACATAATGTGTTCTTAATAACACGAATTTGTCTCTTGATAGTACAAATTTCCTATAATCTTTCTCCTTTATGATATATGTGTAAATGTGTGAAGATTAAGGAAGTAGGAAATAAATCTGAATGATGTTGAAGGTACAAAAGTATTAGAATCAAGAATTTCAAGAATAGAATAATAATCAATAGAATTTGTTGTTTTTAAAACTTGATTCTAATGTGTTTATATAGATAGTAAATAGTTGTAATTATTCATGAAGAGTTATCATCAAGAGTTATGTTTATCTGTTGGATTAAAGATTGCACCTCTTCATGAATGGAAATGTCTTTTCAAAAAAATAGCCGTTGTAAATATTCAGACGTCTGAAATTAAAAATTCAGACTTCTGAAATGCAATGAAATCAAAACAGAAAGAAAATGGGCAAAAAATTGTTATATTCAGACGTCTGAAATATAACTTTCAAACGTCTGAATTGTAGTTTACAATATTTAAACTTCCAGAATCAGACGTCTGGAACGAGGCATTCAGACATCTGAATGTAACATAAAAATGAGATTTTCTTTTTGAACCAAATAAATGAAAGGATAATGTAATATATATCATATAGGAGAGATTTTAACTTCTAGACACAGACTCGATATATACTTAAAGATGAAGCATATTTGAATCCGATCTTTGATTGATTCCTGTAAAAACAAGTTAGTATAATATAGTTGCTACAGTCAAAGTATCGTAATTACGAGATATCGTAAATACGAAGTTCCAACAAATCGCAACGGAACAAAATATAATATAAAATAATAGCATTTATATAAAGAAAAGCTGTAACTGTCAATAAACATACCATATATCAGAGTACAATGAATGTGGACAGTTGTTACAACTTGTCCTCAACTACTGCCTATACTGTATACTACACAGCAGAAAATAATCAAAACGTCTCTTCCATCCAGCTCGTCTCCTGAGCTCTAGAATGTCCTAATCTGAAAATCTGTAATACTCGGTCTGACCCGAGCATTACAATAAAGTAACACCCGAGTCAGGCTGGAAACTAGCGTGGGAAAACCTCTTTAATTGAAATACTAAAGTTGTAAAAACGTCTTTGAAAATAAAGGTAACTCGTCCAACATTACGAGTTCTTATCTTGTTATTGGTGAATATGCGATTATATGATTTTTGTTTGATGATAATAAACATATATATTCATTTAAATGTATTTGTTACTGTACTATTTTATTTTTTACAGATTAAATAAATATTTGCTGAATAAAATTAAATAACATAGAATTTGAATTCAAACATAAATTTATTCAAACAAATATTTATTACAATTTTGAATAGTACAAATTCAAACTCTCACTATACATATACAACTTTTACAATACAAATTCAATTACATCACAATTTCACTTTTAATATCAGGCCTCACTACATAATCACTCATTCACTCAACTGGTATTTTATCTTCAACTTTATTCCAATGTGAATCCAGCATCTGAGAAATCTACAGAAATAATTTTTGACGCAGTAAAATCGAAAAGGAAATATTTTTGCAGTACAAAATAAAAGGTAGATTTTGAAAATAATATTTGCCTCAGTTATTTGGGTTGTTCGTCGTCATTTAATTTTGAATCCATCATGCACGAACAGCTTGTGACATACACAGTGTATCACAGTATATGCCACAAGGCCGTGCACACCGATATATATACACTTGACAAAATTTACAGGGACAGGTGAGCATAGGTCAAACCCAAATTATCAGATTCAACTCAAGTGCAATAAAACAATGTCACAATTTACGGCACAAGGTCAAATCCGAGCTACAAGCTGGATTCAACTCAGGTGTAATTTGAAAATAAACAAAATGCAAAGGTCAAATAACTGCTATCATGACTCAACTCAATGCAACAACCAAAGTCAAGGCAACATGAAGTCTGCAACTCAAACTAAAGTCCAAACCGATGCACAGTGCAAACTAATGCACTAAGCAAATGACACAGTCAGTTCAAACATGTATCAAAGAGCATGTGCTAAGGGTCAATCATGTGAAGTATGCAAACAAACCAATGAATGCAACAGATATATGGTGATGCACAAGCAAGAATATGGATGCCAACAATATGGATATACAGTGATGCATGAAACAAGTCAAAGACTACAACACTGCAGGCACCAGATCAGAAGATCAGTGAAGACATGAATCAGACTCGAGCAGGTCCAGAACAGGCAAGCCCAAATCAATACACCAGTCTCAACCAGCTCAACCAAGACTACATGATGAACAAATATGCAAGTGAAGACAACAAGTGCGCAAACATTTACACACATGAGCTAATGAACACTACAGGCATGTAGAAGATCAAAGTATGCAAGCTCGACTAACAGGTTCAGCCTCTTCATCAAGCAACAACCAGACTACAACTATAACATGAAACCAAAACAAATGCAATAGTACAAAGAAACAAACTCGGCAATGCTCAAAGACCAAGGCACAGTACACAAGTGCAATAGTCAACCGGCCAGAGTGTACATGAATACAACTTCAGGAGCAAGACCGAACCAACATATCAAGAAACATGTATGCAACAGGGCCAGAGCAACTCAGAGAGTATATGCAGAGTCAAGGCAACAGTGAATGGAAAATACAACATGAATGACCAGTTTCAACCAAGAATATAACCAAGTGTACAACTGCCCAGGCTCAAAGATAAATGTATGCATACACATATATGAAGACCACAAAGTCAGTGCACAACAACAATTGAACACAGCTGAAATGTCACCTGAGGATGCAGATACAAAATGAAGCAGTGCAAAATCATCAACGAAATTCAAGTGTCAACTAGACGTCATGATGAACCAACTACACAACTACAAGCAAGTGAAGTATAACCAGTAACCCAAGTACAGCAAGCGCTTCACAAAGTCAGATACCATAATCAAGCAACAACATGTACATGTCAGTGAACGAAATCAAGTCAAAGTCGAAGTTAACTAGAACGAGAACGATCAAATCAAAGTGACCAAAGTCAAAGCATCAGAGAATTCAAAGTCGTGGTAAACACGAAATCACGAGTTCGAAATCAATGTCGTGCGAATCAAGTATCACAAAATATACGCATATGGAAAAAGTCAAAAATCAAATCCAAATAAAATAGGAAAATAGCTGCCATAACGATCAAGGAAGGATCGAACGATTTCAAGCTAAAACCATGACAGTGAAGTAAGGGAAATATATTCGAATTGAACAAGTCATAAATCATCTCAAACGTTTAAGCATTATCAAGCAGCAGAGCAAAAGTTTTGATGAATTCAAATAATAAATATACGACGAAAATTTAGGAGTTTGACTCATATAAATTGCAATCAACATCATCGGCAAATGGCATCGAGTTCAATCAAGCATTAAACCAAAAAAGAAAAGGAATAAATTACATACCAGAATGAATCGAACTCGACCAACATCGAAGCAGCCGAGTGAAACTCGAACGAGAACAAATTATCACGCAAAATCCCTATCGATCAATCAACAAGGGCACAGCTTCGATTGTAATTCGAAAGCCCTAATTACAAATCGACGAAGAACGAAAAAGGAACGGCCACCATTTTCACAAAGGAACAAAGCATATAAAAGAGGATCGGGTCAAATTAAAAAAAGGGGTCGGCTTTAATTTATTAAGGGTTTTTTTATTTTTGAATTAGGGTTGTTTTAATTTAAAGTGTTTTTAATTTGAAATTTTTTTTAAACCGTTGTAATTTCTAGTCGTGTGACTAGGGCACAAACTACGTGGCGTAGTCTGAGAATTCACAACTCAGTGGCTGAGTTGTGGCAAGGTTTTGAGCGTAGAGTTAGGTTAGCCAGTAGCGGGTGTCGCGAGTTTACGTGTGTAAGCATGTGACTGCTTAATTTCTAGTAGAAACCTTGGAGGCAGCACGTAGGCAGGGTTTTGCCGAAGCTGGGTAAATTCTATGTCGTTCTATTTCTGCATTTTATTATTCTGCTATCTGTGCTGTTATTATTCTGTGTTGAAATTATTTTAAAAGCTTCCGTAATTAATTTTTATAACTGATAGTATCACCCTATTCACCCCTCCCTCTAGGGTGAAATCGATCCTACAGTTATAACCAATACTTGTTAATAAATCCATTATTAAAATAATATCCAAGTGCACTTATTTATTCAAACAGTCGAGTTTACTTAATTTATTTAATTCCAGCCTAGTTGATTCTACGAATCAAACCCGTAAAGGTTGAAGTAGTTATTTAATCGAAGTGGTTTCGGATATCATTGATATCCGATCTCGGTCTCTTCAAATCCAAACGCCATCTTTAAGCCAAGTTGTTTTTAACAAAACAATTCAGTTTTAGAATGTCATCCTTCACAAAAAAAATCTCGTCATAATGTCTATTCAAATAAAACATCTCACAATTTATATTTAACTGTTCATTCTAGCTTATTCCAATTTAAACTTTTCATAGACTATATTAACTAGTCACACAAATCATTAATTTACTTTAAAACAGAATTAATTAATTATTTAAAATCATGTTTAATTATCATTAAACTAATTGCAAACCATTTTATTTTATTCTAGTCAAATATCTGGAATTAACTAATAATCAACAAGTATAATTAATTTAAAACTTTTTAATAAATTAAAGGATTAGATCATTTTATTTTATCATTAACTATTAACTAGTAACAACTATTTATTCGCTTTAATAAACCTTAGTAATTAATAAATAATTAACATATATATAATTACCTTAACATAATTAATTTTAAGTTTAAATTATTTTATTTATCCTAGCCATTGCTAATCCTAAGGTTTAAGTTAACATAAGGTTTTAAATTACTTAATTTATATAACCATAAACTAATTACTTTGAAACCATTTTCTTTTCATTGTTTTCTTTCTTTCCAAAAATCCAATACTTTTACTTTTGATATCCCAAATATCCAAATATATTCAGCCAAACCATAGCATTCAATAGCTTCAATTCTCAATATAATCTGTCATAGATTTTTAAATAAATCACAATCACAGACTATGAAATAAACAATATTTTCGAGGAATACAGTTGCATCCCTCCAACATGTTTCCCTACATCCATAGATGTTAGCACAATATAAAAATATCAATTCCACTTCGAGGGGGATATCACGGTATATAGGGTCATCTGCTATTACGCGGACGCATAGGGTCTCTCAGCTATATAATGCGGAAATATCAATCCCCCGATATATATATATATATATATATATATATATATATAATATCACATCCAAACTGATAATAAATTATCAATTCAAGCAATCAATCGATAATTTAATTTTAACCAATGAAATTAAATAGTAATCTAATTTGAGTGAGATTAACTTACCTTTGATTATTGTGTGCAATCCATTTCCATCTCGACTATTCTTTCACGATTTTGGACCTTGTATAAACAAATTACATATCTTTATTACTCACTGAGGTAATTAAATTTTGTTTTAAATTAAAGTTGATTGACACATTTTAAGTTGTTATAACTAATTTAAACTTCACGTCGGAAACCACGTCCTACATATAAATGATCTATAAGATTTCAAAATCTAATTTTTATATACTTTTTTCAAAAATAGTTAAAATCCTTGTTCTCGTAAATCTTAACTATATAATACTCCGGTTTAAACATGATTAGTTAACAAAATTTTGTAAAAAGAAAATACCCTTCTTTAATATATGTGTATGTCTGTAAAACAAAAACTGGTTTAAACCTCCTTTCTCTGTGTATATATATATTTATTAAATTAAACAAAATTGTTATATATATCTTACTGTAAAAAATATTTTTTTCTTGTTATCTGTACATATTCATAAATATATATTATCAAATTTGAATTGATATGAATAACTTGTATATACCTTACTGCCCCTATTCACGTCACATGAAACTCCACCTCCCTGACATCGGCAGTGCCACCTCCGCGTCGAACACTCCCATCGCCATTGCCTTCCCAAATTCGTGGCCACCTCCATCAATTTGATTCACGTTCAAGTGCCACCCCTCGAGCTTTGACAAGGACAGTGCCGCACCACATCACCTGTAGTACTTCCCGACGTTGCGGCCAGAATCACGCTCCAACCAACCCAACCACATCGTCGCCCGACCATCGCGATTCCCACCATAGTGCTCAAGCTCGACTAGCTAAGAGTTTGAATTAATGACTCCTCCCTAGTACTTGTCCCTATGTTATGAATCGACCATTATATTTTCGATGAATCGGCCATTTTTTTCTTTTTTTGAAGCGAATTCGAATTCGAAGATTTAAGAAGGAGAGTATTCGAATTTTGATTTCCCTTTGGCTTCTTTTTTTTCAATTACGAACGTTTTAATTTTCGAATGAAAAAGGGGATAAGTGAAAGGCCCAACTATATTGTTGAACGGGAATGAAAAGAGAGGGAGGATGAGGTTTAAAACGAATTTAGTTGTTCTTCTTATTTTTTTCCTGCGTGGTTTTAAAAAGGTGGAGGGAGGAAGATGCTTGCATGAAAAAGTGTTTCTGTATGAAGAAATGGTCTTCCTACAGTGACAATTGAAAGGAAGGGAAAAAGCTGTGAAGGTGAAAGAGGGTAGGCCAATGTTGAGATGAATTTGACCAATCAAAATATATTATATTTAAATTTAAATTTAAATTTAAATTTAAATCATCTTGAATTCGCCACTTAAAATCTCGACATCCTACCGAGGCATGCCGCTAGGCATTTATAATATTTTGCCCCTATCTCGAATGCAAAGGAAAAGGTTTCGAGTCCTAATTCGATCGCATGGAGAAGATAGCTTTGGATCCAGTTATTTTATTGAATTTTCAATATAGATTTCAGTGCATTTATATATCGTACGATCACACAACAACTCCAAACGCTATGAAAATTGAAATTCGGTAATAATACACTATTACGGATCCAATGGAACTAGTGTCGTCAAAATCCAAGACTGTGTCTCGGAAGGCTATTTTTAAATATCAATTTAAACGATGTATTTTTATATTTTTAAAACTGAACAAATCCCTTCCAAATTCAATTTTAAAACTTTTACTATCTTCAGTATTATCAATATAAATTTTACAACCCCTCAAATTATTTTTAGCGAGCTTAAAACTCCAGATTCACTATTTTACCTAATTTCCAATAATTGAGTTCAATAGTTAAATTATCAAATAAATAGTGATATTTGAAATTCAAGTTAAAATTAACTTTTAAATATTTAAATCAATTAAATATTCCAATTTCAAATGCCTCCGGTTCCGGATCGTCACAAATAGCCTCAGTATCTATTGCAGCATGAAAAATAAATTATGTTACACATACAAACTAAAGAGAGGGAACTTGTACACTACTATATAAAGATGGAATAATATGCTTCTTTGCTTATTCACATGAAAAATTGAAATATGCTAGCTTACATTGACAAAACCATACATCTAAAATTTTGGATGTGTCTACCTACAACATGGAATTTGAGTTTGCTAGAAATTGAAAAGTTACAACACTGACGTCGATGACCAAATATAACCTGGTTTCACATCAGGCGTATGAATAGTTTGTCATATACTCGTACACTGCATTTTGTCAGTTAAGAAATTTCAGTGGCTTTATAATAAGTGTTGGTTTGTTCACAAACTACAAACGTGTAAAATTAGAATGAAAAGGAGATAAAGAATATATTGTTCTGAGCAAACTTATTTTTGTTTATGCACCTAATGACCATAGTTGACAATGGTAAACCCGTTAAGTCAAAAGTTAACTGTCGTATAAAAAAGGAACAGCTTAGCTTAAATAATTATCCTCTATTAAATCGATCATCATGCCAGCTAATTTCAAAGCATCTTTAGAGCCATGTGAAAATTTCTCGTAAAATGTAAAAATATGTGAATAAAATCATATGTATACCTGATACTATAATGGGGATGGCACCGCATGACAAAAGTTTTTCCACGACATGCATGACTATTTTTTCAGCACCGCTCACTGCACATCTACAGTTGACAAAGTATGTAACTGAAAAGCAAAACAAAATTAGATTAACAGAATATAAACCACAATAAGCAACATTACTGAGAATATACCCGGGGATCCATCTCCATGCTTCTAGTAGCAGGCTTTTAAATTACATATTTTATCACAAGAATTTAGAATATATGAAAAGAACATATAGTTATATCAATATAGCACAAGTTTAAATGAATGTAAATATACCTTGACGAAGCCAATCTCTTTGGCATTTTCTCCGAAGCATTGCCCGCAGCATATGATCCCATACTTCCCAATCAACCCCTGTTAGTTTCCACATACACGGCTAGTAAAAATAGCAATGTTTTACAATGTAAAACACAAGTTATATAGGTACGTACGTACATACGTATTTACATATACAGTAAAATAATGAATTTTAAAAAAATATTTGAAGACCAAAACTTACATTCTCCTTAAAGAGAATTGCGACACAAAATTGTCCAGTGGCTACACACTTAAACTAAATCAAATACCATAAGAGCTGTCTTCAAATTTTATAAAAGAAATTAAGGATCCGGAATAGAATTGGAAGACATCGATGTTAATAGTTTTTTGTTTCAATTTTTAAACTAACTCGACAAAGTTCATATTTATATTACTGAATTGTATTATAGCCTAACCTTGAAAATGAAGAAAATTCGCTATAGGTAACATTGGCAACTTTGTACACGGTGTGGAAGTTTAAATGGATTCAACTATACTACAAGGCTTATAATGCCCAATCCAGCACTATCCTTGCTGACAAACGTGAATTGTAAAAGATTTGCACTAAATTATTTGCTCCAATTTTCGGATATTCTACAATCTGCCCATTGTCATGTATAAAATCTGAATTGAAGGGCTCGCGATTAAATCAGTTTGCGATAGGTATCTAGAGTTTTAGTGAATTAAGAGTAAGAAAAGAACAAGAGTTGTTTATTTATGAGCTAATTGGGAATGTTATTATGATACAGTGTGATTTTTGGAGTATTTTGAGTATTTTGTAACATTCAAATAGAAATTAACAACTAACATTGACATTTCTACTCAGTAATGAATCTGCTTGTATGCCGATTAAGAAAGGAGCCATTAGAGGGTATAAAAATACATTTTAAATTACTTAACAACCAAACTTCACAAGATATGGCAAGTTTTATGCAGAAACAAATACATACATGCATAAATTAAATGTTAAAAACAGATAGATGTTTCGATTTATTCCCACACTAGCAATACAAAGAAATATTAATCAAGCTAATGCATAAATTACAAATTATACATGAGAGTAGCAAACATAAGAGTGATTTTATTACCTTTACAAAACTAAAACAAACTTAATGCATTAAACACCTAAGTCTGAAAATATTTTCACTGCCCATTAGCGACTTTACTACAGGGTTGGTTTTCTATTCAATAGAGGTAATTCAATCAATAATCCACTCTAGAGTGATTTTTTAACACTTAATTTTAACTGAAACATATGTAGCTACACTACGCTAAAAATATACTTCAGTTGTACCAATGCAAATGTAAGAACATATTTACTGGCAAAATCAACATGATGCAGCAACTAAGAAGAAAACGCATTGGATTCTAACTAAATAACAAAACTACCATCAGAATACATAATCTACACCTACAAATTACTACATGTATCTTACTATATCAACGTAAATCAAAATAGGGAACAAAGAAAAATCACAAACCCTATGTTCGATTTATATAATATAATATCAGATCCAACAAAGCTACTGAACTTTTTATAAAACTATGTAAAAGTTAATCAAAACTAACAAACATAATGTTGTTTACAAATTATAGTAAAAGTACAAATTACAATAAAAGTACAACTAACTAAAATTAAAAAATTAGAACATAAAAATGTCCAAAATTAAGTGCAACCGTGCTTTTAATCCTTTTCAACAGCAAGCTGTAAAGCAACAAACACTACAAGAAAAAAAGACATTTTCCGACGGCAGAAAACTGTCGCCGGTCGTCGGAGGCCATCGGAAAATGCCATAGGAAAATAAGGCATCGGGGCGTAGTGTATTCGACGGCTTCTGACACATCTCGCCGTTCATATTTCCGACCGCTTCCGACGGATCCCGACACTTGTCGGAAGCTCTTGGAATAATATAACCTAAAAGCTGTCGGAAGCCGTCGGAAATCTGTTGCCTTTTTTTATATTTCTGTTGCAATATAGCCTTCCATCCACATTTCCCATACAAACACTATTCCACCAATACTGTAGAATCCAGTATATAATATTCCAACCATATATCAAAAACCAAACTATACACAATTCACCAAACAAAAAAAATAAATAAAATTAAGTCAAAACACATAATGAACACCCAAACTAATGCACAATACATAATAATATCCACAACACCAAATGTTCTATCAATTCATACATCCATAACATCCCCAACATCCAAGTAACTATACCACAAAACAGCTAAGTATATTATAATATAGTACATAAACCAACAACTTACCTCCACCATCTACCAAATCGTACAAAACAGAAGAAAAAAATTCCGATTAAAGCAATCAATCAATCTCCTCCAGAACCTGAGCCAGTAGAGGAAGGAAAGCGGCCACCATACTGCTGCATATACTTGGCGATACGCTGGTCTAGCAACTGTGTAGTCTCTATGGCCTGCCGACGGCTCTACTCCTTCAACTGCACCACTCTAGCCCGCAAATCTGCGATCTCTACTAGATCGATCTGAGCTCTAGTCTGCCTACCCCATCTCTAACTGCTGGCCGGTAATAAATATTTAATTTAGCCGTATGATCTCTGTAAGTGTATATGCAGGCATGTGAATGATTAGCAGTATGATAAATATTTAACATGTCTTTTTCGTTATTTTTTTTTGAAATGACATTCAAGTAACAAATTAATATATTTTGGTAATGCATAATGCTTTCATAACGAAGTGACTCAAAACCAATGTACTGAATTTGAAAATTTATATGATACCCAATATATTATTTACTTACCACTTGATTGCCAAATCCGTATCGTATGTCATGCTCCGATGTATCCATAACTGACTCAAAAATAGCATCCTCCTTATCCGTCGTCAGCTGATCTCGACCCATATCAGCAAGGAGTTTCTGGCGCTGCTCTATAAACTTTTCCTCCATTAATAAATTAATATCATTATATCTTATTTCATTATATTTTAACAAGTAGAACAATTACTAATACTGCATAAAATGAAATATGCTTACATGGCTCTTACTGAATTTACCGTCGTACCATGTATACGAAACTGTCCCGCTCGGATTTACATGCTCGACGGCATACGTACGAATAAACACGACCATATAGCCTACGGGACCATGCACCTCAGCTTCCTGAAATTGATTTTTACATACAATTATTGTACATTTAAAATTATATAGCACAAACTATTTACAATTGGCATTTAGTAAATTTACCAACTCCTGCCGATACTGCTGAAATGACTTCGACCCTCCGCGATGAGTGGCAAGATTTTTATTTATGGTTGTAGAGTTTCTTTCCAACTCTGCCTGTACATTCAAAATTTGATATATTATTTATCGATCATGTCTTTTTTAATATTTACTACCAGTCAAATAATTTTATGAACCGTTTGAGACGAAATAGTATACAAAATGTAAATGTTTACTGTGTTCGTAATTTGTCCAATATAGGGACAAATCTAACAAACATTGTACCAAATGAATATAAATGGTCGTTTTTTGAAAAAAACGACTATTTATACAACGATCGTGTACAACACTCGTCAAACGGGGCCAAAATCTCTGTATGGGACATTAGCTAATTAAATGTGCGCATTTTACGAAAAAAGTACAGTTTTACTAACTGTTCACATTTACAAAATATATTTTAATTTAACACATTTATTCGACGTATTACATCAACTTAAGACGGGTTTAACACTTTTGTCATTTTTCAATACACAATTATTATTTAGACTCATGCATTTTTTTGCTGCATAAGTCAAAACGTGCACAATATAATACTCATAGCTCGTGCATTCATTTTATCTTATTCCAATTAACACAACACGATGATAGCAGTGCTACACACATATACAATCGTAGAATCAAGGCATACACAATGATTTACATATACACGAATAGCCACAAATTATACATGTTTTTCACAATTTCACGATAAAAGATGAAATAGGTATACCATGGAATGCTACAAACTATTATAATACTATTGGAAATAATTTCAATCACCAATTAGCCCTAAGTTATCAACTTACACAAATCTAGAATAGGGTAAAAATTGAATTTTTCGCGAAAATAAGAGATTATACATGAGCTAGAAAGCAAGAGAGGTTGAATTCGTAGCCGTGGAGGATGCAAAAATACGAAATTAGTGATTGCAGGCTTAGGGAGTGAATTTGGGAATTTGTATTAGGTTTTGGGTTTGTTGAAATGAGGAAGAAGAGGCTCGGTTGGAGCCAGAAGTACGTGATTTTCCGACGGCTTTCGATGGCCCGTCGGAAGCCGTCGGAAAACGGCCGTCAAAATCCGTCGCCCCTCCCCCCTCCCCGATCGCTATTTAAGCCTTTCCTAGTAGTGAAATTGGCAAATTAGCTAAAATCGATCAAACTAACCGAATGATGAGCAATATCCATAGTAAAATCAATACGGAATACTTGATGCTCTGATGTTGATTGATACAGTTTAGTTAATCTAATTCAAATGCATAAATTTAAACAAGAAATTTTGTTTAATCGGGGGAAACTCCTCAAGACTTACTCAAGGAGTACTTCTAATTTTTATTAAACTGCCTATATCTTTTTATAATCCAGTACCGAGTAGTAAATAGCCATAACCTACTATTCAGAGAAAATATATCAAGAAATGGCGTATAATAAATAAAATAATAAAAAATAAAATCCAAATTAAAATATCCTAACACCATCCAATCTCGTAATTAATAGGTATTTTTTATTTTTCATCTTAAATGTGGACAGAGATTATCCCCATAACCAATAAAATTGCTACTCTAACAAAAAACAGTCAAGCAACACTTTATTGTGTTCATTTATTTGATTTAATCAAGCAATCGAACCTATCGAGATTTAAATTAAACTAAGGTGGTATTTGCGAAAGTAAATGAACAGAAACTACGTAAGTAACAACCAATTATTACCGAAGAAGGATGAATGGAATTCGATGGATGTTTGTGTTGTGCCCTAGCTGTGCTAAGCTTGGAGTTGTCGATGTCATTGCAGTAGTTGGAATCGATCACGTGCCACCCACTCGAAGTTCAAGTCATTGACGTTGTCGATTACAGATGGAGCTACGTAGGGTTTATGAAGTATATCAGATTAAGCAGTCTCATTCAGAAAGACATATATATTATTTTGAGCAAAAGACATATATAAGATTAAGCAGTCTCATTTTAAAAATGCTAAAAAGAAAGGTATGCTTTCAGATTAAATTTTCAAGTATTAAAAATTGATATATATTGTGTTTCAGACCTGATGGTAGATGTATATTATATAAATAATTTTTTATAACATTGTAAATGGCCTTCCGTACAAAGGAGACTTCGTCGATTTTTTTGGAAATTTTTAACCCTTAGAAAATTTTGAGGAACAAATTTGAAGAAAAAAATTCCATGGGATTTGAGTAGTTTTAGTATCTCCTAAATGACTTATGTAAGGCTCAAAGTTCATAATAGTAGCAATGGACGACGAAGATAGCTATGTGTAATTAGTCATTGATAAAGGGTCTACTAATAATTTTTTTGCTTTTCAAGTCTTGTATTAAATTATTTTGAGATTAATTATTAGTGTGGAAAATATGTTATAAACTGCAGTATATTTATGGTGGAATAAGATGATGTAACAACTTAAATTTCATTTACTTTAAGTAAAGAGTAACTAGATTAAATTAAAATTTAAGTAAGAGGCTTTGAAAACTTTCAAGTGTTGAATTTTGAGATTTGTTTATGAAGATAATGGTTTTGAAAACTCTAAGAACATTTGATTAGTAAAAGAAAGTATAAAATCCATTCCTTGTGTTTGACTCGCCTTAGTGCAATTATTTAGCGACTTGCATTTATGCAGTCTATGATTTTGGTGGTATGTGGGGAGACCACCTGCCTCCTGTTGAGTTCTCTCACAATAATTGTTGTCAATCAAGTATCAGTATGCCTTCTTTCGTAGCCCTATTCAAAAGGCCATGTCGATCACCTTACTGTTGGCGGGAGTTAGGGGCAAAGTTTGTGCTAAGCCCCGACTTCATTCGTTGAGCTCCTGGAAAGATCAATCTCAATTGTCAAAGAATGATAGAGGCACGGAGCAGGCAGAAATCCTACGCGGACAACCGTAGGAAGCCTATAGAATTCTCTGTTGGTGATCTTGTGTTCCTACGAGTTTTTCTGTTGAAAGGGCTAATGTGTCTCAGTTGGTCCAGGGAAGTTGGCTTTTTGACATAGGACCATTCCCAACTACTGAACGTATTGGCCCAATTGCTCATCGTGAATCACTTCCCGCTTAGTTTTCTGGTATTCACGACGTATTTCATGAATCTCAACTCCTTAAATGTCTTCGATATTCTCCGCTGATGACTTTTAAGTTTTGCAAGAGCTTGAGATATCACCAAACTTATCTACTGTGCAAAAAGAAATTCGTGTACTTATTTTGGAGTTTAAACGCATTCATGAAAATTTAATGGTTCGCAAATCCCAATGATTGTACTTGGGAAACCAGAGAATTTATCGAGCAATCTTATTCTACCTTTCTATCTTCTAGTGTCAACGGTGAGAATTCTAACTCAAGTTTGTCTATTTTCCTTTGCTAGATGAAATAGATTGTGTTGAATACAACTCTACTCTAGGAAATTGTGGGGGCACAATTTTTATAAATAAGGAGTCCGTAATAACCCTGGTTGAGGTTACTTAGATTTATAATCTAAAATATAAATGAATTAAGTTTTAATTAGTAGTTGAATAAATTGGGAAATTTATAATTTATTGTATCTCCATATTTAAGTAGATTTGGAATATAATAAAATTGGAGGTTTAACAAATTGTTCTTTATATTATTTAACTCTTATATTTAGTTATATAAGAGCTAATTTAAGGGAAATGAATAAATAGATTTTAATGGAGATAATTTCATTATTTGGAATATAATTTCTCAAGTTAATGATTCATATTATTAAAACAATAGAGAGAAAAACTTCATTTTATAATATGATATTTTGACACAAACGGTGTATTTTTTAACGTAAATATCAATGACAAAATTTAATTGTGAAATTTTGTTTAATTAGATTCAAAAAGGTTTTAATTTATAAAATAGATATTTTATAATTTATATCTTTCTATAAATATAATGGTTAATTTTATAAAATGAACAAGTCTGTTTCAATATAAAAATAAAGTATTTTATAATTGAAAGTTGTAGTTAGCAACACATTGTAATAAGGAGATTTAAACAACACTTCATATTGGGTATCTTACCAATACCCTAAATCTCATTAACCCTTAAAACAATAAGGATAAGTTCATCTCATTTCCTTCTCTCTAAAACCAGCAAACACAAATCATCCCCATCCTCTTCCCAAACCAAATCAAAAGAGCAAGCTCCATTTTTCTCAAAATTTCTCAAAACCCTAAGCTGTTCTGAAAATCAAACAAATCAAATAAATTTCCGAAAACTCTCAAATTCAGATATGTTGTTTCTGATATGTTCAAGCACCTCGGCTCTAAATTTCGTGGCATTTGGTTTAGTTTTGATGGGACAAAGGTCTTCTTTTCTCTAGTGGTTTCTATGTTAGATCTGGGCTGAAAACGAAAGTCAGTTGAAAATTCATAGCTAATTGTATAAAAATCATAAAAATACGAAATTCGGATATGCTGTTCCAAACTCATGAATACACCTTCTGTTAAAAATTATAACAAAATACTTAGTTTTGCTATGCTAAACCCTTGTTGCACTGAGGATGAAAAGACAAAATTTTCAGCGATTGTTTGTGTGTTAATGCATGCAAACTTTGAAGATGTTAAGGTGAGTTAACCTCAAACTTATAGCTCAAATACATCGTGCATGCTGCTAAATCTTGGCTTTTGATTGTTTATTGTAAGTTTTAAGCTATTTGAATGTTTACAGTAACCTTATCCTATTACTGTCAAACTTTGAACCAGAGCATGTTTTGCTCCAGCTGTTTACAGCAAAATCTGACTGTGAGTCAAATTTTGTGACCTTATATCTCTCCCGTTTCTTGTCGCATAGTGTTCATTCCTTTTTTGGTCTAAAGTAGAGTTGTTGAACTCTATACATGTAAAATTTCAAGGCTTTTAGACCTCTATCACTATTTAAAAACTTGCTTGGAACTTTGAATCGGAGCATGTTTTACTCCAACTGTTTATAATGAAATCTGGCTGTGAGTCCAACTTTGTGACCTTATATCTCTCTTGTTTCTTATCCAATTTGTGTCAAAAAAATTTTAGTTGATGGCTTTGTTGCTGTAACACTTGCATGTCAGATTTGAGATCATTCCAACCCCTGTAGCGTATATAAATTTGTTGTTGAAGTTTTAATCGGAGCATGTTTTGCTCCAGCCATTTACAGCGAAAACAGATTGTAAGTCCAACTTTGAGAGCTTACATCTCTCATGTTTCTTATCTGATTTGTGTCAAGCTTTTTTTGGTTGATATTATAGTTTTTGAACTATATGCACGTCAAATTTCAGGTCATTCCGAACTCTGTAGCTTATAGAAATTTGCTGTCGAACTTTGAATCGGAGCATGTTTTGCTCCAAATGAAATTTCGGAGTTGTTTCACATAAATTTTTGAAGCTATTTTCTGCATTTTTCTGAAGCCATTTGGGATGATTTCAAAAGGCAATCGACTCCATAATTGAGTGCCGACATTTACAGCAATTCGCCAAGCGAACTGACAATGTTTGTGTTGAGTTTTGGACTGTTGATTTCATTGTTTTTTGATGATTTCATGCACAATTTATAAACTATTTTCAAAGTGAATTTCCACATATAATTAGATTTCAAAATAAATGTTTTCAAATTGATTTCTGAAAATAAAAACATATTTCCAAGCTATTTTAGAATATGTAAATTATATAGTGGGAATTTCTAAACAATTGGTTTCAAATAATTTTCAGAAAATCATTTTCAAATGTCATTTTCTCGAAGTATATTTTCTATATAAAACGACACGTTTTTCACTCTTCGAGAGAACGAGGAAGTGATTTAAACAATGTAATAAAGTGAATAGTATGAGATGCATATTTATTATATCAGACTAAATCCGGACTTGTTCGCTTGAAGCTACACTAGTGTGGAGTTGACTGATGTATAGGAAATTGATTAGTAAGAACGTGTGATATGGGACGAGCTGTTGTCACTTTTCAGGCTACCATATGGAAGTTGGTGACACATTCCGATGGTGGTAATGCCGATACTAGGCTGTTAGGCCATACATTAACTGGTGGGTCAAACACTCGATCGATGTATTGAATATTGACTGGTGTGTTGATTAAAAGTCTGGTGGGACTTTATTTAGACTGATGCGTCTATTATAGTGCTCGGCAGGCTTCGGCCATTTATTAAAAACATGCGACGGTGATATGGATCCATTTTTATCATACATTTTGGTGACTTTTAAAGTTTTAATATTTTATTTGGTGTTGGTGTTATACATAGCCTTAATGTTATACAGTGATTTTATATACAAGGTGATCACGTTTATGGTGGTTTGAACTCTTATAGAGTTTTGTACCGTGTTTTGGTGATTTCCGTCTTGGTGTTTATTGGTGTCATGATTTACTATCGCTTAATCTTAACAAGTAAGTGAAATTGGTGTCGATGGAAATAGATGTTGTTATTTATTACATGAGATTTATATGTATGTTGATTGTGTAAGTTGAACTATATCTCATGTACACAAGTTGCTTATATACCATGTTGATCGCTTTTCTTTTAGAGAACCATTGTCTATATGAACTTATTCACTATCTTATCATGCACCAGTACTATTTTAGCTAGATTGACCCGGTGTATATTATATACTCGGGTCAGACCGAGTTGTTTCAGGTTAGTCTCCGTAGTTGATGCTCATCTTGCCTTTGCTTCCACATATGGACTACCATAGTGTCTTCTTTGTGTGTAGTGCATGTATTAGCGTTTAGTTTGGTATACCATTCTGATGTATACTTGGCGTACTCTGATGCATTATATTCTTTTAGTGACTCGATTTATATGGTTCATAAGAACCAAGACTATGTTGTAATCATGTTGTTTTTGTCATCATGTACTTATGTATTACTGTTCTGTAATCTGCGATCTGCGTATTGTTATACGTTTTGTTCTGATGGATCTATTAGCCACTGTAGTTTTGTTTTAAATCTGTATCGAATACGGTTGATCCACTTAAAATAATGGAGCATTTAATCGACATATTCGATATTCGTTTAAAGCAAAGCTTACGGATGGTCGCTCCTAACTAGCCCTATTCTCGGCATCAACAGACAGTCTTACCTAATAATATTCTTTGTTAATGTGGGTCTCGGGGTGGGGAGTTACAGATGATTTTCAGATGTTGATATATTTGTATTTGCATTCATATCGGTTTTTTTATATATCAAATATTTATCCGCTTTCAGATTCATATACAGTTAGATTTTGGATTTTTTAGATATCTCTTGACAGATTTATTACTGTATGAAACGTAGAAGGGCAAATGAAAAAATATTGTTTTTTTTATTTGACCTAAGGTGGAAAAAGAAACATGTGTGTGTGGTGATATATCAGTTGATATGCAATACTTAATCAAACGAGACCGATATTTTATCATGTTACAGGGAGTATTTTTAATTTTTTATTTTATTTCCCAAAGCAAATAATACTTTCGGGCCATTTTACCATCACTTTGGCGGAAATTTAATATAGGGCCTTATCCGTTCTTTCAGCCCATATCACTGTCCTCCCGTAGTTTATAAATCCGATTTCCTTCATGGGTGCGTCTATTGTCGCCCCGTTATTTGCTCTTTACCCCCCATTAATTAGAAAATAAAATGCACACCCCATGCTTTTCTCTTCCCACCCCGTTTATTCCAAAAATGTCCTTGCTGCATTCTTAGTCACGTTTCTTTTTGCAGCTGCTATCTCTTTCCAAAAAAAAAAACCCTAGCAATTTCAAAACAGCATAAAAGAACAATGAAAAGAAGCAAGAAAGATATGTGCTCGATTTGTTAAAAAAATGCTTAGTTCTCATGAGATTGTTGAAACTTTTTGTTGAAACTCCTGTAAACTTTGAATTCCTGTAAACTTTGAATATTAGTAAGTGTGACTTTATTTTGTTGCTGTAAACTTTGAATTCCTTGCACTTTGAATTACTGTCAATTTTATTTTGTTGCTTATCTTATTTGTAAACTTTGAATTTTAGTGCAGCTTCTTATACAAAGTGTAGCTGCTGTAAACTTTGTTTTGTTAGCGCAGCTTCTATTTCTGTCAACTTTATTTTGTTAGTGTTGTTTATATTTATTTAGTTAGTGTTGTTTATCTTTATTTTGTTGTTGCTGTGAACTTTATTTTGTTAGTGTGCGTTGTGTTTCTGTCAACTTTATTTGGTTAATGTAGCTTCCATTCCATGTAAACCTGTAACTATCGAGGATTAAATCATTTCAAGGCCAAGGCTAAATAGATATATGCAATTTCAATGCCACAATTTCAACGCCATATATAAGCGCGGATTCTGAACTTTCAACGCCTGATGCATGGGAGGTGTAGTATATTACAAAGCCTAGGAATTCAATATTTCCACATTTAAAACAAACAGTTTTTTTTTTTAATTTTTCCAACGTCCCGTCCAGGTTGTTTCAATTGTCCCATGTGATATAGCTTGTGTTTTAATATCCTGCCAACTACGTTGATTTACCTGTAGTAACAGCGTCTGTTTGCAGCGTGAGTTTTTCTATTTTGACGCTTAAATGTTCCATTAATTTGCTATAGAAAACATTCGAAATGAAGATGGAGACACACTGGACAAATTATTTAATTATTTGTTAAAGGTAATAATTGGAATTAAAACGTCCAAATTTTAATCGGGTGTGGAAGATCCGGGATGGCACTAGCCGAACGCTTCATTCATAAATTCCTAAACCCGGCTTAGGGTTTATTTATTATTATCGTTTGCCAATTAAATAAATCTCCCTACGTCCAGCTAACTCCGTTCGACCGGATCCCGCGCTCTTCCACTCCACCTCGAAATTGCTGCCTGGCCGCTTTCCTTCCAGTATTCCGCCTACGGATAGGCTCAATTAGGGTAACTTTTTATTAGTTGATTAGTTAAAAATCGATTAGCCTTCGACATAATTGTGTTACTGATGTTACATTTTATTTGTGTTTTGATGTGCTCCGATTAGTTAAAAACAATATTGTGTTTGTGTCCGATTTAAGCAATTAAATATATTTCTGATTAGCTAAATTAAGTGTGTATCAAAGTTTTTTCCTTCTTTATATTTTGACCGTGATATATGTGATAGACGTATTGGGTATTTTAGTTAAGAAATCTGACTATTTTGATTCATAGAGCGTAGTTAAGCTGGATATTTTGTAATAAAAGTGAAATATGAATGTAGTTTTGCTAATCATTTATTGTTCTGTTTGTTTTGCTGGTTAATACGTCGTTCAAAACATGGAAAAAAATAGTTATCTCTCTTGTTCACCATTCACTGGTAAAAAAAAGTATTTTGTGATGAAATGCACATTTGGTCTTTAGTAGGTACCTTAACTTCTTATTACTTGAAATGTGTTATGCATTATTTCATCAGACATTTTTACTGCAGTACATATGATATGATAGATAAAAATAGGTTTGAAATTACTGCACAGTTGGTCACATGCCACGCTTGGTTAGAATCAGTGCAGTCGTTGTATTGTGTTTTCTTTAAAGAGGAAGACAATTGGTCAAAACATGGACGTGCTTATAGGCAATGCAAAATTTACAACGTATGAAGACTTGTACTCCAGTTTGAACATTTAAAGTTATTTCATGCACATTGGATGCCACATCTGAATTCATAAGCATCATCATTAATAACCGAAAAATGAATGTCTACATTAGTCAAATTTCTAACATAAAATTAGCATAATATATTTTCTAGTAGTTTTTTTATGAATATTTTTTGCCATTTGTTTTTCTGGTTAATTCTAGAAGTTTAAAGCATGAAAAAAATAGTTATCTCTCTTCTTCACGGGTAAAAAAAGTAGTTTGTGATGAAATGCATTTGGTCTTTTCTCTATACCTTAATTTCTTCTTTCTACATGAATGTGTTTAGCACTATCTTATCAGACATTTTATACCGTAGCACATGTGGCCGATAAACAAGGACCTGATATTACTGCAAAGCTGGCCACCCGTGACACTTGGTTAGAATTATTGCAGCCATTGTATTGTATTTTCTTTAAAGAGTAAGACAATTAGTCAAAACTTGGATGTGCACACAGGCTATGCAAAGTTTACAGTATATGATGGCTTGTACTTCAGTTTGAACATTTGAAAGTTAAAACAAAAACAAAATATTCTCAAAAGAATCAAAAATCCGAAGTTCTTTCATGCATGTTAATGGTTTCATGTATTATTTCCTCATGAAGAAAATATTTAATCATCAAAACTTGATAAGAAGTGCTCATAATCAAAATTTATATATTTCTTTTAACTCTCTAATTACTTGCACACAATATAGTGCTCAGTTTTACTTATACATTTTAGTTGTGTTCATACCATAAACAATAAGTAGAAGCTGTCTTTACCAAGGTTATTAATGAATGACATGGTTTTAATTTTTTTATCAATGGTCGACGTGGAGCCACTGATGTTGTATATTTTCATTGATATTTTGTTTGACATAGTTTTTGCTAACCTACGGCAAGACTTTGCCCCTTTTCAGTTTTGGTTTTAAATGGAAAATGTTATATATGACTAATGATGCATGATATAATTAACCGGAACTTATATCTTTCAGGTAGCACATCGACGTTCAAGTTAATTTGAGTTACAAGAGGATAATAAACTGAGCCTCATATACCAAGCATTTGATGGAATCCCTTTTATTTAGATTTAATCCAGTGGAACTCCAACTTTTGAAGACTTCTCATTAGGGACATTCGTTGACAAATTTTAAATAATGGGCGCTAAAGAGAATTCAAACGACGCTGATAAAGACGCTAAGCAGGAAAGAAGAGAATCTAATTTGATTACGTGCCTGTAAGAGGTTCTTTTTACAGTCCAAGCAATGAAAATAAAAACAAAAGAATTCCCGAGTTTTGAAGAAATGTCACAAGAAAAGATTCAATGGAGAATTTCACTCGTGGAACAAAAACAGGAATTCCAAAATGAATCGCAAAATTCAAACTTTAAATCAAAGTGGGGTTTAAATCGTAAATCGTAGATTCAGAAATTCCATAATTAAGGTTTCCACACTTTTTGACATTTATTTTGATGTTTGAACTTCTTTGTCTAAACCTAAACCTTCATCTTATCTCTTGTTCGAATTTTATTTTGTTTGAAAATGATTAGAATTGAAAATGTAGATTCAAATAAGTATATTGAATATATCAATTTCGACTGAATAATTTTTCTAAATCGTGGCATTAGCTAGGTTTGAATTAGAATATAAATCGGATCGTAAAGGGAGAGATTCAGTTTGAAACGGGATTTAAATCGAATGAATTTAAGATATTTGACAACAATGGTAATAGTACACAAGATTCTAGCAAGCTGCAATTCAAAACACCAAATAACAGTCAGAAAAAGCCACAAAATCGAACAGGGCTTCATTAGCTCCTAAAACTGTTAATAATAAGAAAGCAGAAATTGAGAAAACTTCATCGAATCCTCTATATAAAAAAATATGTGAAGAAAATGATGATAAAGCAAAAATGTTACGGAGATAGATGCGTTGGATAAGGCGGCAAAAAGTACACAAGCCTGAAAGGCTTCTTTCTAGGCTATCTTCATGAATGCAAACATTGGTGTCATTATAAAAGAGCGACAGTTGCGAAAAGCATAGTTTGTTGGATTGTATTGATTGCTAAGTTGCGTGGAAATTGATTTTAGTTCTATTAGTTATAATGAAGAATGCTCATTATGTGTTGACTTTGGTGCGAGAGGCCACAAGTTCGAAACTTGCGTAATGTGATTTGAACATATATTGAGATGTAGCGTGTTATATTCTATCTATGCCTTGTAGTACTAATATGTACTACCATCTAAGTATCTAATTTCAAAAAAATGAAATAATAAAATAAATAAAGAATAAAAAAAGAATTCTCACTAGTAGTTTAGAGTAGAAACTTTATCTCACTTTCAAAATGTTATGATGGTTCCATTCAAAAACATTTCACTTGCATTGCTGTATTATTAAAAATATTCATGCTGGAGTAAATTTGAATAGAAATAGACTTTGACTTTTACTTGAGACACTGTGCTACAGGGGGGAAATTTGATTGTTATGCTAACTGAAGTGCCTTTTGTGGAAAGGCTGACCTTTTGGTTGTCAAACACTGCTGTCCTAAGGGAAGTTACCTCTCAAACATTTGGAAATTTAGTCCATCATGATTCAGTTGGTAGGTCAGACAAGTTAAACGGTAGTGCAAATAAAAGAAAGAGCAGATTTCCCTCGACAAAATTGAAAAATGTTTGTGATGGCAAAAGGCCCAACGTTATACCACAAATGGGCGACTAGCAGGAAACAAGCACATCTGCTGCTGCATTGGAAAATATTGAATCTTGGATATTCCCGCGTGATGTTGAATCTGTTTGGTGCAGGTATATATTGCGTTTAAGAAAGCTGAAAATATACCTTTTCTTTTAGTACTTAAAAATTTCACCAGCGTTTTCATGCAATGTTTTGCGATAATTTTGGCGTGTGAAATTTTAGTTCAAGGTTAGAAAAATTGATATTTAACTTTTTTTTTTTTGTAATGATTCTAATAGGGGAGTTATTTTTCTTGTATTGTGAATCATGTTAGTCGATGTTTTTAATGTCGCCACTTAATAAAACCTGATACTGATGTCTTTTCAATTGTTTTTTCTGGGTCACAAGATAATTATTCAATTCCATAGGTATTCAATTCATTCAACATGATATTATTTACCCGATTAGTTAAGCTATATATTGCATGTAAAATTTCCAAACTGATGTAACACCTCATGTATAAAACTTTGCTCTTAGTTGCAGGCTAAATGCATACTAAAATATTTTTTTTCTTCCTGCTTCCTATACTTTCATATTGTTTGGATCTGTTACTATTTGTTACCGTATAGGCTTAATTTTATAATGATTGGGGAATTTTCTTGAGTTCGCACATGGGAAGATAGAGCAAGACCCATGTGTTTGGGCCTCGCATGGTGCTATGACTATCTCTTTCTGTATTTGGAAATACAGAAACATTGTAAAATCTGAGATTTCTCCTCATATAGAGCCAGCCTCCGTTGCTTATTGCGTCTGTATAAAACAATACTCAGAAAACAATAATACTTGTAAGAAAGTTATCGCTTTTGCATGTCTAATATTTTCTTGGTAATAGTTTGTTACTTGGGGGATAAAAACTGATTCGGTTTGCCTGAAGTATCAACCATCATGATTTCTCACTAATATGGTAAATTTGTCAACCATCATGATTTCTCGCTAATATGGTAAATTTATAACTGCACCAGCATGTTTTTAAAAACCTCATCATAATCACTAGCCATCATTACTTGAATGCTTTTCTAAAAATGTTGTATTGCTACTGTTTATCTCAAACAAAATTCATGAAACGTGTATTTCATGCTGCCATATCAGAGTTATTGCATTATGTGATATAAAATACTATATTTGCTTACGTATTCTAATCGATAGCGTAAGTTGCTTGCAAATCACCGTTTTCTGTTTTGTTTCAGACCTCTACTCCACACATGCGATCTCCGAGAAAGAATTTGTGTACAGAGAAAGGAATGGGAAAAATTTTAGGACCAGTTTTAGGTGAGATACATCAATGCAATTTGTTAATCTACACTTATGGAATACAGCTTTTCATGATACGTTTGCCAGACTCTGTCCAGTCAAATCAAGTGGTCATGACTCATGAGTGCAGCCGCTTGCTTGTATTGGCACGAATGATATGCTATAATTCAATCGCTGCTTACAAACACATCTTAAACGAATCACGTTGTGATCGGAGCATACTTTCTACACCCACGAAAAGCAAAAGTTTGCGTTGAACTTATTTCCTAAACATGTTTTGCGCTAAAAAGTACATATGTTGTTCTTAATCCATTTATTTATGTTTTATGCTTTACAGTTTAAACAAAACTCCTAAGAAATTTTATACTTTCTCAAGTTTTAATTCTTAAATAAGCACAATGGGGCCGGTCGATCATTTAAAGATCACCATTAATTAATATGCTCTATTACTTTTAATTTTCATTATTAATATTATTATTTTAACAATAAAAATGAAACGATGTAAATATCTCTAACATGTCATTTAAAAGGAGTGTAGGATGAATACTGATATTTTGATTATATGCCTGAAAATAATGAGAAGATAGTTGAAAGTATAATAGAACATTTAGCCTTTACTGAAATGGAAATATGTTATCTCTGGGTACTGATATCCATGTGTTAACTTCATTTGGATCATTAATTTCCATTTTTCATTACTATATTCAGGTGATGAACAATGTATCTCCAGATTAGATGTTGCAATGTTTAATGCTACATTACATGAATCTGCTACTGAGATGCCAACTGACCCGATATAAGACCCAGTTGTTGATTCAAAAGTTTTGCCCACCCAGCTGGAGATCTGAGCTTTGGGTCCGGTGCACAGCTTAAAAGTTCGGTGAGAAATACACCATTCTATTTATCAAACATACCATTATGAAGGTTTATCTACTATATAGGCTCGCGGAACTGAATAGTGTGAAGCTAAAAAAAATAAGGAATATGTCTTTTACATGTCTCCTTAATTCTCTCTAAATGTTATTTACTTTGTTATCTCTGCAAGTGTCTGCTTGAATCTCTTCAATTCTGAATTTTTTCAATATATCATCATTTGACGTTTAACTAAAATTAAAAACTATATTATTATTATTGTTATTTTGAAATTATGTGTTTGAATGGTCGGTTCTCCACCGTTATGCGGTAGTGCTAGTATAGTTACCACTTGAACACACACTAAGGTTGTCCTTTTTTACTCCACTGAGTTTTACATAATCAATACCATGCACTTGATACAATTACCAGTTCAAATCCTGTTCCCATGCTAGAGTGTGTGTGACACATTTCTTGTGTCCGTGCGTCAACATTTGAGTGGTTTTGATGTTAATTGTGACCAAGTTTTTGGGATGATTTTTGCGTTCATATATGATGTTTTTTAGTGTATTTGATCTTTTTCATCTATGTTATGTCATAGATTTACTTATTTGTCCTTGTTATTTCTGGGGTGAGTTGCATACATTGTTATTGCTGTCTCCCATGGTTAAGTATAACATTGTTGGATGCAATTTTCGCTTGTGTTAGGGGTGAGTTGTATTTTGTCTGCCTCATCCCTTAAGCATCTGAAAGGAAATGCTTTTTAAGATGATATTAGTCAATCTATGTACTGGTTCACGAAGCCTTGTACTTGTGTGTACACGTGTGCGTACATAAATGCACACCTTTTTTCACTATATGCATGTAACTAATTTAATGTATCTGTAACAAATGTGTGTTAAAATTCTGAAATAATACATTCCTGCAAAAAAAAAAAAAAAGATTCCATATTTGATATGTGCAGGTGAATACAAAGACGGAACATTCAACAATCAAGTATTTACCACCGTTATGGAATACTTTACAATTTGGATGGAAACAAAAAGAGAGGACGGGAAGATGAGCTCAATTAATGCAGCTAAAAATGAGTCAATACATAATATATATGCGGATGATATTTTAATCTTTGCCAAAGCATACATTTCAGGCGTAGCATCAATTAAAGTAGTATTCAAAACTATGTTATCCTTTCCAGCAGTCACACATTTCAATCTTTATGGCCTGTGGTACAACTTTTATTATTTTGCATTTTTCTTCCCTTTCATTACTTATTACATGGATGATTTACAGAAGAAACATAAAAATCAACATGGAAGAATCAATCAGAGCCCAGAAGAAATAACACTTCGATCTGGAAAAGAAATGACAACGATAACATCAATAAAGCTACTAGCTGGATACTGAGAAGGAAAAAAGGAATATACGAGAAACTTATCTGCAGAAAAACTACATTTGGAAAAATCACATTATACTTGTAAGATCTAACTTGTATGAAGAGAAAGTTGATATTTCTAGCATATGGTGGCCATGTAAGTGGAAAATTACACATAAGCTAGAAATGGTTGGAGTAAACATTGTGGAGCTACGTAAGCTAAATCAAACGACGACAGGGTTTCGCAGGAGGCTTGAGTACGAATAGCCGTTATTAATCTTCGAAGTGAAAGAAGTAGACGATGAAGCATTTGCCCGCAGATGCATTAAAACGAGGGTTAATACCCATATAACAAATATGAGCAGATTGGTGAATGTTGGGCTTAACAACCCATATTATTTTAGATATTTGTAAATCATCTATTTTATTTTAAAGGTTTCAACAATAAAAGTCCATGAATTTTATTAAAAAAAAAACTCGGAGGGTTTATTCAATTTCCTTCATCACGTACTCGTTGTGCATTTCATCTCTACAGTTGTGATTATATCACCGCGCATTGCCTGCTGCACTGCAACGCCACATTGTCACTTTTTGCTAGATTGATTTCCATGAATAAGACATCTTCATCGGGGATAACTCAACTGCTCTTATTAATATGTGAATTTATATTTTGGTAGAAGATTGTTTTATATTGAAATTGGAAAATGGGTCCTTGAGCTTTTTAGTTATCTCACGTCTGTGATTAGCTGAAATGTTGGTAATTAATTGCTAGAATAGATATCTTATTAAGAGCTAATTAAATTAGTCATGATGACAGTGTATTTGAATTTTATTTGTTGGATATTTTTTATTTAGAATCGAGTTACGAATAAAATTGGTAATTTCCTGAGTTGACATCTTAGAAATAATTAATTTTCATTACTGTTTAAATTAGAATCAGTTGTCAATTACTATTAAGTGTATTCTTGTATTAGGGAGCCGATATCTACTGTAAGACTATCATTAAAAGTAACCAGTGATTTTGATGGCAAAATAGCAATCAAAGACTTCATAAGTGAAGTTGGAATAAAAATAAAAGCCGATAATTGTGGTGAATTTTGCATACTAGTAAAGAAAGTATAAACTTTTTGGAAGTTACGTTAAAATTCGAATTTTATTTTTTAATGTGTACTTGAGTGCAATTAAAAGTACAATAACAAAAAATTGGTTCAACAAAAACGGTGTAAAGTCGAATGGCTTGAGCTAATGATAAGCTACACTTTAACGATTCAGAATATATTGGTTTCTCCGGTAGCTACGACGATCTACACTACGATGTAATAAAACATACAAATACATATATAGTCTAATAATGTCGATTGAAATAATAGATTCAAAATCAAAAATCAAGTAACGGAGACCGACAATTGGCCATATAGTGATAATGTTATATGAAACTGTTCGTTTTAAATTGTTTAAAGAATATGTTGTTACATACTATATATATTAAAATGAAAATTTTGAGTCTGCATATTGGAGTAACAGTTTTTTTCATGGTGGGGAAGAATATCGCAGATTATATGGGATTATATTGAAGATGGTTTAGCACCAAACGTGGAAGACTTTTCATCGGATAATAGAATAGCACGCTTCCAGTATTTAAAAAGTGCTATAACACTTATCTTACCTAAAAATAAGTTGCACTACAAAAATAAAGAGGAACCAATTTGGCTACCATACTACAAAATTAAACATATAATGAGTATACCGTTTTTTCAAACAGGTAAGGTGGATCATACGCTAAAACAATTAACTATCTACAATGAAAAATTGTATATAAAGTCAAATTTAGGAAATAAATCAGTAGGATAATTGAAAAACAAATTTCTTGGCTAGTCTTCAATTATGATGAATTGGGAAATGATAATTAGGAAACAAACCGAGAAAAGGTAATTATAAAACTGTCGGGTAAATGTGGTAAATGTAATGAACGACGAAATAAATTAGTGTGAAAATTACTTTCAATTGTTGAACAAAGTGGTAAAGCTATAGTGTATTAAACTATTGGAAATGGAGATCAAGCCACATTGTGTTAACAAATACTATAGGAAAAGGGGATCGGATTAAAAATGAAGAGAAACCAAATCAAAGGCAGGGCTATAAATTCGAACTTATTAGCATATCTATAATCCGATAAAAGCAATCAAAGATAACAGTATGTTGAAAAATAATTTTACTATAAAGAAATTAAAGAAAATACAGTATGAAATTAAAGAAAATACAGTAAAAGTTATTGGTAAGGAGAACAAAGGAACCAAATTGAAAGTTAAAGCCATCATAACTAACATAAAAACAATATGTTAATAAAATCTATACTGCCAGGAAATGGAATTGAAGTACAGAAATAAAGAGGAACCAATTTTGCTATCATGCTATAAAATCAATAATATAAAGAGTATACCGTTTCTTTAAACAAGGTGGATAATATGCTAAAACAATTAATTTCCTACAATGAAAAATCATATATACAGTCAAATTTAAGAAATGAAATGAATCAGTAGGATAATTGAAAGACAAATTTCATGGCCAGTATTTAGCTATGATGAATTGGGAAATGATAATTCGGAAACAAAATGGGAAAATACTATGAAACTGTCTGCTAAATATGACGGACGAGCAAATAAATTAGTGTGAATTTTACTTTCAATGGTTGAACAAAGTGGTAGAGCCACAATGTACCAGTAGAGGCTAGTTCTTCAATACACACTAAAATCAAACTTTCTCAAACCCCTTCTTTTAATATGCATACTTGTTAATACTAATTTAAAGTTGTAAAAAATTCAGTAAAAAGTAGGATTTTATCTAGATTCTAAGGTAGAATAATCTAAATTCACATTCTCGAAACAAATATCACATTGGATAATTTTACATTGTAATGAATTGCAAAATCATGCATAAGCTAGCACATTAGTATGCTTTACTTAATAGAAAAATTATAGATAATACAACATTACTAAAATATGGATAGCAGTAAGTTCGTGTTCAAGCTCGTTCTCAACTAGCAAAGGCAAACTCGTAATAAAGCACTATAAAAATAGCAATATTGGGATTAACAAAATGAAAAGGAACGAATTAGATGGAGTACCTCATAAAACCACAACGTTATAGCTATAACCCTATAGTAACCTAAATTTTATTGGAGTAAACTGACGAAAAATTCAATTCTCCCATTGGTGCAAAGAAATACTATAACAGTTACCAACACCGATACTAAAATAAGACATTTTAAGGCATTTAAATCTTAAATATGTTTGTATTATGTATATAACTCAGTATTTCCTGCAGCATCACATATGTTTTACTTATCAGAATGTTTCAGAAGTTGAATGCAAAGGCAAGACATGTTGTTTCCATTAGCATATTTGTGCAGTGCACACTATAACTATTAATATGTTATTTTCAACTACTATCCCAATAAATTATATAATCCAAGTGCAACTTATTTTTTAGATAAGATAAGTACTACTGCACTTTTTACATACTGATGCTTGCTATTCTATCATCATATTAGAACTCTTCCAAGTTTGATGTACACCATCTTCAATATAATCCCATAAAATCTACGATATTTTTCCCCACCGTGAAATAAAAACCGTTTCTTCAATATGTACTCAAAATTTTCATTGAAATCTATATAGTGTGTAACAACGTATTCTTTAAAAATTTAAATCGAACAGTTTAACATAACATTTATTACTATATAGTCAATTACCGGTCTTCGTTCGTTGATATTTGATTTTAAATCAAGGTTCGAAGTTCCGGTTTCCGTTTCCGTCCGGCCATTTGAAAAATTCAAAATTTCGGTCCCGTTTCGGGTTTTCCGGAAATTCCGTTTTAAATCCGGTTTGTGAATTCCGGTACATTTTTGTCATAAATATCCAAATAAATATGCAATACTGATAGTCAATTACACTAAATTATTCAAGTGACATAGAATTTACGAAACATATAACATAAAAGTTTAATACCAAAAGCTATTTCTCGAAGCATCATATAAATTGTCCATCGCCCTCTTCATCTTGTGTCGGATTATAATATGCTGGAAAAGAAATTGGTGTATCTGATCCGAACTTAAAAATGTCGTCATCATATCATCAAAGAGTGAGGGTTCATCTTGGCTACTTGATGGCTAAGCAGCATACGGTTGATTTAACACACAATACGAACAACAACCGGTATATTCAGACATAGAATACCTAAAACTGGAGACATTGTTAGAAGTATATCTGCTATCATAATCCCCTTGATCTTCATGTACAACGTTCAAATTTCTATCTTTTCGTCGACTATAGTTATATGTTTCATAATTTTGAATTTTTTATTATATAAATAACTAAATACACTAATAAATGTCCCGTACTAACATCAATTATGGAACGTTCTTTGAACTATGTATACATACATCGTTTAATAAAAAAATTAGGAATACAAATTATTTTACACAATCTATTAATTTAAATTAAGTGAAACATGTAATTGTTTTTATAATTTATTCTACACAAATTACTATTAACTCAAAACATGTCCAAAAGCCCAGCCCAAAATCTGCTATTGGCATGAAGGAGGTTCTGTCACACACTTTTGTGGCCGATCAACTTTGTTCAATCACGTTCATCTTTCTTAACCCTAGATTAAAAAATAAAATCAAAAAATAAAACTTCTGCTCGCCGCTTCTTCCTCCCTTCCTTCGCTCGACGGCTTCTTTTTGTTCATCAATTTATTTTCTTACGTACGCATCTTGTTCGATAAACAAAGGTGAATTTTTCTTTTTCTTTTGTTTATTATAATGATCTCTGTTTATTTATTTGATTTTTATTTATGCAATTGGTGGATTAGAGCCGATTTCTCTCCCTCTCTTGCTTTTTTTTTCAATTTAACCCATTTTCTTGTTGCAAACATATTGAATCGGAATTTATTTTGATTTCCGTCCCGGTCACTGTCGGAACCGAACCGCAATGACCGGATTTCCATCATGCCGGACGGAATCTCAAACCATGTTTTAAATATATTATTTCAATTGGCTTTTATTAAACCTTATGCATTTGTATGTTTTATTTTATGGTATTGTAGATCGTCATAGCTGTCGGAGAAAGCAAAAGATTTTGTGTCGCTAAAATGTAGTTTGTCATTGATCAGCTTGAACTCGGCTTTGCGCCGTTTTTATTGTACCAACTTTTTTGTTATTGTACTCTTAATTGCAACTAGGTACACGCTAGAAAATAAGATTCGAATCTCCACATAACAATCATTATTTTTCAACGTAACTTTCAAAAGGTTTGTACTTACTTTACAAGCATGCAAAATTTCACCACAATCACCGGCTTTTATTTTTGTTCTAACTTTACTTATAAAATCTTTGATTGCTTTCTTTCCATCAGAATTGCTGGTTACTTTTAATGATAGTCTTGCAGTAGCTATCTGCTCCTTAATATAATAATACAATTAATAATAACTGGATCGATTCTTTATCAGGCGTCAATTCAGAAAATTGCCAATTTTATTCGTAATTCGGCTCTAAATTAGAAAATATCCAACAAATTAGATTAAAATACACGGTCAACATGACTAATTTAGTCAACTCTCAATATGATATCTATTTAAGCAATCAAGCACCAATTTCAGCTAATTACAGAAGTGAGATAACTAAAAAGCTCAAGGACACAGCTTCAAATTTCAATGTAAAACAAGTATTTACCAAAATACTAATACTAATTCATATAATAATAAGAGCAGTTGAGTTAACCCTGATTGACAGGATATCAATCCAGTCAGAAGTTACAGTGTGGGGTTGCAATGTGGCTGACAATGTGCGGCGATATATGTCAAGTATGGAGGAAAAATTCAAAGCGAGCTCAGAAGAAGGAAATTGAATAAAAAATTTGGTCTTTTTTTAACAAAATTCGTGGGTCTTTATCGCTGAAACATTTAAAATAAAATGAAGGATTTTTAAATATCTACAATAACATAAACTGTTAAGCCCAACATCCATTATTCTGCTCATATTTGTTATATTGGGTATTAATTCTCGTGTTAATGCATATGCGGCCAAGTGCTTCATCATCTACTTCTTCAACTTCGAACATTAATGATGATTATTCATTCCAAATCCACCGTGAAACCCCATCGTCCTTTGATTTAGGTTCGGTAGCTCTACAACGTCTGCTCCATTTTACTTCTACCTTATGTACAATTTTCCACTTACATGGCCAACTAAAAATGTCTACTTTCTCTTCATATAAGTTAGATCTGACATGGATTTGAGTAGACCGTGATTTTTTCAAATGTGTATTGATCTCCTTTTTCAATCGTTTACAATCAATTAGTGATTCAATGCTTCAAATTGGATTATTAACATGTAAAACAAGCCAATTAATGTTATTTTTAGCAAATACTACCAAATAATAAGCAAATTAGAACTTAATCAACAGAACTAGGGTTTTGAAAATTATCAAAATCTATTTGTGTTGAAGAGCATCTCGCTTACATTGTTATATTTTTGATTTAATCGAAGAACGAAGAAGAAATTTGAAAATTTTGTGATAATTTGGTGTAAAATGGCTAAAGATTGGTTTTGGAGCTGATGAGTTTGGGCATGGAAGAAGAGGTTGAGGGTTTTGAAATATTTTTGGGTTATGAGGGGATGGGTAGCTGCTGTCTCTGTTTTACAGCAGCTACCCGTGCAGGCGCAGCTCTGCACGAGTTTAAAATAGACGCAACTATGAATTGCACCTACTTGTTACATTGCTATATGCGCAACTATATGTCGCGCATGGGAAAAAAATAAGTTGAGCAACTAACAGTTGCGCAAAATAAACAAAAATTCGAACTTCCGTCTTGGTGCATCTAAGAGTTGCTCCAATGAAAATATTGAATCTATGCGCAACTAACAGTTGCGTTTTGGTCTGACAATTACGGAAACGCTGACTGTACTGCTGACTGGGCTGAAATTAGCCATGTTTGGTAATAAGTTTGAAAACTAACACCGATCGCGAAATTGCTCTGAAATGTGGCCTACTTTGAAAATTTGTTCATAATTTAAATGTCATTCCTATTCTTCAAGGATCTAGGTTGGGGGCTGAATAGAGAGGCCTCTGGATCCTTCCCATACATACATAAGTGTATACATACACACATAAGTGTATACATACACACATAAGTGTATACATACATATGTCTATATATATGTATATGTGTGTGTGTGCGTATATATGTAATATGCACGCGCACACACACTGCTTGAATGTTTTTCTAAAAATAGAAATGTTGTATCCTACTGTTTATCTCAAACAGAATTCCTGAAATGTTGTATTTCATGCTGCCATATCAGAGCTATTGGATTATGTGATATAAAATGCGATATCTGCTTACGTGTTCTAATCGATAGCATAAGTTGCTTGCAAATTACTGTTTTCTGTTTTGTTTCAGACCTTTACTCCACGCATGCGATCTCCAAGAAAGAATTTGCGTACAGAGAAAGGAGGTGGAAGATTTTTAGGACCAGTTTTAGGTGATATACATCAATGCAATTTGTTAATCAACACTTATGGAATACAGCTTTTCATGATACATTTGCCAGACTCTGTCCAGTCAAATCAAGTGGTCATGACTCATGAGTGCAGCTGCTTGCTTGTATTGGCACGAATGGTATGCTATAATTCAATCGCTGCTTACAAAACACATCTTAAACGAATCATTGTGATTGGAGCATACTTTCTAGACCCATAAAAAGTAAAAGCTTGCATTGAACTTGTTTCCTAAACATGTTTTGCGTTTAAAAATACGTATGTTCTTCTTAATCCATTTATTTATGTTTTATGGTTTACAATTTAAACAAAATTCCTAAGACATTTTATACTTTCTCAAGTTTCAATTCTTAAATAAGCACAATGGGGTCGGTTGATCATTTGAAGATCACCATTAATTAATATGATCTATTACTTTTGATTTTCATTATCAATATTATTTTAACAATAAAAATGAAACGATGTAAATATCTCTAACATATCATTAAAAGAAGGAAAATTTGCATACATAGACCAGTTTAGGGAAACAATAACGGAAATGCCATGTTTTGAAAATAATTACAAACTTAGACCTGTTTTTGCCAGGTAGACGAAGGCGAATTTTCAAAATTCGCATTCGGGCGCATTTTCAAAATTCGCCAACAGGCGACATTTGAAAATGCGCACGAAAGCGAATTTTGAAAATTCGCCTTCACTAAAACCCCACACAAAACAAGACAGCAGACAGAGAGTTTATTAAATCTAACAACTTTTGTAGATATCAGCTTGCAAATTTTACAATTGCGAAGTTCATTTAAGTTTGATACATGACTAGTTAGTTTGATACATACAAATTACATGTCTTTAAAGTTGAATACACTGAAATCTTAATTCGTTACAAAGTCATACATTTGATAAATGAAGTTTAGGTCGCTGCAGTACATCGCTTTCTGTTATGGTTCTGCGATCCACATTTGCTGCACCTGTTTGTTTTAGGCGTTTGAAGCTCGTCCATAATATTTTTTATCCTTGTAGATTTAGGTCGTCCAGGTTGTCTTCTTGTAGGTGGAGGTAATATATGTGGACCGGTGTATGGTCTCCAGTATCTCTTATCACGCACGGGATGAAACTCTGACCGATATGAAGCTTTGTAACTCCGAACAGAGTACCACTCTGATGCGAACTCATGATGTGCTCTGTATATCATTAGAAGTACGATGCTGTGCTTGAAGAAATAATACCCTTCCATCAACGGGTTCGGGCTCCATCTCAACATACTCTACAAAATACAAATATTAAAAATCAATTCATTTCGATAAAAATTATACACTAACCAAAAATTGACAACCTCCTAACCTACAAAGTAGTATGAATGCACGTAAACTTCTTGTCGTTCATATAGATTTTTAATATGGCTTTTATAAACTACTTCTACCTTAGTTCAAAGTTGTTTTAAATCTAAGACTACAATGTGTACAAATACTTGTAATGATAGTGTTGTAAATGCTTTATCAACAGTGATATTCAAATGCTTTACAAGCACAATTTTTGTTCATGAAGTAAGATTGCAAAAAATTCATGCCCTAGATTAGAAACAACAAATTATGGGTATAGATTCATACCTATTTCTTGTTCTATACCAGACGTGCTTGTCATTGACTAATTCGTGAAAGAATTTGAATAAAAATTGAAGAAATGGAAGTGGAGGAAGGTTTTGAGGAATTTGGGGCTTTTGGGTTCGGTTGGGAGAGTTGGAAGAGAGTGGAAATGAGAAGAGGGTTGTTGTTTGGTCTTGTTTTGTGCAGGGTTTCGTGCGCATTTTCAAATGTCGCCTGTTGGCGAATTTTGAAAATGCGCCCAAAGGCGAATTCTGAAAATTCGCCTTCTTCTACCTGACAAAACAGGTCTAAATTTGTAATTATTTTCAAAACATGGCTATTTCCGTTATTGTTTCCCTAAACCGGTCTATGTCTGCAAATTTTCCTTAAAAGAAATGTAGGATGAATACTGATATTTTGATTATATGCCTGACATAATGAGAAGATAGTTGAAAGTATAATAGAACATTTAGCCTTTACTGAAATGGAAATATGTTATCTCTGAGTTCTGATATCCATGTGTTAACTTCATTTGGATCATTAATTTCCATTTTTCATTACTATATTCAGGTGATGGACAATGTATCTCCAGATTAGATGTTGCAATGTTTAATGCTACATTACGTGAATCTGCTACTGAGATGCCAACTGACCCGATATAAGACCCAATTGTTGATTCAAAAGTTTTGCCCACCCAGCTGGAGATCTGAGCTTTGGATCCGGTGCACAGCTTAAAAATTTGGTAAGAAATACACCATTCTATTCATCGAACATACCATTACGAAGGTTTAACAACTATATAGGCTTGCAGAACCGAATTGTGTGAAGCTAAAAAAAATAAGGAATATGTTTTTTACATGTCTCCTTAATTCTCTCAAACGTTATTTGCTTTGTTGTCTCCGCAAATGTCTCGTTGAATCTCTTCAATTGTGAATTTTTTCAATATATCATCGTTTGACGTTTAACTAAAATAAATGAAAACTGTATTATTATTATTATTATTATTATTATTATTTTGAGATTATGTGCTTGAATGGTCGGTTCCCCACCGTTATGCGGTAGTGCTAGTATAGTTACCACTTGAACACACACTAAGGTTGTCCTTTTTTGCTCCACTGAGTTTTACATACTCAATACCATGCACTTAATACAATTACCGGTTCAAATTCTGTTCCCATGCTAGAGTGTGCGTGACACCCTTGTGTCCGTGCGTCAACATTTGAGTGGTTTTGATATTAGTTGACCAATTTTTTGGATGATTTTTGTGTTCATATATGATGCTTTTGAATGTGTTTGATCTTTTTCATCCATATTATGTCATAGATTTACTTATTTGTCCTTGTTGTTTGAGGGGTAAGTTGCATACATTGTTATTGCTGTCACCCATGGTTGTCAAGTATAACATTGTTGGATGCAATTTTCGCTTGTGTTAGGGGTGAGTTGTATTTTGTCTGCCTCATCCCTCAAGCATCTGAAAGGAAATGCTTTTTAAGATGATATTAGTCACGAAGCCTTATACTTGTGTGTACACATGTGTGCGTACATAAATGCACACCTTTTTTCACTATATGCATGTAACTAATTTAATGTATCTGAAACAAATGTGTGTATTAAAATTCTGAAATAATACATTCCTGCTAAAAAAAAAGAGATTCCACATTTGATATGTGCAGGTGAATACAAAGACGGAACATTCAACAATCAAGTATTTACCACCGTTATGGAATACTTTACAATTTGGATGGAAACAAAAAGAGAGGAAGGGAGTTGAACCCAATTAATGCAGCTGAAAATGAGTCAATACATAATATATGCGGACGATATTTTAATCTTTGCCAAAGCATACATTTCAGGCGCAACATCGATTAAAGTAGTATTCAAAATGATGTTATCCTTTCCCGTCGCGCATTCCAATCTTTATGGCCTGTGGTACTACTTTATTATTTTGCATTTATTCCATTTCATATTACATGGACGATTTACAAAAGAAACATAAAAATCTATATGGAAGAATTAATCAGAGCCCGGAAGAAATAACACTTCGATCTGGAAAAGAAATAACAACGACAACATCAATAAAGCTACTAGCTGGATACCGAGAAGAAAAAAAAGGAATACATGAGAAATTTGTCTGCAGAAAAGCTACATTTGGAAAAAATCAGTCTACTCAGATCCATGTCAGATCTAACCAATCTAAAGAGAAAGTAGACATTTTTAGCACATAGTGGCTCAGTAAGTGGAAAATTGTACATAAGGTAGAAGTGGTTGGAGTAGATGTTGTGGAGCTACCTTAAATCAAACGAATAGTTGTCATGTTCGAAGTGGAAGAAGTAGAGAATGAAGCACTTGCCCGCAGATACATTAAAACGAGGGTTAATACCCATATAACAAATATAAGCGGATTGATGGATGTTGGCCATAACAGCCCATGTTATTGTAGGTAGTTGTAAATCCTTTATTTTATTTCAAGGGTTGCACAACAATAAAGGCCCACAAATTTTGTTAAAAAAAGAAGTCGGAGGATTTATTCAATTTTCTTCATCCCGCGCTCGCTTTGCATTTCATCTCCATAATTACCATATATCCTCATGCATTGCCAGTCGCATTGCAACGCAAGTCTGTCACTTCCTGCTAGATTGATATCCATGAAGACATCTCGATCAGGGTTAACTTAACCGCTCTTATTATCATATGAATTAGTATTTTGGTAAAATATTGTTTTACATCGAAATTAGAAACCGTGTCCTTCAGCTTTGTAGTCATCTCATTTATGAGATTTGCTGAAATGTTGGTAATAGATTGCTTGAATAGATATCTTGTTGGGAACTGACTAAATTAATTATGTTGACAATGTATTTGAGTCTAATTTGTTGAATATTTTTTAATTTAGAGCCGAGTTGCGAATAAAATTACCAATTTCATGAACTGAAATTTAATAAGGAATCGATTTTCACTACTGTCTAAATTAGAATCAGTTACTATTAATTATATTTTTGTATTAGGGAGCCGATAGCTACTACAAGACTATCATTAAAAGTAATCGTTGATTTTGATGGTAAAAGAGCAATCAAAGATTTTACAAGTGAAGTTAGAACGAAAATAAAAGTCGGTGATTGTGGTGGAATTTTGCATACTTGTAAAAAAAAGTACAAACTTTTTGGAAGTTATGTTGAAAAATAATGATCGTTGTATGGAGATTTGAATCTTGTTTTTTAATTTTTACCTTGCTGCAATTAAGAGTAAAATAACAAAAAGTTGGTTCAACAAAATCGGCGCAAAACCGAATGACTTGAACTGATCAGTAATAAACTACGCTTTAACGATACAAAATATATTGATTTCTCCGGCAGCTATGACAATCTATACTACGATAGAATAAAACATACAAACACATATAGTTTAATGAAGTCAATTGAAATAATAGATTAAAAATTAAGGATCAAAGAATGAGACCGACAATTGACCGTGTAGTGGTAATGTTATGTGAAACTGTTTAGTTTAAATTGTTTCAAGAATATGTTGTTACACAGTACATGAATTCAAATGAAAATTTTGAGTTTGCATATTGTATAAACAATTTTTTTTCACGGTGGGAAAGAATATCGCAGATTTTATAAGATTATATTGAAGATGATGTAGCATCAAAAATAAAAGAGTTTATCGGATAATAAAATAGCAAGAATGCAGTATCTAAAAAATGATGTAGCACTTATCTTATCTAAAAAATAAGTTGCACTTAGAGTTATGTAATTTATTGGCTGGGAAGTTAAAAATTACATATTGATAGTTATAGTGTGCACTGCAGAAATACGCTGATGGGAACAAACTGTCTTACATTTGCATTCTTCTTCTGAAACATTCTGATAGGAAAATCATAAGTGATGCTACATGAAACACTCAGGTATATACAATAATACACATATTTAAAATTTGAGTGTTCTAAAATATCTTATTTTTAGTACGACGGTAGGTAACTATTATAGTTTTTCCCTACTACAATGGAAAAATTGAATTTTTCTTCAATTTAGTTTAATTAAATTTGGGTTACTGTAGCAACTACGTTGTAGCTATAACCCTACAGTGACCCAAATTTTATTAGACTAAACTGAAAAAAAATTCAGTTCTTCCGTTATTGCAAGGAAAAATCATAATAGCTACCAACGCTACCAACACTAAAACTAAAATAAGATAGTTTAGGACATTCAAATCTTAAATATGTGTATTATGTATAAACTTTAGTGTTTACTGTAGCATCATATACGATTTCTCTATCAGAATGTTTTAGAAGGAGAATAAAAATGCAAGACAGGTTGTTCCCATCAGCATATTTGTGCAGTGCACATTGTAACTAGCAATATGTTATTTCCAACTCTTCAGTCAATTAATTATATAATTTCAAGTGTAACTTATTTTTTTAGGTAAGATAAGTGCTACAGAACTTTTTAGATACTGGATGTTTGCTATTTTATCATCCGATGAACTCTTCCATGATTGATGCTACACTATTTTCAATATAATCGCATAGAATCGGTGATATTATTTCCTACCGTGAAAAAATAACTGTTTATACAATATGCAAGCTCAAAATTTTCATTGGAATTTATGTAGTGTGTAACAATATATTATTCAAACAATTTAAACCGAATATTTTCACATAAAATTACCAATATATGGCCAATTGTCTGTCTCCATTCTTTGATTTTGAATCTATTATTTTAATTGATTTTATTAGACTATATGCATTTGTATGTTTTATTCTATCGTAGTGTGGATCGTTATAGCTGTCGGAGAAACCAATAGATTCCGTATAACTTATCATTAGTCAGCTCAAGCCATTCGGCTTTGCGCCGTTTTTGTTGAACCAACTTTTTTTTATTTTACTCTTAATTACAATCAGGTATATATTAGAAAATAAAATACTAATCTCCACACAACGATAATTATTTTTCAGCGTAATTTTTAAAAAGTTTGTACTTTTTTTACAAGTATGCAAAATTCCACCATAATCACCGACTTTTATTTTCGTTCTAACTTCACTTGTAAAATCTTTGATTGCTATTTTACCATCAGATCGCCGGTTACTTTTAATGATAGTCTTGCAGTAGCTATCGGCTTTAATAGTAATTGATTCTAATTTAGACAGTAGGAAAAATCGATTCTTTATTAGATGTCAATTCAGTCAATTTTATTCGTAACTCGGCTGTAAATTAGCAAATATCCAACAAATTAGATTCAAATAGACTATCAACATAACTAATTTAGTTAGTTTTTAATAAGATATCTATTAAAGCAATCTATTACCAACATTTCAGCTAATCACTGAAGTGAGATGACTAAAAAGCTCAAGAACATAGCTTTCAATTTTAATGTAAAACAATTTTTTATCGAAATATTAATTCAAATAATAATAAGAGCAATTGGGTTAACGCTAATCGAGATGTCTTCTTCATAGATATCAATCTAGTAAAACGTGAGAGAGTGGCGTTGCAATGCAGCTGGCAATGCGCGACGATATATAACAATTATGGAGGTGAAAGCAAAGCGGGCGCGGGATGAAGGAAATTGAATAAACCCTCCGACTTCTTTTTTAACAAAATTTGTAAGCCTTTATTGCTGTGTAACTTTTAAAATAAAATAGAGGTTTACAAATATCTACAATAACATAGGCTGTTAGGCCCAACATCCACCAATCTGCTCATGTTTGTTATACGTGTATTAACCCTCGTTTTAATTAGCGGTGTTATGGTTGCGGTAATTGTTATTATTACCACCAACCGTAACCATTGTTGACTGTTATAAATTCTTATAACCGTTACCGCATATATTGATAGTTAATCGTTATATTTTTCAATTTTAAAGCATGTTGTACATATATTTTCAATTATATACATTATTGATGGTAATTCATATAACTCTTTTTGCAAATTTATTTATTTATAAAACGTCCAATATGCATACACATGTTATTAGTTCATGAAGGCACATATTATTAATGTACAATTTATTCCTTTAACTTAAATTACTAATTTTTATATCTTAATGTTAAATATTATACAAAACAATAATGTATGGTTAGATGGTTAACCGCGTCTAATTCTTTAATCATTATCGTTATATATGATAACCGCATGAACGGTTGGTCCGGTTGAGCGGTTGATAGTTCAACCGTAATAGCCCTAATTTTAATGCATCTGCGTGCAAGTGTTTCATCATCTACTTCTTCCACTTCGAACGTTAATGACGACTGTTCGTTTCGAATTCCCCCGCAAAGCCCCACCGTCGTTTGATTTCGGTAGCTCCACAGCGTCTACTTCAACCACTTCTATCTTATGTACAATTTTCCACTTACACGGCCACCATGTGCTAAAAATGTCTATTTTCTCTTTAGATAAGTTAGATCTGACATGGATATGAGTAGACTATGATTTTCCCAAATGTGCCTTGATCCCCTTTTCCAATAGTTTTTGTTAATACACTTTGGCTTTACCACTTTGTTCAACCATTGAAAGTAATTTTCAAACTAATTTATTTCGTCGTCCATTATATTTACCAGACGATTTCATAATTACCTTTTCCCGGTTTGTTTTCTAATTATCATTTCCCAATTTATCATAATTGAAGACTAGCCATAAACTTTGTTTTTCAATTATCCTGCTGATTTATTTTTTAACTTTGACTGTATATATAATTTTTCATCGTAGGAAATTAATTGTTTTAACATATCATCCACTTTACCAGTTTGAAGAAACGGTATATTCCTTATTTGTTTGATTTTATAGCATGGTAGCCAAATTGGTTCCTCTTTATTTTTGTAGTTCAATTCCCTTTCCTGGCTGTATAATTTTTGTTTATATATTGTTTTTACTTTAGTTATGATGACTTTGACTTTCAATTTGGTTCCTTTATTCTCTTTGCCAATAACTTTGACTATTCTTTAATTTCATTATAGTAAAATTATTTTTCAACATACTATTGTTCTTAATTGGTCTTATCAGTTTATAGGTATGCTAATAAGTTGGAATTTATTGCACTGTCTGCAATTTGGTTTCTCTTCGTTTTTTGTAGTTCGATTCCCTTTTCCAATAGTTTTTGTTAACTTTTTAGGTAAATTCAAAATTGATTTCTTATGCTTGTTTTGAGCTTCAATTTTGGAAGTATTCCAATTTGTATTTCTTGATTACTCATGAAATCTTATATGGAAAAAAAAAGGCCAATTAGTCATTTATGGGAGTGTAGAAATGGTTGAATATATACACTATACTGTTTTCGAAATGACTGTTTGAATGTAGAATGAACGATTTCTGAAAGACTATGAGCCAAGATGACTATGCCGTAACTTTGTGAGGAAATTGTTTTGATATCATGAGTATTTAGTCTTCCCACAAAAAAAGCAACAACACAAAATCTGACTATTTGAATGGTTCATTTTACTCGTGACGATGTTCCTATTATACCCCAAAAATTCTCATGATGTGGCCATGGCAACATTTTGGCTACACACAAAGAAAAGGCCAACAACAAACTTTCAGCATTCATCGAGACTGAAGCATGGGCAACTGAAGAGGTACTTGGTTACTTAACTCTGTATTGTTTTATGAATGCATATCACAGTTAAAAATTTAAAGTGGAACTACTCTTATCTGGTCTGGGTGCCTACTTTATCTGTCTGACTTGCCCAAAGATATGGATATAACAAGAGTTTCAGTTTCGATACTGTACTCAAGAACTTGATTGCCTATTTACATGGCTAAATGTCCCAACTTCGAATGTTATCCATGCAATTCTAACAAGAATTCCCACATTAAGTTCCTATAAAAGGAAAGCTAAAAAAGCAAAAAAACTGGGTTATAGGCTATGTTCAGATGTAAAAAAAAAAAATTCCTAATGAGAATCATAAACTAGATCATGTTCATTTAATAGAAGTTTTATTTAAAATGTGATGAAATATCCCAAGAATATAGAATAATGCTATAAATTATGATATGTTATTATTTTCATATCTATTACCCTTTATATTTTTCTGGCTATCATTGGATGTATCATGTAAAAGTTATGAAGAAAGTGAAATTATGTTTTGTGGAATGCGACGAACCAAGTATGAATTCCTTCAATTTGAATAATTCCAGGTTATTTCTAAATTTTCCTTGGAAAAATGATTTATTTTTTTCACAACTATTATTGTACCGTCTTATTCTGCAACAAAAAATATACTATATTATGAGTATTCCCAACTTGCCAACAATATGAATTGTATACATCAAATTTTGGTGCTCAATATACAACGAAATAAAAAAGGGTTCTTTTTTAGCCATCTTTCTCAAAGTGGGATAGTTATATTGGTTAACTGTCAGTTGTTTTTGTTGATCTAAACATAATGAAACATGTGTTATCGTCGATTTAAACATAAGTATAAAAAACAGTTGCAGGAAGTATTTACATAAAATTGATCAAATATCTCATGTTAGGGTTATTATAAGCTGGTTTTTTAATCCCAAATCTTATAATAAGTGAGTTCTCAAACAAAGAATAACTATTTTATGTGTGTATTAGAATAATGAAATAATGTCAGATCCCATAACACCTCTTGAATTCGAACAAAACTTGGTAATAGTATACAAACAAAATATACAACCCCAATTTTATAAGATAGGGGGGCATGGAAAAATATATCTCAAAAATCAGTTTGGGATTTGAATTGAGACTTTACCAAAGAAAATATTAACCATTTGTGCATGTCTTCACATATTATAAAACTGAACGATTTCATAAGACCAAAATTCATATGTAGAATTTTGATAAATAACTTCAGCAATTTATAATATGTTTTATATTACTTTTGTTTTTTGCTCGTACATCCTCATTTTGCGTGAAATGAGAGTTAAATAGTTGTGAAATTGCACTTATTTAGATTGTACGCTTTGTATGTATAGTGCATTTAAAATAAAAGTCTCTAAAATAACAAACTTCTTGAAAATTAATATTTTGTTGTCAAAAGAAGTATTAATATCAGAACTAGGGACCATCTCTCAGCTGCTATTTCCATTATTTTTCTGGTCTTAAGATGATACACCACCTTTTTTAACTAAGTTGACATGCATTGTATGAAGTATTCTTGAGTATCCTTGAGTTTTCATTTAAACTATTTTTTTCATCGAACCACCTACTTTATTTTAACTTATAGTAAGAGATACTTATATTCAAAGATGCTACTAACTTACCTCATATAGCCTAAAACCAAAGAAGGGCCTTGGAGAGAAAGTTCATTCTCTCCAAGCTAATGCCACTCCCAAAAAACGAATAAACGTTGTGAAATATCGAGAGAGTTGTTATGGATTTAATCCTCTGTTTACACTAGTTTTACAACCAATATCTTAGCACTATAAAAATTTTAAAACAGTGAAAAAGACAGTCCAAGGACAGGCTTGAACCTTGCTTTTACAGACAAAAACGTAATCAATGTTAGGGAGTTTTGTCAGTTGTATGATGAAAATCAATTTGGTCTGAAGCCCAAAATACATGCAACAGTGGACACGCTCTTCTTTTCTCCCCCCTGTTTTCAGCCGATTCTTATTATTCAAATTCAATAGCAGCCTATAATTCCATTTTCTCTCGTCGTTTCCTCAGGTTTAACCTTAAATTTCTTGCCTTAATCTTCTGAACCTGATATTTAAAATAATTTTTAAATGTAGGTTTTGAAAATCAAAAGTAGTCAGTCCATTGCTTCCCACTCGAACTGGCTGCTCCAACCTTACGTGATTTAAGGTAATTTTCTTTTTTACTATGTTAGATTTCATTTACATCTTGTTGAATCTTGCATTTAAGTCAAGTATAGTTTAGGGTTAGTTACATGTTGATTTCGATTTCTAATTTCAAATTTTTGAATGAAGTTTCATTTTAGATTCATGATGTTTATTTCGGTGCATTATATTATTTCCAATTTAATTATTTATTTTATACTTAAACCATTTATAGGGTGAATTATTTTCAGAGTGACAGTTGTTCATCCCATTTCCAATCAAAATAAAGCAAAGCAAAGGCATTTCAAAAAAAAGGCAACCTTTTTCTTCAACCAAGGAATCATGGTACATGGGTTAGTGTTATTGGGTGTTTTTTTGATCTACATTGTTATCAACCGAACTAAACTATAAATTTCTTAATGGTTTTTTTCCTGTTTAATAATTTGTTATTATATCGTATGTACATACACTTAAACGTTAGTAGCAAAATTTCTTTATACACATGCTTGTTAATTGGTACACGTATGCCTAAATAAATCCTTACCTGATTGAACTGTTCCTGGAACTTATAGTATGGGGACTTCCTTCAATGATTTTTTTCACTGTCTCAAAATTAATTTATTAATGGAACTTACAATATGGGGCCATGATTCTTACCTATAATTGAACAATGACTTTGATTAAGGTTGTGAAATTTTATCTACTCCGTCGCCATTGAATTTTGATTTGAAGTTGTGTATATGGTGTTTTATTGAAAATTTAATTCATATGAAATTTCGATAAGGTACGAAACTACTTTTGCATCATTAATAGTTTCATGTATTATTTTCTCATGAATGAAATATTTGCTCATCAAAACTTGATTAGAAGTGCTCATAATCAAAGTTTATATACTGTTTTTGATCCTCTCGGTACGTGCACACAATAAAATGCGCAGTTTTATTTCTTATACATTTTAGTTGTGTTCATACCATATACAATAAATAATAGGGCTCTACCAAGGTTATTAATGAATGACACGGTGTTAACTTTTTTATCAATGATCGACATGGAGCCACTGATGTTGTATATTTTCATTCATATTGTATTTGACATAGTGTTTGCTAACCTACGGCACTACTTTGCTCTTTTCCAGTTTTAGTTTTTAAATGAAAATGTTATATATGACTAATGATGCATGACATAATCAACCGGAACTTATATCTTTCAGGTAGCACATCGACGTTCTAATTAATTTGGATTACAAAAAGATAGTAAGCTGAGCCTCATATGTCAAATATTTGATGGAATTCCTTTTGTTTAGAAATTTGATCCAGTGGAACTCCAACTTTTGAAGACTGTCATTAGGGGCATTCGTTGACAGTTTTTAAATAATGGGCGCTAAAGAGAATTCAAAGGATGTTGATAAAGATGTCAAGCAGGAAAGAAGAGAATTCGATTACATGCCTGTAGGTGGTTCTATATTCATGAATATAAACACTAGAGTCATCATAAAAGAGCCACAGTTGCTAAAAGCATAGTTTCTTGGATTGTATTGATTGCTAAATCCTGTGGTAACGATGTTTCCAGGTGATGATAAATGCTTTTAGTTGTATTAGTCATAATAAAGAATCCTCACTAGCAGTTTACTTCAAAATGTTAAGATGGTTCAGTTCAAAAGCATTTCACTTGCATTGCTGTATCATTTAAACAATTCATGCTGAGGTAAATTTAAATGAAAAATGACTTGACTTTTACCTGAGATACTGTGCTGCGGGGAGAAAAATTGATTGTTATATTAACTGAAGTGTCTTTCTTTGAAAGGTAGGCCAGACAATTCATGCTGAGGTCAAACATTTGGAGATTAATCCCATCATGATTCAGTCGGTAGGCCAGACAAGTTAAATGGTAGTGCAAATAAACGTGAGAGTAGATTTCCCTCGGCAAAATTGAAAAATATTTTTGATGGCAAAAGGCCCAACTTATGCTACAAATGGACGACTGACGGGAAACAAGCACATCTGCTGCTGCATTTTCTTTTTGTTTGTAAGGATTCTAATTGGGGAATTTTTTTTTCTTGTATTGTGAATCATGTTAATTAATGTTTTTAATGTCGCTACTTAATGACCTGATATGGATGTCTTTTCATTTTTTTATTTTTTTATTTTTTATTTTTATTATTTTTTTGGGTCATAAGACAATCATTTAATAGTGAGGAATATCCTTATGTATTCAATGTATTCAACATGTTCTTATTTTCCAAAGTGGCTTAGGCTATCTGTCGCTTGTGCAATTTCCAAACTGATATTAACACCTCACATATAAAACTTTGCTCTATGTTGCAGGCAGCATGCATACTAAATTTTTTTTTTGTTTTTTTGTTCCGCCCACGGCTCCCTCCCTCCCTCTCTCGTTGAATGCTTTTCTTGAAATGTTGTATGACTACTGTTTGTCTCAAATTGTAACTTGATATGACTGCTCTGTAAGTTTGATTCTATTCAAATGTAAAACTAGACAATCTCGTATGGTCTAAAAAAGAAGGGCCTTGGAGAGAAAGTTCATTCTCTTCAGGCTAATGTCACCCTTTAATAAATGAATAAACCTTGTAAAATATCCAGAGAGTTGTTCTGGATGTCATCCTCTGTTTAGTAAAGAACAGTTACAAGCTTTTGATATATTTTGTATTATTTGTTTCAAGTAATCTCATCATACAACATAAACAAGCGGCTGCTATATTCATACAAAATATACAAATGGGATGAAAGGCCCAGCGAAGTCTTTGTAATCCATGATACAGCTGAGACGAAATATGCACCGTTGATATGATTCAATGGCTGTGATGCAATGATCCTGTTGATCCGGATTAGAGAGAAAACACACAAAAGTGTTATATGCTTTATTATGCCCCCTCAAATGAAACTAGGGTTTTATTCCCTCTTCTCTTCCATGGCGGCTGGACAAACTCTAAGTTCATCTCTGAAGCGCGCGAAATTTTTGGATGAAATAGCTTTAGTTAAAACATCTGCGCGCTGATAGAGAGAGGGAACATGTTGAATCTAAAGCTTCCCACTTCCTGTTTGTTCTCGAACGAAATGTAGATCAACCTCCAAGTGCTTCGTTCTCGAGTGTTGGATGAGGTTCATAGATAAGGATAGGGCGCTCATATTTTCTACCCAGATTATCGGCTTCTGATTAAGTTCAAGCCCTAATTCTTTGAGCAGAGTGCTGATCCATATAACCTCGGCCGTGGTGCTTGCAATTGCTCGGTATTCGGCTTCCGTGCTCGATCTTGAAACTGTAGCCTGCTTTTTGGTGCACCATAAGATAAGATTTTTGCCGAGAAATCCACAGTAACCAGTGATGGATCTTCTGTCATCCAAGTCGTTGGCCCAGTCAGAATCACTGTAAGCTTGTAAATTTAAATTTCTGCAAGGTATTATTCTTAGCCCATAGTTGATTGTCCCCTTTATATACCGTAGAATACGCTTGACTGCACACCCATGTTCACTTGTTGGGGCTTGCATGTATTGGCACACTTTGTTAACACTAAAATTGATGTCGGGTCTAGTGATAGTAGCGTACTGAAGAGCCCCAACAATGCTCCTATATTGTTTGACATTTTCAATAAGTTCGCCTTTGTTCTTTCTTAATTGAAGGTTGCTGATCATAGGAGTGGGAAGTGCCTTTGCCTTATTCATGTTAGCTCTAATTAGTATGTCTGACATGTATTGTTTCTGTGATAGAATGATGCTTGAATCTACTTGTCTTTGAATTCTTATGCCCAGAAAGTAGGTTGCATCTCCCATGTCTTTTATGGTAAATTGTCTGTCCAGGTGTTTTATAACTACCTCAATCTCTTGTTGATTGTCACCTGTGATAAGAATATCATCAACATAAACTAAAATGTAGATGTTACTTTCCTTCCTATTTCTGGTATAAAGGGAGTTGTCAGATTTAGTTGCAGTAAAACCTAACTTAACTAGTTTGCTCTTCAGTTTTTCATACCAAGCCCTTGATGCTTGCTTTAAACCGTAAATTGCCTTATGTAACTTGCACACTTTACTGTTGTTGGCTTCAGTACTATAACCTTTAGGCTGTTGCATGTATACCTCTTCCACCAGGTCCCCATTTAAGAATGCATTGTGAACATCTAATTGTCTTACCTTCCATGTATAACAATGGTTAATATAATTCTGATGGTGGTAGGTTTGATGACTGGGGAGAAGGTCTCCTTGAAATCAAACCCAAATTGTTGGGTGTATCCCTTTGCCACAAGCCTAACTTTATATTTGATGACATTACCATTAGCATCTCTTTTGATTTTGTATGTCCATTTGCTTCCCACAACATTCTTATGCTTTGGTAGGTCAACTAAAGTCCATGTTTGATTTCTAATAAGAGCACTGTATTCTTCATCCATAGCTCTTTTCCATTTTATATTTCTGACTGCTGAGTCATATGATGTTGGCTCTATCTCATCAAGTTGAGTGTTGTATATTTTGGGTTTAAAATTCCCACTTTTTGATCTGGTGGTCATGGGATGCTGAATAGTAGTTGACTGTGGTACATGATGATCTTCAGTATTAATATCATTGGTTCCATCTGTTATGTCTTCATTGTTGTGACTTTGTTGAGTATATGCTTCATGTTGTTCATAATTTTGACACTGCTGTGTATCTATTTGATGTTGTTCCTTAAGTTGTGAATTGCTTGTAGTAGTTTGTCTGGAATGATTATCAGCTCCACTGGTTGTTGTGCCTTTTTGTGTTTGGACTTCTGTACTGAACCATTCTGATATATCAGATATGTGACTTGTAGTGCCTTGTTTTGTGTCAGTTCCTTGATTATCTTTCTCCTTTCCTACAAAAGGAAAAACATTTCCATTAAAAACAACATGCCTTGAAATATAAATTCTGCCTTGATCATCTAGACATATGTACCCCTTTTGATTATGTGCATACCCTAGAAAGGTACATTGGCTAGATCTTAGGCTCAACTTGTGTTTATTGTAAGGTCTAAGGTAGGGAAAGCACAAGCAACCAAAAGTTCTTAAAAGTTTATAATTTGGTTTAATGCCAAATAATTTTTCAAAAGGACAAACATGGTTCAACACTCTTGTTGGCATTCTATTAATAAGATAAACTGCTGTGGCAAATGCCTCTCTCCAATATTTCATTGGCAGGCCTGCTTGTGACAAGAGTGTTAATCCAGTTTCTACCACATGCCTGTGTTTTCTTTCTACCAACCCATTCTGTTCTGATGTATAGGGGCATGTTATTCTATGTATGATTCCTTTTGTATCAAAGAAATCCTTTAAGGGTTTGAATTCTCCCCCACCATCAGTTTGTATGATTTTCAAATTGCTATTGAATTGTTTTTCAACACAAGTAATGAAATGTTTTACAGCACTACATGTGTCTGATTTGGCCTTTAAGAAGTAAATCCAAGTATATCTTGTATGTGCATCAACAAGAGATAGATAATACCTGTCTCCTTTGGTTGAGTTATGTGGTGATGGTCCCCACAAGTCTGCTGCAATCAGCTCTAGTGGCTTTTCATGGATTGTTTCAGAATTTTGAAAGGGTAATTTATGACTTTTACCAATTTGACAATGCGTGCATATTGATACATTATTCAAGGATGTAAAAGAAATTTCATTATCATTCGACACCTGCTTAACTACATCATAACTAGGGTGCCCTAGTTTGCAATGCCACAAAAAAAATATCATCATGTTTGTTATGATTCAAGCTAGCACTATTACACCATACAGCATTATTACAACAGTTTTTGTTTCTCATATTACAGAACTTGTATAGGCCTTGTTCCAGTTTACCCTGTAACAATATATTTTTGCTTAGCAAATCTCTAACAAGACAAAATTTGGGGTGAAACTCAAAATATACATTGTTTTCCCTAGCAAATTGGGAGACACTAATTAAATTCTTTTTGATACTCGGCACTCTCATTAAATTACTAAGGTAGAGCAGCCTTGTACCTTTTATTGTGCCTGCCCCTATGTGAGATATATTTGCAGTTTCACCATTACCCATTAAAACAGTATGTTTACCTGTGTAGCTCCTGTTCCCCAAATTGAGATTCTGCAGATTGTTGGTGATTGATTCGTGGCTCCTGAATCTGGGAACCACTCTGCAGTATTAATGTCATCAGCCTTGTCATCTCCATCCCCTGTGTTATCTGAATTGTTTCTTGCTTGATTACTGGTCTGTGCTACATTTGCTGATGGTTGCTTGCTTGACTGACTTTGTTGTGTTGTATTGTAGTCTTCTTTGAATCTAAAGTAACATTTGTTTGCCATATGACCAAATTTTTCACAAATTTGGCACTTGACTCTGTTGTTATTTGAAAATCTTCCCCTTCCTCTGCCTCTTTGAATGCTGCCTCCCCTTGAGTTTTGACTGTTTGGGGGTGTTTCTTTGACTTTTGTTCTTTGTGCTAGAAACATAATTTGCAGAATAATCTTCTTGCATGAGCTTTCTTTGTTCAACTCTCCCTTCATGGGCAAGGAGGGCAGAGTGAACATAATCAAGGTCAGGTAGATTTTGTTGTGTGGCAATGAAAGTTACTAAAGATTCGTAATCTTGATCTAGACCGTTGGTGATGATGAGGATCTGTTCACTATTAGAGATTTCGTGACCAACTGCCTTTAATTTGTCACAGAGATTCTTAATCTTGGTAAGATATTCCGTCATTCTCATGTCATTTTTTCTTGCATTTTGCAATTCTCTTCTATAGTGCATGATTCTTGCGGCAGATTGTGAGTTAAAAATTCTCTCGATTGATGACTATATCTCATATGATGTGTTGCATCCAACAAGTTGTGATAAGAGACTTTGGCTAATTGATGAAAGTAGCCATGATGCAAGCAAATTGTCTTGTTTCTGATATAAAGAATAGTCTGGGTTGCTAATGGTGTTACCTTTTTCATCTGTTATATTGATGGGTGGTATCACCTTGGTTCCCTTGACGTAGTCCTGCAAATCATATCCTCTTAATGCTATTTCATCTTGATATTTCCATATGATGTAATTATCCTCATCTAATGATGTACTTACGACTTGATTTTTAGGTCTGATCAGAATGCAATCGGGGTTTTGGTTATCCTTGGGTTTGTTGCCAGTGTTAGCTGATGTGACTTCGTCTTCTTCATGAACCATGATGAATCAAGAACCCTGATTTGCTTGATTTCTTGATCAAGAAGCGGATCTTTGTTGATGCAGGTCGACTGGATCACAAATTGATGGGGAAAGGATACCGAAGCAATGCGTATTGCTGTTTTATTACAAATCAGTAATGCGCATTATAAACAGAGGTCCCTGTAGTATTTGGCTGAGAGGAATGATGCAACCAGAGGGAGAGATGAAGATCTTGGATCTGATCTCCTTCTTGGATGGCACAGAGGGTAAGGTGACACTGATAAGATCAAAGACACTACACAGATCTTGAGAAGGTAAGCCTCCCCGATGATGACCTTTTTCTGAGGGGAGCCAAATTCGATTCAAACTCTTAATCTCTCAAGAGAGAAGAGAGAAAAGAAAAAAAATAATGAGATGATATTGCCGTTAGACAGAGCGCTCTGATACCATAAAGAACAGATACAAGCTTTTGATATATTTTGTATTATTTGTTTCAAGTAATCTCATCATACAACATAAACAAGCGGCAGCTATATTTATACAAAATATACAAATGGGCTGAAAGGCCCAGCCGAGAGTCTTTGCAATCCATGATACAGCTGAGACGAAATATGCGCCGTTGATATGATTCAATGGCTGTGATGCAATGATCCTGCTGATCCGGATTAGAGAAACAACACACAGAAGTGTTATATGCTTTATTAGTTCCGCAACTAATATCTTAGTGCTAATTTTCAGCCCAATATTTGTTTGAATTTTTTAGTAATATTTAAAAGGAATACTCTAATCAAACATCATGCTGTATGATTTTTTTCCAAATCAAATTATACGAGCAGGCTTCGATTTCAAAATTATACATTCAAATTTGAATTGTAATCAATGTTTTAGTAATAAAACAACGGGAAACAGAGCCTTATAGTAAGAAATACTTACATCCATAAATGCTACTAACTAACCTCAATCATAGTTTGATGATTGGTGTCGTCATATATATTTTTCCTATTATTTAGAGTTTGTAGATCTAGTATATACAAGTTGTCTTTCAGGTTAATTCATGTTGGATCTTCTTTCTCAATATTAGGTCTTGTCTTTCTTGCACGTTGTAAGACATCAAACCAACTTCTAAGTGTGATGATGATGAACATAGCATAATTCCATTTGAAGAAAATTATTCAAGGGCAATCACTTTAGCCTCGATTTTTGAAGCTATGTTTAGTAAAGTACAAAGGAATCCAAATATGTATTAGAAGGGTAATTCTTTTAGAGGAGATATATAAACATTACATGGTGTTTTATATAAATAACTTGTATTATTCGATGTTTTTACGGTCCGCACTAGTATACATTAATACACACATGCATACATACATACATATGTGTACGTGCACGTGTGCATTCTTTCTTGCACACATGTCAGGGCATGCATGTTAACCTAAAATACGAGCACACTATTGAGGTTGGGGTAGAGCAGTTTGGTATCGGGTTCAAATCATGTCCCCATGCTAGAGTGTGTATGACTCATTTCTCTTGTCAATGCATCAGTGTTTAAGTGGATTTTTTTATAATAATTGGATTCCTTTTTGGATGATTTTATGTTCCTACACGATGTGTATTAAATATAGTTGGCCTTTTTCATCCTTAATAGATATACTTAAGTTGTTTTAAGGGTGAGTTGAATATATCTTAATTGAAGTTATCTATGGGTGTCAACTATAACATCGCCAAATACTATTTTCACTTCTTATATTACTAAACTAAGAGGGATGAGTTTAAAGAGAATCCAAAAGTTTCATACGGATGAGAAAAATAAGTCTAAAAGTTTGAACTTAAACATAAAATATGAGGAATTACCGTCAATACAAATGTCCCGATTGAGACTTTTTGTAAAAAGATGTTTGAGTAGAAAGACTCTTTCTAAGATGACAAAAACATTGAAAAAAAGTTTATAATCATCGCCATGGATGAAGAAGCATGAGATTTGCAATGAGTTTGGAGTTGTTTTGTTCATTTAATAGGCTTTGGATAGTTATGTAACTGGAACCATAACCGAATATGTAACGGCCCTTCAATTCGCACAATTCAAGTTGACAATAAACCACACATATCCAACCCAAATAGAATGGAAAGACGGATAGTTATGAGAAAGAAGAGGGAGGAAGAAGAGAAGAGAAGAAGAAGAGGTAGAAACAAAAATTAACACAGAATCTCACAACCGCATCGGAACAATATATATAGTATGATATCATTGATCTTTACAAAAAAGAAACTATTTATATATATGCATCCATCAGAATACAATAAATCACAATGATCAGCCTAGACAATTATAACAACCTGTCATCACAACTGCTAATGATTTCATCAATAAAGCAATGAAAAAATAAATATATACGTGAATATGACTTGAAGACCTCCACCTCGTCCCTGAGCTCCAATGCACCCAAGCAATCTGTAAATATGCTCGGTCTGATTCGGACAATATCATAAAATAACACTCGAGTCAGTCTGCAAAAGCAGCATGTGAAAACACACCCAACTGGATTTTAAAGTTACATAAAATTAAAAGCATCTTCTAAGACTACGCCACACATAAATACGGATGAGTTTTTACCTTGCGATAATCATAACATTTTGTATGAATTTCTCCAATATTATAGTAGTGTCTGAGATACAAATACTTATTAATCTTAGCCAAAATTGTTACATTAATTAAATTGCAGCATGATAGGTATGCAACTAAAACCTGTTGACAAAAAAACTTGTCAACACCCCAAATTTCAAGTTGAAGTGGGAATAAATGCCTTCGAAACCTCCTTTTGAATAGGTGAAGTTGGCTTTAACTTTTCAGATGAATAAACTGGTTAAAGATTTGTCTTTGGGACCTTTCAACATAGTCGAAAAGACAGACATTCTTCAAATAGCTCTCGAATGAGTTGACGGAGGACTTATTCGAAACCACCTTTCGACCCCAAGCTTTTGACACGGTTGAAAGATCAGTCTTCCTGCTTTCGTGAATGATTCCTAAGCCAGGTTGAAAGGGTTTTAGCTATTCTTTTGTTGTCGCTTGAAGCCAGGCTTCTATGTTGCTTTGTTTTCTTTTGACTTGGTCGATAGGTGCTGCTTGATAACTTTCTACCTCGTCGAAGGGTCTACTGTTGCGCTTTTGTCTTGAGTGTTGATGTGTCACATAAGTTGACTTGTGTGTCATCCTTCGATACTGTCGAAACATGTCCTCCTTTGGCTTCGAATGAGTCAAAACACCCTAAGAGGCCTTGCTTTACATGGTCTCCATCGGAAGTCTCTCTCCCATCTAATTCAAAACCTCATACCTTTATAGTAATGGACGTGTAGTTCTTTTTTAGGTGAAGGTGGCCTTAACCGTTTCGTAAGGATATATATGCTTTCGAAAGAGCTAAATTGGTTGAATACTTCTTTGGAGGAACTGAATGAAGGCAAAATCAAGACATTTCAAATGGCTTGGCGCAAAATGTAGAGTTTCCGCTATCCATTGCTTCGAGAGGTGAGTGATTTGAATGTTGTTAACATGCTTGCTATCGCATTCGAAAGGTAGTCTCCGACCTTGTCGAAAGCTCTCCTTTGACATAGTCGTAACATTACTTTGTCTTAATCAAAAGGGTCTACGAGCGCTCCTACATCCTTCTCGGAAGCTGTGTTTAACTAGATCATCTTGGTGTTTTTTGATTCTTATCAATGCTCCCGCATTCCTTCTTTCATACTTTTATTCCTAAGAATATTTTATGGACAACAAAACAGTAAAGGCTCGTATTGGTGAATGGATTTCATTCAATAATTGGGCTATCGGGGTACCTTCCGTCACGGTGTATCTTTAGATAAAACAAAATCGATGGCCTCGCTAGGATCCTTTGTCAACACAGGACCAACCTACCTCCCTTACTAGATGGTATCGAATATGACCACCCCTACGTTAATGAGTCTCAAAACATACAAGTGAGAGATATTAATCTACTCTAGATTGGTATGACTATACCCTACTTGGGAGCCACCCACATGAGACTTGAGGCCACGTTTTACTTTTTATACAGCGCTTTCCACTTGGAATGCTAACACAACCATTCAGGCAACAATGCAATATCAGCATTCATCCATACAAGTTCGTTCTTAGACTAAACGAAACGTTTGAGTCCCGTCTTCAATTCCATCATATTTAAGATGTCTTCACTTCGAGACGCTTGAGTAGGATCTAAGTGGTTTTCGGATCACATGTTCGATCATGGTCTCTTCAAAAACAACTTTTCGATAACTACCGATAAACTCATCCCCGGTTCTTTAGGAAATAAACAATTAAAGATAGGAGTGGATATCACTTTCTAACCGTAAGTGTATGAATTTCCTTATCATTTCTTAGGAGAACGAAACGAGATTTAAGCGTACAGTACAGTATCATCGGAGATGACCATGCCACATAACTCATGTGTTTCTCATATATATTTTCAAAGTTACATTTTGGGTCCAATTTCGATAGTCGCTTATTTAACCATCAAATAACAAACATTTAATCGGGGATTTAATAATTCCATAGGGAAAACCAATATTGGTTAAGCACATAAGTAATCTCTAGCCTCTTTTAATAAATTCATTCATCTATTAATTTCATTATGTACATGTTGTAGCAAAATTCTCTTTTACGAAGATATATATATATATATACACACACACACACACACACACACACACACATATATCCACAAATTCCTATATTTCAATATCAATACTTGAAAAAATATTCATATACCTATCTCAGCGGCATAAGCATATTCATTAGACACCAAGGAAGATTTCCTTTTATTATACAATTCTAAATCATTTATAAACTCTGCTATAAATTTATAAAACCATTTATAAACTATTTTGTGGATCTCAGGAAATCATTTATAACCTCTTTTATAAATTCCCACCACTTATAATTTCTTTTTATACATTTCTAAAAGTCCTTTACAAACTCATTGTAAATCCGTAACTATTTATAAAACTCCTTTTATAAATTTATAAGCAATTTATAACTATTTTTATAAAACCCCGAAACCATTTTTAAAACTCTGTTCGTAAATCTTGAAACATTTATTGACAAATAAATAATCCTTACTTCAAAACACTATCACACAATAATAATTATTAATACTAGCATTATAAATAATTATAGCTGACCATTTCAAAACATTCTTAAGGATAATAATTAATAATTTCAACCATTATAAAATAACAAAAATAATTAATCTCTAACTTTACCATAAATAATATTAATTAATTTCCAAAACACTATTAATAATTCATTGCTATTAATTTCAAAACCATATTAACTATTTAAATTATATTAACCTTCAAAATACTAAAATATTGGTAAATAATTTTGAAATAATATTAAATATAAATAAATAAGTTTTAAACAATATTATATTTCCTTGATAAAAGTCTATACTTAAATTCCCACATAATTATCTCCGTATGTGTAAAACTATGTGAATCTCTTTCTATTTTACAAACTTTCTTTCATAAATTCCTTTTATTATAACCCCATCTCTTCTCGTTTAATTACAAAAAGAATTCCATTTTGAACATCAATTACAATCCATTTATAACATTGCTTCCATATGGATAAATTTCATTTATAAATTCCTATATATAAAATATCGTTTCACATTCCCAATTTACCCCCAACCTTCAATTTCCAAAATAGAATCAACTATTTCTAAAATATCATTCCACGTCTTAAAATAAATCCACCATTTGATTTATTTCACAAATTTATTAAATGATGATAGTTTGTTTAATTTATAACACCGTTTATAAATACGTTCTTTTATTATCAAAACATGTTTTTTTCCAAATCTTCACTTCTTTTGTAAAATATCACTTTTATAATTTATCACACTTATAAATCTCACATTTGTAAATAATCTTTAATATATGTACACACACACACACACATGTATCACTTTAAATAAAATGGTTAATAAATATTTATATCAGAATATTTCTATTTCCCTTTAAGAACACATCCCTTTATTATAAAAGACAGACTTGAGAAGCACCATTATCCAAGTGGTTAATTGATTCGGCTTTGGTGCAAGAGATCACAAGTTCAAAACTTGCTTTCGAACGTTTACTGACATGGGATATGTTGTCCCAATAATTTGTTGTATATAAAGTACCATTTCAAAAAAAGACAGACTTGTTTTAAGACTTTAAATGTTTTTATTTACAGTTCGAAAAATCTCTATTTAAAATATTTTATGAAACTATTAAATTATAATATCCAAATAATCATAACTTGATTTTAAGATAAATTGATTCTTCAAATAATTTAGCATAATTATTTAAAACATATATAATTTTCAAAATCACCTTTTGAAATCCCTTTTTTATTGAACACTATTTTATAGTATTTTTAAAATACCAAAATATAAGCCCCAGTGCTGCTAAAGCATTAAATAAGTAAAATCAGGTCCATGTCATCAGGTATTGCATCCAACACATCATATATCAAATTATATGAAAATATAATCAACAATGTGGGGAATCCCGTTGGATCCCCCCAACCTGTCCCGTGCAACACATACAATATATAATCATAGTCAGGATTTGTATATTAAGGGTCACCTGATCTTATACATGAACGTAATAGTGTCCCATCCGCTCCAAAGCTGGAAATATATCCAAACATACATATAACTAATAAATCATCTAAATAATAAATAACAACAGACAATAAAATATCCACACATGCAATAGATAATTTTATTGATTATATAATATGTTTTTTAAAAAGGTGAGATTATCTCACCGAAATTCTGTTGCCGTCGAGGAATTCCGGTTTGGAACAAAAATCGAACGACGTCCGATTTTAGCCCAAATTTCAACTGTCTCCAAATAATGCTTTAACCCTACTGTACAGCACTGTTATGAAGTTGAGTGGTGGTAAAGTAAACGTTCAAGTTAACCAATATCCACACATGAGATTTAAATATAAATAAATTCCACTAATTACTTTAATTAAAAACTAATTACATTTTAATCATTCTTTCCATTTGAAACAAAAACACTACCGCTCGTCTATAGTGCTCAAACCCACCATGGTCGAGGCCTTCCTTTATCTCTTCATCATCCCTCAACGATATTCAAATCTGACAACGTTGTCGCCTTTCTCCTGTACTCCTCTTCGCAATGACCTCACCCACCCATGCCTCGCCTCGCCCAAGCAAAACTTTCTCAACACCGAGCAAAATGCGTCACCTGCTCTTCCACCATGGCCGTACAGGTCGTGACAAACTTTCTCAACACCGAGCTTTAACAAAACTGGCCCAACGAACCTCCTCTTTACGTAGAACCCAACTTTAATCACCACTTAACCAAACTCCATCTCAATTTCACCAAAATCAAAGCCCTAGCTAAATCGAACAAAAGCTTCCACTGTCGAGCCTTAGCTCAAACGAACAAAAGCTTCCACTGTCGATCATCATGGATGACTGCCACCCCCTCCAATAACCCCTTGACAATGAAGATCTAACCATTTCCCAAACAAAGATCCCAAATTTTAAAATTGCCGATGAATCTTTTTTTTGAATTGATTTCAAATTTCAAAGTTTTCCCTATCTTTATTATTGATTTTGCATACCCAAAAAAAGGTTTGTTCCCTATATTCAGCATGATTAAAAAGGAGAGGGGAGCCTAGTGAAGGACATGGGTAAGTCAGAATGGATGGACATGGTACGGTTGTGAACAGTGAGTGTGTGGTGAGGGGTATGGTAATAAAATATAGGGTATATTAATTTTATATTACAATATTCAGCACTAAACACATCAAACATTCTCAAACCCCAATCAAAGCATGTTGTATGGCGTTCTATATGTTATACCCCTATTCCGAACACAATGTAACTAGTCTCAAGATTTAATTCGATCATATACAGAATATAGCTTTTATACGTTAATTCAACGAATTATTATAAAAATCAAATTAATCACTTTAAAATTTAAATTAAAAGTTTACTACCTTTATTCTTATTTAGAAAGAATTTAAATCAACTTCCAAAATAATTTTTATTCACATTAAATTCAAGATTCAATTATTTAAACAATTTCAAATATTCAATTTAATCATTTAATTATCAAATAAATTATCATATTTGAAATTCAAGTTATTTAGCTTATAAATTAACTTATATATATATTTAATAATCAATTAAGTATTCGAAATTCAAACGATTGAAGTTCTAGGTCGTTATAGATTATATCCCACGAGAGTGTCTATTTTCCTATTAAGGTGTGTGGGTGGTTCAATTGTCATAGATTGACTATAGTTAGCTTCATTAGTAGCAGAATTTCCATTTCTTATAAAGGCAATATAAGTGTTATTTTCACTTGAACGTTTACTTTACCACTCAACTTCATAACAGTGTTGTACAATAGGGTTAAAGCATTATTTGAAACAATCATTTCCTGCGTGAGTGGAGTACCATACATATTCGAAGTTTCTAGGAAATATAACTCATATATTTTTTCTCCTTCTATTCTTGTATCTCATTTTTCAGTATGTATTTTGTTTGGTCACCATTCTGTCACTGAATTACATTCTTTCATGTGGCGTTTGAAAGACGAGTCCTTGACATGTTGTTTGGTTCTTTGTTACATATTACGTTGTTATGTACTGAATACAACACGTAAAAATGATATTAGTTCTCATTAAAGTGTTTGTTTTTTCATTGCATGTTGATGCGGTGAACACAAAACTTACCAAAATTATACCTCAGATCAACGCTAAAGCAGCGAGCCTTTGTAATAGAAACTAATAGTGGAGCTATTCTATTTATAATAAAATTTCGAAACAACACTTGTACATAATTTTGCACAAACATTGAGTTGTATTTTTTCTGCCTCATCCCTTAAACATCTTAAAAGAAATGCCTTCTAAGAACATTTCTGCTAATGCATATTTCAATCGTTTACGAGTAATTATACCAGAGAGCACTCATGTGACGACCCAGAATTTCTAACAATTTAAATTGGAATATTTAATTGATTTTAAATATTTAAAAGTTAATTTTAACTTGAATTCAAGATATCAATATTTACTTGATAATTAAATCATTGAATTATATATTTTAAATATTGAATTTAATAATTGAAATTGGGTAAATTGTTGGATCTGAAATTTCTAAGCCTGTTTAAAATAATTTGAAGGCTTATAAAATTTATAACGATGATACTGAAGACAATAGAATGGTCGAAATTTAAATTAAGGATGATTTGTTCAGTTTTGAAATCATATTGTTTAAATTGAATTTAAAAATAGCATTCCGAGGCACAGTCTCGGATTTCAATGAAACTAGTTACATTGGATGCGCAATAGTTAGTTATTATCGGATTTCAATTTTCGTAGCAATCGGAGTTGTCGTTTGACCCTGACAGCTCAAATCGCTTAGAAACTATTTTAATCGATTTAATTTTAAATTGATCATTTACTTCCGTAACTCGCGCATATGATCGGTTTGGCTTTCAAATCACGTTCCATCATGTTCGGAACACGGGTAAAACCTTATAAACGTCTGTCGGCATGTCTGATTCGGAGTTCGGGATTCCGCGTTATGCAACGAGATATTTTCAATTTTCAATTATTTTATGTTCACGCGTACTCAAGAAGCTTCCCTAACCCAATGCTGTATTCTCATCCCCTCTCGAACATTTAACAGTAATTCGAACTCATCAAAAAAAATGGCGACGCGGTCTTAATCGAGTTCGAACTCGATGGCGAAGAGGCGCAGTCGCGTGAGAATAGAGGGGGGGAAGCTCGATTTCAGGCCGTTTGATTTTGGGGCTGCAATTGGGTTCGCGTACACGCACGCGAAGTAGAGGCGAAATCGATTTGGGGATTTTGAGCGTTCGAGGTGGCTCGTGCCGATGTGGATCGGAGAGTGTGGTGATCGATTCGAGTCAGAGGTGGGGGTCGGCAGTAGAAATCTGAGCTCGAGGCTAGCTGTGGAGCCGCGACTTTGACGTGCACTTGCGTGCTCGACGGCAGGAGAAGGGCGCGGCAGTTTATGGTGACGGCGACGCAAGCTCAGGAGCTCGAGCTTCGGGTTAGTGGTGGCAGCGAATTCTTCTTCGATGGAGGCTCGTGGCGTTCTCTCGATGATCAACAGTGGGAGACTCGTGGCATCTTCGTCGTCGACAGTTTGGGTGAGCAATTTTTGTTTCATTTTGATTTTTCTAAGTTTATATAATATATTACATGAAAGAAGGAAAAAAAGGGGGGAAATTAGTTTAGGAAAATATTAATTATTTGTTAAATAAAGATTTAGTTAAATTAAATTCACAAAATGGAAATCCTATTTATTTAGTTAACTATATAATTATTGGATAACCAGAATATATTTTATAAACAGAAAATTTCTTCGAAATTAACTTATTAGGAAAAATGAAATTTATTAAATAGAAATGGAACTTGTTCGAATATTAATAAGATCGTATAACTGTTTATACAAGGTCTAAATCTGAAGGAAACAAGTCGAGATTGAATATGGATTGCAAATTCAGGAAGCAAAGGTGAGTAAATCTCACTCTGTTGGGTTTGTATTTAAATTTAAATAGTTAAATTTAAATGATTGGCCGCATGATTAAATTGATTGGATATGCACTAAGATTATGTGACTTTGGTTTTGGTTGGTTTTCGAGTTAATTGTGGTTTGACTCGAAATATTTGGATTTCAAATTGTTTTAAACTTAAGACATAAATAAGAAAAATATTTTCATTTTAAATGTTGAAAGGGCTTAATGATTTGTGATTCATTAAGTTAGTAAGGTAATGAAAATGAATAATTAATTTATTTTGATTAATTAATGATTTAGGTTAATTAATTTAGTAATTAAGGGTTTTGAATTAATTAATTATGGATTAAGTTAATCAATGAAGTTTAATTAATTCAAGATAATCATTGGATGGTTTGATAAATAATCACTTAATAGAATTAATAAAATATAATTACTTTGTGTAATTAATCAAGAGGTTAATTAAGACGATTAATTAAGAGGAAATTGATTTATTTAATGGAGTAAATAAATAGATAGTTAATTTAAAGGTTGAGATAAATCAAGAATGATTAATATTTGTGGTTAAATTAATGATTAACTGTTTAATGTAATTAAGTTGGATAGGATAAATTAAAATGTAATTGGAAATCCTTAATTTATATAATTAATGATGTAATTAAAGATTGATGAATTAAAATTGATTAACCCATAACAAGTGACTTATGAGAAATTAATTAATATAAGAAATTGAGGGTAAATGAAATTAATATGGTAAATTAATTTATGAAGTAATTAATTAATTTATGAAGTAATTAAGATTATTTATTGATTTTGGTTAAGTATTTCTGCTGTATTGTAATATTGTAAATCTGAGACATGCTGATTTGTATATGTCCAGTGTTGAATATTTGTGTAACTCTGATGTATTAAAATGTAATCGACAGATATAGTATTCTTCTGTAAATTGTTATTATTTATTATTATATTTTATCCGCTGCGAATGTAAGATGTTGATGATTTTGTTCTTCTTCTTCTTCTTCTATCTCTTTCTTCTTTTTCATAACTATCTGGAATTTTCGGCTTTGAAAATTTCGGGTCGTTATAGTTGGTATCAGAGCCAGGTTAAGCGAGAACCTTGGCTCTGGTGGAGATTACTCATTAAATAGAGTCCATAGTACTCTGAAATGAGTTGTGAATATATTTATATGAGAGCGTACTTGTTATTTTCTTATATAAAGGTTTTAAATGATTTTATATAAAAGTATATTTTGATATATAAAGAAATATTTCATTCTAATAAATATTAAGGCGATTTGTTGTTAAATTATTGAAATTAAAATTAATAAGTAATATAATACAACCAAATTGAAGTCTTGAATTGGAATTAAATTAAGTAAAAACGGAAATACAATCAAATTAAAATTTAATTAATTGAAAATGGAATTCTACAACTAGAATTCATAAATTAAATTGTTTAAAAACTTTAAATAAAGGTAAGTTTGAAATGAATTCAAACTGAAATTTAATGTTGAATTTATAGAAGTAAGAATAATATAAAAAGGAATTGGTATCTAGATATGATAACCTTGGGTATTATCATAAATAGTTTTGTGATCAATAATGATATATTTGTTATTAAGTAAGCCAAATGAAGTAAATTTATAACATGAGTATAACTACTAAATTTAAGTAGGTTTTAAAATTTTGAAATTTTTAAAACCTAAGCCTAGAAACAATCAATTGTTTCAAGGAGTTCAAGAAATAACAAATAATATGATTCAGATTATTTTGAATATAGTCTTATTTTAAAACAAGAAATGTTTGGAACATTTTTAAGGGATTTGTTTTGAAATTAAAACCAATGGTGGTTTAAAATTTTAAAGGTAGCCTGGTGTGTAAAGAAATTAAGTTGCTTAAAAACTTTAAATGAACAAAGTTAATTCGGTTTAAAAAGTTATACCAACCTTTGAGAATTTAACTTGGATTTATATAATTCGAGATATTTAAATTCAAGATTGAAATTGAATTAGTTCAAAATTGAATTTGGTTTGAATTAATTAGATTGGTGATTGAAGATGTATAAGATTAAGAATTTAAATGGGAAATTGAATTGGATTATATTGAAATGATTTGAATTTGGAATGGGTTCAATTGATAATAATTCAAATTGATTGGAATAATTTTAAATTATAATTAAAGTTGAACAGGATTAAAATCAAATGGAATTTGATTTAAATTGGGAAAGGAATCAAGATTGATTCAACTTGAATTGGGTTTAAATAAATTTCAATAGAAATTGAAGTTATTCAAGTTAGAATTGAGTCAATTAAATGGAAGTGGAAATTTAAGTTGAATTGTTGCGGAAGTGAACAGTTGACTCTTGACTATTTTCAATATAAATTGTTTTGATATAAACTTATTTTTTTCTAAAATATTAAATAAATGCAACCTTTCTTTCTTAAAGCCAAATTATTTTATACTTGTTTTATAATTATTTTTGGAGCTATATAACCATTTTTCAACTGTTTTCTAAACTAATTACTATTTTTTAACTATTTCACAAACTAATTTCTATTTTGCAATTATTTTGCAATTATTTAAAATTCCTGAAACTATTCAACTATTTTCCGACTATTTTACAATTAATTAACTATTTTATAGCTATTTTGCAAACTAATAATCATTTTTCAACTACTTATCTATTTTTAAAATTTTCAAGCTATTTTCTAAATATAAACTGGTCGGAGTTCAAACTGTTATTGATTTAAATACCCAACTGAGATAAGGATTGAAGTGATAATTCAATGAGAATTAAGACAATTGTAAATAAGTGAAAGGGAATTAAAGAAAATGTGAATATAAAGGGAATTGATTTGGCTGATAATCAATGAAAATAAATACGTGGGATGTATGTATATCATTCTATTCGCATAGTGATTTGATCCAGATTCGAGCACAGAATTCCGAGATAGTTTATCGATCCGAGTTGGGATTTTTCACTCTAATTTCGACGGCGAACCTGGATATGGATTGTTGATTGGTTCTGGATATTCTCTGTCATAGTTATGGCTATGCAAGGAGAATGACGGTTTCTAATCAAGAAACCAAATCCGAGTCCGCATTAGGGAGTCGGGTGGACGGTACTAGTTCAGAAGTGAAATTATGTGATCGAGTGGGCGATCAAATTGGTATAGCGAACGGAGGGTATGTGTACATCGTACGGATTTGAATGAAATTGATATTGAAAAGAGTAATCAAATTTGAATATTTGATTTTGAATAAATAAAGTTATATATTTTTGCTATATAAGATAAATCTCCCCATGTTGAATTTATTGCTGGAAGAAAATGGATTTTTGAAAGTGTTTGAAGTATAAAAGGGAGTTTTATAGAAGATTGAAATGATCTAAAGTTTTTAAAAAATTATATATATTTATATATATAAAGGATCTTATGAGGATTTTGGAAAAGGTTTTGGGAACCTTTGGATTTGGAAAGGCTTTTGATTTTTGGGTAAAATCAATATTAAAATTTGGAAAGCCTAGTTTGAGAATTATCAATTTTGGGATAATCGATTTTGTGTAAAGGAGCTTTGTATGAGATCATACTAGGTGTATGGTTTGAAAGATACTATATGTATAGTATAAAGTGTTTTGATGATGACTCTGGGGAAAAAGGAGCTCCCTTGAAATGAACTTCTCAGGAGCCCACCGGGTGGTGCTGCCTTGAACCCCAAAGGGGGTTTCTAAAGTTGATCCTGCGAGGAGTCCGGACAAACTAGTTCCTGAGGATTATTGGGTAGCAAAAGTCGATGGCGCTGATGTCTACATGGGCATTTGGGTTATGCTCTGACGACAGTGTAACTCGATGTCACTGCGATCTACTGTGGGGACCATAGTGAAAATCATATGGAGGATGAGTGCCAATAGTCTACACTTGATTTTGCCGGGAAGGCAACGCAACATCGGTAGACTGCGATCTATGGTCGAGTGGGGTGGAGAAGTTTCATTCTTTTGGCAGCAAAATTCGAGGGCGTTGATGCCTACAGTTATATGGGTTTTTGCTGTGATGCTACATAACCCCAGTTGTAGCTGCGATCTGTATTGGGTTCCATGGTCTAATCGAGGGGCGTAGAGGCATGCAGTTATCTATAGATTTTGTCGGGATGGCAACGTAAACATCGGGTTAACTGCGACCATGGATGGGAGTGATGATCTCTAGAGCATTCTCACCAAAGATATTTCCTCTGTCTTCAAAAACTGTTTTCTATATTTTCAATAAAATTATTTTTCAAGTATTTTCACTGGGTGTTGAAAACGGGTTTACCAAGTACTTATAGATTTTCAGTCCTACGCCTGATCAACGTATGACTGAATTTCTGTGAGAACAAGGATGGACTGGTTGAGACATCGAGTTATAAAAAATATTTTTATAAAGAGCTATTTCATTAGAATGATGTGAATTTAAAAGCATTTCTAAATTTTTTAAATAAAAGTGTTAGAATTTTGTGGAAATAAAAAGAAATCCAAACTGGAATTTTAATGAAGTGATTTTGTAATTAAAATCAAATATTGATTTACAAATTGGAAGAAAGCTAATTGGTTAAATAATTATTCGATAGAGTATATTAATAAAGTTTAACTCGGATAAACAAAATGGATTGTAAATTAATAATGGAATTTGGAAATGAATTCAAATTGTAAATAGAATTCGACTTGGATTTGATAATGAATTAAATTAGAAGAGATGTAAAAATAAAATAGAGTGGAATCGAAATAGTGATGGTTTGAATAACAACAAATTTCAAATGTGATATGAATAAAATTTAACGAAATTTGCAAGTAAATTAGATATAAGAGAAGTGTTGTCGAATGAAATGGAAGTGGATTATAATAGAAATGGTTTGAGTGCAAACAAAACCCAGGTGAGTAGAAATAAATTGAGAATGGCTTTGTGTAAATAAAATAAATTCGCAAATGAATTAAGTATTCGAGTTAAAAATTTAAATATGGGATGGATAAATGGGTTAATTGAATTAAATAATAAATGGATGAATTCTGATGAATAAAAAAAAATTGAATCAAAGTTTTAATTGGAATTGGATTATCAGAGTGGACTTAAGTTATGAGGCGAATTAATTTGAAGCAAAATTACTTAAATAAAAGCTTGGTTTCAAGTGAGAATAGTAAACCATTAAATAAGGATTTGGGTTAAATATATCTGGAAAGTGGATATTAATATAAGAAATGAGTATTGTCAAGCTCAATGGAGTAGTTTTAAAAATGGAAACAATGCGGAGATGAAATGAAATGCATATATATGGTTAGTGAATAAATTTGAATTGGAATTACATACAGAATGAGTTGAAATTAATTTAAAGTAGTTATAAACTAAAAATAAATACTCTGTTAAGCGAATATCGTCGAAATTGCATAAAAATAGTCGTCGTTTGGCGTAAATAAAAGTAATTAAAATTCTATGAGTTGATAGAGATTAAACAAACTTGATTTTGAATCATTTGAAGTGAATGTGGATTTGTTTGGATTAAAAATCAATTGAATATAAGGAATTGAGTTGCAAACCATTAAAATTAAATAAAATGGCTTATGAATTGGTTGAAAACAATTGAATTGTCTTTAAAGTTACATAAATCGCTTATGGATGCGTTATGGTGCTTATTGCTTATGAAATACATGTGTTTAGCTATTGAAAATAAGCGAAATGCTAATAGATTTTCTATATATGACACTTACATATTTAAATTGAGTAAGTACGGGTACCCGAAGGCCGTTTGGCTGGATTTGGTTGCACTATTTGCTTAAACAAATAAGCCGCTTGCTTAAAATGCTAAATAAAGGTACGCCTACGCAATAAAAATAGAAAATATGAACTGTTTTTGCTTTTTCCGACCGTGTGGGTCGATGTATATATATTCATATCTCTTGTCAAATTGCAAAAGCTCCTCCGTACATAGGAGACTCTGCCAAAAAATTTCGAAAATTTTGGGAGTTAGAAATTTTTTGGGGAATTTTTTTTAGACGACAAAACGATTTCAAATTGGAAATTAAAGTAAATTAGTAAATGAAACTAATATGAATCATTTATAAATGAAAGATAAAATTCAATATTCAAAATTTAAAATAGATTGAATTCATATGAAAATGGGGAAAACTAATTTGAATGGAAGAAGATGTGAAAACTTCTGTAAGAAAATGTATGAAATGTTTTTAAAGGGCTATGATTGGAGATTATTGCTAAGTAGGTTATGCAGGCATTATAAAGAGAAAAGGGAAATTGGATTTGATATCAAAAGATAAATTTGAATTGCCCGACAAAAAGGTATGTATTTAAATTTCTGTATGAAATTGGATTGGGTTTCTGATCTAGCCACTTGGCTTTTGTTTTCTTTTGGAATTTGGGAGCTCGTAGTGGCATTTTGTAGTTGTACCGAGCTAGCCGCGCAAAAGAGACGCCGGCAAAAAAATTCGGAAATTTAGAGAGTTAGAAAAATTTTGAGAAAATTTTGATAATTCAAAATTTGGTTTTGAATTGAAATTTAGATGATTGAGCAAAAGGGTATTGTTTGAAACTATAGAAGGTTTTGGAAAGTTGGTTAAGGTGATAGTGGGTCTTTAATAAAAGATAATTGGTAGGATGTTGAATTGTGAGTTTTGGAAAAAGGTAAATGGGTATTGGACCATTCTTCCTAATTAGTAATTTCGGGGACGAAATTTTTGACGACCCGGAATTTCTAACAATTTAAATTGAAATATTTAATTGATTTTAAATATTTAAAAGTTAATTTTAACTTGAATTCAAGATATCAATATTTACATGATAATTAAATCATTGAATTATATAGTTTAAATATTGAATTTAATAATCGAAATTGGGTAAATTATTGGATCTGAAATTTCTATGCCTGTTTAAAATAATTTGAAGTCCTAAGCCATACCTTTCGACTTGGTCGAAAGGGTTTTAGCTATTCTTCTGTTGCCGCTTGAAGCCGGGCTTCTATGTTGCTTTGTTTTCTTTTGACTTTGTTGATAGATGCTGCTTGATAACTTTCTACCTCGTCGAAGGGTCTACTGTTGCGCTTTTGTCTTGAGTGTTGATGTGTCACATAAGTTGACTTGGGTGTCATCCTTCGATACTGTCGAAACATATCCTCCTTTGGCTTCGAATGAGTCGAAACACCCTAAAAGGCCTTGCTTTACATGGTCTCTTTCAGAAGTCTCTCTCCCATCTAATTCAAAACCTTATGCCTTTATAGTAATGGACGTGCAGTTCTTTTTTAGGTGAAGGTGGCCTTAACCGTTTCGTAAGGATATATATGCTTTCAAAAGAGTTGAATTGGTTGAATACTTCTTTGGAGGAACTGAATGAAGGCAAAATCAAGACATTTCAAATGGCTTGGCGCAAAATGTAGAGTGTCCGCTATCCATTGCTTCGAGAGGTGAGTGATTTGAATGCTGTTAACATGCTTGCTATCGCATTCGAAAGGTAGTCTCCGACCTTGTCGAAAGCTCTCCTTTGAAATAGTCATAACATTACTTTGTCTTAATCAAAAGGGTCTACGAGCGCTCCTACATCCTTGTCGGAAACTGTGTTTAACTAGATCATCTTGGTGTTTTTTGATTCTTATCAATGCTCCCGCATTCCTTCTTTCATACTTTTATTCCTAAGAATATTTTATGGACAACAAAACAGTAAAGGCTCGTATTGGTGAATGGATTTCATTCGATGATTGGGCTATCGGGGTACCATCCGTCACGGTGTATCTTTAGATAAAACAAAATCGATGGCCTCGCTTGGATCCTTTGTCAACACTGGACCGGCCTACCTCCCTTACTAGATGGTATCGAATATGACCACCCCTACGTTAATGAGTCTCGAAACATACAAGTGAGAGATATTAATCAACTCTAGATTGGGATGATTATACCCTATTTGGGAGCGACCCAGATGAGACTTGAGGCGACGTTTTACTTTTTATACAGTGCTTTCCACTTGGAATGCTAACACAACCATTCAGGCAACAATGCAATATCAGCATTCATCCATACAAGTTCGTTCTTAGACTAAACGAAACGTTTAAGTTCCGTCTTCAATTCCATCATATTTAAGATGTCTTCACTTCGAGACGCTTGTGTTGGATCTAAGTGGTTTTCGGATCACATGTTCGATCATGGTCTCTTCAAAAAAAACTTTTCGATAACTCCCGATAAACTCATCCCCGGTTCTTTAGGAAATAAACAGTTAAAGATAGGAGCGGAGATCACTTCCTAACCGTAAGAGTATGAATTTCCTTATCATTTCCTAGAAGAACGAAACGAGATTTATACATACAATACAGTATCATCGGAGATGACCGTGCCACATAACTCGTGTGTTTCTCATATATATTTTCAAAGTTACGTTTTGGGTCCAATTTCGATAGTCGTTTATTTAACCATCAAATAACAAACATTTAATAGGGGATTTAATAATTCCATAGGGAAAACCAATATTGGTTAAGCACATAAGTAATCTCTAGCCTCTTTTAATAAATTCATTCATCTATTAATTTCATTATATACATATTGTAGCAAAATTATCTTTTATGAAGATATAACAATATATATATATATATATATATCCACAATTTCCTATATTTCAATATCAGTACTTGAAAAAATATTCATATACCTATCTCAGCGGCATAAGCATATTCATTAGACACCAAGGAAGATTTCCTTTTTTTATACAATTCTAAATCATTTATAAACTCTGTTATAAATTTATAAAACCATTTATAAACAATTTTATGGATCTCAGGAAATCATTTATAACCTCTTTTATAAATTCCCACCACTTATAATTTCTTTTTATACATTTCTAAAACTCCTTTACAAACTCATTGTAAATCCGTAACTATTTATAAAACTCCTTTTATAAATTTATAAGCAAATTATAACTATTTTTATAAAACCCTGAAACCATTTTTAAAACTCTGTTCGTAAATCTTGAAACATTTATTAACAAATAAACAATCCTTACTTCAAAACACTATTTTACAATAATAATTATTAATACTAGCATTATAAATAATTATAGTTCACAATTTCAAAACATTCTTAAGGATAATAATTAATAATTTCAACCATTATAAAATAACAAAAATAATTAATCTCTAACTTTACCATAAATAATATTAACTAATTTCCAAAACGCTATTAATAATTCATTGCTATTAATTTCAAAACCATATTAACTATTTAAATTATATTAACCTTCAAAATACTAAAATATTGGTAAATAATTTTGAAACAATATTAAATATAAATAAATAAGTTTTAAACAATATTATATTTCCTTGATAAAAGTCTATACTTAAATTCCCACATAATTATCTCCGTATATATAAAACTATGTGAATCTCTTTCTATTTTATAAACTTTCTTTCATAAATTCCTTTTATTATACCCCATCTCTTCTCGCTTATTTACAAAAAGAATTCCATTTTGAACATCAATTACAATCCGTTTATAACATTGCTTCCATATGGATAAATTTCATTTATAAATTCCTATATATAAAATATCGTTTCACATTCCCAATTTACCCCAACCTTCAATTTCCAAAATAGAATCAACTATTTCTAAAATATCATTCCACATCTTATAATAAATCCACCATTTGATTTATTTCACAAATTTATTAAATGATGATAGTTTCTTTAATTTATAAACACCGTTTATAAATACGTACTTTTATTATCAAAATATGTTTTTTCCAAATCTTCACTTCATTTGTAAAATATCACTTTTATAATTTATCACACTTATAAATCTCACATTTGTAAATAATCTTTAATATATGTACGCACACACATACACACACACACACATATATCACTTTAAATAAAATGGTTAATAAATATTTATATCAAAATATTTCTATTTCCCTTTGAAAACACATCCCTTTATTATAAAAGACAGTCTTGAGAAGCACCATTGTCCAAGAGGTTAATTGATTCGGATTTGGTGCAAGAGGTCACACGTTCAAAACTTGCTTTCGAACGTTTATTGACATGGGATATGTTGTCCCAATGATTTTTTGTATATAAAGTACCATTTCAAAAAAAAACTTGTTTTAAGATTTTAAATGTTTTTATTTACAGTTCGAAAAATCTCTATTTAAAATATTTTATGAAACTATTAAATTATAATATCCAAATAATCATAACTTGATTTTAAGATAAATTGATTCTTCAAATAATTTAGCATAATTATTTAAAACATATATAATTTTCAAAATCACCTTTTGAAATCCCCTTTTTATTCAACACTATTTTATGGTATTTTTAAAATGCCAAAATATAAGCCCCAGTGATGCTAAAGCATTAAATAAGTAAAATCGGGTCCATGTCATCAGGTATTGCATCCAACATATCATATATCAAATTATATGAAAATATAATCAACAATGTGGGGAATCCCGTTGGATCCCTCCAACCTGTCCCCTACAACACATACAATATATAATCATAGTCAGGATTTGTATATAAAGGGTCACCTGCTCTTATAGATGAACGTAATAGTGTCTCATCCGCTCCAAAGCTGGAAATATATCCAAACATACAATATAACTAATAAATCGTATAAATAATAAATAACAACGGACAATAAAATATCCACACATGCAATAGATAATTTTATTGATTATATAATATTTTCTGATTAACTAAAAAGGTAAGATTATCTCACCGAAATTCTGTTGCCGTCGAGGCATTCCGGTTTGGAACTAAAATCGAACGACGTCCGATTTTAGCCCAAATTTCAGCTGTCTCCAAATTCATCGAAACCAATTCCATTGCGAAGCTTGTGTCGTTACGAACGTAACTAAAAATCCATGTCTCGATTGGATCTCGTATGGATAAGTTATTATATTCATAAGTTAATGAGATTTAAATATAAATAAATTCCTCTAATTACTTTAATTAAAAACTAATTACATTTTAATTATTCTTTCCATTTGAAACAAAAACACTCCCGCTCGTCGATAGTGCTCGAACCCACCATGGCCGAGGCCTTCCTTTATCTCTTTCTCATCCCTCAACGATATTCAAATCTGACAACATTGTCACCTTTCTCTTGTACTCCTCTTCGCAATGACCTCACGCACCCATGCCTCGCCTCGCCCAAGAAAAACGCGTCACCTGCTCTTCCACCATGGCCGTACATGTCATGACAAACTTTCTCAACACCGAGCTTCAACAAAACTTGCCCAATGAACCTCCTCTTTACGTAGAACCCAGCTTCAATCACCGCTTAACCAAACTCCATCTCGATTTCACCAAAATCAAAGCCCTAGCTCAATCGAACAAAAGCTTCCACTGTCGAGCCTTAGCTCAATCGAACAAAAGCTTCCACCGTCGATCATCATGGATGACTGCCACCCCTTCCAATAACCCCTTGACAATGAAGATCTAACCATTTCCCAAACAAAGATCCCACCTTTTAAATTTGCCGATGAATCTTTTTTTTTTGAATTGATTTCAAATTTCAAAGTTTTCCCTATCTTTATTCTTGATTTTGCATACCCAAAAAAAGGTTTGTTCCCTATATTCAGCATGATTAAAAAGGAGAGGGGAGCCTGGTGAAGGACATAGGTAAGTCAGAATGGATGGACATGGTACGGTTGTGAACAGTGAGTGTGAGGTGAGGGGTATGGTAATAAAATATAGGGTATATTAATTTTATATTACAATATTCAGCACTAAACACATCAAACATTCTCAAACCCCAATCAAAGCATGTTGTATGGCGTTCTATATGTTATACCCCTATTCCGAACACAATGTAACTAGTCTCAAGATTTAATTCGATCATATACAGAAAATAGTTTTTATACGTTAATTCAACGAATTATTATAAAAATCAAATTAATCACTTTAAAATTTAGATTAAAAGTTTATTACCTTTATTCTTATTTAAAAAGAATTTAAATCAACTTCCAAAATAATTTTTATTCACATCAAATTCAAGATTCAATTATTTAAACAATTTCAAATATTCAATTTAATCATTTAATTATCAAATAAATTATATTTGAAATTCAAGTTATTTAGCTTATAAATTAACTTTTTTATATATATTTAATAATCAATTAAGTATTCGAAATTCAAACGATTGAAGTTCTGGGTCGTTACATGTTATATCCCACGATAGTGTCTATTTTCCTATTAAGGTGTGTGGGTGGTTCAGTTGTCATAGATTGACTATAGTTCGCTTCATTAGTAGCAGAATTTCCATTTCTTATAAAGGCAATATAAGTGTTATTTTCACTTGAACGTTTACTTTACCACTCAACTTCATAACAGTGTTGTACGGTAGGGTTAAAGCATTATTTGAAACAATCATTTCCTGCGTGAGTGGAGTACCATACATATTCGAAGTTTCTAGGAAATATAACTCGTATTTTTTCTCTTTTTATTCTTGTATCTCATTTTTCAGTATGTATTTTGTTTGGTCACCATTCTGTCACTGAATTACATTCTTTCATGTGGCGTTTGAAAGACGAGTCGTTGACATGTTGTTTGGTTCTTTGTTACATATTACGTTGTTATGTACTGAATACAACACGTAAAAATGATTTTAGTTCTCATTAAAGTGTTTGTTTTTTCATTGCATGTTGATGCGGTGAACACAAAACTTACCAAAATTATACCTCAGATCAACCCTAAAGTAGCGAGGCTTTGTAATAGAAACTAATAGTGGAGCTATTCTATTTATAATAAAATTTCGAAACAACACTTGTACATAATTTTGCACAAAACATTGAGTTGTATTTTTTCTGCCTCATCCCTTAAACATCTTAAAAGAAATGCCTTCTGAGAACATTTCTGCCAATGCATATTTCAATCGTTTACAAGTATTTTTACAAGAGAGCACTTATGTGACGACCCGGAATTTCAAACAACTTAAATTGGAATATTTAATTGATTTTAAATATTTAAAAGTTAATTTTAACTTTAATTCAAGATATCAACATTTACTTGATAATTAAATCATTGAATTATATAGTTTAAATATTGAATTTAATAATTGAAATTGGGTAAATTGTTGGATCTGAAATTTCTAAGCCAGTTTAAAATAATTTGAAGGTTTATAAAATTTATAACGATGATACTGAAGATAATAGAATGGTTGAAATTTAAATTAAGGATGATTTGTTCAGTTTTGAAATCATATTGTTTAAATTGAATTTAAAAATAGCCTTCCGAGGCACAGTCTCGGATTTTGACGAAACCAGTTCCATTGGATCCGTAATAGTTAGTTATTATCGGATTTCAATTTTCATAGCAATCGGAGTTGTCGTTGGACCCTAACAGCTCAAATCACTTAAAAACTATTTTAATCGATTTAATTTAAAATTGATCGTTTACTTCCGTAACTCGCGCATATTATCGATTTGGCTTTTGTATCACGTTCCATCATGTTCGGAACACGGGTAAAATCTTATAAACGTCTGTCGGCATGTCTGATTCGGGGTTCGGGATTCCGCGTTATGCAACGAGATATTTTCAATTTTTAATTATTTGATGTTCACGCGTACTCAAGAAGCTTCCCTAACCCTATACCGTATTCTCATCCCCTCTCTAACTTTTAACAGTAATTCGAACTCATCAAAAAAAATGGCAACGCGGTCTTAATCGAGTTCAAACTCGATGGCGAAGAGGCGCAGTCGCGTGAGAATAGTGGGGGGAAGCTCGATTTCAGGCCGTTCGATTTTGGGGCCGCGATTGGGTTCGCGTAAGCGTGCGCGAAGTAGAGGCGAAATTGATTTAGGAATTTTGGGCATTCGAGGTGGCTCGTGCTGATGTGGATTGGAGAGTGTGGTGATCGATTCGAGTCAGAGGTGGGGGTCAGCAGTAGAAATCCGAGCTCGAGGCTAACTGTTGAGCCGCGACTTTGACGTGCACTTGCGTGCTCGACGGTAGGAGAAGGGCACGACAGTTTATGGTGACGGCGACGCAAGCTCGGGAACTCGAGCTTCGGGTTCGTGGTGGCAGCGAATTCTTCTTCGGTGGAGGCTCGTGGCGTTCTCTCGATGATCAACAGCGGGAGACTCGCGGCATCTTCGTTGTCGATAGTTTGGGTGAGCAGTTTTTGTTTCATTTTGATTTTTCTAAGTTTATATAATATATATCCATGAAAGAAGGAAAAAAAGGGGGGAAATTAGTTTAGGAAAATATTAATTATTTGTTAAGTAAAGATTTAGTTAAATTAAATTTACAAAATGGAAATCCTATTTATTTAGTTAACTATATAATTATTTGATAACTAGAATATATTTTATAAACAGAAAATTTGTTTGAAATTAACTTATTAGGAAAAATGAAATTTATTAAATAGAAATGGAACTTGTTCGAATATTAATAAGATCGTATAACTGTTTATACAAGGTCTAAATCTGAAGGAAACAAGTCGAGATTGGATATGGATTGCAAATTCAGGAAGCAAAGGTGAGTAAATCTCACTCTGTTGGTTTGTATTCAAATTTAAATAGTTAAATTTAAATGATTGGCCGCATGATCAAATTGATTGGATATGCACTGATGATGATGTGACTTTGGTTTTGGTTGGTTTTCGAGTTAATTGTGGTTTGACTCGAAGTATTTGTATTTTAAATTGTTTTAAACTTAAGACAGAAATAAGAAAAATATTTTCATTTTAAATGTTGAAAAGGGCTTAATGATTTGTGATTCATTAACTTAGTAAGGTAATTAAAATGAATAATTAATTAATTTAATTAATTAATTAATGATTTAGGTTAATTAATTTAGTAATTAAGGGTTTTGAATTAATTAATTATGGATTAAGTTAATCAATGAAGTTTAATTAATTCAGAATAATCATTGGATGGTTTGATAAAAAATTGCTTAATAAAATTAATAAAATATAATTACTTTGTGTAATTAATCAAGAGGTTAATTAAGACGATTATTTAAGAGGAAATTGATTTATTTAATGGAGTAAATAAATAGATAGTTAATTTAAAGGTTGAGATAAATCAAGAATGATTAATATTTGTGGTTTAATTAATGATTAATTGTTTAATGTAATTAAGTTGGATAGGATAAATTAAAATGTAATTGGAAATCCTTAATTTATATAATTAATGATGTAATTAAAGATTGATGAATTAAAATTGATTAACCTATAACAAGTGACTTATGAGAAATTAATTAATATAGGAAATTAATGGTAAATGAAATTAATATGGTAAATTAATTTATGAAGTAATTAATTAATCTACGAAGTAATTAAGATTACTTATTGATTTTGGTTAAGAATAATAAATATTGTGAAGTTAATTAATGATAATTTCTTGAATGAAATTGAAGGATAATTAATCCAGAGTGATTAATTAAAATGAATAATGAAGGATTGACTAATTAATTGATATGGAAATTACTTAATGTTAAATGAAGGAATCTAAGAGATTGAGGTTAGAAATTCAATTAGAATCAATTGAATTAATTTGGAAGTGATCGAATTTGTTATGAATGACGGAATGGTATTGGAGCTTGAATGAGATGATATTCCTGATATGAAATGTTGTGTATTTCTTTTTGATAATTTGGGTTAGGATGACATGAGTCTCGAAGAGGCCAGGGTCGGGTATTAGGAAATACCCGAAACCACTTCGAATATTTTTATAGATTGATATGTGAAATCTATATGCTAGAGTGAGGTGATTTAAAGGAAATTGGACTATTTAAATCTAAGCCTTGGTACTTAGGAAATGGATGTAAGGAATAAATGATGTCTATAACTAATTGTGGCTTTGTGAATTGAATCGAGTTACCCCGGGTTTTATATAGTTGTTTGCTTTCGTATTCCATGTTAGTTGAGTTTACTCACGCTGGTTTCCAGCCTGACCCGGGTGTTACTTTGATGTAATACTCGGGTCAGATCGAGTATTACAGATTTTCAGGTAAGGACGTTCTAGAGCTCAGAAGGCGAGCTGGATGACAGGAACGTGTAGAGAATTTCCGCTGTATTATAATATTGTAAATCTGAGACATGCTGATTTGTATATGTCCAGTGTTGAATATTTGTGTAACTCTGATGTATTAAAATGTAATCGACAGATATAGTATTCTTCTGTAAACTGTTATTATTTATTATTATATTTTATCCGCTGCGAATGTGAGATGTTGATGATTTTGTTCTTCTTATTCTTCTTCTTCTTCTATCTCTTTCTTCTTTTTCATAACTATCTGGAATTTTCGGCTTCGAAAATTTTGGGTCATTACAGTTGGTATCAGAGCCATGTTAAGCGAGAACCTTGGCTCTGGTGGGGATTACTCATTAAATAGAGTCCATGGTACTCTGAAATGAGTTATGAATATATTTATATGAGAGTGTACTTGTTATTTTCTTATATAAAGGTTTTAAATGATTTTATATAAAAGTATATTTTGATATATAAAGAAATATTTCGTTCTAATAAATATTAAGGCGATTGGTTGTTAAATTATTGAAATTAAAATTAAGAAGTAATATAATACAACCAAATTGAAGTCCTGAATTGGAATTAAATTAAGTAAAAATGGAAATACAATCAAATTAAAATTTAATTAATTGAAAATGGAATTCTAAAACTAGAATTCAGAAATTAAATTGTTTAAAAACTTTAAATAAAGGTAAGTTTGAAATGAATTCAAACTGAAATTTAATCTTGAATTTATAGAAGTAAGAATAATATAAAAAGGAATTGGTATCTAGATATGATAACCTTGGGTATTATCATAAATAGTTTTGTGATCAATAATGATATATTTGTTATTAAGTAAGCCAAATGAAGTAAATCTATAAGATGAGTATAACTACTAAATTTCAGTAGGTTTTAAAATTTTGAAAGTTTTAAAACCTAAGCCTAGAAACAATCAATTGTTTCAAGGAGTTCAAGAAATAACAAATAATATGATTCAGACTATTTTGAATATAGTCTTATTTTAAAACAAGATATGTTTGAAAGATTTTTAAGGGATTTGTTTTGAAATTAAAACCAAGGGTGGTTTAAAATTTTAAAGGTAGTCTGGAGTGTAAAGAAATTAAGTTGCTTAAAAACTTTAAATGAACAAAGTTAATTCGGTTTAAAAAGTAAAACCAACCTTTGAGAATTTAACTCGAATTTATATAATTCGAGATAGTTTAAATTCAAGATTGAAACTGAATTAGTTCAAAACTGAATTTCGTTTGAGTTAATTAGATTGGTGATTGAAGATGTATAAGTTTTAGAATTTAAATGGGAAATTGAATTGGATTATATTGAAATGATTTGAATTTGGAATGGGTTCAACTGATAATAATTCAAATTGATTGGAATAATTTGAAATTATAATTAAAGTTGAACAGGATTCAACATGAATTGGGTTTAAATAAATTTCAATAGAAATTGAAGTTATTCAAGTTAGAATTGAGTCAATTAACTGGAAGTGGAAATTTAAGTTGAATTGTTGGGGAAGTGAACAGTTGACTCTTGACTATTTTCAATATAAATTGTTTTGATATAAACTTATTTTTTTTCTAAGCTATTAAATATATGCAACCTTTCTTTCTTAAAGTCAAATTATTTTATACTTTTTCACAATTATTTTTGGAGCTATATAACCATTTTTCAACTGTTTTCTAAACTGATTACTATTTTTCAACTATTTCACAAACTAATTTCTATTTTACAATTATTTTGCAATTATTTAAAATTATGAAACTATTCAACTATTTTCCGACTATTCTACAATTAGTTAACTATTTTATAGCCATTTTGCAAACTAATAATTATTTTTCAACTACCTATCTATTTTAAAAAATTTCAAGCTATTTTCTAAATATAAACTGGTCGGAGTTCAAACTGTTATTGATTTAAATACCCAACTGAGATAAGTATTGAAGTGATAATTCAATGAGAATTAAGGCAATTGTAAATAAGTGAAAGGGAATTAAAGGAAATGTGAACAGAAAGGGAATTGATTTGGCTGATAATCAATGAAAATAAATACGTGGGATGTACTTATATCATTCTATTCGCATAGTGATTTGATCCAGATTCGAGCATAGAATTTCGAGATAGTTTATCGATCCGAGTTGGGATTTTTCACTCGATTTTCGATGGCGAACCTTGATATGGATTGTTGATTGGTTCTGGATATTCTCTATCATAGTTATGGCTATGCAAGGAGAATGACAGTTTCTAATCAAGAAACCAGATCTGAGTCCGCACTAGGAAGTCGGATGGACGATACTAGTTCGGAAGTGAAATTGTGTGATCGAGTGGGCGATTAGATTGGTATAGCGTACGGAGGGTATGTGTACATCGTACGGATTTGAATGAAATTAATATTGAAAAGAGTAATCAAATTTGAATATTTGATTTTGAATAAACAAGGTTATATTGTAGGATCTAGATTAACCCTAGAGGGGGGGGTTGAATAGGGTTATAGCAAATTTTCTCGAATTAAACACAGAAACAAACTGCAGAAATAAATATGCTGAAAAGTAAATCACACACAAAATTTACCCAGCTTCGGCAACCCCTGCCTACAGCTGCATTCCCATATTTCTATTAGAATTAAACAGTATCCCGCTTACAAACACTCTACTAGACTCGCAAACATTTGCTCCCGCTCACAAACACTCTACTAGACTCGCACACCCTGCTTCGCCTATAGAGTTTCGCTTACTCGCAAACTCTTCTCCCGCCTATAGAGTTTTGCAAACTCGCACACCCTGCTCACTGAACTAATTCTAACTAGACAATCTGACACTACCTAATCCCTAGGTGGTGATTTACCAAGTTTTGATTTGAAAAATAAAAACAACAATTAAAAGACAAATAACACTTAAACCCTAATTAAGAAATTAAACTTAAGCCTTTAATAATAAAACAAGGCCGACCCTATTTTCTTATCCTCTTTATTTTAGCCCGGTTCTTCTTGCTCGTTCCTCTTTGAGATGGCGGCTTGTTCTTCTCTGCAACTAAATTAGGGCTTCGGCTCTTTTGCTCCTTGCTTCCAAAATTAGGGTTGTGAAATAAGCAGCCGATAGTTGCTCGATCGTATGATTGATTTGGCTCCTCTCTATGTCGATCGATTATTTCTCTGAGTTGCTCACTGCTGCTTGATCGAGTTCGACGTTTGCGATTTCGGTATGTAATTTATCCTTTTGCTTTACTGGGTTGATGCTTGAACTCGATGCCTAAATTTGCCGATGATGAATGGTTTATATATAGGTCGAATTCCTATATTTGTGTTCGTATAAACAAATTTGAATTTGTCAATTAATTTCGCTCGGCCATTGATTTTCATGTGGATGATGGTGATTTTCTCTGACTTGTTCATAATCGTATATTTCTGATGCTTGATACCCACGGCTTTGAATTGCGGTTTTGAATTGCCGTGCTCATCACGGTGTTGATTTTTGACTTCGTCAATACTGCATACGCACTTGAATTTTTATCACTGCGTTGATTTGCTTTGACCATGTTGATTTCATTCTATATTTTCTGTACTGCTGGCTTCGGTCTTGGCTTTATTCAACTGAATTTGACTTAACTGTTATGTTATTTATTCCTTTCACCTTCTGGATTAAGTTCGGCTTTCTGGCCCCTGTGAGCTTAGTCTCTTGCATTGTTTGATTTTAGCTTTGACCACCTTGATGCTGTAATCATACTTTTGGCATGATTGTTCTGGTCTTGTTTGCGTATTTTACTTGTATCACTGTATCATATAATGTTGCTGTAGCATGTACTCGAGTCATGGTAGCATTTGCTTCTGCACTGATACATACATTTGTCTTGTTGACATGGTTTGATGTGAGGCTGTAGTTGCATTGAGTATATGTGTTCATTGTGATGGCTGTGATGGCATTTGAACTTGATATTGTTTGGTTTTATGTTCATCTCGACTTGTATTGCTGTTTGGTCTGACCATCTTGTATTCATGTGCCACTGTTTTGTTCGAGTCAGTTTCAATGTTTCATTGTGAAGTTCAAGTTGCATGTATGCTGTTCATTTGATATGTTGTCCACCTGAGTTTGAGCATTTGTACATTTGCATCTTGGGTTGTACTGTCTTGAGCTCGAGTATTTGCTGTGTTTATTTACTTGGTTGTGTACTTAGGCTTTTATCATTGAAACTGTACTGATGCATTTTACCTGTTGCATACATGAGTTTGATACTGTTGGTCGACTATCTCCTTGAGTTGCTGTGCTTCATGTTGTATTCATCCCTGCAGTATAACCTGTTGCACTCTTTGATGATTCATTGGTGCACTTGTACTTGGTCATTGTAGTATGTCACTGAAGTCTGGTGCTTTGTGTCTTGATGCTCGGCCTATTGTGCATTTGTGTCATAATTTGTATTCTCTGATTCATTGTTGAATATGTTGGCTGCTGTGTTGATCTTGCTTGCATTGTCACTTGGTCGACACTTGCAGTTGTACTTGCTTTGATGCTGGTTTGAGGCTGTGTCATGTTTGAACATAGCATTCATGTGTACCTTTTGATTTGCACCTGAGTTGAATCCAGTTTTAAAACTCGGGTTTGACCTTGTGCTGAGAGTTGTGACATTTATGTTATTGCACGTGAGTTGAACCCGGCTATTCATTTGGGTTTGACCTGTGCTCACCTGTCCTTGTAAATCAATTAAGTGTATATCGGTGTGCACGGCCTTGTGGCATGTACAGCGATACACTGTGCATGTCACATTGTTCGTGTGTGATGAATTCAAATTCAAATGATGACGAACAACCCAAATAACTGAGGCAAATATTATTTTCAAAATTCACGTTTTATTTTATACTGCAAAAATATTTCCTTTTCAATTTTACTGCGTTAGTGTATATTTTTGCAGATTGCTCAGATGCTGGATTTTAACTGGAATGAAGTTGAAGATAAATACGAGTGTGAGTGATATGTAGTGAGGTGCTGATGTAAATGTGAAAAATGTGATGTAATCAAAGTTGAACTGTAATTGAAATTGAATATATAGTGAGAGCTTGAATGTTGTACTATTCAAAGTTGTAATAAATATTTGTTTGAATAAAATTTCCGTTAAAATTCAAAATCTGTGTTATTTATTTTATTCAGCAAATATTTATTTAAACTGTGAAAAATAAAATAGTACATTAACAAATACATTTAAATGAATGTATATATGTTTATTATCATCAAACAAAAATCATATAAGCGCAGAGCGCATATTCAACATATATATCTTTGCTATATAAGATATATCTCCCCATGTTGAATTTATTGCTGGAAGAAAAAGGATTTTTGAAAGTGTTTGAAGTATAAAGGGAGTTTTATACAAGATTAAAATGATCTAAAGTTTTAAAAAAATTATATATATTTATATATAAAAGATCTTATGAGGATTTTGGAAAAGGTTTTGCGAACCTTTGGATTTGGAAAGGCTTTTGATTTTTGGGTAAAATCAATATTAAAATTTGGAAAGCCTAGTTTGAGAATTATCGATTTTGGGATAATCGATTTTGTGTAAAGGAGCCTTGTATGAGATCATACTAGGTGTATGATTTGAAAGATACTATATGTATAGTATAAAGTGTTTTGATGATAGCTCTGGAGAAAAAGGAGCTCCCTTGAAATGAACTTCTCAGGAGTGCCACCGGGTGGTGCTGCCTTGAGCCCCAGGGGGGGTTCTAAAGTTGAACATGTGAGGAGTCCAGACAAACTAGTTCCTGAGGATTATTGGGTAGCGAAAGTCGAGGGCGCTGATGCCTACGGGGGCATTTGGGTTATGCTGTGACGACAATGTAACTCGATGTCACTGCGATCTAGTGTGGGGACCATAGCGGAAATCATGTAGAGGATGAGTGCCAACAGTCTACACTTGATTTTGCCGGGAAGGCAACGCAACATCGCTAGACTGCGATCTATGGTCGAGTGGAGTGGAGAAGTTTCATTCTTTTGGCAGCGAAATTCGAGGGCGCTGATGCCTACAGTTATATGGGTTTTTGCTGTGATAGCTGCGATCTGTAGCGGGTTCCATGGTGTAATCGAGGGGCGCGGAGGCTGCAGTTATCTATGGATTTTGTCGGGATGGCAACGTAACCATCGGGTTAACTGCGACCATGGATGGAGTGATGATCTCCAGAGCATTTTCACCAAAGATATTTCCTCTATTTTCAAAAACTGTTTTCTATATTTTCAATAAAATTCTTTTTCAAGTATTTTCACTGGGTGTTGAAAACGGGTTTACCAAGTACTTATAGATTTTCAGTCCTACGCCTGATCAACGTATGACTGAATTTCTGTGAGAACAAGGATGGACTGGTTGAGACATCGAGTTATAAAAAAATATTTTTATAAAGAGCTATTTTATTAGTATGATGTGAATTTAAAAGCATTTCTAAATTTTTTAAATAAAAGTGTTGGAATTTTGGGGAAATAAAAGGAAATCCAAACTAGAATTTTAATGAAGTGATTTTGTAATTAAAATCAAATATTGATTTAGAAATTGGAACAAAGCTAATTGGTTAAATAATTATTCGATAGAGTATATTAATAAAGTTTAACTCAGATAAATAAAATGGATTGTAAGTTAATAATGGAATTCAGAAATGAATTCAAATTGTAAATAGAATTCGACCTGGATTTGATAATGAATTAAATTAGAAGAGATGTTGTAAAAATAAAAATAAAATAGTGTGGAATCGAAATAGTGATGGTTTGAACAACAAACAAATTTCAAATGTGATATGAATAGAATTTAACGAAATTTGCAAGTAAATTAGATATAAGAGAAGTGTTGTCGAATGAAATGGAAGTGAATTATAATAGAAATGGTTTGAGTGCAAAAAAAACCAAGATGAGTAGAAATAAATTGAGAATGGCTTTGTGTAAATAAAATAAATTCGCAAATGAATTAAGTAAGCGAGTTAAAAATTTAAATATGGGATGGATAAATGGGTTAATTGAATTAAATAATAAATGGATGAAGTCTGATGAATAAAAAATAATTAAATCAAAGTTTTAATTGGAATTGGATTATCAGAGTGGACTTAAGTTATGAGGCGAATTAATTTGAAGCAAAATTACTTAAATAAAAGCTTGGTTTCGAGTGAGAATAATAGACCATTAAATAAGGATTTGGGTTAAATATATCTGGAAAATGGATATTAATATAAGAAATGAGTATTGTCAAGCTCAATGGAGTAGTTTTAAAAATGGAAACAATGCGGAGATGAAATGAAATGCATATGTATGGTTAGTGAATAAATTTGAAATGGAATTACATACAAAATGAGTTGAAATTAATTTAAAGTAGTTATAAACTAAAAATAAATACCCTATTAAGCGAATATCGTCGAAATTGCATAAAAATAGTTGTCGTTTGGCGTAAATAAAAGCAATTAAAATTCTTTGAGTTGATAGAGATTAAATAGACTTGATTTTGAATTATTTGAAGTGAATGTGGATTTGTTTGGATTAAAAATCAATTGAATGTAAGAAATTGAGTTGCAAACCATTAAAATTGAATAAAATGGCTTATGAATTGGTTGAAAACAATTGAATTATCTTTAAAGTTATATAAATCGCTTATGGAAGCGTTATGGTGCTTGTTGCTTATGAAATACATGTGTTTAGCTATTGAAAATAAGTGAAATGCTAATAGATTTTCTATATATGACACTTACATATTTAAATTGAGTAAGTACAGGTACCCGAAGGCTGTTTGGCTGGATTTGGTTGCACTATTTGCTTAAATAAATAAGCCGCTTGTTTAAAATACTAAATAAAGGTACGCCTACGCAATAAAAATAGGAAATATGAACTGTTTTTGCTTATTCCGACCGTGTGGGTCGATGTATATATATTTATATCTCTTGTCAAATTGCAAAAACTCCTCCGTACAAAGGAGACGCTTCCAAAAAAATTCGAGAATTTTGGGAGTTAGAAATTTTTTGGGGAATTTTTTTTTAAACGACAAAACGATTTCAAATTGGAAATAAAAGTAAATTAGTAAATGAAACTAATATGAATCATTTATAAATGAAAGATAAAATTCAATATTCAAAATTTAAAATAGATTGAATTCATATGAAAATGGGAAAAACTAATTTGAATATAAGTAGATATGAAAACTTCGGTAAGAAAATGTACGAAATGTTATTAAAGGGCTATGATTGTAGATTATTGCTAAGTAGGTTATGCATGTATTATAAAGAGAAAAGGGAAATTGGATTTGATATCAGAAGATAAATTTGAATTGCCCGACAAAAAGGTATGTATTTGAATTTCTGTATGAAATTGGATTGGGTTTCTGATCTAGCCACTTGGCTTTTGTTTTCTTTTGGAATTTGGGAGCCCGTAGTGGCATTTTGTAGTTGTACCGAGCTAGCCGCGCAAACGAGACGCTGGCAAAAAAATTCGAAAATTTAGAGAGTTAGAAAAATTTTGAGAAAATTTTGAGAATTCAAAATTTGGTTTTAAATTGAAATTTAGATGATTGAGCAAAAGGGTATTGTTTGAAACTATAGAAGGTTTTGGGAAGTTGGTTAAGGTGATAGTGGGTCTTTAATAAAAGATAATTGGTAGGATGTTGAATTGTGAGTTTTGAGAAAAGGTAAATGTGTATTGGACCATTCTTCCTAATTAGTAATTTCGGGGACGAAATTCTTTTAAGGGGGAGGAATGTGACGACTCAGAATTTCTAACAATTTAAATTGGAATATTTAATTGATTTTAAATATTTAAAAGTTAATTTTAACTTGAATTCAAGATATCAATATTTACATGATAATTAAATCATTGAATTATATAGTTTAAATATTGAATTTAATAATTGAAATTGGGTAAATTGTTGGATCTGAAATTTCTATGCCTGTTTAAAATAATTTGAAGGCTTATAAAATTTATAACGACGAAGTAGAGGCAAAATCGATTTGGGGATTTTGAGCGTTCGTGGTGGCTCGTGCTGATGTGGATTGGAGAGTGTGGTGATCGATTCGAGTCAGTGGTGGGGGTCGGCAGTAGAAATCCGAGCTCGAGGCTAGCTATGAAGCCGCGACTTTGATGTGCACTTGCGTGCTCGACGGCAGGGGAAGGGCGCGGCAGTTTATGGTGACGGCGACGCAGGCTCAGGAGCTCGAGCTTCGGGTTCGTGGTGGCAGCGAATTCTTCTTCGATGAAGGCTCGTGGCGTTCTCTCGATGATCAACAGTGGGAGACTCGCGGTATCTTCGTTGCCGACAGTTTGAGTGAGCAGTTTTTGTTTCATTTTGATTTTTCTAAGTTTATATAATATATGTACATGAAAGAAGGGAAAAAAGGGAGAAAATTAGTTTAGGAAAATATTAATTATTTGTTAAATAAAGATTTAGTTAAATTTAATTTACAAATGGAAATCCTGTTTATTTAGTCAACTATATAATTATTTGATAACTAGAATATATTTTATAAACAGAAAATTTGTTTGAAATTAACTTATTAGGAAAAAGAAATTTATTAAATAGAAATGGAAATTGTTCGAATATTAATAAGATCGTATAACTGTTTATACAAGGTCTAAATCTAAAGGAAACAAGTCGAGATTGGATATGGATTGCAAATTCAGGAAGCAAAGGTGAGTAAATCTCTCTCTATTAGGTTTGTATTTAAATTTAAATAGTTAAATTTAAATGATTGGCCACATGATTAAATTGATTGGATATGCACTGATGATGATGTGACTTTGGTTTTGGTTGGTTTTCGAGTTAATTGTGGTTTGACTCGAAGTATTTGGATTTTAAATTATTTTAAATTTAAGACAGAAATAAGAAAAATATTTTCATTTTAAATGTTGAAAGGGGCTTAATGATTTGTGATTCATTAAGTTAGTAGGGTAATGAAAATGAATAATTAATTAATTTAATTAATTAATGATTTAGGTTAATTAATTTAGTAATTAAGGGTTTTGAATTAATTAATTATGGATTAAGTTAATCAATGAAGTTTAATTAATTCAGAATAATCATTGGATGGTTTGATAAATAATTACTTAATAAAATTAATAAAATATAATTACTTTGTGTAATTAATCAAGAGGTTAATTAAGATGATTAATTAAGAGGAAACTGATTTATTTAATGGAGTAAATAAATAGATAGTTAATTTAAAGGTTGAGATAAATCAAGAATGATTAATATTTGTGGTTTAATCAATGATTAATTGTTTAATGTAATTAAGTTGGATAGGATATATTAAAATGTAATTGGAAATCCTTAATTTATATAATTAATGATGTAATTAAAGATTGATGAATTAAAATTGATTAACCCATAATAAGTGACTTATGAGAAATTAATTAATATAAGAAATTAAGGTTAAATGACATTAATATGGTAAATTAATTTATGAAGTAATTAATTAATTTACGAAGTAATTAAGATTACTTATTGATTTTGGTTAAGAATAATAAATATTGTGAAGTTAATTAATGATAATTTCTTGAATGAAATTGAAGGATAATTAATCCATGGTGATTAATTAAGATGAATAATGAAGGATTGACTAATTAATTGATTTGGAACTTACTTAATGTTAAATGAATGAATCTAAGAGATTGAGGTTAGAAATTCAATTAGAATCAATTGAATTAATTTGGAAGTGATCAAATTTATTATGAATGATGGAATGGTATTGGATGCTTGAATGAGATGATATTCCTGATATGAAATGTTGTATATTTCATTTTGATAATTTGGGTTAGGATGACACGAGTCTCGAAGAGGCCGGGGTCGGGTATTAGGAAATACCCGAAACCACTTCGAATATTTTTATAGATTGATATGTGAAATCTATATGCTTAAGTGAGGTGATTTAAAGGAAATTGGACTATTTAAATCTAAGCCTTGGTACTTAGGAAATGGATGCGAGGAATAAATGAAGTCCATAACTAATTGTGGCTTTGTGAATTGAATCGAGTTACCCCGGGTTTTATATAGTTGCTTTCTTTGGTATTTCATGTTGGTTGAGTTTACTCACGCTGGTTTCCAGCCTGACCCGGGTGTTACTTTGGTGTAATGCTCGAGTCAGACTGAGTATTACAGATTTTCAGGTAAGGACGTTCTGGAGCTCAAGAGGCGAGCTGCATGACAGGAACGTGTAGAGTATTTCCGCTGTATTATAATATTGTAAATCTGAGACATGCTGATTTGTATATGACCAGTGTTGAATATTTGTGTAACTCTGGTGTATTAAAATGTAATCGACAGATATAGTATTCTTTTGTAAACTGTTATTATTTATCATTATATTTTATCCGCTGTGAATGTGAGATGTTGATGATTTTGTTCTTCTTCTTCTTCTATCTCTTTCTTCTTTTTCATAACTATCTGGAATTTTCGGCTTCGAAAATTTCGAGTCGTTACAACTTATATTCAAAACACTTTTTTGTTAATAGATCGACTTAACTATAGTTTGCTAGTGGCTGATATCAAGCGTTTCTATTTAGTAATAAGCACTTTATAAGTGCAAAATGTAAACACTTAAACGGGGATGTTTTTCAAAATCAAATCTTGTGTATGAGCTGAAAACATAAGGGCAGTATTTTTAGTTTTTAATTTTGCAAAATAAAGAAAACTTGTTTGCTTTAGCATTTTGTAAAATTTATTGTTGAAAAAGGCCATTTTTGAAAATAAGCTTAACAAAGAGAATTGAAAAACATTTTTTTCTTCTTCCAATTTCGGCCCAAATTGAAAAGCTGAAAACCCAAAACCTAAACACAAAACAAACGCGCTCGAGCCCCTGTTCCCCTTTCGTGGCCGCGAAACCTGAAATCATCTTTGAAGCGAAATCGCCTTCTTCTTCAACTTTTATCTCAAAATCAGGTAAAATCGATTTTTTTTCTTATCTCGTTTGCTTCAAACTAATAATACCTAGGGTTAAACGCAAATGATTTAATGATCTATTTGGTTTATTTTTGTGGTTTTGCTTGTTCCATAGTCGAGCAGGGAAAGAAATAATATCTTTTTTTGCTTACCGAGGCACTTTGACTGTTGCTTACGAATTTTCATTTTGTCGGGGGATGATTTTGCAGTGTTCTTTTTAAACAGAGTTTGCCTTTTTGTTTTCTGTTTTGATTTTTACTTATTTACATTGGAAACTGAAATAAACCGTGGACTAGTTGTTACTCTTTGTACTTGTAGTTTTGAATTTTGCGTTTCAAACCGCATGCTATTGCCTGAGTTTATGGTAGATTATTGATTAAGGAGGATGCATGGAGATATCATTTTTTTTGATGCAAGCATGGAGATATCATTAAAAGTGCATATTCTCTACCAATTACAGAAACCTTATTACATTTCATTTTATGAAATATAGTGTTAGTTGCAATCTGCTGGTCATCAAGTAATCCTAATCATATGCTAAACAATCATCATATACAATATTAACTACTTCGTATTGCAAATTTCACTTATTTTCTGAATTACTATTATTAATTACACAGTATGCTTGTTATGAGAAATTGGCAAATTTCATAGACGCCTTCAACTTTCTTTTTTGCAAAAAAGACGGTCTTCAATTTAGAACGATCAGATAATTGAAATACATCGGTTGTTTATTGACTACTTGTGCTCTATCTCAAACCCTCACATTGATTTTGAAGCTTGAATTTGAATTCTTTTCACCTTCTAAGGAGCTGCTACGTTTGTGTTACTGTTGTATATGGATTATTAATGCAAATGACAGCCACCACCTTTTGTATTGCTGCTAAGAATTATTAATGCAAATGTGAGTTAACAAGCAATGATAATTACTATAATTAACATAGGAACGGGCTAACCGCCAGCTCCTATATTTGCATCTATTCATATAATTTTCATGCCATAGTAAAATTTAATCCATGTGTAAATATACAAATATTTGCTATTACTTTTCAATTTCTATCGAGTTTCTAACATAAATAAATCGAACAAAATATTGAATCCCAAAAGTGCAGTAAATAGAATATAATGAACTGCATATCGTAGCCATGAAAAAAGTATTTTGGTCGATAGCTTAAAGTTAATGTGTGTATTTGAAGATTTATTTATTGTTTAGATTGATAAGTTAGGGTATATAGGTGTATCAGAAGAATGTAGTGTTCATAGTAGGACATCGTTTTGTAGTCAAATATCAAAGCAAAAATATAGATAAGAAGAGTTGATAGAACTTCAAAAATTCTTCATATTAATTCATGCTTTTTGTACATCTATCACCTGGAGTAAATATTCATGCAACATGCTTTTAACCAAACTAACGTTGCTTGTTTATTTAGTACTACATGCTAATTGGCACATCTATCAGCTGGAGTAAATATTTATTGTTCTGCTGACAGACTAATATCTGTGTTGACATTGGAGATATGATTGTGTTTTGAGCATGAATTTAAGGTTATGTTTGAGCATAAATGTTATGTTTGAGCATGAATTTATGTTATGTTTAAGCTTCCTTCTTTTGTCCTTATCATGATTAACAAAACTTTGTGCTAATATATGTTACTGAATTTAACATATTGGGTGGATGATATGACAGACTTAAGTAATGTTCATTTCTGGGTGGATGATCTGCGATGGATGAAAACGAATAGTTATATAGATATAATATAAGATAGTGGTAAAGCAATTTAAACAAACTACTTTTAAGTATATTTCGTTCCAAAGTCAAAGCATTTTTCTTCCACTGCTGCCATCTTTGGATCTTGGCATACTCCTGTTCACAGAATTGCAATAGAGGGTGCATGTTTTCCTATTTGATTTATTGGTTTATTACTTGTGCACGGTTAGTAGGTTTATTTATAGATACATTGTTATCTTATCGAGAGTTCTATTTCTAAGTTTGCTTGGCGCTGATAGTAAGTATACATGTTCATCCCCTTGCTATTATTATATGTTTGCTTGCTCTGTTCAGCCTTTTTTTGTTCAAACGTGAGAGAAAAATCATACTACATTACCTTTTAACTATAATTTTTGAGCATACGATGTTGTAGTTATGTTTGAGCATGAATTTAAGGATATGTTTTGGTTGTTATGTACCGTTTTTTTTCTGGTATACTGTCGTATTTGGCCACCCTCTTCTTTAACCAGGGCTCATTATTTGATCAACTGCATAGCTCTATTTGGATCAACTTCATAGCTCTACTTCAATCAAAGTTCCAAGTGTACTTGTGTGCGTATTATCTTCTCTCTTTTGAGCATAAGGTATTTTCTTAGACCAAAGTATTTAAACATGGTTTTGTCATTCATTACTTTCATACACTACATATACATGCTGAGATCATATACAATTATTGCATGTTCATCTATGTACACTTGTTTGAAGCCATAAAAGATATTTCTATCATATATAGTTAATGCATGCATATTTTCTTTTCCCTTCTTATAAACAGAACAACCTGGACTACCTGACTTTATATTCTTATAACAACCTAGACACTTTACATTTGTAAGTGCAGGCAGGCCATGTTTTTTAGGCTTTAATATCGTTATTAACTTCATCAACAGAGTCAGAATAGAGTTCCTTGTGCTTTTACTGTTTAGTAGCTGCTTAACCATTATTTGGTTATGACAGGATTAGTTGCCTTTATAATTCCTCTACCAACTATGAATAAATTGCTACCTCTATCATGATTGCCATTATTACTCTTAAACATTGTTTTTTTCCTTCAATAATTGTTGCTAACACATGATTTTAAAAATTATCTTATTTATTTTTCGTTCGTTTCTAATAAAATTTGGTATAAGGCCGATATTCTTTTTGAACCTTTGCATAAACCTGGAATACTGACTTGTAAGAAAAATTATTAGTAAACACGGTTCAAATAACAAATAGTTGATATAAATTTTATGTAGAGTAATGTCTGCTGGATCTAGTATCATTTCTTATGAATCTGACGATGGCTCTAGTTTTGATGATGATTTTGTATTTATGGATTATAGTGATGAAGAGTTCGGTGATATGTTAATGATTAATTACTTGTTGCTAATGAAAGAAGAATCATGAATAGAGTACCTTGTAGAATATCATCGCTTACAACACACACACACACACTTGATATTTCTATTTGTTACAAAAGAGAAGGCCTAGCATGAGGAAGAAGAGCCACTTAAACAAAGCAAAGAGTACTTGCCTATCAGATACATCAAAACTTTTTTCTCTAATAGCGATACAATTGATATATCTTATCAATTTGTAATGATTTTGATTTGAGATGCGATTAATTTATAGTATGACATGAGTTTGTCTCATTTCGATATGGTTCACATACAAGTAGTCATTATCATTTTGTTATCTATGTCAATTTACGATTTTTCCAGTTTTACGACATTTTTTGTTAGTCTCGTTAATTATCTCATCTCATTTCTATATTTAATTTCTATATTTAATTATCAAATTCTAACTAAATTTGAAATTGGCATTTTTTTTGGAATGACATTTTTTATTTTTAGTTTAAAAACTATTTTTCAAAACTCTAGAGCCAAATACATTTTCCAAAATATTAAAAACACTCAAAATGAAAAACAAAAATGAGTTTTAGAAACCAAAAACTAAAAATGAAAACAAACAGGGCCTAAGATTCTAACTCCTGATCAAGAGGGTGTTTTTTTCTAAGCAACAGTTTTCACTTCATGTTTATGCCTTGCATATGCTATCACTATAATTCCCAATATATTTGTCTTCTATACCTTGTAAGTGATTAGAAATAAGCCATTTGATTTTTTACTTATGTGATTAATGAGATGAAAATATGTAAATATCTGACTAATATAGTAATATACCCTATATTGATAAAAATCTTAATAAAAAATATTTTAAACATGTGCCACGTCAAATATTATACTTTCAAAGTCCCTGTCTTTATTAGTAAAATGATTTATTAATTTATTTTTTATTTTTTTAGTCCTTTCAAAGAAAACCCATTTTACTGGCTCGCTTTTTATTTATTTTCACTAATTTATAAAAAAATGGTTTCTAAAGTGATCATTTGAAACTGTGATTTATTTTAAATTTCTCTTTTATCTATAATCATGATTTTGCCTATAAAGTAGTTTTTTTATGATTGAATTCGATATAATTTTGCTTTTTATTTGCTTTATCTTACTTCGCAAAATTTTAATTATGTAAAAGTTGGTTCAACAGAAGAATGTCGAAAGTGTTTAGGTAACATTTTACTTATTTGCAATACTAAGATCCTTATTTGTTGTCAAAACGGTTGTTCCGGGATAAACAAATATGCAAATTTTCCTTCTGATATAGTGACATGTAAATCAATTTATGGAATGTTCTGAGTTAAACTTATTTCTCAGATTTCGACCATATCCCAAATTGTAACATGTTGGAAAAGCAATGGTTTCGGCTGAGTCGTGGACCACGTCATTCTCTTGAAGACGTTTCAACGATCTGCTATGTTGTGCAAAGTAGGTCGTACTATTCGCTGCCGCCTCTAGGATAAAACAGTCTCTCAATAATTTCTGTGGTATCGATTCATTTGCACATACGAAATGATTCTGTTTGCACTTAAAAGTGTTGCTCGAATTTGTGGATCTAAAAATGGATTTTAACGGAATGTAGTTCTTTTTGTTTCGTTTGCTTATCAGTTAAAAAGACGGAATAACAAAAGAATGTCGCTGGTTATGGGGAAACATGGTCTGAAAAAACGGATCTGAAAAAATAATGGGTTAAAAACAATGAACATTATGTAACATTCTCCAATACGGGTCTGGTCTGACTTGATCGTTCCAGTCCGGTCTAAAAACGGTTAAATAATTTTGTAACAAAAATATAAGTTGTACACTACTACAACCCGAACCGGAGCCCGGCCCGGTCGGTCGGCGCGTGCGTGTGTGGTAGTCAAGTATGGTCTCACTTCTCACAAAAGAGCATCATTGAATGTCTAAATAGTCCAAACTTAGCTTCTAAGAATCAAGTATAAAATACCTGATTCTTTCATATAATTCCACAATGTAGGACTATTCATATTTCTATACAGAAGCCATTTCATACTTAGTCAATTTTTTTAGGAATTTGATTATTTTCTAAAAACAGTTTCCAACTAACTGACATGCTCTGTTAGCCTGTTAGTTGATTCTATTCAAAAATAAAACTAGACTAGATAACCTCATCAAACCGACCGTAGGGAGGTTTGCCTACTTCTACTAGCGAAAATCAATTTTTCTGAAGCCAAAAAAACGTGGATCTTGTCTCGTCATGGTTTCTCTAAAAACGTGGATCTTGTCTCCTCGCGGTTTCTCTAAAAACGTGGATCTTGTCTCATCGCGGTTTCCCTAAACTTTCTCCTTTTATTTTGCGCATCAAAGATTTCAAATTTAAATCTATTATGATTTTATGATTTTAAAATTTTAAAATTTTCAATTTCAAATCGACAAATTTGAATGTTTTGATTAATATTTAAATTTGAAATTCATATTTTCAGATTCAAATCTCAATTTATTTTTTTCCAACATATTATCAATTAATGTTTAAGCAATATTAACAAATTTTTTAAATGTATATTTCATATCAAAGTTATAGAATCGGACGGTCGGTTTCTCCACCGTTGTGCGGTTATACTAGTATACTCTAAAAAAGAAGGGAGCTAATGTCACTATCAAATAGATGAATAAACCTTGCGAAATATTCAGAGAGCATTTAACCCCCCAGTGTACACTAGTTAAACCAATCGTTAGAGTTTTGCTTATTGTCAGTGCCCAAAATGAAAGCCAAAAATACATGACTCATTCCTCTCTATGATTCCTTCCGTGTTCTTCTCCTCCATTTTCGCCGTCTTCCGTTCTGCGCTTTCATCTCCGTTTCGCTTCATTTCTTCCATGTCTCGCTCCACGCGGTAACCCTAGGGTGGCATCTCCACCTTCGACGATCAAATTTAACCATTCATTCAGTGACCCAACAATTCGGGCCTCTTCTATTCGTAAAGTTTTTGTGAGCCTCCTTTGACTATCTCGCTTAATCGCCTGCTACTACTACTCTGCCTCAGATCTTGTGAGTCTCTCCTTTGGTTTCTTGGACCGCTTCAATGGTAGATCTGAATAATTCATTATCACAAAGCGCATATCCTACAACATTGATTTTTGGAATTTCAATCAATAATTGTGAGCATTTTAACTCCCCCGTGTCTCTGTTACTGGGGCCTTTGTAGGCTATGCCGATGGGTGTTAGGTTTCTACAATTTTTCCATTACTTGATCCTATGTTCTATGAGGAGGAGTGTGATGTAGGTGATAAAGTAGAAGGTTGTAAGGTGGCTGCTATAATTTTGAACGAAACTGGTGTTATTGGTGTAACAGCTTCTTCTGTTGTTTGCACTCAAGGTGCTCGTCTTATTGCATATATGGAACCTGCTGCATCTTGTCATTCCCTGCCTTCAATTCTTGAAACTAATTGTCATCCTTTGCCATCAGAGGATGTTCCTGCTTCAAAAAGGTAGTCACCTTTGTTTAAGTCTTTGCCCAAAAATGTAATTTCCTTTTCTCCTAGCACTTTCAACACTGTTGAAATTGATAGTATGCCATGAGCTGAAGTGATTCAAGAGGGAGGGAATTATTGATTAAATTCTTAGTTAGATTTTTCTTGGACCCATCCACTCCATGTAAAGAAGTTCATGATCAGTGCAAATGCTCAAGTTCATGATCAGTGCAAATGCATCTGGAAATTGAAAGGTAGTCTCCAAGTCCAATATTTCAATACCATGTTTTACTTCAAATTCTCTAAAAAAAGAAGGTGATTCTCACTCTTTTTCTAATTTTATTAAATTTCATATGTTTTGATTTGATTGAGTTATTTATAAGAAAGTTGAGTTTGCAAGTACGGTGTTATTAGGAATTATGATGATTTCCTTATGATTTTGATTCTCACTTTTGGTTTGAATATATTAATGAATGTCTAGTGTTAATGATTTCTACCATTATTTCTTTCACAGTACGTTTACACTAATATTGATTAGTGGAAGAAATATATCCTAAACTAAATAGGATAAACCTTCTTTTATTACTAGTACGTGGAGTCCTACAAAGCTATGATGAAAAATTATTGCCAAGTTACAAGATCAATGAAGGACATTAGACATGAGATTTCTTCACGCACTATGGTGATATTAAGTTTATTCTCTTTGCAACATCTAAACAGGGTCTGCCAACCCAATGTTTTCTATTCATTACAGCCTAGTGTGGTTTATAGGTACCTTACTCTTGCATAGTAGTTGTACATGCTTCAATTCAATTGTTGTACACATTTTTCAATTTAGATAAACTTGTTTATGCTTGAGCTGATATGGTTGAGCTATATTTTTCAAGTGAATCCTTATGTCTGTATCATGCATCACAGGCATATTTCTACATAGTGAGGATTGTTTTGATGAAGAAGAAAGCGAGCATGTTGTCCCTACAATTGAAAGATCGAACCTTAGACTACTGCTTGACGAAAATAATGTTGAGGCTACCGAGGATTCTGCACAAGTATAAGAGTCTTCATTCAAGGCTGAAACATTTATCAATTCTAGCTTACAAAATGTGGCCACTCTCTAGTGTTAATCAACAAGAATGGACATGTACATAGTCCTCGGTGAAGATATTTGCGCTAGTACATTTGATATTCCACATGCTATTTTCCAATTTTATATTTTCTAGCGTAGTATGAATCTTTGTTGGGGTGTTGTCCATATTTGTGGACTTACTTTGAATTTCACTTGTTAAAACTTCTATCAATTTTCTTATAAAAATTCTAAACCAAAAGCAGCATTATATCCTTGCGGGGCAATAAATTTTGATATGATTTGAAGTAAAGTTGAAAGATTTTATTTACTTGTTTTAATAGATTAAGCTACAAACGTTCTTATTGGATTGTTAGTGCGCTTTTCAAATAAGATCAGTTTTGATGCTGCTGTTTTTTTTACGGTTCAAATTATTATACAACGTTTATTGTTGTCCTTGAAATTTGTGTTTTGTGTATAGCTTTTGAAACTTAATAGTTTCAATGGATCATGAATGCTCGTAGCAATTATTTTTTTCCAGTTAACTAAGGTGCCTCACGAACGGGGGCGGACCAACTGGTCCGTTCAGATGAAAAATATACTTCGGTGCGCTTGTTCGTTTAATTAAGCTAATTAATTAAATTTATATTTTTATAAATTTTTAAAATTGATAATTTTTGCAAATGAGGTCTGTTTGAGATGTGGTTTTTTGTGTTGCACTTATATCGAAGTGCTAATTAATTAAATTTAATGTATGTATGTATCTGTGTGTAATTCATATCCATATATTGATAGCATATCGTTAGTATTAAACCGGCTTACATGTACAATTCTTAGTGTAATTGAATTTACACATTTTTAATTACTTTCATTTTTTTATAAACAGTACGAATAAAAAGAATTAACAAATATATTTTTACGATATTACACAACTTAGCGGTCGGTTTTTTCACCGTTGTGCGGTTATACTAGTTTCACAACCAATATCTCAGCACTGCAAAAAATTTATAAAACAGTGAAAAATTAGTCAAGGACAGGCTTGAACCATGCTTTACAGACAAAGACCTAATTTCTCTCGGAGGTCATTGTTCCACGCTCCCCTTTTTTCTCTCCTGTTTTCTGCCGATTCTTAGTATTCAAATTCAATTGCAGCCTGCAATTCCATTTTACCTCGTCATTTCCTCATATTTAACTCCAAATTTCTTGCTTTAATCCTCTAAACCTAATATTTCAAACACTTTTTAATTGTAGGTTTCGAAAATCAAAAGTAGTTAGTCCATTGCTTCCCACTTGAGCTGGTTGCTTCAACCTAACGTGATTTAAGGTAATTTTCTTTTTACCATGTTAGATTTCGTTTACATTATGCTGAATCTTGCATTTAAGTCAAGTATATTTTAGGGTTAGCTACATGTTGATTTCTATTTCTAATTTCAATTTTTTAGTTTCATTCTAGATTCATGATGGTTATTTCGGTGCATTATATATGTATATGTATTTTTTATTTTATAGCTAAACCATTTATGGGATGAATTATTTTCAGTATGACAGTTAGTTCATCCCATTTTCAAACCAAATAAAAGCAATTTCAAAAAAATGCGAATCATGGTACACGGGTTAGTGTTATTGGGTGTTCTTTTTCCAGTCTACATTGTTGTCATCAATCTAACTAAGCTATTAATTTCTAAATGGTTTTTTCTCTTATTTAATTCTTTATTATTAATATCATATATATACTTAAAAGTTATTAGCAAAATTTCTTTATATACATGCTTATTAATTGGTACATGTATGCCTAAATACATCCTTACCCGATTGAACTATTACCGAAACTTATAGTATGAGGAGTCGGGGACTTCCTATAATGAATTTTTTTACTGTCTCAAAATTATAAGTTATTAATGGAACTTGTAGTATAGGGCATGATTCTTACCTGTAATTGAACAATGACTTTCATTAAGGTAGTGAAATTTCTATCTACTCTGTCGCCGTTGATTTTTGATTTGAAGTTGTATATATGTGTTGGTTTATATAAATTTTATTCCATATTCTTTTTTGAGGGCCAATGTTGCCATAAATGTGTAGTGCGGTTTCATCTTCCTTTGTATTCCTATAGACAGCATTACATGTGTACACTTTGCCACATGCCTTCGCCATATTTGCTGTAGTACATTGTTATAATGAAATGTCCCTTTATTTTTTTAATTCGCAGTTTATTTCTTAGATGCATATAATAGTACAGTTCAAGCTACGTACTGAATTTATGGAGTTATAGTAGATTAAGGCTTTAGGTTTCTTTAATTATTGGGTCATTTGGGATTCTAATTACGGCTTCCTCCAACATTCTGGCTTTAGATCGACTTCAATGCAATCTGTTTTTGCAAGATTTAGACAGTCACAATCCAACTATATGCAATTTCACAATTCTTTTAAACGCCTCCGAAGTTGCTCTTAGTTAATTAATATCTGAACTATTCGTTTAAATTGTTTCACTCAGTGTGCTGAAAATTTTGGATGTGCACTGATGGACGGTTGTGTTTGGAAATGGCATAGTCACTGTAACCCAGTCTTAACTAAGTTTCCAACATCATTGCAAGTACTCTTCATGTATATATATATATATATATATATATATATATATATATCAAATATATTTACTGTCTAACTTCTAATTTGCATATATATAGACATAAAAATTTCATGTTGCAGTGTAAACAAAAGTTTGATCAGGCATATAACCCCTATTTTTCTTATATAGGTGGTATTTTATTAGTATTGCACTCAACATATAATGTAGACAGAGTTCTCACAAATATCAGTACATCGTAACCCAATTGGGCAATTAGTAGGCTAGCACTTCAAACATACAGCAAGATAACCAGTCAGAAAAAATATTTTGAATAGTTGAATATATTGGAAAATGAGGTGTTGTTTCAGAGGATAAACTATCTTTAAATGCAGACAGAGTAAATATTTTTCTGTACTAACCTCATGTTTCTTATTTATTTTGATTTCATCTTAAATTTTCGATGCATATGGAAATTGCCAATTTACCATCCAGACATCCGTTATCTTTGTTTATTTCATGATTTCTGATTTTCTGAATAGTAGGCAGGTTCACTTAACGATATAAAAATTACTCATATCAGGCAGTTCTTACCATATACATAATTGGAAACAGTTGGTGCTTCTTATTCAAGCTTGTTTTGAAAAGATTTTTATTATTTTCATCATGAATTTCGTATTGTTCTTTTGGTGAAGAAGATTTTTTGTACATATAAACTGAGTAAGAACCCATATATGTTTATGAAGGAAACAATCATAATATTTACATCCTATACATTTAGGAGCTATATTATTGTAAGTTTTTAGCATGAATTACTTTTATGACAGGAGACAAGATAACAACTCCTTATTTGATCTCAGAAATACATTTGCATATTCATTACGATTACCTTTTAATGTTATCTCATTACTATCATATTCGCCAAAAAAAGTTATATTTTTCTCCAAATAAAATTATGAATTTATAATTTAGGCTATAATCCATGATATGGGTATATGGATATATAAGGTATTTCATTGAATATTTAATTCCTATGAAACTTGATTAGAAGTGCTCATAATCAAAAAATTTATGTTCTTTTTAGCTCTCTAATTACTTAACACACAATAGAGTGCACAGTTTTATTTCTTATACATTATAGTTGTGTTCATACCATATACAATAAATAGAAGTTGTCTTTCCCAAGGTTATTAATGAATGGCATGGTGTTAATTTTTTTATCAGTGATCGACGTGGAGCCACTAATGTTGTATATTTTCATTGATATTATGTTTGACATAGTATTTGCTAACCTACGGTGCTACTTTGCTCTTTTTCAGTTTTAGTTCTAAATGGAAAATGTTATATGTGACTAATGATGCATGATATAATCAACTGGGACTTGTATCTTTTAGGTAGCACATCGACGTTCTAATTAATTTGGGTTACAAGAGGGTATTAAACTGAGCCTCATATATCGAATACATGATGGAATTCCTTTTATTTAGAGATTTAATCCAGTGGAACTCCAACTTTTGATTTTTGAAGACTTCTCGTTAGGGACATTCATTGACAAATTTTAAAAATGGGCGCTAAAGAGAATTCAAACGATGTTGATAAAGATGTTAAGCAGGAAAGAAGAGAATCTAATTAAGTGCCTGTAAGAAGTTATCTTTACTCTACAAGCAATGAAAACAAGAAATTCCTGAGTTTCGGAGAAAGATCACAAGAAAAGAATCAATGCAGAATTTCACTCGTGGAATAAAAAACAGTAATAATACACAAGATTCTAGTAAGCTGCAATTCTAAACGCCAAATAATAGTCAGAAAAAACCACTAAATTCGAAGCATCATTAGCTCCTAAAACTGTTAATAATAAGAACAGGTGCACATGGGAAGAGTGAGCACAGGTGAGACCCGTGTGTGGGCCTCACATGGTGCTATGACTATCTCTTACTATATCTGGAAATACAGAAACATTGTAAAACCTGGGATTTCTCCTAATATAGAGCCGGTTTCTGTTGCTTATTGCATCTGTTGTGAAACAATACTCAGAAAACAATAATACTTGTAAGAAAGTTGTCACCTTTGCATGTCTAATTTTTTCCAGGTAATAGTTTGTTAGAATTGAGGAATAAAAAGAAAAAACTGGTTTGCTGAGGTATCAACCATCGTGATCTCTCGCTAATATGGTAAATTAATAACTGTACCAGCATGTTTTTGAAAACCTCATCATAATCACTAGCCATCATCACTCACCAAGAATTTTTTTTATTGAAAAATTTGTTATCTATTATAATATAATTTAAATGTCACCTTTATTCTTTTAGAATGTCATCATATATTTATTTATGGTCGATAAAGTTCATTGACTACACACACACAACAATGGTTTGTTGCTTTTTAAAAAATGTTGCATCACTACTATTTATCTCAAACAAATGTTGTGGTCCATGCTGCATTTCAGATGCACTGCATTATGTGATATAAAATACTATATTTACTTGCGTATTCTAATTGATATCATAAGTTGCTTGCAAATTACAGTTTTATGTTTTGTTTCAGACCTTGACTCCGCAAATACAATCCCCAAGAAAAATTTGCATACAGAAAAAGGAATGGGAAAAACTTTAGGACCAGTTTTAGGTGTTATATACATCAATGCAATTTGTCGATCAACTTATGGAATACAGCTTTTCGTGATGCATTTACCAGACCCTATCCAGTCAGATCGAGTGGTCATGACTCATGAGTGTGGCTGCTTTTCTGCATCGGCATGAATGGTATGCTATTATTCAATCCCCGCTTATAAAACACATCTTTAATGAATCATACTGATCGGAGTGTACTTTCTAGACCCACATAAAGTAACGTTTGCATTGAACTTATTTCCTTAACTTGTTTTGCGTTGAAAAATACATATGTTCTGAATTTATTTAGTTATGTTTTATGGTTAACAGTTTAAAAAAGATTCATAAGAAATTTTATATTTTCTGATGTTTCAACGCTTAAATATCCAGATTAGATGTTGCAATGGTTAATGCTATAATAGCTGAATCTGCTACTGAGTTGCCAACTGACTCAATTTGCCACAAAAACTATAGAAATAGATAAGCAAACAAGGCAAAAAGGCTCAGATCATAAGGCAGAATGCTCACGTACCTGGGCCAACAGGGGTCGACCCAGGCTAGTGGCCAGGTCGACCTCCAGGTCGATATACCAATCGAGAGCACGTTCTTGCATCATACTCGATGCTACAAGAACTCGATGATGATAAGATAAATCCATGCGAGAGAAGATAAGTCCACCCTCACTTGGCAACAGTTTAAAGAGCGGTTCAAGCTTAAATTTGTGACAGAGTCTGAGAAAGCTTACTTTGTCCGTCGCTTCCTTGAATTGAAGCAAGGGAAATCATTTGTTTCAGAGTATGTTTTTTCTTTCGAGTCCCTATCCAAGTATGGGCTTGAATTTATCAGCACTCCATATAGTAAGAACCTTAGATTTGTTACTGGTTTGAAGAAATGAGCGCAAATACCGACATACTTAGCTTTTATCTAATGCAAAACTACGATGGTCGCTCTTAAGCAGCTCTATTTTCCGCATTAGCAGAGAGAATTACTAAACGATTCTCTTTGTTAATGTGGGTCTCGGGGTGGGGCGTTACAGCTTGGTATCAAACAGGATTTAGAACAAAATGTAATAAACGTAAAACAACAACACATAATGATATAAATATACATACATCAAATATAAACTCAGAATGGAGTGATCTCAAACTCAAAATATGCTAAATGGCAAATTCAGAATAGAGTGGTTTAGGAAAAATATAACTTCTGAAAAGGAGAAATCCCAAACCCGCCATATCGGCAAACTCAAAGAAACCACCATCTCGAAAATACGCCACACAATCAAATATAACTCTCCAATATAGGAGAATATAATACCAAATAAACGCCAAAAGACAAATCTCATTTAATAACGCCAAAAGGAAAATCTCAAATAACGCCAGTGTATGCAACTCAAGTCTCAAAAGTAGAACTCCCAAGAGTTCAAATTGCCGAAAGATAATCGCCACAAATACATCGAATGGTTCAAAGGGCCTATTCCGAAAAGGGGCGATGCACTAGGGAAAATTGTCAAAGAAATCATTTTAAAAGTGTTTGCACGTGCATGTGGCCGAAGCCTTGCCAAGTACTGTTATTTCAAATAGGTACCTCGTCCGAAGGCAAAACGTCACAATGACAAATACGCCGCAATGGCAAATGTCTCGAAGACAAATACGCCGCAATGACAAACGCCACAATGGCAATGACCCGAAGGTCCAGTACTGACACGCCGCAATGGCAAATGTGTCACAAATTCTCAGATAGAACCCGAACAGAGTTAACGTGTGTTCCATATCACACGTTCGCACTAAACGGTTTACTAACCGCTAGTAAATTTCACACCCAAAGCAGTAAAAAGTTTACCTCATCTCATCGGTAAACTCGACCCGAAGGTCAAAAAAATGAAACAGACAAGTTGAGAATTAACCGATAAGATAAACGCACATGTCCCATACCACGAGTTTTACCAAACTGTTTAATTCTCCTTCTTATTCGCTCGAATGGTGCAAAAACGTGTATTATATATACAAAATAATTTACTTGAGAAAAGTTTTTAAAACCAATTTCCGAAATCGTATTTGAAATCACTTTGAAAATTCCCTTATTGTAGAGAATATATAGACTGTATAGCTCAAACATAATTTAAAAATGTTATATAATAATTATTTAAAACGCTAATTTATTTTTAAAATTATTTCAAAATCGTTTGGAGAAAACCGTGCTAAAAAACAATGAAAAACAAAGAAAATACCTCAAGACCGATAACCCAAATTCAATCGAATTCAATTCAAATTCAACTCAAATCAATTCAAATTTTATTGTCACATTCTCGAAATTTAGCTAGCCTGTTGATAGGCATAATTGCGCTCAAACAGCACAAAAATCGTCATCAAAATCAATTGAAATTGTGTGGAAAACAAGCTAGAACAAGCACTAAAACAAGGGAGAGAAGAGGCTAAAATTCATAGGCTCTAGTCGACACCATGGTCGACCCCTAGGTCGACCTTGCACCCATCTAGGTCGACCGTACGGTTGACCTTCATGGATCCTTGGTCGACCCCTAGGTGGACATGCCTGTCGACCTAAGTTACGTACTCTCTCCAGCAAATTTTTCCTCTTCGCGTTGATTTTCCAACAGCGATTCGAGATAGCAAATGGATGAATTATGCTACAAAATTTGGCATGCATGTAATACCACATCTAAACTATGATAGAAAAGATTTGGCAACAATTCATCAAAAGATCAAGAAGTTATTCATTCACAAAGAGGCAACCAGAAGCAGATTTTGTACAGAAACCATAAGAAAGAAGATAAAGTGTTACAGCGAACGATTTTGCCTAGATTCTCGTTTGCAAACATGGTTGTAGGCTAGAAATGTGAGATGTAACTCACCTTAGCACCTTATTACACGATTTAGAGCTGCAGGATACAACCTTTATCCTTGAATTTGATTGTAGGAGATAGAAACTTGAGAATAGTGGACATGCAGAACAAGAAATAAGAGTTACAGATAAAATTTCTTTTCCAACAAAATAAACAGAGTATAGATTCAGAGATTTGGATCAGATTACATGTATTTGATTTTATTTGCATTTTACTTTCTTGATTTCTCTTCAATTTTCAGCATTTTGAAGTAATTTTTATTTATCAATAAGAGAGGGAAGCCATTTTTCTTTCTTTGATTTATCAATAAGAGAGCGAATGATTCATACAATCCACCGGTTTTACACTTTGCAAAACAAAGAATAATAACTTATTGTTAATTCAAATGCGAAAAAGCTTACAAAAATTAACTATAATTACAAAACAAATAATATTATTCTCATTAACTCTTCAAAATTAGAACGGTGATTATCCTGCATATAAAGCACGCTACCTGCTTTCCGGTTCTTCAAAGTTAATGCTAAAAACACCAAATTTTACAATGTTTACAATCATTTAGTGATTCAACGCTTCAAATTGGATTATTAACATGTAAAACAAGCTAATTAACGGTATTCTTAGCAAATACAATCAAATAATAAGCAAGTTAGAACTTAATCAAAAGAATTAGGATTTTGAAAATTACCAAAATCTATTTGTGTTGAAGAGGATGTCGTTTCCATTGTTGTATTTTTGGTTTAATCGCAGAACGAATAAGAAATTTGAAAAAATTTGTGATAATTTAGTGCAAAATGGCTAAAGATTGGGTTTGGAGCCGATGGGTTCGGGCATGGAAGAAGAGGTTGAGAGTTTTGAAATATTTTTGGGTTATGAGCGGATGGGTAGCTGCTGTCTCTGTTTTACAGCAGCTACCTGTGCAGACGCAGCTATGAGTTGCACCTACTTGTTACATTGTCATATGCACAACTGTTAGTCGTGCACGGGAAAAAAATAAGTTAAACAACTAAGAGTTGCGCAAATAAAAAAAATTCGAACTTCCGTGTAGGTGCATCTAAGAGTTGCTCCAATGAAAATATTGAATCTATGCGCAGCTAACAGTTGCGATTTGGTCTGACAGTTATAGAAACGCTGACTGTACTGTTGACTGGGCTGAAACTAGCCATGTTTGGTAATAAGTTTGAAAACCAACACCGATCGTGAAATTGTTCTGAAAAGTAACGTACTTTGAAAATTTGTCCATAATTTAAATGTTATTCCTATTCTTCAAGGATCTAGGTTGGGGCTGAATAGAGGGGCCTCTGGATCTTTCCCATACATACATATGTGTATACATACATATGTCGATATATATGTATATGTGTGTGTGCGTATATATGTAATATGCACGCACGCACACATTGCTTACATGTTTTTGTAAAAATAAAAATGTTGTATCGCTACTGTTTATCTCAAACAAAATTCCTGAAATGTTGTATTTCATGCTGCCAAATCAGAGCTATTGAATTATGTGATATAAAATACTATATTTGCTTACGTATTCTAATCGATAGCATAAGTTGCTTGCAAATTACTATTTTCTGTTTTGTTTCAGACCTTTACTCCACGCATGCGATCTCCAAGAAAGAATTTGCGTACAGAGAAAGGAAGGGGAAAATTTTTAGGACCAGTTTTAGGTGATACATCAATGCAATTTGTTAATCCACACTTATGGAATATAGCTTTTCATGGTACATTTGCCAGACTCTGTCCAGTCAAATCAAGTGGTCATGACTCATGAGTGCAGCTGCTTGCTTGTATTGGCACGAATGGTATGCTATAATTCAATCGCTGCTTACAAAACACATCTTAAACGAATCATGTTGTGATCGGATCATACTTTCTAGACCCACAAAAAGTAAAAGTTTGCGTTGAACTTGTTTCCTAAACATGTTTTGCGTTTAAAGTACGTATGTTCTTCTTAATCCATTTATTTATGTTTTATGGTTTACAATTTAAAAAAAATTCCCAAGACATTTTATACTTTCTCAAGTTTCAATTCTTAAATAAGCACAATGGGGCCGGTCGATCATTTGAAGATCACCATTAATTAATATGATCTATTACTTTTAATTTTCATTATCAATATTATTTTAACAATAAAATGAAACGATGTAAATATATCTAACATATCATTTAAAAGGAATGTAGGATGAATACTGATATTTTGATTATATGCCTGACATAATGAGAAGATAGTTGAAAGTATAATAGAACATTTAGCCTTTACTGAAATGGAAATATGTTATCTCTGGGTACTGATATCCATGTGTTAACTTCATTTGGATCATTAATTTCTATTTTTCATTACTATATTCGGGTGATGGACAATGTATCTCCAGATTGGATGTTGCAATGTTTAATGCTACATTACGTGAATCTGCTACTGAGATGCCAATTGACCCGATATAAGACCCAATTGTTGTTTCAAAAGTTATGGTCACCCAGCTGGAGATCTGAGCTTTGGATCCGGTGCACAGCTTCAAAATTCGGTAAGAAATACACCATTCTAATTATCGAACATACCGTTACGAAAGTTTATCTAATATATAGGCTTGCAGAACAGAATTGTGTGAAGCTAAAAAAATAAGTAATATGTCTCTAACATGTCTCCTTAATTCTCTCAAATGTTATTTGCTTTGTTATCTCCGCAAATGTCTAATTGAATCTCTTCAATTGTGAATTTTTTCAGTATATCATCATTTGACGTTTAACTAAAATAAATGAAAACTGTATTATTATTATTTTGAGATTATGTGTGACCGTTATGCGGTAGTGCTAGTATAGTTACCACTTGAACACACACTAAGGTTGTCCTTTTTTGCTCCACTGAGTTTTACATACTCAATACCATGCACTTAATACAATTACCGGTTCAAATCCTGTTCCCATGCTAGTGTGTGCGTGACACATTTCTTGTGTCCGTGCATCAACATTTGAGTGGTTTTGATATTAATTGACCAATTTTTTGGATGGTTTTTGCGTTCATATATGATGTTGTTGAATGCGTTTGATCTTTTTCATCCATGTTATGTCATAGATTTACTTATTTGTCCTTGTTGCTTCAGGGGTGAGTTGCATACATTGTTATTGCTGTCACCCATGGTTGTCAAGTATAACATTGTTGGATGCAATTTTCGCTTGTGTTAGGGGTGAGTTGTATTTTGTCTGCCTCATCCCTCAAGCATCTGAAAGGAAATGCTTTTTAAGGTGATATTAGTCACGAAGGCTTGTACTTGTGTGTACACATGTGTGCGAACATAAATGCGCACCTTTTTTCACTATATGCATGTAACTAATTTAATGTATCTGAAACAAATGTGTATTAAAATTCTGAAATAATACATTCCTGCTAAAAAAAAAAGAGATTCCATATTTGATATGTGCAGGTGAATTCAAAGATGGAACATTCAACAATCAAGTATTTACCACCGTTATGGAATACTTTACAATTTGGATGGAAACAAAAAGAGAGGAAGGGAGTTGAACCCAATTAATGCAGCTAAAAATGAGTCAATACATAATATATGCGGACGATATTTTAATCTTTGCCAAAGCATACATTTCAGGCGCAACATCGATTAAAGTAGTATTCAAAATGATGTTATCCTTTCCAGTCGCGCATTCCAATCTTTATGGCCTGTGGTACTACTTTATTATTTTGCATTTTTTCCATTTCATATTACATGGATGATTTACAAAAGAAACATAAAAATCTAAATGGAAGAATTAGTCAGAGCCCGGAAGAAATAACACTTCGATCTGGAAAGGAAATAACAATCAATAAAGCTACTAGCTGGATACCGAGAAGGAAAAAAAGGAATACATGAGAAACTTGTCAGCAGAAAAACTACATTTGGAAAAAATCAGTCTACTCACATCCATGTCAGATCTAACTAATCTAAAGTAGACATTGTTAGCACATGGTGGTTCTGTAAGTGAAAAATTGTACATAAGGTAGAAGTGGTTAGAGTAGATGTTGTGGAGCTACCTCAAATCAAACGAATAGTTGTCATGTTCGAAGTGGAAGAAGTAGAGAATGAAGCACTTGCCCGCAGATGCATTAAAACGAGGGTTAATACCCATATAACAAATATATGCAGATTGGTGGATGTTGTTCATAACAGTCCATGTTATTGTAGGTAGTTGTAAATCCTTTATTTTATTTTAAGGGTTCCACAACAATAAAGGCCCACAAATTTTGTTAAAAAAAGAAGTCGGATGATTTATTCAATTTCCTTCATCCCGCGCTCGCTTTGCATTTCATCTCCATAATTACCATATATCCTCATGCATTGCCAGTCGCATTGCAACGTCATTCTGTCACTTACTGCTAGATTGATATCCATGAAGAAAACATCTCGATCAAGGTTAACTTAACTGCTCTTATTATCATGTGAATTGGTATTTTGGTAAAAAATTGTTTTACATCGAAATTGGAAACCGTGTCCTTCAGCTTTGTAGTCATCTCATTTATGAGATTTGCTGAAATGTTGGTAATAGATTACTTGAATAGATATCTTGTTGGAAACTGACTAAATTAATTATGTTGACAGTGCATTTGAATCTAATTTGTTGAATATTTTCTAATTTAGAGGCGAGTTGCGAATAAAATTGGCAATTTCATGAATTGAAATCTAATAAGGAACCGATTTTCACTACTGTCTAAATTAGACTCGGTTACTACTAATTGTATTCTTGTATTAGGGAGCCGATAGCTACTGCAAGGCTATCATTAAAAGTAATCGTTGATTTTGATGGTAAAAGAGCAATCAAAGATTTTACAAGTGAAGTTAGAACGAAAATAAAAGTCGGTGATTGTGGTGGAATTTTGCATACTTGTAAAAAAAAGTACAAACTTTTTGAAAGTTATGTTGAAAAATAATGATCGTTGTATGGAGATTCGAATCTTGTTTTTTAATTTGTACTTGGCTGCAATTAAAAGTAAAATAACAAAAAGTTGGTTCAACAAAATCGGCGTTAAACCGAATGACTTGAACTGATCAGTGATAAGCTAAGCTTTAACGATACAAAATATATTGATTTCTTCGCCAGCTATGAAATCTATACTACGATAGAATAAAACATAAAAATACATATAGTTTAATGAAGTCAATTGAAATAATAGATTAAAAAGTTAAGAATCAAAGAATGAGACCGACAATTGGCCATGTAGTGGTAATGTCATGTGAAACTGTTTAGTTTAAATTGTTTGAAGAATATGTTGTTACACAGTACATGAATTCCAATGAAAATTTTGAGTTTGCGTATTGTATAAACAGTTTTTTTTCACGGTGGGAAAGAATATCGCAGATTCTATGAGATTATTTGAAGATGGTGTAGGATCAAAAATGAAAGATTTTATCGGATAATAGAATAGCAAGAATGCAGTATCTAAAAAATGATGTAGCACTTATCTTATTTAAAAAATAAGTTGCACTTGGAGTCATATAATTTATTGGTTAAGAAGTTGAAAATTACATGTTGATAGTTATAGTGTGCACTGCACAAATATGCTGATGAGAACAAACTGTCTTACATTTGCATTCTTCTTCTGAAACATTCTGATAGAGAAATCATATGTGATGTTACATGAAACACTCAGGTATATACAATAATACACGTATATTTAAAATTTGAATATTCTAAAATGTCTTATTTTTAGTACGAGCGTTGGTAAATATTATAGTTTTTCTTTACTACAATGGAAAAATTGAATTTTTCTTCAATTTAGTTTAATTAAATTTTGGTTACTGTGGCAACTACGTTGTAGTTATAACCCTACAGTAACCCAAATTTTATTAGACTAAATTGAAAAAGATTCAGTTCTCCCATTATAGCAAGGAAAAATCATAATAGCTACCAACACTGAAACTAAGATAAGATAGTTTAGGACATTCAAATCTTAAATATGTGTATTACGTATAACTTGAGTGTTTACTGTAGCATCATATACGATTTCTCTATCAGAATGTTTTAGAAGGAGAATACAAGTGCAAGACAGGTTGTTTCCATCATCATATTTGTGCAGTGCACATTATAACTAGCAATATGTTATTTCCAACTCTTCAACCAATTAATTATATAATCCCAAGTGTAACTTAGATATTGGATGTTTGCTATTTTATCATCCGATAAACTCTTCCATTATTGATGTTACACTATTTTCAATATAATCGCATAGAATCAGTGATATTATTTCCTATCTTGAAAAAATAACCGTTTATACAATATGCAGGCTCAAAATTTTCATTGGAATTTATGTAGTGTGTAACAATATATTCTTCAAACAATTTGAACCGAACAGTTTCACATAACATCACCAATATATGGCCAATTGTCTGTCTTCATTCTTTAATTTTGAATCTATTATTTTAATTGATTTTATTAGACTATATGCATTTGTATTTTTATTCTATCGTAGTGTGGATCGTCATAGCTGTCGGAGAAACCAATAGATTCCGTGTAATTTATCATTGGTCAGCTCAAGCCATTCGGCTTTGCGCCGTTTTTGTTGAACCAACTTTTTTTTATTTTACTCTTAATTGCAATCAGGTATATATTAGAAATTAAAATACTAATCTCCACAGATACATTAAAACGAGGGTTAATACCCATATAACAAATATAAGCAGATTGGTGGATGTTGGCCATAACAGCCCATGTTATTGTAGGTAGTTGTAAATCCTTTATTTTATTTCAAGGGTTGCACAACAATAAAGGCCCACAAATTTTGTTAAAAAAAGAAGTCGGAGGATTTATTCAATTTCCTTCATACCGCGCTCGCTTTGCATTTCATCTTCATAATTACCATATATCCTCATGCATTGCCAGTCGCATTGCAACGCAAGTCTGTCACTTCCTGCTAGATTGATATTCATGAAGACATCTCGATCAGGGTTAACTTAACCGCTCTTATTATCATATGAATTAGTATTTTGGTAAAATATTGTTTTACATCGAAATTAGAAACCGTGTCCTTCAGCTTTGTAGTCATCTCATTTATGAGATTTGCTGAAATGTTGGTAATAGATTGCTTGAATATATATCTTGTTGGGAACTGACTAAATTAATTATGTTGACAGTATATTTGAATCTAATTTGTTGAATATTTTCTAATTTAGAGCCGAGTTGCGAATAAAATTGGCAATTTCATGAATTGAAATCTAATAAGGAATCGATTTCCACTACTGTCTAAATTAGAATCAGTTACTATTAATTATTTTCTTGTATTAGGGAGCCGATAGCTAATACAAGACTATCATTTAAAGTAATCGTTGATTTTGATGGTAAAAGAGCAATCAAAGATTTTACAAGTGAAGTTAGAACGAAAATAAAAGTCGGTGATTGTGGTGGAATTTTGCATACTTGTAAAAAAAAAGTACAAACTTTTTGGAAGTTATGTTGAAAAATAATGATCGTTGTATGGAGATTTGAATCTTGTTTTTTAATTTTTACCTTGCTGCAATTAAGAGTAAAATAACAAAAAGTTGGTTCAACAAAATCGGCGCAAAACCGAATGACTTGAACTGATCAGTGATAAATTACGCTTTAACGATACAAAATATATTGATTTCTCCGGCAGCTATGACAATATATACTACGATAGAATAAAACATACAAACACATATAGTTTAATGAAGTCAATTGAAATAATATATTAAAAATTAAGGATCAAAGAATGAGACCGACAATTGGCCATGTAGTAGTAATGTTATGTGAAATTGTTTAATTTAAATTATTTCAAGAATATGTTGTTACACAGTACATGAATTCAAATGAAAATTTTGAGTTTGCATATTGTATAAACAGTTTTTTTTCACGGTGAGAAAAAATATCGTAGATTTTATGAGATTATATTGAAGATGATGTAACATCAAAAATAAAAGAGTTTATCGGATAATAGAATAGCAAGAATGCAGTATCTAAAAAATAATGTAGCAATTATCTTATCTAAAAAATATGTTGCACTTAGAGTTATTTAATTTATTGGCTGGGAAGTTAAAAATTACATATTGATAGTTATAGTGTGCACTGCACAAATACGCTGATGGGAACAAACTGTCTTACATTTGCATTCTTCTTCTGAAACATTCTGATAGGGAAATCATAAGTGATGCTACATGAAACACTCAGGTATATACAATAATACACATATATTTAAAATTTGAATGTTCTAAAATGTTTTATTTTTAGTACGACGGTAGGTAACTATTATAGTTTTTCCCTACTACAATAGAAAAATTGAATTTTTCTTCAATTTAGTTTAATTAAATTTGGGTTACTGTAGCAACTACGTTGTAGCTATAACCCTACAGTGACCCAAATTTTATTAGACTAAACTGAAAAAAAATTCAGTTCTCCCGTTATAGCAAGGAAAAATCATAATAGCTACCAACACTGAAACTAAAATAAGATAGTTTAAGACATTCAAATCTTAAATATGTGTATTATGTATAAACTTTAGTGTTTACTGTAGCATCATATACGATTTCTCTATCAGAATGTTTTAGAAGGAGAATACAAATGCAAGACAGGTTGTTCCAATCAGCATATTTGTGCAGTGCACATTATAACTAGCAATATGTTATTTCCAACTTTTCAGTCAATTAATTATATAATCCCAAGTGTAACTTATTTTTTAAGGTAAGATAAGTGCTACAGAACTTTTTAGATACTTGATGTTTGCTATTTTATTATCCGATGAACTCTTCCATTATTGATGCTACACTATTTTCAATATAATCGCATAGAATCGGTGATATTATTTTCCACCGTGAAAAAATAACTGTTTATACAATATGCAGGCTCAAAATTTTCATTGGAATCTATGTAGTGTGTAACAATATATTCTTCAAACAATTTATACCGAATATTTTCACATAAAATTACCAATATATAGCCAATTGTCCGTCTCCATTCTTTGATTTTAAATCTATTATTTTAATTGATTTTATTAGACTACATGCATTTATATTTTTATTCTATCGTAGTGTGGATCGTCATAGCTGTCGGAGAAACCAACAGATTCCGTGTAACTTATCATTGGTCAGCTCAAGCCATTCGGCTTTGCGCCGTTTTTGTTGAACCAACTTTTTTTTATTTTACTCTTAATTGCAATTAGGTATATATTAGAAAATAAAATACTAATCTCCACACAACGATAATTATTTTTCAGCGTAACTTTTAAAAAGTTTGTACTTTTTTTACAAGTATGCAAAATTCCACCATAATCATCGACTTTTATTTTCGTTCTAACTTCACTTGTAAAATCTTTGATTGCTCTTTTACCATCAGATCGCCAGTTACTTTTAATGATAGTCTTGCAGTAGCTATCGGCTCCCTAATACAATTAATAGTAATTGATTCTAATTTAGACAGTAGGGAAAATCGATTCCTTATTAGATATCAATTCAGCCAATTTTATTCGTAATTCGGCCTTTATTTCTGTGGAACTTTTAAAATAAAATAGAGGTTTACAAATATCTACAATAACATGGGCTGTTAGGCCCAACATCCACCAATCTGCTCATGTTTGTTATATGTGTATTAACCCTCGTTTTAATTAGCGGTGTTACGATTGCGGTAATTGTTATTATTACCATCAACCGTAACTATTGTTGGCTGTTATAAATTCTTCTAACCGTTACCGCAACCGTCTATGATGGTTAATCGTTATATTTTTCAATTTTAAAGCATGTTGTACATATATTTTCAATTATATATATTATTGATGGTAAATTCATATAGCTATTTTTGCAAATTTATTTATTTATAAAACGTCCAATATGCATGGACATGTTATTAGTTCATGAAGGCACATATTATTAATGTACAAGTTATTCCTTTAACTTAAATTACTAATTTTTATATCTTAATGTTAATTATTATACAAAACAATAATGTATGGTTGGATGGTTAACCTTGTCTAATTCTTTAATCGTTATCGTTATAGATGATAATCGCATGAACGGTTGAGCGGTTGATGGTTCAACCGTAATAGCCCTAATTTTAATGCATCTGCGTGCAAGTGTTTCATTATCTACTTCTTCCACTTCGAATGTTAATGACGACTGTTCGTTCCGAATTCCCCCCGCAAAGCCCCACCGTCGTTTGATTTCGGTAGCTCCACAGCGTCTACTTCAACCACTTCTATCTTACGTACAATTTTCCCCTTACACGGCCACCATGTGCTAAAAATGTCTATTTTCTCTTTAGATAAGTTAGATCTGACATGGATATGTGTAGACTATGATTTTTCCAAATGTGCCTTGATCCCCTTTTCCAATAGTTTTTGTTAATACACTTTGGCTTTACCACTTTGTTCAACCATTGAAAGTAATTTTCAAACTAATTTATTTCGTCGTCCAAATGTGCCATAAACTTTGTTTTTCAATTATCCTACTGATTTATTTTCTATTGACTGTATATATAATTTTTCATCGTAGGAAATTAATTGTTTTAACATATCATCCACTTTACCAGTATGAAGAAACGGTATATTCCTTATTTGTTTGATTTTATAGCATGGTAGCCAAATTGGTTCCTCTTTATTTTTGTAGTTCAATTCCCTTTCCTGGCTGTATAATTTTTGTTTATATATTGTTTTTACTTTAGTTATGATGGCTTTGACTTTCAATTTGGTTCCTTTATTCTCTTTGCCAATAACTTTGACTATTCTTTAATTTCATTATAGTAAAATTATTTTTCAACATACTATTGTTCTTAATTGGTCTTATCAGTTTATAGATATGCTAATAAGTTGGAATTTATTGCACTGTCTGCAATTTGGTTTCTCTTCGTTTTTTGTAGTTCGATTCCCTTTTCCAATAGTTTTTGTTAACTTTTTAGGTAAATTCAAAATTGATTTCTTATGCTTGTTTTGAGCTTCAATTTTGGAAGTATTCCAATTTGTATTTCTTGATTACTCGTGAAATCTTATATGGAAAAAAAAGGCCAATTGGTCATTTATAGGAGTGTAGAAATGGTTGAATATATACACTATACTGTTTTCGAAATGACTGTTTGAATGTAGAATGAACGATTTCTGAAAGACTATGAGCCAAGACGACTATGCCGTAACTTTGTGAGGAAATTGTTTTGATATCATGAGTATTTAGTCTTCCCACAAAAAAAGCAACAACACAAAATCTGACTATTTGAATGGTTCATTTTACTCGTGATGGTGTTCCTATTATACCCCAAAAATTCTCATGATGTGGCCATGACAACATTTTGGCTACACACAAAGAAAAGGCCAACAACAAACTTTCAGCATTCATCGAGCCTGAAGCATGGGCAACTGAAGAGGTACTTGGTTACTCAACTCTGTATTGTTTTATGAATGCCTATCACAGTTGAAAATTTAAAGTGGAACTACTCTTATCTGGTCTGGGTGCCTACTTTATCTGTCTGACTTGCCCAAAGATATGGATATAACAAGAGTTTCAGTTTCGATACTGTACTCAAGAACTTGATTGCCTATTTACATGGCTAAATGTCCCAACTTCGAATGGTATCCATGCAATTCTAACAAGAATTCCCACATTAAGTTCCTATAAAAGGAAAGCTAAAAAAGCAAACAAACTGGGTTATAGGCTATGTTCAGATGTAAAAAAAAATTCCCTAATGAGAATCATAAACTAGATCATGTTCATTTAATAGAAGTTTTATTTAAAATGTGATGAAATATCCCAAGAATATAGAATAATGCTATAAATTATGATATGTTATTATTTTCATACCTATTACGATTCAAGTTACCCTTTATATTTTTCTGGCTATCATTGGATGTATCATGTAAAAGTTATGAAAAAAGTGAAATTATGTTTTGTGGAATGCCACGAACCAAGTATGAATTCCTTCAATTTGAATAATTCCAAGTTATTTCTAAATTTTCCTTGGAAAAATGATTTATTTTTTTCACAACTATTATTGTACCGTCTTATTCTGCAACAAAAAATATACTATATTATGAGTATGCCCAACTTGCCAACAATATGAATTGTATACGTCAAATTTTGGTGCTCAAAATACAACGAAATAAAAAAGGGTTCTTTTTTAGCCATCTTTCTCAAAGTGGGATAGTTATATTGGTTAACTGTCACTTGTTTATATCGATCTAAACATAATGAAACATGTGTTATCGTCGATTTAAACATAAGTATAAAAAACAGTTGCAGGAAGTATTTACATAAAATTGATCGAATATCTCATGTTAGGGTTATTATAAGCTGGTTTTTTTAATCCCAAATCTTATAATAAGTGAGTTCTCAAACAAAGAATAACTATTTTATGTGTGTATTGGAATAATGAAATAATGTCAGATCCCATAACACCTCTTGAATTCGAACAAAACTTGGTAATAGTATACAAACAAAATATACAACCCCAATTTTATAAGATAGGGGGGCATGGAAAAATGTATCTCAAAAATCGGTTTGGGATTTGAATTGAGACTTTACCAAAGAAAATATTAGCCATTTGTGCATGTCTTCACATATTATAAAACTGAACGATTTCATAAGACCAAAATTCATGTGTAGAATTTTGATAAATAACTTCAGCAATTTATAATATGTTTTATATTACTTTTGTTTTTTGCTCTTACATCTTCATTTTGCATGAAATGAGAGTTAAATAGTTGTGAAATTGCACTTATTTAGATTGTACACTTTGTATGTATAGTGCATTCAAAATAAAAGTCTCTAAAATAACAAACTTCTTGAAAATTAATATTTTGTTGTCAAAAGAAGTATTAACATCAGAACTAGGGACCATCTCTCAGCTGCTATTTCCATTATTTTTCTGGTCTTAAGATGATACACCGCCTTTTTTAACTAAGTTGACATACATTGTATAAAGTATTCTTGATTATCCTTGAGTTTTCATTTCAACTATTTTTTTCATAGAACCACCTACTTTATTTTAACTTATAGTAAGAGATACTTATATTCAAAGATGCTACTAACTTACCTCATATAGCCTAAAACCAAAGAAGGGCCTTGGAGAGAAAGTTCATTCTCTCCAAGCTAATGCCACTCCCAAAAAAACGAATAAACGTTGTGAAATATCGAGAAAGTTGTTATGGATTTAATCCTCTGTTTACACTAGTTTTACAACCAATATCTTAGCACTACAAAAAATTTAAAACAGTGAAAAAACAGTCCAAGGACAGGCTTGAACCTTGCTTTTACAGACAAAAACCTAATCAAATCGACTGTTAGGGAGTTTTGTCAGTTTTATGATGAAAATCAATTTGGTCTGAAGCCCAAAATACATGCAACAGTGGACACGCTCTTCTTGTCTCTCCCCTGTTTTCAGCTGATTCTTATTATTCAAATTCAATAGCAGCCTATAATTCCATTTTCTCTCGTCGTTTCCTCAGGTTTAACCTCAAATTTCTTGCCTTAATCTTCTGAACCTGATATTTCAAATAATTTTTAAATGTAGGTTTTGAAAATCAAAAGTAGTCAGTCCATTGCTTCCCACTCGAACTGGCTGCTCCAACTTAACGTGATTTAAGGTAATTTTCTTTTTTACTATGTTAGATTTCATTTACATCTTGTTGAATCTTGCATTTAAGTCAAGTATAGTTTAGGGTTAGTTACATGTTGATTTCGATTTCTAATTTCAAATTTTTGAATGAAGTTTCATTTTAGATTCATGATGTTTATTTCGGTGCATTATATTATTTCCAATTTAATTATTTTTATTTTATACTTAAACCATTTATAGGGTGAATTATTTTCAGAGTGACAATTGTTCATCCCATTTCCAATCAAAATAAAGCAAAGCAAAGGCATTTAAAAAAAAAGGCAACCTTTTTCTTCAATCAAGGAATCATGGTACATGGGTTAGTGTTATTGGGTGTTTTTTTGATCAACATTGTTATCAACCGAACTAAACTATAAATTTCTTAATGGTTTTTTTCCTGTTTAATAATTTGTTATTGTATCGTATATACATACATTTAAAAGTTAGTAGCAAAATTTCTTTATACACATGCTTATCAATTGGTACACGTATGCCTAAATAAATCCTTACCTGATTGAACTGTTCCTGGAACTTATAGTATGGGGACTTCCTTCAATGATTTTTTCACTGTCTCAAAATTAATTAATTTTTTTTTTTTTTGAAATGGTACTTTATATACAACAAATCATTGGAACAACATACTTTCCTAGAGTACCCGAAGTATGTGTTTGGCAGGCACATACTAGCTTCGCTAGGTAATTCAAAAAAAAAAATCATTGGAACAACATATCCCATGTCAATAAATGTTCGAAAGCAAGTTTCGAACTTGTGACCTCTTGCACCAAAGCCTAATCAATATACCACTTGGACAATGGTGCTTGTCCAAAATTTATTAATGGAACTTACAATATGGGGCCATGATTCTTACCTATAATTGAACAATGACTTTGAATAAGGTTGTGAAATTTTATCTACTCCGTCGCCATTGATTTTTGATTTGAAGTTGTATATATAGTGTTTTATTGAAAATTTAATTCATATGAAATTTCGATAAGGTACGAAACTACTTTTGCATCATTAATAGTTTCATGTATTATTTTCTCATGAATGAAATATTTGATCATCAAAACTTGATTAGAAGTGCTCATAATCAAAGTTTATATACTGTTTTTGATCCTCTCACTACTTGCACACAATAAAGTGCGCAGTTTTATTTCTTATACATTTTAGTTGTGTTCATACCATATACAATAAATAGTAGGGCTCTACCAAGGTTATTAATGAATGACATGGTGTTAACTTTTTTATCAATGATCGACATGGAGCCACTGATGTTGTATATTTTCATTCATATTGTATTTGACATAATGTTTGCTAACCGACGGCACTACTTTGCTCTTTTCCAGTTTTAGTTTTAAATGGAAAATGTTATATATGACTAATGATGCATGACATAATCAACCGGAACTTATATCTTTCAGGTAGCACATCAACGTTCTAATTGATTTGGATTACAAAAAGATAGTAAGCTGAGCCTCAAATGTCAAATATTTGATGGAATTCCTTTTGTTTAGAAATTTGATCCAGTGGAACTCCAACTTTTGAAGACTCTCATTAGGGGCATTCGTTGACAGTTTTTAAATAATGGGCGCTAAAGAGAATTCAAAGGATGTTGATAAAGATGTCAAGCAGGAAAGAAGAGAATTCGATTACATGCCTGTAAGTGGTTCTCTTTACTCTCCAAGCAATGAAAATATAAACAAAAGAAATTCCCGAGTCTCGTAGAGAGATCACAAGAAAAGATTCAATGCAGAATTTCACTCGTGGAACAAAAAATAGTAATAATACACAAGATTCTAGCACCTGCAATTTGAAATACCAAATAATAGTCAGAAAAAACCACAAAAATTGAACAAGGCATCATTAGGTTTTACAGACAAAAACCTAATCAAATCGACCGTTAGGGAGTTTTGTCAGTTGTATGATGAAAATCAATTTGGTCTGAAGCCCAAAATACATGCAACAGTGGACACGCTCTTCTTTTCTCTCCCCTGTTTTCAGCTGATTCTTATTATTCAAATTCAATAGCAGCCTATAATTCCATTTTCTCTCGTCGTTTCCTCAGGTTTAACCTTAAATTTCTTGCCTTAATCTTCTGAACCTGATATTTCAAATAATTTTTAAATGTAGGTTTTGAAAATCAAAAGTAGTCAGTCCATTGCTTCCCACTCGAACTGGCTGCTCCAACCTTACGTGATTTAAGGTAATTTTCTTTTTTACTATGTTAGATTTCATTTACATATTGTTGAATCTTGCATTTAAGTCAAGTATAGTTTAGGGTTAGTTACATGTTGATTTCGATTTCTAATTTCAAATTTTTGAATGAAGTTTCATTTTAGATTCATGATGTTTATTTCGGTGCATTATATTATTTCCGATTTAATTAATTATTTTATACTTAAACCATTTATAGGGTGAATTATTTTCAGAGTGACAGTTGTTCATCCCATTTCCAATCAAAATAAAGCAAAGCAAAGGCGTTTAAAAAAAAAAGGCAACCTTTTTCTTCAACCAAGGAATCATGGTACATGGGTTAGTGTTATTGGGTGTTTTTTTGATCTACATTGTTATCAACCGAACTAAACTATAAATTTCTTAATGGTTTTTTTCCTGTTTAATAATTTATTAATGGAACTTACAGTATGGGGACATGATTCTTACCGATAATTGAACAATGACTTTGATTAAGGTTGTGAAATTTTATCTACTCCGTCGCCATTGATTTTTGATTTGAAGTTGTATATATGGTGTTTTATTGAAAATTTAATTCATATGAAATTTCGATAAGGTACGAAACTACTTTTGCATCATTAATAGTTTCATGTATTATTTTCTCATGAATGAAATATTTGATCATCAAAACTTGATTAGAAGTGCTCATAATCAAAGTTTATATACTGTTTTTGATCCTCTCACTACTTGCACACAATAAAGTGCATAGTTTTATTTCTTATACATTTTAGTTGTGTTCATACCATATACAATAAATAATAGGGCTCTACCAAGGTTATTAATGAATGACACGGTGTTAACTTTTTTATCAATGATCGACATGGAGCCACTGATGTTGTATATTTTCATTCATATTGTATTTGACATAGTGTTTGCTAACCTACGGCACTACTTTGCTCTTTTCCAGTTTTAGTTTTAAATGGAAAATGTTATATATGACTAATGATGCATGACATAATCAACCGGAACTTATATCTTTCAGGTAGCACATCGACGTTCTAATTAATTTGGATTACAAAAGGATAGTAAGCTGAGCCTCATATGTCAAATATTTGATGGAATTCCTTTTGTTTAGAAATTTGATCCAGTGGAACTCCAACTTTTGAAGACTGTCATTAGGGGCATTCGTTGACAGTTTTTAAATAATGGGCGCTAAAGAGAATTCAAAGGATGTTGATAAAGATGTCAAGCAGGAAAGAAGAGAATTCGATTACATGCCTGTAAGTGGTTCTCTTTACTCTCCAAGCAATGAAAATATAAACAAAAGAAATTCCCGAGTCTCGTAGAAAGATCACAAGAAAAGATTCAATGCAGAATTTCACTCGTGGAACAAAAAACAGTAATAATACACAAGATTCTAGCACCTGCAATTCGAAATACCAAATAATAGTCAGAAAAAACCACAAAAATTGAAGAAGGCATCATTAGCTCCTAAAACTGTTAATAATAAGCAAGCAGAAAATGTGAAAACTCCATCAAATCTTCCATCAGAAATATGAAGAAAGCGATGATAAAATAAGCCAAGAGGTTAGATAGATACGTTGGATGAGACTGTAACAGATGCTGAAACAGTTGACACAGAGGATAATAGTGTTGATGATGATATTGCAAATCGAAATGCAAATCACAAGATTGTGGATATGGAACACAGAATTGAACAACTTGAAGAAGAACTTAGAGAAGTTGTTGCTCTTGAAATTTTCTTATATTCCATGGTGTTGGAGCATGTCAGTTCAGCACATAAAGTACACAAGCCCGCAAGGCGTCTTTCTAGGCTCTATATTCATGAATATAAACACTAGAGTCGTCATAAAAGAGCCACAGTTGCTAAAAGCATAGTTTCTTGGATTGTATTGATTGCTAAATCATGTGGTAACGATGTTTCCAGGTGATGATAAATGCTTTTAGTTGTATTAGTCATAATAAAGAATCCTCACTAGCAGTTTACTTCAAAATGTTAAGATGGTTCAGTTCAAAAGCATTTCACTTGCATTGCTGTATCATTTAAACAATTCATGCTAACGTAAATTTAAATGAAAATTGACTTGACTTTTACTTGAGATACTGTGCTGCGGGGAGAAAAATTGATTGTTATATTAGCTGAAGTGTCTTTTGTTGAAAGGTTGACCTTTTGGTTGTCAAGCACTGCAGTCCTAAGGGAATTCATCTCTCAAACGTTGGAGATTAATCCCATCATGATTCAGTCGGTAGGCCAGACAAGTTAAATGGTAGTGAGAGTAGATTTCCCTCGGCAAAATTGAAAAATAATTTTGATGGCAAAAGGCCCAACTTATGCTACAAATGGGCGACTGGCAGGAAACAAGCACATCTGCTGCTGCATTTTCTTTTTGTTTGTAAGGATTCTAATTGGGGAATTTTTTTTTTTCTTGTATTGTGAATCATGTTAATTAATGTTTTTAATGTCGCTACTTAATAAAACCTGATATGGATGTCTTTTCAATTTTATTTTTTGTTTTATTTTATTTTGGATCATAAGACAATCATTTAATAGTGAGGAATATCCTTATGTATTCAATTTAGTCAACATGTTCTTATTTTCCAAAATGGCTAGGCTATCTGTCGCTTGTGCAATTTCCAAACTGATATTAACACCTCACATATAAAACTTTGCTCTATGTTGCAGGCTGAATGCATGCTAAATTATATATTTTTTGTTCCACCCACGCTCCCTCCCTCCCTCTCTCGTTGAATGCTTTTCTTGAAATGTTGTATAACTGCTGTTTGTCTCAAATTGTAACTTGATATGACTGCTCTGTTAGTTTGATTCTATTCGAATGTAAAACTAGACAATCTCGTATAGTCTAAAAAAGAAGGGCCTTGGAGAGAAAGTTCATTCTCTTCAGGCTAATGTCACCCTTTAGTAAATGAATAAAGCTTATAAAATATCCAGAGAGTTGTTCTGGATGTAATCCTCTGTATAGTTTCACAACTAATATCTTAGTGCTAATTTTCAGCCCAATATTTGTTTGAATTTTTTAGTAATACTTAAAAGGAATACCGTGATCAAACATCATGCTGTATGATTTTTTTCCAAATCAAATTATACGAGCAGGCTTCGATTTCAAAATTATACATTCATCATTGAATTATAATCAATGTTTTAGTAATAAAACAACGGGAAACAGAGCCTTATAGTAAGAAATACTTATATCCATAAATGCTACTAACTAACCTCAATCATAGTTTGATGATTGGTGCCGTCATATTTATTTTTCCTATAATTTAAAGTTTGTAGATCTAGTATATACAAGTTGTCTTTCAGGTTAATTCATGTTGGATCTTCGTTCTCAATATTAGGTATTGTCTTTCTTGCACGTTGTAAGACATCAAACCAACTTCTAAGTGTGATGATGATGAACATAGCATAATTCCACTTGAAGAAAATTATTCAAAGGCAATCACTTTAGCCTCGATTTTTGAAGCTATGTTTAGTAAAGTACAAAGGAATCCAAATATGTATTAGAAGGGTAATTCTTTTAGAGAAGATATATAAACATTACATGGTGTTTTTATACAAATAACTTGTATTATTTGATGTTTTTACACAACTATGTGTGGAACATAGGTCCGCACTAGTATACATTAATACACACATGCATACATACATACATATGTGTACGTGCACGCGTGCATTCTTTCTTGCACACATGTCAGGGCATGCATGTTAACCTAAAATATGAGCACACTATTTAGGTTGGGGTAGAGCAGTTTGGTATCGGGTTCAAATCATGTCCCCATGCTAGAGTGTGTATGACCCATTTCTCTTGTCAATGCATCGGTGTTTAAGTGGATTTTTTTATAATAATTGGATTCCTTTTTGGATGATTTTATGTTCATACACGATGTATATTAAATATAGTTGGCCTTTTTCATCCTTAATAGATACACTTAAGTTGTTTTAAGGGTGAGTTGAATATATCTTAATTGAAGTTATCTATGGGTGTCAAGTATAACATCGCCAAATACTATTTTCACTTCTTATGTTACTAAACTAAGAGGAATGAGTTTAAAGAGAATCCAAAAGTTTCATATGGATGAGAAAAATAAGTCTAAAAGTTTTAACTTAAACATAAAATATGAGGAATTACCGTCAATACAAATGTCCCGATTGAGACTTTTTGTAAAAAGATGTTTGAGTAGAAAGACTCTTTCTAAGATGACAAAAACATTGAAAAAACGTTTATAATCATTACCATGGATGAAGAAGCATGAGATTTGCAATGAGTTTGGGGTTGTTTTGTTCATTTAATAGGCTTCGGATAGTTACGTAATTGGAACCATAACCGAATATGTAACGGCCCTTCAATTCGCACAATTCAAGTTAACAATAAACCACACATATCCAACCCAAATAGAATGAAAAGACGGATAGTTATAAGAAAGAAGAGGGAGGAAGAAGAGAAGAGAAGAAGAAGAGGTAGAAACTAAAAATAACACAAAATCTCACAACCGCATCGGAACAATATATATAATATGATATCATTGATCTTTACAAAAAAGAAACTATTTATATGTATGCATCCATCAGAGTACAATAAATCACAATGATCAGCCTAGACAATTATGAGAACCTGTCATCACAACTGCTAATGATTTCATCAATAAAGCAATGAAAAAATAAATATATACGTGAATACGACTTGAAGACCTCCACCTCGTCCCCTGAACTCCAATGCACCCAATCAATCTGTAAATATGCTCGGTCTAATTCGGACATTATCATAAAATAAACTCGAGTCAGTCTGCAAAAGCAGCATGTGAAAACACATCCAGCTGGATTTTAAAGTTACATAAAATCAAAAGCATCTTCTAAGACTACGCCGCACATAAATACAGATGGGTTTTTACCTTGCGATAATCAGAACATTTTTTATGAATTTCTCCAATATTATAGTAGTGTCTGAGATACAAATGCTTATTAATATTAGCCAAAATTGTTACATTAATTAAATTGCAGCATAATAGGTATGCAACTAAAACCTGTTGACAAGAAAACTTGTCAACGCCCCAAATTTCAAGTTGAAATGGGAATAAATGCCTTCGAAACCTCCTTTTGAATAGGTGAAGTTGGCTTTAACTTTTCAGATGAATAAACTGGTTAAAGATTTGTCTTTGGGACCTTTCAACATAGTCGAAAAGACAGACATTCTTCAAATAGCTCTCGAATGAGTTGACGGAGAACTTATTCGAAACCACCTTTCGACACAGATCAAGGTGTTTAGGTTTGGATCCTAATAGTTATGGAAATAGAGTTCGATACAGTAAAAAGGGGTAACTCTTGCAATTAAGTAGATATGAGTTTAGGCTTCCAGAAAATAAGAAAATTCAAGGTTTCGACTCGGTCGAAAGGGGAACCTTTCGACTAGGTAAGTTGTACATTGACATATCGATAGAAAAGGAGGAAATCTAACTGATCGGTAGACAAGATTACTCCAATCCTATCTTTATTGAACTCAATTTTACAAATTGATCAAATCCACAATTTGATTTGAGAGTTAGGGTTTACAAGTTTAAGAAATTACAAGAAGGAGTAGAAGAAATCGAATCCTGTACAACGGACCCCTGGGGTCATATTTATAGGTGCGGGTTAGTTTCCTTTCGACTCCAAGCTTTTGACACGGTTGAAAGATCAGTCTTCCTGCTTTCGTGAATGATTCCTAAGCCATACCTTTCGACTTGGTCGAAAGGGTTTTAGCTATTCTTTTGTTGCCGCTTGAAGCCGGGTTTCTATGTTGCTTTGTTTTCTTTTGACTTTGTCGATAGGTGCTGCTTGATAACTTTCTACCTCGTCGAAGGGTCTACTGTTGCGCTTTTGTCTTGAGTGTTGATGTGTCACATAAGTTGACTTGGGTGTCATCCTTCGATACTGTCGAAACATGTCCTCCTTTGGCTTCGAATGAGTCAAAACACCCTAAAAGGCCTTGCTTTACATGGTCTCTTTCGGAAGTCTCTCTCCCATCTAATTCAAAACCTCATACCTTTATAGTAATGGACGTGTAGTTATTTTTTAGGTGAAGGTGACCTTAACCGTTTCGTAAGGATATATATGCATTCGAAAGAGTTGAATTGGTTGAATACTTCTTTGAAGGAACTGAATGAAGGCAAAATCAAGACATTTCAAATGGCTTGGCGCAAAATGTAGAGTGTCCGCTATCCATTGCTTCGAAAGGTGAGTGATTTGAATGCTGTTAACATGCTTTCTATCACATTCGAAAGGCAGTCTCCGACCTTGTCGAAAGCTCTCCTTTGGCATAGTCGTAACATTACTTTGTCTTAATCAAAAGGGTCTACGAGCGCTCCTACATCCTTCTCGGAAGCTGTGTTTAACTAGATCATCTTGATGTTTTTTGATTCTTATCAATGCTCCCGCATTCCTTCTTTCATACTTTTATTCCTAAGAATATTTTATGGACAACAAAACAGTAAATGTTCGTATTGGTGAATGGATTTCATTCAATAATTGGGCTATCGGGGTACCTTCCGTCACGGTGTATCTTTAGATAAAACAAAATCGATGGCCTCGGTTGGATCCTTTGTCAACACAGGACCAGCCTACCTCCCTTACTGGATGGTATCGAATATGACCACCCCTACGTTAATGAGTCTCGAAACATAAAAGTGAGAGATATTAATCAACTCTAGATTGGTATGATTATACCCTACTTGGGAGCCACCCAGATGAGACTTGAGGCGACGTTTTACTTTTTATACAGTGCTTTCCACTTGGAATGCTAACACAACCATTCAGGCAACAATGCAATATCAGCATTCATCCATATAAGATCGTTCTTAGACTAAACGAAACGTTAAGTTCCGTCTTCAATTCCATCATATTTAAGATGTCTTCACTTCGAGACGCTTGAGTTGGATCTAAGTGGTTTTCGGATCACATGTTCGATCATGGTCTCTTCAAAAACAACTTTTCGATAACTCCCGATAAACTCATCCCCGGTTCTTTAGGAAATAAACAGTTAAAGATAGGAGTGGAGATCACTTTCTAACCGTAAGTGTATGAATTTCCTTATCATTTCCTAGGAGAACGAAACGAGATTTATACGTACAGTACAGTATCATCGGAGATGGCCATGCCACATAACTCATGTGTTTCTCATATATATTTTTAAAGTTACGTTTTGGGTCCAATTTCGATAGTCGCTTATTTAACCATCAAATAACAAACATTTAATCGGGGATTTAATAATTCCATAGGGAAAACCAATATTGGTTAAGCACATAAGTAATCTCTACCCTCTTTTAATAAATTCATTCATCTATTAATTTCATTACGTACATATTGTAGTAAAATTCTCTTTTACGAAGATATATATATATATATATATATATATATATCCATAAATTCCTATATTTCAATATCAATACTTGAAAAAATATTCATATGCCTATCTCAGCGGCATAAGCATATTCATTAGACACCAAGGAAGATTTCCTTTTTTTATACAACTCTAAATCATTTATAAACTCTGTTGTAAATTTATAAAACCGTTTATAAACTATTTTATGGATCTCAAGAAATCATTTATAACCTCTTTTATAAATTCCCACTACTTATAATTTCTTTTTATACATTTCTAAAACTCCTTTACATACTCATTGTAAATTCGTAACTATTTATAAAACTCCTTTTATAAATTTATAAGCAATTTATAGCTATTTTTATAAAACCCCGAAACCATTTTTAAAACTCTGTTCGTAAATCTTGAAACATTTATTGACAAATAAATAATCCTTACTTCAAAACACTATTATACAATAATAATTATTAATACTAGCATTATAAATAATTATAGTTGACCATTTCAAAACATTCTTAAGGATAATAATTAATAATTTCAACCATTATAAAATAACAAAAATAATTAATCTCTAACTTTACCATAACTAATATTAATTAATTTCCAAAACACTATTAATAATTCGTTGCTATTAATTTCAAAACCATATTAACTATTTAAATTATATTAACCTTCAAAATACTAAAATATTGGTAAATAATTTTGAAATAATATTAAATATAAATAAATAAGTTTTAAACAATATTATATTTCCTTGATAAAAGTCTATACTTAAACTCCCACATAATTATCTCCGTATGTATAAAACTATGTGAATCTCTTTCTATTTTATAAACTTTCTTTCATAAATTCCTTTTATCATAACCCTATCTCTTCTCGCTTATTTACAAAAAGAATTCCATTTTGAACATCAATTACAATCCGTTTATAATATTTCTTCCATATGGATAAATTTCATTTATAAATTCCTATATATAAAATATCGTTTCACATTCCCAATTTACCCCCAACCTTCAATTTCCAAAATAGAATCAACTATTTCTAAAATATCATTCCACATCTTAAAATAAATCCACCATTTGATTTATTTCACAAATTTATTAAATGATGATAGTTTCTTTAATTTATAACACCGTTTATAAATACGTACTTTTATTATCAAAATATGTTTTTTCCAAATCTTCACTTCTTTTGTAAAATATCACTTTTATAATTTATCACACTTATAAATCTCACATTTGTAAATAATCTTTAATATATGTACACACACATACACACCCACATATATCACTTTAAATAAAATGGATAATAAATATTTATATCAAAATATTTCTATTTCCCTTTAAAAACACATCCCTTTATTATAAAAGACAGACTTGAGAAGCACCATTGTCCAAGTGGTTAATTGATTCGGCTTTGGTGCAAGAGGTCACAAGTTCAAAGCTTTCTTTCGAACGTTTACTGACATGTGATATGTTGCCCCAATAATTTGTTGTATATAATGTACCATTTCAAAAAAAAAGACAGACTTGTTTTAAGAATTTAAATGTTTTTATTTACAGTTCGAAAAATCTCTATTTAAAATATTTTATGAAACTATTAAATTATAATATCCAAATAATCATAACTTGATTTTAAGATAAATTGATTCTTCAAATAATTTAGCATAATTATTTAAAACATATATAATTTTCAAAATCACCTTTTGAAATCCCTTTTTTATTGAACACTATTTTATAGTATTTTTAAAATACCAAAATATAAGCCCCAGTGCTGCTAAAGCATTAAATAAGTAAAATCAGGTCCATGTCATCAGGTATTGCATCCAACACATCATATATCAAATTATATGAAAATATAATCAACAATGTGGGGAATTCCGTTGGATCCCTCCAACCTGTCTCGTGCAACACGTACAGTATATAATCATAGTCAGGATTTGTATATTAAGGGTCACCTGCTCTTATACATGAACGTAATAGTGTCTCATCCGCTCCAAAGCTGGAAATATATCCAAACATACAATATAACTAATAAATCATCTAAATAATAAATAACAACGGACAATAAAATATCCACACATGCAATAGATAATTTTATTGATTATATAATATTTTTTTTAAAAAGGTGAGATTATCTCATCGAAATTCTGTCGTCGTCGAGGAATTCCGGTTTGGAACTAAAATCGAACGACGTCCGAGTTTAGCCCAAATTTCAACTGTATCCAAATAATGCTTTAACCCTACTGTACAGCACTGTTATGAAGTTGAGTGGTGGTAAAGTAAACATTCAAGTTAACCAATATCCACACATGAGATTTAAATATAAATAAATTCCACTGATTACTTTAATTAAAAACTAATTACATTTTAATCATTCTTTCCATTTGAAACAAAAACACTACCGCTCGTCTATAGTGCTCAAACCCACCATGGCCGAGGCCTTCCTTTATCTCTTCATCATCGCACAACGATATTCAAATCTGACAACATTATCGCCTTTCTCCTGTACTCCTCTTCGCAATGACCTCACCCACCCATGCCTCGCCTCGCCCAAGCAAAACGCGTCACCTGCTCTTCCACCATGGCCGTACAGGTCGTGACAAACTTTCTCAACACCGAGCTTTAACAAAACTTGCCCAACGAACCTCCTCTTTACGTAGAACCCAACTTCAATCACCGCTTAACCAAACTCCATCTCGATTTCACCAAAATCAAAGCCCTAGCTCAATCGAACAAAAGCTTCCACTGTCGAGCCTTAGCTCAAACGAACAAAAGCTACCACTGTCGATCATCATGGATGACTGCCACCCCCTCCAATAACCCCTTGACAATGAAGATCCAACCATTTCCCAAACAAAGATCCCAAATTTTAAATTTGCCGATGAATCTTTTTTTTTTTTGAATTGATTTTAAATTTCAAAGTTTTCTCTATCTTTATTCTTGATTTTGCATACCCAGAAAAAGGTTTGAGCATGATTAAAAAGGAGAGGGGAGCCTTGTGAAGGACATGGGTAAGTCAGAATGGATGGACATGGTACGGTTGTGAACAATGAGTGTGTGGTGAGGGGTATGGTAATAAAATATAGGGTATATTAATTTTATATTACAATATTCAGCACTAAACACATCAAACATTCTCAAACCCCAATCAAAGCATGTTGTATGGCGTTGTATATGTTATACCCCTATTCCGAACACAATGTAACTAGTCTCAAGATTTAATTCGATCATATACAGAAAATAGCTTTTATACGTTAATTCAACGAATTATTATAAAAATCAAATTAATCACTTTAAAATTTAAATTAAAAGTTTACTACCTTAATTCTTATTTAAAAAGAATTTAAATCAACTTCCAAAATAATTTTTATTCACATTAAATTCAAGATTCAATTATTTAAACAATTTCAAATATTCAATTTAATCATTTAATTATCAAATAAATTATTATATTTGAAATTCAAGTTATTTAGCTTATAAATTAACTTTTTTATATATTTAATAATCAATTAAGTATTCGAAATTCAAACGATTGAAGTTCTGGGTCGTTACAGATTATATCCCACGAGAGTGTCTATTTTCCTATTAAGGTGTGTGGGTGGTTCATTTGTCATAGATTGACTATAGTTAGCTTCATTAGTAGCAGAATTTCCATTTCTTATAAAGGCAATATAAGTGATATTTTCACTTGAACGTTTACTTTACTACTCAACTTCATAACAGTGTTGTACAGTAGGGTTAAAGCATTATTTGACACAATCATTTCCTGCGTGAGTGGAGTACCATACATATTCGAAGTTTCTAGGAAATATAACTCATATTTTTTTCTCTTTTTATTCTTGTATCTCATTTTTCAGTATGTATTTTGTTTGGTCACCATTCTGTCACTGAATTACATTCTTTCATGTGGCGTTTGAAAGACGAGTCATTGACATGTTGTTTCGTTCTTTGTTACATATTACGTTGTTATGTATTAAATACAACACGTAAAAATGATATTAGTTCCCATTAAAGTGTTTGTTTTTTCATTGCATGTTGATGCGGTGAACACAAAACTTACCAAAAGTATACCTCAGATCAACGCTAAAGCAGCGAGGCTTTGTAATAGAAACTAATATTGGAGCTATTCTATTTTTATAAAATTTCGAAACAACACTTGTACATAATTTTGCACAAAACATTGAGTTGTATCTTGTCTGCCTCATCCCTTAAACATCTTAAAAGAAATGCCTTCTGAGAACATTTCTGCCAATGATATTTCAATCGTTTACGAGTAATTATACCAGAGAGCACTTATGTGACGATCCGGAATTTCTAACAATTTAAATTGAAATATTTAATTGATTTTAAATATTTAAAAGTTAATTTTAACTTGAATTCAAGATATCAATATTTACTTGATAATTAAATCATTCGATTATATAGTTTAAATAAATTTAATAATTGAAATTGGGTAAATTGTTGGATCTGAAATTTCTAATCCTGTTTAAAATAATTTGAAGGCTTATAAAATTTATAACGATGATACTGAAGACAATAGAATGGTTGAAATTTAAATTAAGGATGATTTGTTCAGTTTTGAAATCATATTGTTTAAATTGAATTTAAAAATAGCATTCCGAGGCAAAGTCCCGGATTTCGACGAAACCAGTTCCATTGGATGCTTAATAGTTAGTTATTATCGGGTTTCAATTTTCGTAGCAATCGGAGTTGTCTTTTGACCCTGACAGCTCAAATAGCTTAGAAACTATTTTAATTGATTTAATTTAAAATTGATCGTTTACTTCCGTAACTCGTGCATATGATCAATTTGGCTTTCGAATCACGTTCCATCATGTTCGGAATACGGGTAAAACCTTATAAACGTCTGTCGGCATGTCTGATTCGGGGTTCGGGATTCCGCGTTATGTAACAAGATATTTTCAATTTTTAATTATTTTATGTTCACGAGTACTCAAGAAGCTTCCCAAACCCAATACTGTATTCTCATCCCCTCTCTAACATTTAACAGTAATTCGAAATCATCAAAAAAATGGCGACGCGGTCTTAATCGAGTTCGAACTCGATGGCGAAGAGCGCAGTCGCGTGAGAATAGAGGGGGGGAAGCTCGATTTCAGGCCGTTTGATTTTGGGGTCGCGATTGGGTTCGCGTACGCGCGCGAAGTAGAGGCGAAATCGATTTGGGGATTTGGGCGTTCGAGGTGGCTCGTGCTGATGTGGATTGGAGAGTGTGGTGATCGATTCGAGTCAGAGGTGGGGGTCGGAAGTAGAAATCCGAGCTCGAGGCTAGCTGTGGAGTCACGACTTTGACGTGCACTTGCGTGCTCGATGGCAGGAGAAGGGCGCGGCAGTTTATGGTGACGGCGACGCAAGCTCAGGAGCTCGAGCTTCGGGTTAGTGGTGGCAGCGAATTCTTCTTCGATGGAGGCTCGTGGCGTTCTCTCGATGATCAACAGTGGGAGACTCGCGGCATCTTCGTTGTCGACAGTTTGGGTCAGCAGTTTTTGTTTCATTTTGATTTTTCTAAGTTTATATAATATATATACATGAAAGAAGGAAAAAAAAGGAGGGAATTTTGTTTAGGAAAATATTAATTATTTGTTAAATAAAGATTTAGTTAAATTAAATTTACAAAATGGAAATCCTATTTATTTAGTTAACTATATAATTATTTGATAACTAGAATATATTTTATAAACATAAAATTTGTTTGAAATTAACTTATTAGGAAAAATGAAATTTATTAAATAGAAATTAATTATTTGTATATGTCCAGTGTTGAATATTTGTGTAACTCTAATGTATTAAATTGTAATCGACAGATATAGTATTCTTCTGTAAACTGTTATTATTTATTATTAGATTTTATCCGTTGCGAATGTGAGAAGTTGATGATTTTGTTCTTCTTCTTCTTCTTCTATCTCTTTCTTCATTTTCATAACTATCTGGAATTTTCGGCTTTGAAAATTTCGAGTCGTTACAACTTATATTCAAAACACTTTTTTGTTAATAGATCGACCTAACAATAGTTTGCTAGTGGCTGATATCAAGCGTTTCTATTTAGTAATAAGCACTTTATAAGTGCAAAATGTAAACACTTAAACGGAGATGTTTTTCAAAATCAAACCTTGTGTATGAGCTGAAAACATAAGGGCAGTATTTTTAGTTTTTAATTTTGCAATATGAAGGAAACTTGATTGCTTTAGCATTTTGTAGAATTTATTGTTGAAAAAGGCCATTTTTGAAAATAAGCTTAACAAAGAGAATTGAAAAACAGTTTTTTTTTTCTTCCAATTTTGTCCCAAATTGAAAAGCTGAAAACCCAAAACCTAAACACAAAACAAACGCGCTCGAGCCCCTGTTCCCCTTTCGTGGCCGCGAAATCTGAAATCATCTTTGAAGCGAAATCGCCTTCTTCTTCAACTTTTATCTCAAAATCAGGTAAATCGATTTTTTTTTCTTATCTCGTTTGCTTCAAACTAATAATACCTAGGGTTAAACGCAAATGATTTAATGATCTATTTGGTTTATTTTTGTGTACTAGGGTTTTGCTTGTTCCATAGCCGAGCAGAAAAAGAAATAATATCTTTTTTTGCTTAACGAGGCACTTTGACTGTTGCTTACGAATTTTCATTTTGCCGAGGGATGATTTTGCAGTGTTCTTTTTAAACGGAGTTTGCCTTTTTGTTTTCTGTTTTGATTTTTACTTATTTACATTGGAAACTGAAATAAACTGTGGACTAGTTGTTACTCTTTGTACTTGTAGTTTTGAATTTTGCGTTTCAAACCGCATGCTATTGCTTGAGTTTATGGTAGATTATTGATTAAGGAGGATACGTGGAGACATCATTAAAAGTGTATATTCTCTACCAATTACAGAAACCTTATAACATTCAATTATATGAAATACAGTGTTAGTTGCAATCTGTTGGTCATCAAGTAATCCTAATCATATGCTAAACAATCATCATATACAATATTAACTACTATATTGCTGCTAAGAATTATTAATGCAAATGTGAGTTAACGAGCAATGATAATTACTATAATTAACATAGGAATGGGCTAACCGCCAGCTCCTATATTTGCATCTATTTATATAATTTTCATGCCATAGTAAAATTTAATCTATATGTAAATATACAAATATTTGCTATTACTTTTCAATTTCTATCAAGTTTCTAACATAAAGAAATCGAACAAAATATTGAATCCCAAAAGTGCAGTAAATAGAATATAATGAACTGCATATCGTAGCCATGAAAAAAGTATTTTGGTCAATAGCTTAAAGTTAATGTGTGTATTTGAAGATTTATTTATTGTTTAGATTGATAAGTTAAGGTATATAGGTGTATCAGAAGAATGTAGTGTTCATAGTAGGACATCGTTTTGTAGTCAAATATCAAAGCAAAAATATAGATCGTGACAGGTCGTGACAAACTTTCTCAACACCGAGCTTCAACAAAACTTGCCCAACGAACCTCCTCTTTACATAGAACCCAACTTCAATCACCACTTAACCAAACTCCATCTCGATTTCACTAAAATCAAAGCCCTAGCTCAATCGAACAAAAGCTTCCACTGTCGAGCCTTAGCTCAATCGAACAAAAGCTTCCACTGTCGATCATCATGGATGACTGCCACCCCTTCCAATAACCCCTTGACAATGAAGATCTATTTCCCAAACAAAGATCCCACCATTTAAATTTGCCGATGAATCTTTTTTTTTTGAATTGATTTCAAATTTCAAAGTTTTCCCTATCTTGATTCTTGATTTTGCATACCCAAAAAAAGGTTTGTTCCCTATATTCAGCATGATTAAAAAGGAGAGGGGAGCCTGGTGAAGGACATGGGTAAGTTAGAATGGATGGACATGGTACGGTTGTGAACAGTGAGTGTGTGGTGAGGGGTATGGTAATAAAATATAGGGTATATTAATTTTATATTACAATGTTCAGCACTAAACACATCAAACATTCTCAAACCCCAATCAAAGCATGCTGTATGGCGTTCTATATGTTATACTCCTATTCCGAACACAATGTGACTAGTCTCAAGATTTAATTCGATCATATACAGAAAATAGCTTTTATACGTTAATTCAACGAATTATTATAAAAATCAAATTAATCACTTTAAAATTTAAATTAAAAGCTTACTAGCTTTATTCTTATTTAAAAAGAATTTAAATCAACTTCCAAAATAATTTTTATTCACATTAAATTCAAGATTCAATTATTTAAACAATTTCAAATATTCAATTTAATCATTTAATTATTAAATAAATTATTATATTTGAAATCCAAGTTATTTAGCTTATAAATTAACTTATATATATATATATATATTTAATAATCAATTAAGTATTCGAAATTCAAACGATTGAAGTTCTGGGTCGTTACAGGTTATATCCCACGAGAGTGTCTATTTTCCAATTAATGTGTGTGGGTGGTTCAATTGTCATAAATTGACTATAGTTAGCTTCATTAGTAGCAGAATTTCCATTCCTTATAAAGGCAATATAAGTGTTATTTTCACTTGAACGTTTATTTTACCACTCAACTTCATAACAGTGCTGTACAGTAGGGTTAAAGCATTATTTGAAGCAATCATTTCCTACATGAGTGGAGTACCATACATATTCGAAGTTTCTAGGAAATATCTCATTTTTTTTCTCTTTTTATTCTTGTATCTCATTTTTCGGTATGTATTTTGTTTGGTCACCATTCTGTCACTGAATCACATTCTTTCATGTGGCGTTTGAAAGACGAGTCGTTGACATGTTGTTTGGTTCTTTGTTACATATTACGTTGTTATGTACTGAATACAACACGTAAAAATGATTTTAGTTCTCATTAAAGTGTGTGTTTTTTCATTGCATGTTGATGCGGTGAACAAAAAACTTACCAAATTTATACCTCAGATCAACCCTAAAGTAGTGAGACTTTGTAATAGAAACTAATAGTGGAGCTATTCTATTTATAATAAAATTTCGAAACAACACTTGTACATAATTTTGCACAAAACATTGAGTTGTATTTTGTCCGCCTCATCCCTTAAACATCTTAAAAGAAATGCCTTATGAGAACATTTCTACCAATGCATATTTCAATCGTTTATGAGTAATTATACCTGAGAGCACTTATATTCAAAACACTTGTTTGTTAATAGATCGACTTAACTATAGTACGCTAGTGGTTGATATCAAGCGTTTCTATTTAGTAATAAGCACTTTATAAGCGCAAAATGTAAACACTTAAACGGAGATGTTTTTCAAAATCAAATCTTGTGTATGAGCTGAAAACATAAGGGCAGTATTTTTAGTTTTTAATTTTGCAGAATAAAGAAAACTTGTTTGCTTTAACATTTTGTAAATTTATTGTTGGAAAAGGCCATTTTTGAAAATAAGCTTAACAAAGAGAATTGAAAAACAGTTTTTTTTTTCCTTCCAATTTTGGCCCAAATTGAAAGCTGAAAACCCAAAACCTAAACACAAAACAAACGCGCTCGAGCCCCTGTTCCCCTTTCGTGGCCGTGAAACCTGAAATCATCTTTGAAGCGAAATCGCCTTCTTCTTCAACTTTTAACTCAAAATCAGGTAAAATCGATTTTTCTTCTTATCTCGTTTGCTTTGAACTAATAATACCTAGGGTTAAACGCAAATGATTTAATGATCTATTTGGTTTATTTTTGTGTACTATGGTTTTGCTTGTTCCATAGCCGAGTAGAGAAAGAAATAATATCTTTTTTTGCTTACCGAGGCACTTTGACTGTTGCTTACGAATTTTCATTTTGTCGAGGGATGATTTTGCAGTGTTCTTTTTAAACAGAGTTTGCCTTTTTGTTTTCTGTTTTGATTTTTACTTATTTACATTGGAAACAGAAATAAACTGTGGACTAGTTGTTACTCTTTGTACTTGTAGTTTTGAATTTTGCGTTTCAAACCGCATGCTATTACCTGAGTTTATGGTAGATTATTGATTAAGGAGGATATATGGAGATATCATTAAAAGTGCATATTCTCTACCAATTACAGAAACCTTATTACATTTCATTTTATGAAGTACAGTGTTAGTTGCAATCTGCTGGTCATCAAGTAATCCTAATCATATGCTAAACAATCATCATATGCAATATTAACTACTTCGTATTGCAAATTTCACTTATTTTCTGAACTACTATTATTAATTATACAGTATGCCTGTTATGAGAAATTGGCAAATTTCATAGACGCCTTCAACTTTCTTTTTTGCAAAAAAGACGGTCTTCATTTTAGAACGATCAGATAATTGAAATACATCGGTTGTTTATTAACTACTTGTGCTCTATCTCAAACCCTCACATTGATTTTGAATTCTTTTCACCTTCTAAGGAGCTGCTACGTTTGTGTTACTGTTGTACATGGATTATTAATGCAAATGACAGCCGCCACCATTTGTATTGCTGCTAAGAATTATTAATGCAAATGTGAGTTAACGGGCAATAATAATTACTATAATTAACATAGGAATGGGCTAACCGCCAGCTCCTATATTTGCATCTATTTATATAATTTTCATGCCATAGTAAAATTTAATCTATATGTAAATATACAAATATTTGCTATTACTTTTCAATTTCTATCAAGTTTCTAACATAAATAAATCGAACGAAATATTGAATCCCAAAAGTGTAGTAAATAGATTATAATGAACTGCATATTGTAGCCATGAAAAAGTATTTTGGTCAATAGCTTAAAGTCAATGTGTGTATTTGAAGATTTGTTTATTGTTTAGATTGATAAGTTAGGGTATATATGTGTATCAGAAGAATGTAGTGTTCATAGTAGGACATCGTTTTGTAGTCAAATATCAAAGCAAAAATATAGATAAGAAGAGTTGATAGAACTTCAAAAATTCTTCATATTAATTCTTTTTGTACATCTATCACCTGGAGTAAATATTCATGCAGCATGCTTTTAACCAAACTAATGTTGCTTGTTTATTTAGTACTACATGCTAATTGGTACATCTATCAGCTGGAGTAAATATTTATTGTTCTGCTGACAGACTAATATCTGTGTTGACATTGGAGATATGATTGTGTTTTGAGCATAAATGTTATGTTTTGAGCATGAATTTATGTTATGTTTAAGCTTCCTTCTACTGTCCTTATCATGATTAACAAAACTTTGTGCTAATATATGTTACTGAATTTAACATATTGGGTGGATGATATGACAGACTTAAGTAATGTTCATTTCTGGGTGGATGATCTGCGATGGATGAAAACGAATAGTTATATAGATATAATATAAGATGGTGGTAAAGCAATTTAAACAAACTACTTTTAAGTATATTCGTTCCAAAGTCAAAGCATTTTTCTTCCACTGCTGCCATCTTTGGATCTTGGCATACTCCCGTTCACAAAATTGCAATAGAGGGTGCATGTTTTCCTATTTGATTTATTGGTTTATTACTTGTGCACGGTTAGTAGGTTTATTTATAGATACATTGTTATCTTATCGAGAGTTCTATTTCTAAGTTTGCTTGGCGCTGATAGTAAGTATACATGTTCATCCCCTTGCTATTATTATATGTTTGCTTGCTCTGTTCGGCCTTTTTTTGTTCAAACGTGAGAGAAAAATCATAACTGCATTACCTTTTAACTATAATTTTTGAGCATACGATGTTGTAGTTATGTTTGAGCATGAATTTAAGGATATGTTTTGGTTGTTATGTACCATTTTTTTTCTGGTATACTGTCGTATGTGGCCACCCTCTTCTTTAACCAGGGCTCATTATCTGATCAACTGCATAGCTCTATTTGGATCAACTTCATAGCTCTACTTCAATCAAAGTTCCAAGTGTACTTGTGTATGTATTATCTTCTCTCTTTTGAGCATAAAGTATTTTCTTAGACCAAAGTATTTAAACATGGTTTTGTCATTCATTACTTTCATACACTACATATACATGCTGAGATCATATACAATTATTGCATGTTCATCAAAGTACACTTGTTTGAAGCCATAAAAGATATTTCTATCGTATATAGTTAATGCATGCATATTTTCTTTTCCCTTCTTATAAACAGAACAACCTGGACTACCTGACTTGTATATTCTTATAACAACCTAGACACTTTACATTTGTAAGTGCAGGCAGGCCATGTTTTTTAGGCTTTAATGACTTTATTAACTTCATCAACAGAGTCAGAATAGAGTTCCTTGTGCTTTTACTGTTTAGTAGCTGCTTAACCATTATTTGGTTATGAGCAGGATTAGTTGCCTTTATAATTCCTCTACCAACTATGAATACATTGCTACCTCTATCATGATTGCCATTATTACTCTTAAACATTGTTTTTTTCCTTCAATAATTGTTGCTAACACATGATTTTAAAAATTATCTTATTTATTTTTCATTCGTTTCTAATAAAATTTGGTATAAGGCCGATATTCTTTTTGAACCTTTGCATAAACCTGGAATACCTGACTTGTAAGAAAAATTATTAGTAAACACAGTTCAAATAACAAATAGTTAATATAAATTTTATGTAGCGTAATGTCTGCTGGATCTAGTATCATTTCTTATGAATCTGACGATGGCTCTAGTTTTGATGATGATTTTGTATTTATGGATTATAGTGATGAAGAGTTCGGTGATATGTTATTAATTACTTTGTTGCTCATCAAAGGAGAATCGTGAATAGAGTACCTTGTAGAATATCATCGCTTACAATACACACACACACATACACACTCTTGATATTTCTATTGGTTACAAAAGAGAAGGCCTAGCATGAGGAAGAAGAGCCACTTAAACAAAGCAAAGAATACTTGCCTATCAGGTACATCAAAATTTTTTCTCTCATTCTGTAGTGATATAATTGATATATCTTATCAATTTGTAATGATTTTGATTTGAGATGCGATTAATTTATAGTATGACATGAGTTAGTCTCATTTCGATATGGTTCACATACAACTAGTCATTATCATTTTGTTATCTATGTCAATTTACGTTTTTTCCAGTTTTACGACATTTTTTTTAGTCTCGTTAATTATCTCATATCATTTCTATATTTAATTATCAAATTCTAATTAAATTTGAAATTGGCATTTTTTTTTGGAATGACATTTTTTATTTTTAGTTTAAAAACTATTTTTCAAAACTCTAGAACCAAATACATTTTCCAAAATATTAAAAACACTCAAAATGAAAAACAAAAATGAGTTTTAGAAACCAAAAACTAAAAATGAAAACAAACAGGGCCTAAGATTCTAACTCCTGATCAAGAGGGTGTTTCTTTCTAGGTAACAGTTTTCACTTCATGTTTATGCCTTGCATATGCTATCACTATAATTCCCAATATATTTGTCTTCTATACCTTGTAAGTGATTAGAAATAAGTCATTGATTTTTTACTTATGTGATTAATGAGATGAAAATATGTAAATATCCGACTAATATAGTAATATACCCTATATTGATAAAAATCTTAATAAAAAATATTTTTAACATGTACCATGTCAAATATTATACTTTCAAAGTCCGTGTCTTTATTAGTAAAATGATTTATTAATTTATTTTTTATTTTTTTAGTCCTTTCAAAGAAAACCCATTTTACTGGCTAAATGGTCCAAACTTAGCTTGAATCAAGTATAAAATACTTAATTTTTTCATATAATCCTACAATGTAGGACTATTCATATTCTTATATAGAAGCCATTTCATACTTGGTCAATTTTTTTAGGAATTTGATTATTTTTTAAAAACAGTTTTCAACATAACCTGATAAGACATGCTCTGTTAGCCTCTTCGTTGATTCTATTTAAACATAAAACTAGACTAGATAACCTCACAAAAGAAGGGAGCTTACAAAGGCCAAAATTAATTTTTTTCAGCCAAAAATTCATGCCTCGTTCCTCACTATTGTTCCTTCCGTGTAAGTTCTTCTCCTCCATTTTCGCCGTCTTCCGTCCTGCGCTTTCATCTCCTTTTCGCTTCATTTCTTCCATGTCTCCCTCTCCACGCGGTAACCCTAGGGTGGCATCTCCACCTTCGACGATCAAATTTAACCATTCATTCAGTGCCCAACAATTCGGGCCTCTTCTATTCGTAAAGTTTTTGTGAGCCTCCTTTGACTATCTCGCTTAATCGCCTGCTACTACTACTCTGCCTCAGATCTTGTGAGTCTCTCCTTTGGTTTCTTGGACTGCTTCAATGGTAGATCTGAATAATTCATTATCACAAAGCGCATATCCTACAACATTGATTTTTGGAATTTCAATCAATAATTGTGAGCATTTTAACTCCCCCGTGTCTCTGTTACTGGGGCCTTTGTAGGCTATGCCGATGGGTGTTAGGTTTCTACAATTTTTCCATTACTTGATCCTATGTTCTATGAGGAGGAGTGTGATGTAGGTGATAAAGTAGAAGGTTGTAAGGTGGCTGCTATGATTTTGAACGAAACTGGTGTTATTGGTGTAACAGCTTCTTCTGTTGTTTGCACTCAAGGTGCTCGTCTTATTGCATATATGGAACCTGCTGCATCTTGTCATTCCCTGCCTTCAATTCTTGAAACTAATTGTCATCCTTTGCCATCAGAGGATGTTCCTGCTTCAAAAAGGTAGTCACCTTTGTTTAAGTCTTTGCCCAAAAATGTAATTTCCTTTTCTCCTAGCACTTTCAACACTGTTGAAATTGATAGTGTGCCATGAGCTGAAGTGATTCAAGAGGGAGGGAATTATTGGTTAAATTCTTAGTTAGATTTTTCTTGGACCCATCCACTCCATGTAAAGAAGTTCATGATCAGTGCAAATGCTCAAGTTCATGATCAGTGCAAATGCGTCTGGAAATTGAAAGGTAGTCTCCAAGTCCAATATTTCAATACCATGTTTTGCCTCAAATTCTCTAAAAAAGAAGGTGATTCTCACTCTTTTTCTAATTTTATTAAATTTCATATGTTTTGATTTGATTGAGTTATTTATAAGAAAGTTGAGTTTGCAAGTACGGTGTTATTAGGAATTATGATGATTTCCTTATGATTTTGATTCTCACTTTTGGTTTGAATATATTAATGAATGTCTTGTGTTAATGATTTCTACCATTATTTCTTTTACAGTACGTTTACACTAATATTGATTAGTGGAAGAAATATATCCTAAACTAAATAGGATAAACCTTCTTTTATTACTAGTACGTGGAGTCCTACAAAGCTATGATGAAAAATTATTGCCAAGTTACAAGATCAATGAAGGACATTAGACATGAGATTTCTTCACGCACTATGGTGATATTAAGTTTATTCTCTTTGCAACATCTAAACAGGGTCTGCCAACCCAATGTTTTCTATTCATTACAGCCTAGTGTGGTTTATAGGTACCTTACTCTTGCATAGTAGTTGTACATGCTTCAATTCAATTGTTGTACACATTTTTCAATTTAGATAAACTTGTTTATGCTTGAGCTGATATGGTTGAGCTATATTTTTCAAGTGAATCCTTATGTCTGTATCATGCATCACAGGCATATTTCTACATAGTGAGGATTGTTTTGATAAAGAAGAAAGCGAGCATGTTGTCCCTACAATTGAAAGATCGAACCTTAGACTACTGCTTGACGAAAATAATGTTGAGGCTACCGAGGATTCTGCACAAGTATAAGAGTCTTCATTCAAGGCTGAAACATTTATCAATTCTAGCTTACAAAATGTGGCCACTCTCTAGTGTTAGTCAACAAGAATGGACATGTACATAGTCCTCGGTGAAGATATTTGCGCTAGTACATTTGATATTCCACATGCTATTTTCCAATTTTATATTTTCTAGCGTAGTATGAATCTTTGTTGGGGTGTTGTCCATATTTGTGGACTTACTTTGAATTTCACTTGTTAAAACTTCTATCAATTTTCTTATAAAAATTCTAAACCAAAAGCAGCATTATATCCTGGCGGGGCAATAAATTTTGATATGATTTGAAGTAAAGTTGAAAGATTTTATTTACTTGTTTTAATAGATTAAGCTACAAACATTCTTATTGGATTGTTAGTGCGCTTTTCAAATAAGATTAGTTTTGATGCTGCTGTTTTTTTTACGGTTCAAATTATTATACAACGTTTATTGTTGTCCTTGAAATTTGTGTTTTGTGTATAGCTTTTGAAACTTAATAGTTTCAATGGATCATGCATGCTCGCAGCAATTATTTTTTTCCTGTTAACTAAGGTGCCTCACGAACGGGGGCGGACCAACTGGTCCGTTCAGATGAAAAATATACTTCGGTGCGCTTGTTCGTTTAATTAAGCTAATTAATTAAATTTATATTTTTATAAATTTTTAAAATTGATAATTTTTGCAAATGAGGTCTGTTTGAGATGTGGTTTTTTATGTTGCACTTATATCGAAGTGCTAATTAATTAAATTTAATGTATGTATGTATCTGTGTGTAATTCATATCCATATATTGATAGCATAGCGTTAGTATTAAACCGGCTTACACGTTCAATTCTTAGTGTAATTGAATTTACACATTTTTAATTACTTTCATTTTTTTTATAAACAGTACGAATAAAAAGAATTAACAAATATTTTTTTTCGATATTACACAACTTAGCGGTCGGTTTTTTCGTCGTTGTGCGGTTATACTAGTTTCACAACCAATATCTCAGCACTGCAAAAAATTTATAAAACAGTGAAAAATTAGTCAAGGGCAGGCTTGAACCATGCTTTTACAGACAAAGACCTAATTTCTCTCGGAGGTCATTGTTCCACGCTCCCCTTTTTTCTCTCCTGTTTTCTGCCGATTCTTAGTATTCAAATTCAATTGCAGCCTGCAATTCCATTTTACCTCGTCATTTCCTCATATTTAACCCCAAATTTCTTGCTTTAATCCTCTAAACCTAATATTTCAAACACTTTTTAATTGTTGGTTTCGAAAATCAAAAGTAGTTAGTCCATTGCTTCCCACTTGAGCTGGTTGCTTCAACCTAACGTGATTTAAGGTAATTTTCTTTTTACCATGTTAGATTTCGTTTACATTATTCTGAATCTTGCATTTAAGTCAAGTATATTTTAGGGTTAGCTACATGTTGATTTCTATTTCTAATTTCAATTTTTTAGTTTCATTCTAGATTCATGATGGTTATTTCGGTGCATTATATATGTATATGTATTTTTTATTTTATAGCTAAACCATTTATGGGATGAATTATTTTCAGTATGACAGTTAGTTCATCCCATTTTCAAACCAAATAAAAGCAATTTCAAAAAAATGCGAATCATGGTACACGGGTTAGTGTTATTGGGTGTTCTTTTTCCAGTCTACATTGTTGTCATCAATCTAACTAAGCTATTAATTTCTAAATGGTTTTTTCTCTTATTTAATTCTTTATTATTAATATCATATATATACTTAAAAGTTATTAGCAAAATTTCTTTATATACATGCTTATTAATTGGTACATGTATGCCTAAATACATCCTTACCCGATTGAACTATTACCGAAACTTATAGTATGAGGAGTCGGGGACTTCCTATAATGAATTTTTTTACTGTCTCAAAATTATAAGTTATTAATGGAACTTGTAGTATAGGGCATGATTCTTACCTGTAATTGAACAATGACTTTCATTAAGGTAGTGAAATTTCTATCTACTCTGTTGCCATTGATTTTTGATTTGAAGTTGTATATATGTTTTGGTTTATATAAATTTTATTCCATATTCTTTTTTGAGGGCCAATGTTGCCATAAATGTATAGTACGGTTTCGTCTTCTTTTGTATTCCTATAGACAGCATTACATGTGTACACTTTGCCCCATGCCTTCGCCATATTTGCTGTAGTACATTGTTATAATGAAATGTCCCTTTATTTTTTTAATTCGCAGTTTATTTCTTAGATGCATATAATAGTACAGTTCAAGCTACTTACTGAATTTATGGAGTGATAGTAGATTAAGGCTTTAGGTTTCTTTAATTATTGGGTCATTTGGGATTCTAATTACGGCTTCCTCCAACATTCTGGCTTTAGATCGACTTCAATGCAATCTGTTTTTGCAAGATTTAGACAGTCACAATCCAACTATATGCAATTTCACAATTCTTTTAAACGCCTCCGAAGTTGCTCTTAGTTAATTAATATCTGAACTATTCGTTTAAATTGTTTCACTCAGTGTGCTGAAAATTTTGGATGTGCACTGATGGACGGTTGTGTTTGGAAATGGCATAGTCACTGTAACCCAGTCTTAACTAAGTTTCCAACATCATTGTAAGTACTCTTCATGTATATATACATACACACATATATATATATATATCAAATATATTTACTGTGTAACTTCTAATTTGCATATATATAGACATAAAATTTTCATGTTGCAGTGTAAACAAAAGTTTGATCAGGCATATAACCCCTATTTTTCTTATATAGGTGGTATTTTATTAGTATTGCACTCAACATATAATGTAGACAAAGTTCTCACAAAAATAAGTACATCGTAACCCAATTGGGCAATTAGTAGGCTAGCACTTCAAACATACAGCAAGATAACCAGTCAGAAAAAATATTTTGAATAGTTGAATATATTGGAAAATGAGGTGTTGTTTCAGAGGATAAACTATCTTTAAATGCAGACAGAGTAAATATTTTTCTGTGCTAACCTCATGTTTCTTATTTATTTTGATTTCATCTTAAATTTCGATGCATATGGAAATTGCCAATTTACCTTCCAGACATCCGTTATCTTTGTTTATTTCATGATTTCTGATTTTCTGAATAGTAGGCAGGTTCACTTAACGATATAAAAATTACTCATATCAGGCAGTTCTTACCATATACATAATTGGAAACAGTTGGTACTTCTTATTCAAGCTTGTTTTGAAAAGATTTTTATTATTTTCATCATGAATTTCGTATTGTTCTTTTGGTGAAAAAGGTATTTTGTACATATAAACTGAGTAAGAACCCATATATTTTTATGAAGGAAACAATCATAATATTTACATCCTATACATTTAGGAGCTATATTATTGTAAGTTTTTATCATGAATTACTTTTATGACAGGAGACAAGATAACAACTCCTTATTTGATCTCAGAAATACATTTGCATATTCATTACGATTACCTTTTAATGTTATCTCATTACTATCATATTCGCCAAAAAAAGTTATATTTTTCTCCAAATAAAATTATGAATTTATAATTTAGGCTATAATCCATGATATGGGTATATGGATATATAAGGTATTTCATTGAATATTTAATTCCTATGAAACTTGATTAGAAGTGCTCATAATCAAAAAATTTATGTTCTTTTTAACTCTCTAATTACTTAACACACAATAAAGTGCACAGTTTTATTTCTTATACATTATAGTTGTGTTCATACCATATACAATAAATAGAAGTTGTCTTTCCCAAGGTTATTAATGAATGGCATGGTGTTAATTTTTTTATCAGTGATCGACGTGGAGCCACTAATGTTGTATATTTTCATTGATATTATGTTTGACATAGTGTTTGCTAACCTACGGTGCTACTTTGCTCTTTTTCATGGAAAATGTTATATGTGACTAATGATGCATGATATAATCAACGGGGACTTGTATCTTTTAGGTAGCACAACGACGTTCTAATTAATTTGGGTTACAAGAGGGTAATAAACTGAGCCTCATATATCGAATACATGATGGAATTCCTTTTATTTAGAGATTTAATCCAGTGGAACTCCAACTTTTGATTTTTGAAGACTTCTCGTTAGGGACATTCATTGACAAAATTTAAAAATGGGCGCTAAAGAGAATTCAAACGATGTTGATAAAGATGTTAAGCAGGAAAGAAGAGAATCTAATTAAGTGCCTATAAGAAGTTATCTTTACTCTACAAGCAATGAAAATAAGAAATTCCTGAGTTTCGGAGGAAGATCACAAGAAAAGAATCAATGCAGAATTTCACTCGTGGAATAAAAAACAGTAATAATACACAAGATTCTAGTAAGCTGCAATTCTAAACACCAAATAATAGTCAGAAAAAACCACTAAATTCAAAGCATCATTAGCTCCTAAAACTGTTAATAATAAGAACAGGTGCACATGGGAAGAGTGAGCACAGGTGAGACCCGTGTGTGGGCCTCACATGGTGCTATGACCTGCTAAAACCTGGGATCTCTCCTAATATAGAGCCGGTTTCTGTTGCTTATCGCATCTGTTGTGAAACAATACTCAGAAAACAATAATACTTGTAAGAAAGTTGTCACCTTTGCATGTCTAATTTTTTCCAGGTAATAGTTTGTTAGAATTGAGGAATAAAAAGTAAAACTGGTTTGCTGAGGTATCAACCATCGTGATCTCTCGCTAATATGGTAAATTAATAACTGTATCAGCATGTTTTTGAAAACCTCATCATAATCACTAGCCATCATCACTTACCAAGAATTTTTTTTATTGAAAAATTTGTTACTCTATTATAATATAATTTAAATGTCACCTTTATTCTTTTAGAATGTCATCATATATTTATTTATGGTCGATAAAGTTAGTTGACTACACACACACAACACTGGTTTATTGCTTTTTTAAAAATGTTGCATCACTGCTATTTATCTCAAACAAAATTAATTAAATGTTGTGGTCCATGATGCCATATCAGATGCATTGCATTATGTGATATAAAATACTATATTTACTTGCGTATTCTAATTGATATCATAAATTGCTTGCAAATTACAGTTTTATGTTTTGTTTCAGACCTTGACTCCGCAAATACAATCCCCAAGAAAAATTTGCATACAGAAAAAGGAATGGGAAAAACTTTAGGACCAGTTTTAGGTGTTATATACATCAATGCAATTTGTCGATCAACTTATGGAATACAGCTTTTCGTGATGCATTTACCAGACCCTATCCAGTCAGATCAAGTGGTCATGACTCATGAGTGTGGCTGCTTGTCTGCATCGGCATGAATGGTATGCTATTATTCAATCCCCGCTTATAAAACACATCTTTAATGAATCATACTGATCGGAGCGTACTTTCTAGACCCACATAAAGTAATGTTTGCATTGAACTTATTTCCTTAACTTATTTTGCGTTGAAAAATACATATTTTCTGAATTTATTTAGTTATGTTTTATGGTTTACAGTTTTAAAAAGATTCATAAGAAATTTTATATTTTCTGATGTTTCAACGCTTAAATATCCAGATTAGATGTTGCAATGGTTAATGCTATAATACCTGAATCTGCTACTGAGTTGCCAACTGACTCGATATCAGATCCAATTGTTGATTCAAAAGGTTTGCCCACCCAGCTGGAGATTTGAGCTTTGGATCCGGTGCACAGCTTAAAAATTAGGTAAGAGTTACACCATTCTATTTATCAAACAGAAAGATGATTATTGTTTCATTATTCGTGTTATGAATGTTTATCTACTACAGGCTTGCATATACGAAGCCTTATATACCTTGCCTCGTATCATCGGCAAGTGTAAATAAATCGCATAGTCGTTTCTCATAGACCATAATTCCCGAAAGGGAAATCTCATCTCAAGACTCGCCTCGTCTCATCGGCGAGTAAAACAACATATATATAAGTGGTCCTCATCGATTATTACTCCTATAATAGGGGATCACGAACCTTTCAACTCACCAAATATTGGCTAACTCTAATAATTCCTATAATAGGAATTATAAATCTCAATAATCAACTCAAAACAATATACTAAAGAGGTTTTGATAGTACAAGTTCGGAATTAACCGAAAAAGTAAACTCATGTGTCCCATACCACGTGTTTTACTAAATCGTTTAGTTCTCTTTATCATATGTCCGAAAAATGTAAAAATAATTTACTTGAGAAAACGAGATTTTAAAATAAATTTCCGAAGTTATTTTGAGGACATTTTATTGAAATCTCTCTTTATTATAGGGAATAAATATATTTAAAATACTTTGAAATAGTTTATAAATAATTTAAAAATGATTTGAAAATATTTAATAATAATGATGATTTCAAAAACAAAATCATTTAGAAATTTTCTCGAAATTTATTTGAAAGAAATAGTGCTTGAAAATCGAGAAGAACGTTGAAAATACACCCAATCGATATTCAAATTCAAATTTTAAAATTTCAAATTTCTTCAATCCTCGGCTAATCCATTGATGGATATCATAGCCTATAATCATCGTAAAAGTCGTCTTAAAATTTGCAAAAAAATTTGGCCACAAAAACTATAGAAATAGGTAAGCAAACAAGGCAAAAAGGCTCAGATCATTAGGCATAATGCTCACGTACCTGGGCCAACAGGGGTCGACCCAGGCTAGTGGCCAGGTCGACCTCCAGGTCGATATACCAATCGAGAGCACGTTCTTGCATCATACTTGATGCTACAAGAACTCGATGATGATAAGATAAATCCATGCGAGAGAAGATGAGTCCACCCTCACTTGGCAACAGTTTAAAGAGCGGTTCGAGCTTAAATTTGTGACAGAGTCTGAGAAAGCTTCCTTTGCCCGTCGCTTCCTTGAATTGAAGCAAGGGAAATCATTTGTTTCGGAGTATGTTTTTTCTTTCAAGTCCCTATCCATGTATGGGCTTGAATTTATCAGCACTCCATATAGTAAGAACCTTAGATTTGTTACTGGTTTGAAGAAATGAGCGCAAATACCGACATACTTAGCTTTTATCTAATGCAAAACTACGATGGTCGCCCTTAACCAGCCATATTTTCCGCATTAGCAGAGAGAATTACTAAGCGATTCTCTTTGTTAATGTGGGTCTCCGGGTGGGGCGTTACAGCTTGGTATCAAACAGGATTTAGAACAAAATGTAATAAACGTAAAACAATAACACATAATGATATACATATACATACATCAAATATACACTCAGAATAGAGTGATCTCAAACTCAAAATATGCTAAATGGCAAACTCATCAATATGTATATGTATATACATATATCCAAGAAGGAGATTGTAAATCTCATAAGAAAACGCCGAAGACGGTAAACAAAAAATGAAAGAATGGACCCAACAATCAATGAAAGAATGGACCCAATAACCCAATGAAAAGGATGGACCCAATAAGAACCCAACAGCTCAAATCTCAAAATATGCACGTGCAAAACTCTTGTTCAGTACTATATAAATTATAGATACCTATCCCAGACGACCGAAGTCGTAAAACTCGGACGATCGAAGTCACATTACCTCGTGATGGTTCCTCATGAACCATAAATCTCAAAATAGGAAATTACAAACTCTAAACTTGCTTCATATCATCGGCAAGTATTACTGGGTAATACGTCTGCTAATGCGGAGAATATGGCTGGTTAGGAGCGACCATTTATAGCATTGTCTTAAATTTCTATTGAATACGTCGATAAATGCTCTATATATTTTTTCTAATTCAAGTGGATCGACATATTCAATAAATACTTAATACAAAGCCATATGTGGCTATAGGATCTATCGGAATAAAATACAACAACTCAAATACATAACACATCACAGAACAACAGACACACACACACACACATATATTGATACATCCCAATAAAATACAAATAATACATCATAAGTGGTATGACGACCACAATATACACACGAGTCAAAATAATATACATATCAGAGTAGCGACAAAAAGACTACTGCAAAAAGGGCTAGCAGATAAGCCCATGCGGAAGCAGAATATGCTAGGTCCATAAGGGTACCTAACCCGAAACACATTGATCTGACTCGAATATAAAATACACGAGTCAGTCTACCTAAACAAATCAGTTAAAGGGAATATACTATAACATAAGCATACGATAAAGGTGATGTTCTTCTTAAATAAGAAGAAACAATAATAAGTATAAGCATGAGCATAAGTATGGTACGGTTATTTTAAGTGATGAGACGATACCACTTGCACAAACATATAATCTCAGAAGAGATAAGACAATCCATAAAACGCTAAATATAGCAAACCCTATATCATCGATAAATCACAAATCATCAATAGTGGTTTAGGAAAAATATAACTCCTGAAAAGGAGAAATCCCAAACCCGCCATATCGGCAAACTCAAAGAAATCCCCATCTCAAAAATACGCCACACAACCAAATATAACTCTCCAACATAGGAGAATATAATACCAAATAAACGCCAAAAGACAAATCTCATTTAATAACGCCAAAAGGAAAATCTCAAATAACGCTAGTGTATGCAACTCAAGTCTCAAAAGTAGAACTCCCAAGAGTTCAAATCGCCGAAAGATAATCGCCACAAATACATCGAATGGTTCAAATGGCCTATTCCGAAAAGGGGCGATGCACTAGGGAAAATTGTCAAAGAAATCATTTCAAAAGTGTTTGCACGTGCATGTGGCCGAAGCCTTGCCAAGTACTGTTATTTCAAATAGGTATCTCGTCCGAAGGCAAAACGTCACAATGACAAATATGCCGCAATGGCAAATGTCTCGAAGACAAATACGCCGCAATGACAAACGCCACAATGGCAATGACCCGAAGGTCCAGTACTGACACGCCGCAATGGCAAATGTGTCACAAACTCTCAGATAGAACCCGAACAGTGTTAACGTGTGTCCCATATCACACGTTCGCACTAAACGGTTTACTAACCGCTAGTAAATTTCACACCCAAAGCAGTAAAAAGTGTATCTCATCTCATCGGTAAACTCGACCCGAAGGTCAAAAAGATGAAACAGACAAGTTGAGAATTAACCGATAAGATAAACGCACGTGTCCCGTATCACGAGTTTTACCAAACCGTTTAATTCTCCTTCTTATTCGCTCGAATGGTGCAAAAACGTGTATTATATATACAAAATAATTTACCTTGAGAAAAGTTTTTAAAACCAATTTCCGAAATCGTATTTGAAATCACTTTGAAAATTCCCTTATTGTAGAGAATATATAGACTATATAGCTCAAACATAATTTAAAAATGTTATATAATAATTATTTAAAACGCTAATTTATTTTAAAAATTATTTCAAAATCGTTTGGAGAAAACCGTGCTAAAAAACCATGAAAAACAAAGAAAATACCTCAAGACCGATAACCCAAATTCAATCAAATTCAATTCAAATTCAACTCAAATCAATTCAAATTTGAATTTCACATTCTCGAAATTTAGCTAGCCTGTTGATAGGCATAATTGCGCTCAAACAGCACAAAAATCGTCATCAAAATCAATTGAAATTGTGTGGAAAACAAGATAGAACAAGCACTAAAACAAGGGAGAGAAGAGGCTAAAATTCATAGGCTCTAGTCGACCCCTAGGTCGACCTTGCATCCATCTAGGTCGACCGTACGGTTGATCTTCATGGATCCTTGGTCGACCCCTAGGTGGACATGCCTGTCGACCTAAGTTACGTACTCTCTCCAGCAAATTTTTTCTCTTCGCGTTGATTTTCCAACAGCGATTCGAGATAGCAAATGGATGAATTATGCTACAAAATTTGGCATGCATGTAATACCACATCTAAACTATGATAGAAAAGATTTGGCAACAATTCATCAAAAGATCAAGAAGTTATTCATTCACAAAGAGGCAACCAGAAGCAGATTTTGTACAGAAACCATAAGAAAGAAGATAAAGTGTTACAGTGAACGATTTTGCCTAGATTCTCGTTTGCAAACATGGTTGTAGGCTAGAAATGTGAGATGTAACTCACCTTAGCACCTTATTACACGATTTAGAGCTGCAAGATACAACCTTTATTCTTGAATTTGATTGTAGGAGCTAGAAACTTGAGAATAGTGGACATGCAAAACTAGAAATAAGAGTTACAGATAAAATTTCTTTTCCAACAAAATAAACAAAGTATAGATTCAGGGATTTGAATTAGATTACGTGTATTTGATTTTATTTGCATTTTACTTTCTTGATTTCTCCTCAATTTTCAGCATTTTGAAGTAATTTTTATTTATCAATAAGAGAGGGAAGCCATTTTTCTTTCTTTCATTTATCAACAAGAGAGCGAATGATTCATACAATCCACCAGTTTTACACTTTGCAAAACAAAGAATTATAACTTATTGTTAATTCAAATGCGAAAAAGCTTACAAAAATTAACTATAATTACAAAACAAATAATATTATTCTCATTAACTCTTCAAAATTAGAATGGCGATTATCCTGCATATAAAGCACGCTACCTGCTTTCCGGTTCTTCAAAGTTCATGCTAAAAAAACCAAATTTTACAATGTTTACAATCATTCAATGCTTCAAATTGGATTATTAACATGTAAAATAAGCTAATTAACGGTATTTTTAGCAAATACAATCAAATAATAAGCAAGTTAGAACTTAATCAAAAGAATTAGGATTTTGAAAATTACCAAAATCTATTTGTGTTGAAGAGGATCTCGCTTCCATTGTTGTATTTTTGGTTTAATCGAAGAACGAATAAGAAATTTGAAAATTTTGTGATAATTTGGTGCAAAATTGCTAAAGATTGGGTTTGGAGCTGATGAGTTCGGGCCTGGAAGAAGAGGTTGAGAGTTTTGAAATATTTTTGGGTTATGAGGGGATGGGTAGCTGCTGTCTCTGTTTTACAGCATCTACCTGTGCAGACGCAACTATAAGTTGCACCTACTTGTTACATTGCCATATGCACAACTGTTAGTCACGCACGGGGAAAAAATAAGTTGAACAACTAAGAGTTGCGCAAAATAAAAAAATTCGAACTTCCGTGTAGGTGCATCTAAGAGTTGCTCCAATGAAAATATTGAATCTATGCGCAGCTAACAGTTGCGCTTTGGTATGACAGTTATAGAAACGCTAACTGTACTATTGACTGGGTTGAAACTAGCCATGTTTGGTAATAAGTTTGAAAACTAACACCGATCGTGAAATTGTTTTGAAAAGTAGCGTACTTTGAAAATTTGTTCATAATTTAAATGTCATTCCTATTCTTCAAGGATCTAGGTTGGGGGCTGAATAGAGGGGTCTCTGGATCTTTCCCATACATGCATACATATGTGTATACATACATATGTCTATATATATGTATATGTGTGCGTGTATATATGTAACATGCACGCACGCACACATTGCTTGCATGTTTTTCTAAAAATAAAAATGTTGTATCGCTACTGTTTATCTCAAACAAAATTCCTGAAATGTTGTATTTCATGCTGCCAAATCAGAGCTATTGAATTATGTGATATAAAATACTATATTTGCTTACGTATTCTAATCGATAGCATAAGTTGCTAGCAAATTACTATTTTCTGTTTTGTTTCAGACCTTCACTCCACGCATGCGATCTCCAAGAAAGAATTTGCGTACAGAGAAAGGAAGGGGAAAATTTTTAGAACCAGTTTTAGGTGATACATCAATGCAATTTGTTAATCCACACTTATGGAATATAGCTTTTCATGATACATTTGCCAGACTCTGTCCAGTCAAATCAAGTGGTCATGACTCATGAGTGCAGCTGCTTGCTTGTATTGGCACGAATGGTATGCTATAATTCAATCGCTGCTTACAAAACACATCTTAAACGAATCATGTTGTGATCGGAGCATACTTCTAGACCCACAAAAAGTAAAAGTTTGCGTTGAACTTGTTTCCTAAACATGTTTTGCGTTTAAAAGTACGTATGTTCTTCTTAATCCATTTATTTATGTTTTATGGTTTACAATTTAAAAAAAATTCCTAAGACATTTTATACTTTCTCAAGTTTCAATTCTTAAATAAGCACAATGGGGCCGGTCGATCATTTGAAGATCACCATTAAGTAATATGATCTATTACTTTTAATTTTCATTATCAATATTATTTTAACAATAAAAATGAAACGATGTAAATATATCTAACATATCATTTAAAAGGAATGTAGGATGAATACTGATATTTTGATTATATGCCTGACATAATGAGAAGATAGTTGAAAGTATAATAGAACATTTAGCCTTTACTGAAATGGAAATATGTTATCTCTGGGTACTGATATCCATGTGTTAACTTCATTTGGATCATTAATTTCCATTTTTCATTACTATATTCAGGTGATGGACAATGTATCTCCAGATTGGATGTTGCAATGTTTAATGCTACATTACGTGAATCTGCTACTGAGATGCCAACTGACCCGATATAAGACCCAATTGTTGATTCAAAAGTTTTGCTCGCCCAGCTGGAGATCTGAGCTTTGGATCCGGTGCACAACTTCAAAATTCGGTAAGAAATACACCATTCTATTTATCGAACATACCGTTACGAAAGTTTATCTAATATATAGGCTTGCAGAACCGAATTGTGTGAAGCTAAAAAAATAAGTAATATGTCTTTAACACGTCTCCTTAATTCTCTCAAATGTTATTTGCTTTGTTATCTCTGCAAATGCCTAATTGAATCTCTTCAATTGTGAATTTTTTCAATATATCATCATTTGACGTTTAACTAAAATAAATGAAAACTGTATTATTATTATTTTGAGATTATGTGTGACCGTTATGCGGTAGTGCTAGTATAGTTACCACTTGAACACACACTAAGGTTGTCCTTTTTTGCTCCACTGAGTTTTACATACTCAATACCATGCACTTAATACAATTACCGGTTCAAATCTTGTTCCCATGCTAGTGTGTGCGTGACACATTTCTTGTGTCTGTGCATCAACATTTGAGTGGTTTTGATATTAATTGACCAATTTTTTGGATGGTTTTTGTGATTGTATATGATGCTTTTGAATGTGTTTGATCTTTTTCATCCATGTTATGTCATAGATTTACTTATTTGTCCTTGTTGCTTCAGGGGTGAGTTTCATACATTGTTATTGCTGTCACCCATGGTTGTCAGGTATAACATTGTTGGATGCAATTTTCGCTTGTGTTAGGGGTGAGTTGTATTTTGTCTGCCTCATCCCTCAAGCATCTGAAAGGAAATGCTTTTTAAGGTGATATTAGTCACGAAGCCTTGTACTTGTGTGTACACATGTGTGCGAACATAAATGCACACCTTTTTTCACTATATGCATGTAACTAATTTAATGTATCTGAAACAAATGTGTGTATTAAAATTCTGAAATAATACATTCCTGCTAAAAAAAAGAGATTCCATATTTGATATGTGCAGGTGAATACAAAGATGGAACATTCAACAATCAAGTATTTACCACCGTTATGGAATACTTTACAATTTGGATGAAACAAAAAGAGAGGAAGGGAAGTTGAACCCAATTAATGCAGCTAAAAATGAGTCAATACATAATATATGCTTACGATATTTTAATCTTTGCCAAAGCATACATTTCAGGCGCAACATCGATTAAAGTAGTATTCAAAATGATGTTATCCTTTTCAGTCGTGCATTCCAATCTTTATGGCCTGTGGTACTACTTTATTATTTTGCATTTTTTCCATTTCATTACTTATTACATGGATGATTTACAAAAGAAACATAAAAATCTATATGGAAGAATTAATCAGAGCCTGGAAGAAATAACACTTCGATCTGGAAAAGAAATAACAGCGACAACATCAATAAAGCTACTAGATGGATACCGAGAAGGAAAAAAAGGAATACATGAGAAACTTGTCTGCAGAAAAACTACATTTGGAAAAAATCAGTCTACTCAGATCCATGTCAGATCTAACTAATCTAAAGTAGACATTTTTAGCACATGGTGGCTCTGTAAGTGGAAAATTGTACATAAGGTAGAAGTGGTTGGAGTAGATGCTGTGAAGCTACCTTAAATCAAACGAATAGTTGTCATGTTCGAAGTGGAAGAAGTAGAGAATGAAGCACTTGCCCGCAGATGCATTAAAACGACGGTTAATACCCATATGACAAATATAAGCAGATTGGTGGATGTTTGTCATAACAGCCCATGTTATTGTAGATAGTTGTAAATCCTTTATTTTATTTTAAGGGTTCCACAACAATAAAGGCCCACAAATTTTGTTAAAAAAAGAAGTCGGATGATTTATTCAATTTCCTTCATCCTGCGTTCGCTATGCATTTCATCTCCATAATTACCATATATGCTCATGCATTACCAGTCGCATTGCAACGCCAGTCTGTCACTTACTGCTAGATTGATATCCATGAAGAAAACATCTCGATCAGGGTTAACTTAACTGCTCTTATTATCATGTGAATTAGTATTTTGGTAAAAAAATTGTTTTACATCAAAATTGGAAACCGTGTCCTTCAGCTTTGTAGTCATCTTATTTATGAGATTTGCTGAAATGTTGGTAATAGATTGCTTGAATAGATATCTTGTTGGGAACTGACTAAATTAATTATGTTGACAGTGTATTTGAATCTAATTTTTTGAAGGTTTTCTAATTTAGAGGCGAGTTGCAAATAAAATTGGAAATTTCATGAATTGAAATCTAATAAGGAATCGATTTCCACTACTGTCTAAATTAGAATCAGTTACTATTAATTGTATTCTTGTATTAGAGAGCCGATAGCTATTGCAAGGCTATCATTAAAAGTAACAATCGATTTTGATGGTAAAAGAGCAATCAAAGATTTTACAAGTGAAGTTAGAACGAAAATAAAAGTTGGTGATTGTGGTGGAATTTTGCATACTTGTAAAAAAAAGTATAAACTTTTTGAAAGTTATGTTGAAAAATAATGATCGTTGTATGGAGATTCGAATCTTGTTTTTTAATTTGTACCTGGCTGCAATTAAGAGTAAAATAACAAAAAGTTGGTTCAACAAAATCGGCGCTAAACCGAATGACTTGAACTGATCAGTGATAAGCTACGTTTTAACGATACAAAATATATTGATTTCTTCGACAGCTATGAAATCTATACTACGATAGAATAAAACATACAAATACATATAGTTTAATGAAGTCAATTGAAATAATAGATTAAAAAATTAAGGATCAAAGAATGAGACCGACAATTGGCCATATAGTGGTAATGTTATGTGAAACTGTTTAGTTTAAATTGTTTGAAGAGTATGTTGACACAGTACATGAATTCCAATGAAAATTTTGAGTTTGCATATTGTATAAACAGTTTTTTTTCACGGTGGGAAAGAATATCACAGATTCTATGAGATTATATTGAAGATGGTGTAGCATCAAAAATGAAAGAGTTTATCGGATAATAGAATAGGAAGAATGCAGTATCTAAAAAATGATGTAGCACTTATCTTATCTAAAAAATAAGTTGCACTTGGAGTTATGTAATTTATTGGTTGAGAAGTTGAAAATTACATATTGATAGTTATAGTGTGCGCTGCACAAATATGCTGATGGGAACAAACTGTCTTACATTTGCATTCTTCTTCTGAAACATTCTGATAGGGAAATCATATGTGATGCTACATGAAACACTCAGGTATATGCAATAATACACATATATTTAAAATTTGAATGTTCTAAAATGTCTTATTTTTAGTACGAGGGTTGGTAACTGTTATAGTTTTTCCTTACTACAATGGAAAAATTGATTTTTTCTTCAATTTAGTTTAATTAAATTTGGGTTACTGTAGCAACTACGTTGTAGCTATAACCCTACAGTAACCCAAATTTTATTAGACTAAATTGAAAAAAAATTCAGTTCTCCCATTATAGCAAGGAAAAATCATAATAGCTACCAACACTGAAACTAAAATAAGATAGTTTAGGACATTCAAATCTTAAATATGTGTATTATGTATAAACTTGAGTGTTTACTGTAGCATCATATACGATTTCTCTATCAGAATGTTTTAGAAGGAGAATACAAGTGCAAGACAGGTTGTTCCCATCAGCATATTTGTGCAGTGCACATTATAACTAGCAATATGTTATTTCCAACTCTTCAGCCAGTTAATTATATAATCCCAAGTGTAACTTATTTTTTTTAGGTAAGATAAGTGCTACAGAACTTTTTAGATATTGAATGTTTGCTATTCTATCATCCGATGAACTCTTCCATGATTGATGTTACACTATTTTCAACATAATCGCATAGAATCGGTGATATTATTTCCTACCGTGAAAAAATAACCGTTTATACAATATGTAGGCTCAAAATTTTCATTGGAATCTATGTAGTGTGTAATAATATATTCTTCAAACAATTTAAACCGAACAGTTTCACATAACATCACCAATATATGGCCAATTGTCTGTCTCCATTCTTTAATTTTGAATCTATTATTTTAATTGATTTTATTAGACTATATGCAATTGTATGTTTTATTCTATCGTAGTGTGGATCGTTATAATTGTCGGAGAAACCAATAGATTCCGTGTAACTTATCATTGGTCAGCTCAAGCCATTCGGCTTTGCGCCGTTTTTATTGAACCAATTTTTTTTATTTTACTCTTAATTACAATCAGGTATATATTAGAAAATAAAATACTAATCTCCACACAACGATCATTATTTTCAGCGTAACTTTTAAAAAGTTTGTAATTTTTTTTACAAGTATGCAAAATTCCACCATAATCACCGACTTTTATTTTCGTTCTAACTTCACTTTTAAAATCTTTGATTGCTCTTTTACCATCAGATCGCCGGTTACTTTTAATGATAGTTTTACAGTAGCTATCGGCTACTTAATACAAGAATACAATTAACAGTAACCGATTCTAATTTAGACAGTAGGGAAAATCGATTCTTTATTAGATGTCAATTCAACCAATTTTATTCGTAACTCGGTTGTAAATTAGCAAATATCCAACAAATTAGATTCAAATAGACTATCACCATAACTAATTTAGTTAGTTCTTAATAAGATATTTATTCAAGCAATTTATTATCAACATTTCAGCTAATCACAGAAGTGAGATGACTAAAAAGTTCAAGAACATAGCTTTCAATTTTAATGTAAAACAATCTTTTACCGAAATATTAATTCACATAATAATAAGAGCAATTGGGTTAACCCTAATCGAGATGTCTTCTTCATAGATATCAATCTAGTAAAATGTGAGAGAGTAGCGTTGCAATGCGGCTGGCAATGCGCGACGATATATGGCAATTATAGAGGTGAAATGCAAAGCGAGCGCGGGATGAACGAAATTGAATAAACCCTCCGACTTCTTTTTTTAACAAAATTTGTAGGTCTTTATTTCTGTGGAACTTTCAGAATAAAATAGAGGTTTATAAATATCTACAATAACATGGGCTGTTAGGCCCAACATCCACCAATCTGCTCATGTTTGTTATACGTGTATTAACCCTCGTTTTAATTAGCGGTGTTACGGTTGCAGTAATTGTTATTATTACCACCAACCATAACTATTGTTGGCTGTTATAAATTCTTATAACTGTTACCGCAACCGTCTATGATGGTTAATCGTTATATTTTTCAATTTTAAAGCATATTGTACATATATTTTCAATTATATATATTATTGATGGCAAATTCATATAGCTCTTTTTGCAAATTTACTTATTTATAAAACGTCCAATATGCATGCACATGTTATTAGTTAATGAAGGCACATATTATTAATGTACAAGTTATTCCTTTAACTTAAATTACTAATTTTTATATCTTAATGTTAAATATTATACAAAACAATAATGTATGGTTGGATGGTTAACCTTGTCTAATTCTTTAATCATTATCGTTATAGATGATAACCGCATGAACGGTTGTTCCGGTTGAGCGGTTGATGGTTCAACCGTAATAACCCTAATTTTAATGCATCTGCGTGCAAGTGTTTCATCATCAACTTCTTCCACTTCGAACGTTAATGACGACTATTCGTTCTTAATTCCCCGCAAAACCCCACCGTCGTTTGATTTCGGTAGCTCCACAGCGTCTACTTCAACCACTTCTATCTTATGTACAATTTTCCACTTACACGGCCACCATGTGCTAAAAATGTCTATTTTCTCTTTAGATAAGTTAGATCTGACATGGATATGAGTAGACTATGATTTTTCCAAATGTGCCTTGATCCCCTTTTCCAATAGTTTTTGTTAATACACTTTGGCTTTACCACTTTGTTCAACCATTGAAAGTAATTTTCAAACTAATTTATTTTGTCGTCCATTATATTTACCAGACGGTTTCATAATTACCTTTTTCCGGTTTGTTTTCTAATTATCATTTCCCAATTTATCATAATTGAAGACTAGCCATAAACTTTGTTTTTCAATTATCCTACTGATTTATTTTCTAACTTTGATTGTATATATAAATTTTCATTGTAGGAAATTAATTGTTTTAACATATCATCCACTTTACCAGTTTGAAGAAACGGTATATTCCTTATTTGTTTGATTTTATAGCATGGTAGCCAAATTGGTTCCTCTTTATTTTTGTAGTTCAATTCTCTTTCCTGGCTGTATAATTTTTGTTTATATATTGTTTTTACTTTAGTTATGATGGCTTTGACTTTCAATTTGGTTCCTTTATTCTCTTTGCCAATAACTTTGACTATATTTTCTTTAACTTCATTATAGTAAAATTATTTTTCAACATACCACTGTTCTTAATTGGTCTTATCAGCTTATAGATATGTTAATAAGTTGGAATTTATAGCACTGTCTGCAATTTGGTTTCTCCTCGTTTTTTGTAGTTGGATTCCCTTTTCCAATAGTTTTTATTAACTTTTTAGGTAAATTCAAAATTGATTTCTTATGCTTGTTTTGAGCTTCAATTTTGGAAGTATTCCAATTTGTATTTCTTGATTACTCCTCATGAAATCTTATATGGAAAAAAAAAGGCCAATTGGTCATTTATGGGAGTGTAGAAATGGTTGAATATGTACACTATACTGTTTTCGAAATGACTGTTTGAACGTAGAATGAACGATTTCTGAAAAACTATGAGCCAAGATGACTATGCGGTAACTTTGTGAGGAAATTGTTTTGATATCATGAGTATTTAGTCTTCCCACAAAAAAAGCAACAACACAAAATCTGACTATTTGAATGGTTCATTTTACTCGTGATGATGTTCCTATTATACCCCAAAAATTCTCATGATGTGGCCATGACAACATTTTGGCTACACACAAAGAAAAGGCCAACAACAAACTTTCAGCATTCATCGAGCCTGAAGCATGGGCAACTGAAGAGGTACTTGGTTACTTAACTCTGTATTGTTTTATGAATGCATAACACAGTTGAAAATTTAAAGTGGAACTACTCTTATCTGTTCTGGGTGCCTACTTTATCTGTCTGACTTGCCCAAAGATATGGATATAACAAGAGTTTCAGTTTCGATATTGTACTCAAGAACTTGATTGCCTATTTACATGGCTAAATGTCCCAACTTCGAATGGTATCCATGCAATTCTAACAAGAATTCCCACATTAAGTTCCTATAAAAGGAAAGCTAAAAAAGCAAACAAACTGGGTTATAGGCTATGTTCAGATGTAAAAAAAAATTCCTAATGAAAATCATAAACTAGATCATGTTCATTTAATAGAAGTTTTATTTAAAATGTGATGAAATATCCCAAGAATATAGAATAATGCTATAAATTATGATATGTTATTATTTTCATACCTATTACGATCAAGTTACCTTTTATATTTTTCTGGCCATCATTGGATGTATCATGTAAAAGTTATGAAGAAAGTGAAATTATGTTTTGTGGAATGCGACGAACCAAGTATGAATTCCTTCAATTTGAATAATTCCAGGTTATTTCTAAGTTTTCCTTGGAAAATTGATTTATTTTTTTCACAACTATTATTGTACCGTCTTATTCTGCAACAAAAAATATACTATATTATGAGTATGCCCAACTTGCCAACAATATGAATTGTATACGTCAAATTTTGGTGCTCAAAATACAACGAAATAAAAAAGGGTTCTTTTATATCGATCTAAACATAATGAAACATGTGTTATCGTCGATTTAAACATAAGTATAAAAAACAGTTGCAGGAAGTATTTACATAAAATTGATCAAATATCTCATGTTAGGGTTATTATAAGCTGGTTTTTTAATCCCAAATCTTATAATAAGTGAGTTCTCAAACAAAGAATAACTATTTTATGTGTGTATTAGAATAATGAAATAATGTCAGATCCCATAACACCTCTTGAATTCGAACAAAACTTGGTAATAGTATACAAACAAAATATACAACCCCAATTTTATAAGATAGGGGGGCATGGAAAAATGTATCTCAAAAATCGGTTTGGGATTTGAATTGAGACTTTACCAAAGAAAATATTAACCATTTGTGCATGTCTTCACATATTATAAAACTGAACGATTTCATAAGACCAAAATTCATATGTAGAATTTTGACAAATAACTTAAGCAATTTATAATATGTTTTATATTACTTTTGTTTTTTGCTCTTACATCTTCATTTTGCATGAAATGAGAGTTAAATAGTTGTGAAATTGCACTTATTTAGATTGTACACTTTGTATGTATAGTGCATTCAAAATAAAAGTCTCTAAAATAACAAACTTCTTGAAAATTAATGTATTGTTGTCAAAAGAAGTATTAATATAATAACTAGGGACCATCTCTCAGCTGCTATTTCCATTATTTTTCTGGTCTTAAGATGATACACCACCTTTTTTAACTAAGTTGACATACATTGTATAAAGTATTCTTGATTATCCTTGAGTTTTCATTTCAAATATTTTTTTCATAGAACCACCTACTTTATTTTAACTTATCAAACCGACCGTAGGGAGGTAGGTTTGCTTACTTCTACTAGCCAAAATCAATTTTCCTGAAGCCAAAAAAACATTCCGCGTGTTTCGTTGTTTTTTGCCCGTGTGCTTCTCCCCAAATTTTCTCCCCTTCTGCTCTCAATTTGAAACTTTCGTCCCCGTTCTACCCACATTCCAGACTCTTCTTAAGACGCTCATCCAACTATTTCCAGATAATTCAAGACACGGTCACTCCATCTCTATATAATCGTCCAGTCTTGCTCCGTTCTCATCGTAGGAGAAATTAATCAACAAAGCAAACCAACTAACTACAAATTCACCTGTTAAATTCAGAAAATGTCTTTGATTCCACGCATATTTGGACAAAGGAGCAACGTGTTCGATCCTTTCTCTTTGGATGTATGAGATCCATTTCAAGACTTTCCATTCAGCAAAGAAATTCAGCCGGAGCTGCCGTGGACAGTCTATTTCTCCTTCTCCTTCTCCACCAGTCTATTTCTGTCATTACCTTGTTATAACTGTATATGTCTCTCCCTGTTATTCTTTTCCAGTCTTTTATGCACAATTTCAGGTGCTGAATAATTCATTTTCGATGTAGTAATATGTGATTCCATTTTTTTTTATTTTTGAAGGGAATTCCGGCTATGAAAAGTGCATTTTATGTATTGATGGAGATGAAACCTTTTGTGTTCTCAAACGTTTGGCCAAGAAGTGTGACAAAAGCATTGGTTTTAATGGTGGCTTTAATTGCTTTTTAATTTCCTATTAATGTAATATTACTGTTTCTTTTTTTTTTTCCGTTTCATATATTTGGCAGGTTGAGGAATTATTCATTGATAGTGAAAAAATGCATTATTGAGATAAGAAAGAAGAAAACTACGTTGTCGATTGGCAGCTGTGTTTGCTTTGATAGTTACAACTTTTGTGTTAAAAATGAGGAAGCTTCCTTCATGTTATAGAATATAAGTTACCACTTGTAATTGTATACATAATGGTACTAAAGAGTGAACGTAACGTTTGTAAGCAAGTGCATAATGTTTATATACTCGGTTATATCAGCAACGTATTGATCTAATTCTCTCTTACTTGAATTATCGATTTGTGATAAAGTTGCTGTGTAGGTTAGTGAACCAAAAGTATTGCTTAAAGCATTAGGGACTCCATCCTGTTATGTGATTGTTTCAATCAAATACCCAGTCTGTCTAACACGAGTATGATAAGTTTAAACTATTTTTTAGGTTTAAGCATTTAGATACATTTTCAGGAATGGTGCCAGATAAGTGATTTGTAGAAACATCATGGTATGTTAAGTTGATACATGATTTTGGAAATTAAATTGAACCAGACAATTTACTCTAAGAAAATATCTAAAAATTGTTGATTTTGAAAATTTGTAAAGAAAAGTGTAAGCAAATAAGCTGATACATCGTCAAAAAGAAAAGAAGTAAAAACAAAAAATAAATAAATAAAAGTAAAAAAAATAAAAAAGGTAAAAAAAAAAAAATCAAAAAAAATGATTTGCTTTTGCTGAGTTATGATTCAAGCAATGCACCTTAAAGTAATTTGATATCAGATTGCTGATTGTTGCATGTATGCACTTGGACCAAATGATTTGGTGCTTTCATGGATGCAAATAGGTTTTCATTTTGTTTTATTCTGCATGCATATTTGCTGGTCGATGAATTATACAAGCTTAACATACATGGTTGTACCATTTAACATATTTACCTGTGAAACTTGGTATATTTTGAGTTTAATATGTGCAGTTTAATTACCGGCACTGACATATTTTGGTTGTTTCTGTTGAGCTTTGAGACTTGCCTACATAAGTAATATTTATAAGATTACTAATTTAATATCTAAGAAGGCACATAGTGGTGGACTAAAATTACATATCGAGGTGCTCTTAAAACACAACCACTTCTGTTTTGTGAATGTTCAAAAATGTAAAACAGAATTTGGAATGCAGAAACCTATTGTCTTCAAAAGCTACAGACTAACTTTAAATTTGCATTAGTTGTACATATTTAATGAATTTGATTGTATTATACTGCAATTAATAGTAGATATATATGTGTGCGCGTATGCAAGTGCTTATGTATGAGCGCATGCGCACACGTAAAGATTTCATATATATTATTTTCAGCACTTAACTGTTAATTATTCTTTACTTTTATTATAATAATAATAATAATTTATTATTATTATATTTTAAGAATGCAAATAGTTTCATCAGATGCATATCTTTAATTGAATCTATTGAAATATTAAAACTAATGGTTTTCTTCTTCTCAAATCACAAACTTGAACGGTCGGTTCTCCACCGTTCTACGGTTATACTAGTAGTAAGAGATACTTATATTCAAGGATGCTACTAACTTACCTCATATAGCCTAAAACCAAAGAAGGGCCTTGGAGAGAAAGTTCATTCTCTCCAAGCTAACGCCACTCCCAAAAAACGAATAAACGTTGTGAAATATCGAGAAAGTTGTTATGGATTTATTCCTCTGTTTACACTATTTTTACAACCAATATCTTAGCACTACAAAAAATTTAAAACAGTGAAAAAACAGTCCAAGGACAGGCTTGAACCTTGCTTTTACAGACAAAAACCTAATCAAATCGACCCTTATGGAGTTTTGTCAGTTGTATGATGAAAATCAATTTGGTCTGAAGCCCAAAATACATGCAACAGTGGACACATTCTTCTTTTCTCTCCCCTGTTTTCAGCTGATTCTTATTATTCAAATTCAATAGCAGCCTATAATTCCATTTTCTCTCGTCGTTTCCTCAGGTTTAACCTCAAATTTCTTGCCTTAATCTTCTGAACCTGATATTTCAAATAATTTTTAAATGTAGGTTTTGAAAATCAAAAGTAGTCAGTCCATTGCTTCCCACTCGAACTGGCTGCTCCAACCTAACGCGATTTAAGGTAATTTTCTTTTTTACTATGTTAGATTTCATTTACATCTTGTTGAATCTTGCATTTAAGTCAAGTATAGTTTAGGGTTAGTTACATGTTGATTTCGATTTCTAATTTCAAATTTTTGAATGAAGTTTCATTTTAGATTCGTGATGTTTATTTCGGTGCGTTATATTATTTCCAATTTAATTATTTTTATTTTATACTTAAACCATTTATAGGGTGAATTATTTTCAGAGTGACAGTTGTTCATCCCATTTCCAATCAAAATAAAGCAAAGCAAAGGCATTTCAAAAAAAAAGGCAACCTTTTTCTTCAACCAAGGAATCATGGTACATGGGTTAGTGTTATTGGGTGTTTTTTTGATCTACATTGTTATCAACCGAACTAAACTATAAATTTCTTAATGGTTTTTTTCCTGTTTAATAATTTGTTATTATATCGTATATACATACACTTAAAAGTTAGTAGCAAAATTTCTTTATACACATGCTTATTAATTGGTACACGTATGCCTAAATAAATCCTTACCTGATTGAACTGTTCCTGGAACTTATAGTATGGGGACTTCCTTCAATGATTTTTTCACTGTCTCAAAATTAATTTATTAATGGAACTTACAATATGGGGCCATGATTCTTACCTATAATTGAACAATTACTTTGATTAAGGTTGTGAAATTTTATCTACTCCGTCGCCATTGATTTTTGATTTGAAGTTGTATATATGGTGTTTTATTGTACATTTAATTCATATGAAATTTCGATAAGGTACGAAACTACTTTTGCATCATTAATAGTTTCATGTATTATTTTCTCATGAATGAAATATTTGATCATCAAAACTTGATTAGAAGTGCTCATAATCAAAGTTTATATACTGTTTTTGATCCTCTCACTACTTGCACACAATAAAGTGCGCAGTTTTATTTCTTATACATTTTAGTTGTGTTCATACCATATACAATAAATAATAGGGCTCTACCAAGGTTATTAATAAATGACATGGTGTTAACTTTTTTATCAATGATCGACATGGAGCCACTGATGTTGTATATTTTCTTTCGTATTGTCTTTGGCATAGTGTTTGCTAACCGACGGCACTACTTTGCTCTTTTCCAGTTTTAGTTTTAAATGGAAAATGTTATATATGACTAATGATGCATGACATAATCAACCGGAACTTATATCTTTCAGGTAGCACATCAACGTTCTAATTGATTTGGATTACAAAAAGATAGTAAGCTGAGCCTCATATGTCAAATATTTGATGGAATTCCTTTTGTTTAGAAATTTGATCCAGTGGAACTCCAACTTTTGAAGACTCTCATTAGGGGCATTCGTTGACAGTTTTTAAATAATGGGCGCTAAAGAGAATTCAAAGGATGTTGATAAAAATGTCAAGCAGGAAAGAAGAGAATTCGATTACATGCCTGTAGGTGGTTCTCTTTACTCTCCAAGCAATGAAAATATAAACAAAAGAAATTCCCGAGTCTCGTAGAAAGATCACAAGAAAAGATACAATGCAGAATTTCACTCGTGGAACAAAAAACGGTAATACACAAGATTCTAGCACCTGCAATTTGAAATACCAAATAATAGTCAGAAAAAACCACAAAAATTGAAGAAGGCATCATTAGCTCCTAAAACTGTTAATAATAAGCAAGCAGAAAATGTGAAAACTCCATCAAATCTTCCATCAGAAATATGAAGAAAGCGATGATAAAATAAGCCAAGAGGTTAAGGAGATAGATACGTTGGATGAGACTGTAACAGATGCTGAAACAGTTGACACAGAGGATAATAGTGTTGATGATGATATTGCAAATCGAAATGCAAATCACAAGATTGTGGATATGGAACACAGAATTGAACAACTTGAAGAAGAACTTAGAGAAATTGTTGCTCTTGAAATTTCCTTATATTCCATGGTGTCGGAGCATGTCAGTTCAGCACATAAAGTACACAAGCCGGCAAGGCGTCTTTCTAGGCTCTATATTCATGAATATAAACACTAGAGTGATCATAAAAGAGCCACAGTTGCTAAAAGCATAGTTTCTTGGATTGTATTGATTGCTAAATCCTGTGGTAACGATGTTTCCAGGTGATGATAAATGCTTTTAGTTGTACTAGTCATAATAAAGAATCCTCACTAGCAGTTTACTTCAAAATGTTAAGATGGTTCAGTTCAAAAGCATTTCACTTGCATTGCTGTATCATTTAAACAATTCATGCTGAGGTAAATTTAAATGAAAATTGACTTGACTTTTACTTGAGATACTGTGCTGCGGGGAGAAAAATTGATTGTTATATTAACTGAAGTGTCTTTTGTTGAAAGGTTGACCTTTTGGTTGTCAAGCACTGCAGTCCTAAGGGAATTCATCTCTCAAACGTTGGAGATTAATCCCATCATGATTCAGTCGGTAGGCCAGACAAGTTAAATGGTAGTGAGAGTAGATTTCCCTCGGCAAAATTGAAAAATAATTTTGATGGCAAAAGGCCCAACTTATGCTACAAATGGGCGACTGGCAGGAAACAAGCACATCTGCTGCTGCATTTTCTTTTTGTTTGTAAGGATTCTAATTGGGGAATTTTTTTTTCCTTGTATTGTGAATCATGTTAATTAATGTTTTTAATGTCGCTACTTAATAAAACCTGATATGGATGTCTTTTCAATTTTATTTTTTGTTTTATTTTATTTTGGATCATAAGACAATCATTTAATAGTGAGGAATATCCTTATGTATTCAATTTAGTCAACATGTTCTTATTTTCCAAAGTGGCTAGGCTATCTGTCGCTTGTGCAATTTCCAAACTGATATTAACACCTCACATATAAAACTTTGCTCTATGTTGCAGGCTGAATGCATGCTAAATTATATATTTTTTGTTCCACCCACGCTCCCTCCCTCCCTCTCTCGTTGAATGCTTTTCTTGAAAGGTTGTATAACTACTGTTTGTCTCGAATTGTAACTTGATATGACTGCTCTGTTAGTTTGATTCTATTCGAATGTAAAACTAGACAATCTCGTATAGTCTAAAAAAGAAGGGCCTTGGAGAGAAAGTTCATTCTCTTCAGGCTAATGTCACCCTTTAATAAATGAATAAAGCTTATAAAATATCCAGAGAGTTGTTCTGGATGTAATCCTCTGTATAGTTTCACAACTAATATCTTAGTGCTAATTTTCAGTCCAATATTTGTTTGAATTTTTTAGTAATACTTAAAAGGAATACTGTGATCAAACATCATGCTGTATGATTTTTTTCCAAATCAAATTATACGAGCAGGCTTCGATTTCAAAATTATACATTCATCATTGAATTATAATCAATGTTTTAGTAATAAAACAACAGGAAACAGAGCCTTATAGTAAGAAATACTTACATCCATAAATGCTACTAACTAACCTCAATCATAGTTTGATGATTGGTGCCGTCATATTTATTTTTCCTATTATTTAAAGTTTGTAGATCTAGTATATACAAGTTGTCTTTCAGGTTAATTCATGTTGGATCTTCTTTCTAAATATTAGGTATTGTCTTTCTTGCACGTTTTAAGACATCAAACCAACTTCTAAGTGTGATGATGATGAACATAGCATAATTCCACTTGAAGAAAATTATTCAAAGGCAATCACTTTAGCCTCGATTTTTGAAGCTACGTTTAGTAAAGTACAAAGGAATCCAAATATGTATTAGAAGGGTAATTCTTTTAGAGGAGATATATAAACATTACATGGTGTTTTTATACAAATAACTTGTATTATTCGATGTTATTACACAACTATGTGTGGAACATAGGTCCGCACTAGTATACATTAATACACACATGCATACATACATATGTCTACGTGCACGTGTGCATTCTTTCTTGCACACATGTCAGGGCATGCATGTTAACCTAAAATATGAGCACACTATTTAGGTTGGGGTAGAACAGTTTGGTATCGGGTTCAAATCATGTCACCATGCTAGTGTGTATGACCCATTTCTCTTGTCAATGCATCAGTGTTTAAGTGGATTTTTTTTATAATAATTGGATTCCTTCTTGGATGATTTTATGTTCATACACGATGTATATTAAATATAGTTGGCCTTTTTCATCCTTAATAGATGTACTTAAGTTGTTTTAAGGGTGAGTTGAATATATCTTAATTGAAGTTATCTATGGGTGTCAAGTATAACATCGCCAAATACTATTTTCACTTCTTATATTACTAAACTAAGAGGAATAAGTTTAAAGAGAATCCAAAAGTTTCATATGGATGAGAAAAAAGTCTAAAAGTTCGAACTTAAACATAAAATATGAGGAATTACCGTCAATACAAATGTTCTGATTGAGACTTTTTGTAAAAAGATGTTTGAGTAGAAAGACTCTTTCTAAGATGACAAAAACATTGAAAAAAAGTTTATAATCATTACCATGGATGAAGAAGCATGAGATTTGCAATGAGTTTGGGGTTATTTTGTTCATTTAATAGGCTTTGGATAGTTATGTAATTGGAACCATAACCGAATATGTAACGACCCTTCAATTCGCACAATTCAAGTTGATAATAAACCACACATATCCAACCCAAATAGAATGAAAAGACAGATAGTTATGAGAAAGAAGAGGGAGGAAGAAGAGAAGAAAAGAAGAAGAGGTAGAAACTAAAAATAACACAGAATCTCACAACCGCATCGGAACAATAAATATAATATGATATCATTGATCTTTACAAAAAAGAAACTATTTATTTATATACACACACACACACACACACACACACACATACACATCCATCAGAGTACGATAAATCACAATGATCAGCCTAGACAATTATAACAACTTGTCATCACAACTGCTAATGATTTCATCAATAAAGCAATGGAAAAATAAATATATACGTGAATACGACTTGAAGACCTCTACCTCGTCCCCTAAGCTCCAATGCACCCAAGCAATCTGTAAATATGCTCGGTCTGATTCGGACATTATCATAAAATAACACTCGAGTCAGTCTGCAAAAGCAGCATGGGAAAACACACCTAATTGGATTTTAAAGTTACATAAAATCAAAAGCATCTTCTAAGACTACGCCGCACATAAATACAGATGAGTTTTTACCTTGCGATAATCACAACATTTTGTATGAATTTCTCCAATATTATAGTAGTGTCTGAGATACAAATACTTATTAATCTTAGCCAAAATTGTTACATTAATTAAATTACAGCATAACAGGCATGCAACTAAAACCTGTTGACAAGAAAACTTGTCAACACCCCAAATTTCAAGTTGAAGTGGGAATAAATGCCTTCGAAACCTCCTTTTGAATAGGTGAAGTTGGCTTTAACTTTTCAGATGAATAAACTAGTTAAAGATTTGTCTTTGGGACCTTTCAACATAGTCGAAAAGACAGACATTTTCAAATAGCTCTCGAATGAGTTGACGGAGGACTTATTCGAAACCACCTTTCAACACAGATCAAGGTGTTTAGGTTTGGATCCTAATAGTTATGGAAATAGAGTTCGATACAGTAAAAAGGGGTAACTCTTGCAATTAAGTAGATATGAGTTTAGGCTTCCACTCGGTCGAAAGGGGAACCTTTCGACTAGGTAAGTTGTAGATTGACATATCGATAGAAAAGGAGGAAATCTAACTGATCGGTAGACAAGATTACTCCAATCCTATCTTTATTGAACTCAATTTTACAAATTGATCAAATCCACAATTTGATTTGAGAGTTAGGGTTTACAAGTTTAAGAAATTACAAGAAGGAGTAGAAGAAATCGGATCCCGTACAACGGACCCCTGGGATCATATTTATAGGTGCGGGTTAGTTTCCTTTCGACTCCAAGCTTTTGACACGGTTGAAAGATCAGTCTTCCTGCTTTCGTGAATGATTCCTAAGCCATACCTTTCGACTTGGTCGAAAGGGTTTTAGGTATTCTTCTGTTGCCGCTTGAAGCCGGGCTTCTATGTTGCTTTGTTTTCTTTTGACTTTGTCGATAGGTGCTGCTTGATAACTTTCTACCTCGTCGAAGGGTCTACTGTTGCGCTTTTGTCTTGAGTGTTGATGTGTCGCATAAGTTGACTTGGCTGTTATCCTTCGATACTGTCGAAACATGTCCTCCTTTGGCTTCGAATGAGTTGAAACACCCTAAAAGGCCTTGCTTTACATGGTCTCTTTCGAAAGTCTCTCTCCCATCTAATTCAAAACCTTATGCCTTTATAGTAATGGACGTGTAGTTCTTTTTTGGGTGAAGGTGGCCTTAACCGTTTCGTAAGGATATATATTCTTTCGAAAGAGTTGAATTGGTTGAATACTTCTTTGGAGGAACTGAATGAAGGCAAAATTAAGACATTTCAAATGGCTTGGCACAAAATGTAGAGTGTCCGCTATCCATTGCTTCGAGAGGTGAGTGATTTGAATGCTGTTAACATGCTTACTATCGCATTCGAAAGGTAGTCTTCGACCTTGTCGAAAGCTCTCCTTTGACATAGTCGTAACATTACTTTGTCTTAATCAAAAGGGTCTACGAGCGCTCCTACATCCTTGTCGGAAGCTGTGTTTAACTAGATCATCTTGGTGTTTTTTGATTCTTATCAATGCTCCCGCATTCCTTCTTTCATACTTTTATTCCTAAGAATATTTTATGGACAACAAAACAGTAAAGGCTCGGATTGGTGAATGCATTTTATTCAATGATTGGGCTATCGGGGTACCTTCTGTCACAGTGTATCTTTAGATAAAACAAAATCGATGACCTCGCTTGGATCCTCTGTCAACACAAGACCGGCCTACGACCTCCCTTACTGGATGGTATCGAATATGATCACCCCTACGTTAATGAGTCTCGCAACATACAAGTGAGAGATATTAATCAACTCTAGATTGGGATGATTACACCCTACTTGGGAGCGACCCAGATGAAACATGAGGCGACGTTTTACTTTTTATACAGTGCTTTCCACTTGGAATGCTAACACAACCATTCAGGCAACAACGCAATATGAGCATTCATCCATACAAGTTCATTCTGAGACTAAACGAAACGTTTAAGCTCCGTCTTCAATTCCATCATATTTAAGATGTATTCACTTCGAGACGCTTGAGTTGGATCTAAGTGGTTTTCGGATCACATGTTCGATCATGGTCTCTTCAAAAACAACTTTTCGATACTCCCGATAAACTCATCCTCGGTTCTTTAGGAAATAAACAGTTAAAGATAGGAGCGGAGATCACTTCCTAACCGTAAGTGTACGAATTTCCTTATCATTTCCTAGGAGAACGAAATGGGATTTATATGCACAGTACAGTATCATCGGAGATGATCGTGCCACATAACTCATGTGTTTCTCATATATATTTTCAAAGTTACGTTTTGGGTCCAATTTCGATAGTCGCTTATTTAACCATCAAATAACAAACATTTAATCGGGGATTTAATAATTCCATAGGGAAAACCAATATTGGTTAAGCACATAAGTAATCTCTAGCCTCTTTTAATAAATTCATTCATCTATTAATTTCATTATGTACATATAGCAAAACTCTCTTTTACGAAGATATATATAAATATATATCCACAATTTCCTATATTTCAATATCAATACTTGAAAAAATATTCATATACCTATCTCAACGGCATAAGCATATTCATTAGACACAGAGGAAGATTTCCTTTTTTTATATAATTCTAAATCATTTATAAACTCTGCTATAAATTTATAAAACCATTTATAAACTATTTTATGGATCTCAGGAAATCATGTATAACCTCTTTTATAAATTCCCACCACTTATAATTTCTTTTTATACATTTCTAAAACTCCTTTACAAACTCATTATAAATCCGTAACTATTTATAAAACTCCTTTTATAAATTTATAAGCAATTTATAGCTATTTTTATAAAACCCCGAAACCATTTTTAAAACTCTGTTCGTAAATCTTGAAACATTTATTAACAAATAAATAATCCTTACTTCAAAACACTATTATACAATAATAATTATTAATACTAGCATTATGAATAATTATAGTTGACCATTTCAAAACATTCTTAAGGATAATAATTAATAATTTCAACCATTATAAAATAACAAAAATAATTAATCTCTAACTTTACCTTAAATAATATTAATTAATTTCCAAAACACTATTAATAATTCATTGCTATTAATTTCAAAACCATATTAATTATTTAAATTATATTAACCTTCAAAATACTAAAATATTGGTAAATAATTTTGAAATAATATTAAATATAAATAATTAAGTTTTAAACAATATTATATTTCCTTGATCAAAGTCTATACTTAAATTCCCACATAATCATCTCTGTATGTATAAAACTATGTGAATCTCTTTCTATTTTATAAACTTTCTTTCATAAATTCCATTTATTATAACCCTATCTCTTCTCGTTTATTTACAAAAAGAATTCCATTTTGAACATCAATTACAATCCATTTATAACATTGCTTCCATATGGATAAATTTCATTTATAAATTCCTATATATAAAATATCGTTTCACATTCCCAATTTACCCCCAACCTTCAATTTCCAAAATAGAGTCAACTATTTCTAAAATATCATTCCACATCTTATAATAAATCCACCATTTGATTTATTTCACAAATTTATTAAATGATGATAGTTTCTTTAATTTATTAACACCGTTTATAAATACGTACTTTTATTATCAAGATGTGTTTTTTCCAAATCTTCACTTCATTTGTAAAATATCACTTTTATAATTTATCACACTTATAAATCTCACATTTGTAAGTAATCTTTAATATATGTACACACACATACACGCACACTATATCACTTTAAATAAAATGGTTAATAAATATTAATACAAAAATATTTCTATTTCCCTTTAAAAACACATCCCTTTATTATAAAAGACAGACTTGAGAAGCACTTTTGTCCAAGTGGTTAATTGATTCGGCTTTGGTGCAAGAGGTCACAAGTTCGAAACTTGCTTTCGAACGTTTATTGACATGAGATATGTTATCGCAATGAATTATTGTATATAAAGTAACATTTCAAAAAAAAAGACAGACTTATTTTAAGACTTTAAATGTTTTTATTTATAGTTCAAAAAATCTCTATTTAAAGTACTTTATGAAACTATTAAATTATAATATCCAAATAATCATAAATTGATTTTAAGATAAATTGATTCTTCAAATAATTTAGCATAATTATTTAAAACATATATAATTTTCAAAATCACCTTTTGAAATCCCCTTTTTATTCAACACTAATTTATGGTATTTTTAAAATACCAGAATATAAGCCTCAGTGCTGCTAAAGCATTTAATAAGTAAAATCGGGTCCATGTCATCAGGTATTGCATCCAACATATCATATATCAAATTATATGAAAATATAATCAACAATGTGGGGAATCCCGTTGGATCCCTCCAACATGTCCCCTGCAACACATATAGTATATAATCATAGTCAGGATTTGTATATAATGGGTCACCTGCTCTTATACATGAACGTAATAGTGTCTCATCCGCTCCAAAACTGGAAATATATCCAAACATACAATATAACTAATAAATCATCTAAATAATAAATACCAACGGACAATAAAATATCCACACATGCAATAGATAATTTTATTGATTATATAATATTTTCTGATTAACTAAAAAGGTGAGATTATCTCACCGAAATTCTGTTGCCGTCGAGGCATTCCGGTTTGGAACTAAAATCGAACGACGTCCGATTTTAGCCCAAATTTCAACTGTCTCCAAATTCATCGAAACCAATTCCATTGCGAAGCTTATGTCGTTACGAACGTAACTAAAAATCCATGTCTCGATTGGATCTCGTATGGATAAGTTATTATATTCATAAGTTAATGAGATTTAAATATAAATAAATTCCACTAATTACTTTAATTAAAAACTAATTACATTTTAATCATTCTTTCCATTTGAAACAAAAACACTCCCGCTCGTCTATAGTAGTTGAACCCACCATGGCCGAGGTCTTCCTTTATCTCTTCCTCATCCCTCAACTATATTCAAATCCGACAACATTATCGCCTTTCTCTTGTACTCCTCTTCGCAATGACCTCACCCACCCATGCCTCGCCTCGCCCAAGCAAAACGCGTCACCTGCTCTTCCACCATGGCCGTACAGGTCGTGACAAACTTTCTCAACACTAAGCTTCAACAAAACTTGCCCAACGAACCTCCTCTTTACGTAGAACCCAACTTCAATCACCGCTTAATCAAACTCCATCTCGATTTCACCAAAATCAAAGCCCTAGCTCAATCGAACAAAAGCTTCCACTGTCGAGCCTTAGCTCAATCGAACAAAAGCTTTCACTTTCGATCATCATGGACGACTGCCACCCCTTCCAATAACCCCTTGACAATGAAGATCTAACCACTTCCCAAACAAAGATCCCACCTTTTAAATTTGCCGATGAAACTTTTTTTTTTGAATTGATTTCAAATTTCAAAGTTTTCCCTCTGTTTATTCTTGATTTTGCATACCCAAAAAAAGGTTTGGTCCTATATTCAGCATGATTAAAAAGGAGAGGGAAGCCTGGTGAAGGACATGGGTAAGTCAGAATGGATGGACATGGTACGATTGTGAACAGTGAGTGTGTGGTGTGGGGTATGGTAATAAAATATAGGGTATATTAATTTTATATTACAATATCAGCATTAAACACATCAAACATTCTCAAACCCCAATCAGAGCATGCTGTATGACATTCTATATGTTATACCCCTATTTCGAACACAATGTAACTAATCTCAAGATTTAATTCGATCATATACAGAAAATAGCTTTTATACGTTAATTCAACGAATTATTATAAAAAATCAAATTAATCACTTTAAAATTTAAATTAAAAGTTTACTACCTTTATTCTTATTTGAAAAGAATTTAAATTAACTTCCAAAATACTTTTTATTCGCATTAAATTCAAGATTTAATTATTTAAACAATTTCAAATATTCAATTTAATCATTTAATTATCAAATGAATTACTATATTTGAAATTCAAGCTATTTAGCTTATAAATTAACCTTTATATATTTAATTATCAATTAAGTATTCGAAATTCAAATGATTGAAGTTCTGGGTCGTTACAGGTTATATCCCACGAGAGTGTCTATTTTCCTATTAAGGTGTGTCGGTGGTTCAATGGCCATAGATTGACTGTAGTTAGCTTCATTAGTACCAGAATGTCCATTTCTTATAAAGGCAATATAAGTGTTATTTTCACTTGAACATTTACTTTACCACTCAACTTCATAACAGTGCTGTACGATAGGGTTAAAGCATTATTTGAAGTAATCATTTCCTGGGTGAGTGGGGTACCATACATATTCGAAGTTTCTAGGAAATATAACTCATATTTTTTTCTCTTTTTATTCTTGTATCTCATTTTTCAGTATGTATTTTGTTTGGTCACCATTCTGTCACTGAATTACATTCCTTCATGTGGCGTTTGAAAGACGAGTCGTTGACATGTTGTTTGGTTCTTTGTTACATATTACGTTGTTATGTACTGAACACAACAAGTAAAAATGATTTTAGTTCTCATTAAAGTGTTTGTTTTTTCATTGCATGTTGATGCGGTGAACACAAAACTTACCAAAATTATACCTCAGATTAACCCTAAATTAGCGAGGCTTTGTAATAGAAACTAATAGTGGAGCTATTCTATTTATAATAAAATTTCGAAGCAACACTTGTACATAATTTTGCATAAAACATAGAGTTGTATTTTGTCTGCCTCATCCCTTAAACATCTTAAAAGAAATGACTTCTGAGAACATTTCTGCCAATGCATATTTCAATCGTTCACGAGTAATTATACCAGAGAGCACTTATATTCAAAACACTTTTTTGTTAATAGATCGACTTAACTATAGTATGCTAGTGGCTGATATCAAGCGTTCTATTTAGTAATAAGCACTTTATAAGTGCAAAATGTAAGGCATCGTTTGGTTTGTTGTTTTCAAATCATTTTCAGTTTTGAAAAACATCGAAAACTTGTTTCTTTTATCGTTTTGAAAAATTCGTTTTGAAAAATCATCATTTTTCAAAATGGGTCCAATACAGAAAACTAAAAACAATGTTTTTTCGTTTTCGCCATTTTGAGGCCCAATTGAAAATCCAAAACCGAAGAATGCAAAAAAATGACGCAAACGCATTGCAAAAACCCTAACGCATTGCAAAATCGAAGATTCAGCTGGAAACAATCTGCTCGAAATCCATTTTTTAATCAGTGAATCGAAGATGTTTTCAAGTCGAATTACATACACAGTAAGTGCTTTATTACCGATATTATTTATGGTATTTCTATAAAATTCAAGCTCACTGAATCTAACATGTTAATTATTGATTTCTATTATGCCTGATTATTGTGTTTTGCTTTTGTATAATAAAGAATTTTGTTTATCCTTTAAAAATAGTAATATAATGATAGAACTGTCTAATCCATTTTTTGATGTTTTTACAAGAGAAAACAAACTTAATGTGCGCAGTAGACTTGGATATGGGAAGTTAATCACCCAATAATTGATATTGAAGCTGAAATAACATGATATAAGTTGGTTCTCTAACTCTCTAATCCAGTTTCAAGTGAGTCTTATGCTTCAAATGCTCTGTTTTATTGAACATTAGATATTGGAGGGTTCACAATATATGATTTAAAACAAAATAAAAATAAAATCAACCGATACTGCATAAGTGATGATCATTTGTGACTTGCGATGGCTTCAAAGAATCCTTTATTGTGTTGTTTATTTTATTGTTATTATACCATGAATGAATGAATACGTAAATTCAATGCAACTTTTTGTCAACAGACATAAATTTTAGTTAAAAGATCACAGACTTTGCAATTGATGTGCATTAAAATACAAAGGGATGTCTACAACCCTGTGCAAAGTAGAACAAATGAAAAAAAAATCAGAAGATACTGATAATAAATTTAGTTAGGCATGTAACCGAGCACTTCTTAGGAAATCTTGTTGGCTGAATTGTATGCATTTGCAGTAATGAAACTGTTTGAAGCGTTTGGTAGGATACTTCTCTTATTAGTTTAACTTAATTATGTACTTCTGTTTTCAGTTCACAGGATACAACGGCAGAGAACGTGAGTTTGTTTTTTGTTATTTGTAATCACATTTTGTAATTATTCATGAAATTAGCCTAAACAATTTTGGTTGTATCTGGATATTATTTAGTAAACATAATCATAATCATGGAGTTTATAAGCTCCAACCTCCCCGCAATACTAAGCAGTCTACATTCCCAGCCCTGCACTCTCTTTCTAATGCTGTCAATCAATCTATCACAATATTTATCTTTTATATATTTAATGGACAATGGAAGACTTTAGTTTATTTGGTAAACATAATCATAATCATAGCATAATGCAAACTACACTTTAGTTTATCCCAGTAATTTTGAAAGAATATTGGTGTGAAGCCATCTGGGCCTGGGGCTTTGTCCACTCCAATAGAATAAGCAGCAATTTTTACCTCATCCATAGAAATGTCCTCGTTTAGATACGCTTTGCCACAGGCCAAAATTTGATTTTTGCAGACAACCTCAGGAAAAACCATAGTTTTGTACACTAGAATTATATAAATTTTCAAAACAGTGCACAGCTTCCTCACAAAGTTGAATATCAGTTTTAGGAGCGACACCTTCTTCATTTATGAAATTTGAAAGGGCATTAACGTGATTCCTTTTGGCAAATTTTGCATAAAAGAACCTGGTGACTTCATCTTCTTGCATAATCCAATTACATTTGGCCTTCTATTTTAATGACATAACTAATAGTTACAGGTTGTTATGTAAGTCTTGTTTAGCATCATAGTATAACTTTGCATTTGTTGTTGTGTGATTAACATCATCTTGATAAATGTGTACTATGTTTTTGTTATGGATGATAGAGATAAAAATAGCCTTAGTGTCCACTTAAGCTTAAAGCACTTTTATATTTCTGTAGCAGCTTGAATAAAGGATTTCCAGTCGGTTGATAATTGAAAGCTGACTCAACTTTCTTTATTTCCCTTGTGCATGCTCCAAGAGTTACAATATCTAAAAGGTACCATCTTTACCTTGTTTACCTTACTGTCCTAGAGTTTATCTTAATTCTCGGTGTAGAATAATTTAGCAGAAATTATCTTAGATGCAATCATTTCTAGAGCAATTTGGGTAACTCACATATCTTGACTGTGCTTAAAAAACAGAGATAATTGACTGTCCACATGTCATCTTTTCCTCGTAGTTGTGTGCAGGAACATCATATCCACAAACAGCCGTTGGCGTCTTTTTAAATCCTTATCTGGTACGATTGGTAACAAGTTTGTACCTGATATATTTACAGTGCAGATAAATATAGCAATACTCACAAACCAAAATGTGATTAAATATTTAAAAAACTTCTGCGTTAGCTTAAACTTCCCAGAAATTATTTATAAAATATGAAGATGATATATTAAATAGCACATGCTTATAAAGTTGCTTTCGTATTAAAAAACAGAACATGGGAGGTGAAAAAAAAGAACCAAAGTCATGGTCTGCAAAGAACGAGAAGATTTTTATTGATATTCTCTATGAAAATGTGAAAGCTGGAAGGTTACAGTGTTCTACTTTCACAAAAGATGTATGGGGCTAGATTAATCAGCAAATGATTCGAGCAACGAAATTAGATTACGGGATTGACAAGCTAAAAGGATGGAACCGTCTCCGTTCCGAGCATCGTCTATTTTATGATCTTTTAGCACATACTGGCGTCATATGGGATCATAGTACAAATCAAGTCAATGCTCACGAGGAAGTTTGGCAACACTTCTATACGGTAATATACGTTGTAAAAAGTATACAGTTATATTAAAATTTATGATATCTGAATATATTATAATTAAATAATGTAAAATATATTACTTTTGCAATTATAAAGAAATAAGACCGAGTATAAAAATTTTAGGAAGGAAGGATGTGAGCATTATGCTATTCTTGGAGAGATTTTCGGTGGGACAACTGCTACAGGGATTAGAAAATGCTTCTACACATCTACCTCCTACTTCAGAAGAAGAACGACAACTTGAAGAGAATTTTTTGAACAAAGGAGTGCATTTGCATGTAGAAGCTGAAGATGATGATGGAACAAGCGTTCGTCCGAGTGATGATACGATTAGTAATGATTGTGACGTAAGAAATCGAAAATTAGAAAGGGTGACAAACTTGACGCTTGTATGGAGCAATGGATTAATATACGAAGTGAAGAATCTAAGTTGAAAAATGCATACCTGAAAGTAAAGCTTGCATGCCTTCATCAAAAATATATTAAATAGCATAAAGGAGGTGACTAATGAAATCTATATTAAAACAGTAGAGGCTTTTAAGGATCCAGATTTTCGAATGACGTTTATCATGATGTCGGAGCATAGACGCTTGCCTATTTTGGAACTTCTTTGATTCATATAATATTTGTCCAAATTATGTGTTAGGAGCTTAATTAATTTAAACTCATGTTATTTTTATATTTTGCTAGATATGGTAGTTGACTAAGTATTTTGCAAACTTGTAGTTGTTGCAGTTGAATTAGTCTAAAGTTCTGGATCTTTATTTGTAGGCTGCACATTATTAACTCGATGATTTATCTTTTTTTGGTGTTAACAGGTGCATTTTTGAGTTTTCTGGCCTAGGTACACTATCTATATGTAAACTCTTGCATGTTTAATACTATAGTGTTTGTTTATGGTTGAGCATACAGCTGACACTTATACACTGTAGTGTCAGTTTAATACTTGCTATAATGGATTATAGTTCATTATTTTCCAACTGCTTTTCATTCTTAATGATGTATATTGGTTGTAAGTTCCATATAACTCGGTTAACATGTGCCAACTATATTATTTGGCAGGAAGCAATTTCTTTACCCTGGAAACTTCTTCCAAGAAGACTGGCTAAATTGTATATTTCTCTGAGAGGTTTGTGATAATGATCCATTTTTCTTCTGCCTTTTTAGCACTGTTTTTGTCTCTATTTCTCTTTAAGGTGGAAAATACATGACTGGAAACGACCACTTTAATATGAAAGATACCATGTAATAAATGTATTTTTCATGCCTGCAGTCGGTAAAATGAATGAAAACGTAAAGATATATACCTATCTTGATCGCGTATTTGGATATTACAAAAGAAACTTTTGGTTTAGGTATCGAAGTTATTATAACATGGATGAAGAGAGCTCGGTGAATTCTACCAGGTATGTTTACAATTTATAGTATGTTTAGTTTCGGATAATCTTTTGAAAATTTATTCTAAATATACAAGTCCACTTAGTGGTGAATTTATAACAAGTTTTTGTACAGTGAGATGTCTACAGAGTTTGGTGAAATCTCTAACGTCTCTAATGATGGTTCAAGCGATGATGATTTAATGGATGACCATACATCAGATGACATTGATGATATAATGATGTTTAGCTATTTAGTTGCTAACCGAAGAAGTGTTATTAGTAGGAGACCTTGTAGGACATCATCTCTTAACGGAAAAAGGTTTATGTTGGAAACTTTAAATGGGCATTCAACTATCTGTTATCAAATGTTTCACATGTAGAAACATGTGTTTCTGAACTTCTGTGATGTCTTGAAAGAAAAGGGATTATTAAGAAATAATAAAAAAAGTCGACGTTGAGGAGGGGGTTGCTATGTTTTTGATGGTTATAGGACACACTACACGCTATAGTGTGATTGGTGATCGTTTTCAACATTCTAATCATACAATCTCAAAATGGTTTCGTAAAGTTTTGCGAGCTGTTTGCTCATTAGGCACGGAGATTATTCAACCAAAAAATCAAGATACCGTCCATGAACGTCTTTTGCGAAAATATCCTCATTTAAAGGTGATATAGTTAAACATATAGAATATTTATTTACTTGGCAATAAAATAAAAATAATATGTTATTTGATATCATACAACAGAATTGTATTGGGGCAATAGATGGAACACATGTTTCAGCATGGGCTCCTTCTTTAATGCAAACTTCTTCTCGGGGAAGGAAAAATGTTGTGATACAAAATGTGATGGTTGCATGTGACTTTGACATGAGGTTCATATTTGTTTATGCTGGATCGGAAGGTACAGCTAATGATTCTCGAGTATTTATTGATGCGGTTTCTAAACCAAGCAATAACTTTCCAATGCCATGAGGAGGTACTCTCAAATAACTTTATTTATGATGGATAAAAACATTTTTACAAATGTTTATAATTTTCTAACGCAAAAATAAAATTTTCTCAAGTGATGGTTTTCGTTATTTATTTGCAGAACAATTTTATCTTGTTGATTCCGGATATCCAAACATACCTGGGTTTCTTTCCTCTTATCGTGGACAAAAATATCACTTACGTGACTATAATGGACAAGGAAGACTACGTGGAAAGGACGACTTATTCAACTACAGACATTCATGATGTCGTAACATTAATGAGCGTCGTATTGGAGTTCTAAAAGCAAGATTTCCCATTTTAAAGTTGATGACAAATTTTCCGCTTTCTAGACAAAGACAAATTCCAATTGCATGTTGCGCAATACACAACTTCATTCGGGAAGAGCACGCATTGGATACTCTATTTGCCGAATATTCATCCGAAAATATGATATTTCAATCCACATTGGAGTTAAGTCACGAACAAGAAGTTGTGCAGTTTAATGTTAGTCAAACAATTCAAATGGGGCAAGTTAGAAATCAACTAGCCACACAGATGTGGAACGAGTACGTAACAACTCATCATATATAGTTCAGGTACAATTTTATTTCAACTTCAAATTCAAAATTCATTCCATCTTATTTCATTACGATGTGAATCATCTCTAAGCAAGTTAAAGTTTAAACAATAAATTAATTCACCATCTAATTATTAAATCTACACTTGGCACATCATTCAACAAAATAAAAATTATTTCAAACAATAGGTTATATGAATGCTTCTGTTGATATATGAATATGCTAGGAGTTCCTTCCTTTTAACTTTTCCATATTCCTCCCTTGAGCCTGTTCTTACTTCCTCTAAGTTAGTAACCTATCCATAAGAAAAAATTGATAGATGCATTTATTTTAGATTAATATTAACTCTTATTTGTATTCTAATTTTGTGCAATGATCCAGTATGTCTTACATTCGTACTACCATGTGCAGATATGATTTGAAAGACATCTCAGACGCGTTGCTTACAAAATTTATGGTTGATAGATCTATTATATTGTTGCGAAAGATGCTTGAGTTGTTCTCTCTCAATTTTATCTTTGTTTAATGTATCTTTTATGTTATTTAAGACCTTTATGAATCTTTTTATTGTAATTTTCTTCCTATACAATTCGGCCTCATGTATTTTAAAATGTTGTGTTATGTTTAATGCTTAATTATTATGTTTATAGTGTGTTATCTTTTATCTATTTTTGATTTTTAATTAGTAACTGGATATAATAGCACTAGTTTTTATTTAATTTGGTTTGAATCGCCAAAATGAAAACTCAAAATTTCAAAATATGAAAACAATATTTCAAACCAAACGCATTTTTCTATTTTCAATTTTGAAAACATGTTTCCAAAAAGGAATATCCAAACACATTTTGAAAGATTACGAAAATCTTCAAAATGAAAAACTGAAAATGATCATGAAAACCCAAAATTGAAAACTCAAAATGCAAACCAACCGCTACCTAAACACTTAAACGGAGATGTTCTTCAAAATGAAATCTTGTGTATGAGCTGAAAACATAAGGGCTTGGTTATCCATTTTCCAAGTATTTTTAATTTTTAATTTTGCAAAATAAAGAAAACTTGTTTGCTTTACCATTTTGTAAAATTTATTGTTGAAAAAGGCCATTTTCGAAAATAAGCTTAACAAACAGAATTGAAAAACATTTTTTTTTTCAATTTTGGCCCAAATTGAAAAGCCTGAAAACCCAAAATCTAAACACAAAACAAACGCGCTTGAGCCCCTGTTCCCCTTTCGTCGCCGCGAAATCTGAAATCATCTTTGAAGCGAAATCGCCTTCTTCTTCAACTTTTATATCAAAATCAGGTAAAATCGATTTTTTTTTCCTTATCTCGTTTGCTTCAAACTAATAATACCTAGGGTTAAACGCAAATGATTTAATGATCTATTTGGTTTATTTTTGCGTACTAGGGTTTTGCTTGTTCCATAGCCGAGCAGAAAAAATAATAATATCTTTTTTGCTTATCGAGGCACTTTGATTGTTGCTTACGAATTTTCATTTTGCCGGAGGATGATTTTGCAGTGTTCTTTTTAAACAGAGTTTGCCTTTTTGTTTTCTGTTTTGATTTTTACTCATTTACATTGGAAACTGAAATAAACTGTGGACTAGTTGTTACTCTTTGTACTTGTAGTTTTGAATTTTGCATTTCAAGCCACATGCTATTGCCTGAGTTTATGGTAGATTATTGATTAAGGAGGATACATGGAGATATCATTAAAAGTGCATATTCTCTACCAATTACAGAAACCTTATTACATTTCATTATATGAAATACAGTGTTAGTTGCAATCTGCTGGTCATCAAGTAATCCTAATCATATGCTAAACAATCATCATATACAATATTAACTACTTTGTATTGCAAATTTCACTTATTTTCTGACCTATTATTATTAATTACACAGTATGCTTGTTATGAGAAATCGGCAAATTTCATAGACGCCTTCAACTTTCTTTTTTGCAAAAAAGACGGTCTTCATTTTAGAACGATCAGATAATTGAAACACATCGGTTGTTTATTGACTACTGTCGCTCTTTTATAAGTGAAATATGAATGTAGTTTTGCTAATCATTTTTTGTTCTGTTTGTTTTGCTGGTTAATACGTAGTTCGAAGCATGGAAAACGATAGTTATCTCTCTTGTTCACCATTCACTGGTTAATACTTGAAATGTGTTATGCATTATCTCATCAGACATTTTTACTGCAGTACATATGATATGATAGATTGAAAAATTACCGCACAGTTGGTCACATGCCGCGCTTGGTTAGAATCAGTGCAATCATTGTATCGTGTTTTCTTTAAAGAGGAAGACAATTGGTCAAAACATGGACGTGCTTATAGGCAATGCAAAATTTACAATGTATGAAGACTTGTACTCCAGTTTGAACATTTAAAGTTCTTTCATGCACATTGGATGCCACATCTGAATTCATAAGCATCATCATTAATAACCGAAAAATGAATGTCTACATTTGTCAAATTTCTAACATAAAATTAGCATAATATATTTTCTAGTAGTTTTTTTATGAATATTTTTTGCCATTTGTTTTTCTGGTTAATTCTAGAAGTTTAAAGCATGAAAAAAATAGTTATCTCTCTTCTTCACGGGTAAAAAAAAAGTAGTTTGTGATGAAATGCTTTTGGTCTTTTCTCTATACCTTAATTTCTTCTTTCTACATGAATGTGTTTAGTACTATCTTATCAGACATGACTCATGAGTGCAGCTGCTTGCTTGTAATGGCACGAATGATATGCTATAATTCAATCGCTGCTTACAAACACATCTTAAACGAATCACGTTGTGATCGGGGCATACTTTCTAGACCCACAAAAAATAAAAATTTGTGTTGAACTTATTTCCTAAACATGTTTTGCGCTAAAAAGTACATATGTTATTCTTAATCCATTTATTTATGTTTTGTGCTTTACCGTTTAAACAAAACTCCTAAGAAATTTTATACTTTCTCAAGTTTTAATTCTTAAATAAGCACAATGGGGCCGGTCGATCATTTAAAGATCACCATTAATTAATATGATCTATTACTTTTAATTTTCATTAGTAATATTATTATATTAACAATAAAAATGAAACGATGTAAATATCTCTAACATGTCATTTAAAAGGAGTGTAGGATGAATACTGATATTTTGATTATATGCCTGAAAATAATGAGAAGATAGTTGAAAGTATAATAGAACACTTAGCCTTTACTGAAATGGAAATATGTTATCTCTGGGTACTGATATCCATGTGCTAACTTCATTTGGATCATTAATTTCCATTTTTCATTACTACATTCAGGTGATGGACAATGTATCTCCAGATTAGATGTTGCAATGTTTAATGCTACATTACATGAATCTGCTACTGAGATGCCAACTGACCCGACATAAGACCCAGTTGTTGATTCAAAAGTTTTGCCCACCCAGCTGGAGATCTGAGCTTTGGATCCGGTGCACAGCTTAAAAATTCGGTGAGAAATACACCATTCTATTTGTCAAACATACCGTTATGAAGGTTTATCTACTATATAGGCTCGCAGAACCGAATATTGTGAAGCTAAAAAAAATAAGGAATATGTCTTTAACATGTCTCCTTAATTCTCTCTAAATGTTATTTACTTTGTTATCTCTGCAATTATCTCCTTGAATCTCTTCAATTCTGAATTTTTTCAATATATCATCATTTGACGTTTAACTAAAATTAAAAACTACATTATTATTGTTGTTATTTTGAAATTATGTGTTTGAATGGTCGGTTCCCCACCGTTATGCGGTAGTGCTAGTATAGTTACCACTTGAACACACACTAAGGTTGTCCTTTTTTGCTCCACTGAGTTTTACATACTCAATACCATGCACTTAATACAATTACCGGTTCAAATCCTATTCCCATGCTCGTGTGTGCGTGACACATTTCTTGTGTCCGTGCATCAACATTTGAGTGGTTTTGATATTAATTGACCAATTTTTTGGATGATTTTTGCGTTCATATATGATGCTTTTGAATGTGTGTGATCTTTTTCATCCATGTTATGTCATAGATTTACTTATTTGTCCTTGTTGCTTCAGGGGTGAGTTGCATACATTGTTATTGCTGTCACCCATGGTTGTCAAGTATAACATTGTTGGATGCAATTTTCGCTTGTGTTAGGGGTGAGTTGTATTTTGTCTGCCTCATCCCTCAAGCATCTGAAAGGAAATGCTTTTTAAGATTATATTAGTCAATCTATGTACTAGTTCACGAAGCCTTGTACTTGTGTGTACACATGTGTGCGTACATAAATGCACACCTTTTTTCACTATATGCATGTAACTAATTTAATGTATCTGAAACAAATGTGTGTATTAAAATTCTGAAATAATACATTCCCGCTAAAAAAAAGAGATTCCATATTTGATATGTGCAGGTGAATACAAAGACGGAACATTCAACAATCAAGTATTTACCACCGTTATGGAATACTTTACAATTTGGATGGAAACAAAAAGAGAGGAAGGGAAGTTGAACCCAATTAATGCAGCTAAAAATGAGTCAATACATAATATATGCGGACGATATTTTAATCTTTGCCAAAGCATGCATTTCAGGCGCAACATCGATTAAAGTAATGTTATCCTTTCCAGCAGTCACACATTTCAATCTTTATGGCCTGTGGTACAACTTTTATTATTTTGCATTTACATAAAAATCAACATGGAAGAATCAATCAGAGCCCGGAAGAAATAACACTTCGATCTGGAAAAGAAATAACAACGATAACATCAATAAAGCTACTAGCTGGATACCGAGAAGGAAAAAAAGGAATATACGAAATCTGTAGAAAAACTACATTTGGAAAAATCACATTATACTTGTAAAATCTAACTTATATAAAAAGAAAGTTGATATTTTTAGCATATGTTGGCCGTGTAAGTGGAAAATTATACATAAGCTAGAAATGGTTGGAGTAGACGTTGTGGAACTACGGAAGCTAAATCAAACGACGATAGGGTTTCGCAGGAGGCTTGAGTACGAATAGCCGTTATTAATCTTCGAAGTGAAAGAAGTAGACGATGAAGCATTTGCTCGTAGATGCATTAAAACGATAGTCAATACCCATATAACAAATATGAGCAGATTGGTGAATGTTGGGCTTAACAACACATGTTATTGTAGATATTTGTAAATCATTTATTTTATTTTAAAGGTTTCAGCAACAAAAGTCCATGAATTTTGTTAAAAAAACTCGGAGGGTTTATTCAATTTCCTTCATCGCGTATTCGCTGTGCATTTCATCTCTATAGTTGTGCTTATATCACCGCGCATTGCCTGCTGCATTGCAATGCCACAGTGTCACTTCTTGCTAGATTGATTTCCATGAATAAGACATCTTCATCGGGGATAACTCAACTGCTCTTATTAATATGTGAATTTATATTTTGGTAGAAAATTGTTTTACGTTGAAATTGGAAAATGGGTCTTTGAGCTTTTTAGTTATCTCACGTCTGTGATTAGCTGAAATATTGGTAATTAATTGCTAGAATCGATATCTTATTAAGAGCTGACTAAATTAGTCGTGATGACAGTGTATTTGAATTTTATTTGTTGGATATTTTTTATTTAGAGCCGAGTTACGAATAAAATTGGTAATTTCCTGAGTTGACATCTTAGAAATAATTAATTTCCATTACTGTTTAAGTTAGAATCAGTTGTCAATTACTATTAAGTGTATTCTTGTATTAGGAAGCCGATATCTACTGTAAGACTATCATTAAAAGTAATCAGTGATTTTGATATCAAAGAGCAATCAAAGACTTTATAAGTGAAGTTGAAATAAAAATAAAAACCGATTATTGTGGTGAATTTTGCATACTAGTAAAGAAAGTATAAACTTTTTGGAAGTTACGTTGAAATTCAAATTTTATTTTTTAATGTGTACTTGATTGCAATTAAAAGTACAAAAACAAAAAAGTTGGTTCAACAAAAACGGCGTAAAGTCGAATGGCTTGAGCTGATCAATGATAAGCTACACTTTAACGATACAGAATCTATTGGTTTCTTCGGTAGCTACGACGATCTACACTACGATGGAATAAAACATACAAATACATATTTGTCTAATAATGTCAATTGAAATAATAGATTCAAAATCAAAGATCAAACAACGGAGACCGACAATTGGCAATATAGTGATAATGTTATGTGAAATTGTTCGTTTTAAATTGTTTAAAAAATATGTTGTTACATACTATATATATATTAAAATGAAAATTTTGAGTCTGCATATTGGAGTAACAGTTTTTTTTCCATGTGGAAGAATATCGCAGATTATATGGGATTATACTGAAGATGGTTTAGCACCAAACGTGAAAGAGTTTTCATCGGATAATAGAATATCACGCTTCCAGTATTTAAAAAGTGCTATAGCACTTATCTTACCTAAAAATAAGTTGCACTGCAGAAATAAAGAGGAAGCAATTTGACTACCATGCTATAAAATTAAACTATAACTATCAATATGTTATTTCCAACTACTGTCCCAATGAATTATATAATCCAAGTGCAACTTATTTTCTAGATAAGATAAGTGCTACTGCACTTTTTACATACTGGATGATTACTATTCTATCATCATATTAGAACTCTTCCAAGTTTGATTTACACCATCTTCAATATAATCTCATAAAATCTACGATATTTTTCCCCACCGTGAAATAAAAACCGTTTCTTTAATATGTAGACTCAAAATTTTCATTGAAATATATATAATGTGTAACAACGTATTCTTTAGAAATTTAAATCGAACAGTTTAACATAACATTTATTACTATATACCCAATTGTCGGTCTTCGTTCGTTGATATTTGATTTTAAATATATTATTTCAATTGGTTTTATTAGACCTGATGCGTTTGTATGTTTTATTTTATGGTATTGTAGATCGTCATAGCTGTTGGGGAAACCAAAATATTTTGTGTCGCTAAAATGTAGCTTATCATTGATCAGCTTGAATTCGGCTTTGCGCCGTTTTTGTTGTACCAACTTTTTTGTTGTTGTACTCTTAATTGCAGCTAGGTACACACTGGAAAATAAGATTCGAATCTTCACATAACGATCATTTTTTTTCAACGTAACTTTCAAAAGGTTTGTACTTTCTTTACAAGTATGCAAAATTTCACCACAATCACCGGCTTTTATTTTTCCTCTAACTTTACTTATAAAATCTTTGATTGCTCTCTTTCCATCAGAATTGCTGGTTACTTTTAATCATAGTCTTGTAGTAGCTAGCGGCTCCTTAATATAATAATACAATTAATAATAATTGGATCGATTCCTTATCAGGCGTCAATTCAGCAAATTACCAATTTTATTCGTAATCCGGCTCTAAATTAGAAAATATCCAACAAATTAGATTAAAATACACTGTCATGATTTAGTCAACGCTAAACAGGATATCTATTTAAGCAATCAAGTACCAATTTCAGCTAATTATAGAAGTGAGATAACTAAAAAACTCAAGGACACAGCTTCAAATTTCAATGTAAAATAATCATTTTACCAAAATACTAATTCACATAATAATAAGAGCAGTTGAGTTAACCCTGATTGACAGAGATATCAATCCAACCAGAAGTGACAGTGTGGCGTTGCAATGTGGCTGACAATGCGTGGCGATATATGTCAAGTATGGAGGTGAAATGCAAAGCGAGCTCGGGAATAAGGAAATTGAATAAAAAATTTGACCTTTTTTTTAACAAAATCCGTGGGTCTTTATCGCCGAAACATTTAAAATAAAATGAAGGATTTTCAAATATCTACAATAACATAAACTGTTAAGCCCAACATCCATTATTCTGCTCATATTTGTTATATTGGGTATTAATCCTCGTGTTAATGCATATGCGAGCAAATGATTCATCATCTACTTCTTCAACTTCGAACATTAATGATGATTATTCATTCCAAATCCCCGTGAAACCTCATCGTCCTTTGATTTAGGTTCGGTAGCTCTACACGTCTGCTTTTCCAATGTGTATTGATCCCCTTTTCCAATAGTTTTTGTTAATACACCGTGGCTTTACCACTTTGTTCAACAATTGAAAGTAATTTTCACACTAATTTATTTCGTCGTCCATTATATTTACCAGACAGTTCCATAATTACCTTTTTCCGGTTTGTTTTCTAATAATCATTTCTCAATTCATCATAATTAAAGATTAGCCAAGAAACTTGTTTTTCAATTATCCTATTAATTTATTTCCTAAATTTTAAAGTATATATTATTCTTCATCATTATAGGAAATTAATTGTTTTAGCATATTATCCACCTTACCAGTTTGAAGAAACAGTATATTCCTTGCATGTTTGATTTTATAGCATGATAGCCAAATTGGTTTCTCTTTATTTCTGTAGTTCAATTCCTTTTCCTGGCTGTATAAATTTTGTTTATATATTGTCTTTATTTTAGTTATGATGACTTTGACTTTCAATTTTGTTCCTTTGTTCTCTTTGCCAATAACTTTGACTGTATTTTCTTTAATTTCATCGTAGTAAAATTATTTTCCAACATACTGTTGTTCTCAATGGTTTTATCAGTTTATAGGTATGCTAATAAGTTTGAATTTATATCACTGTCTGCGATTTGGTTTCTCTTCATTTTTTGCAGTTCGATTCCCTTTTCTAATAATTTTTGTTAACTTTGTAGGTAAATTCAAAATTGATATTTTATGCTGGTTTTGAGCTTCATTTTTAGAAGGGCTCCAATTTGAATTTCATAATTACTCCTCATGAAACCTTATATGGAAAAAAAATGGCCAATTAGTCATTCTATGGGAGTGTAGAAATGGTTAAATATGTACAATATACTGTTTTCGAAATGACTGTTTGAATGTAGAATGAACGATTTCTGAAAATTATGAGCCAAGATGACTATGCCATGACTTTGTAAGAAAATTATTTTGATATCATGAATATTTAGTCTTCTCACAAAAAACAACACCACAAAATCTAACTATTTGAATGGTGCATTTTACTTATGACGATGTTCCTTATATATGATGCTTATTTTGTTATACAAGGTGCAGGACTTGCTCCATCATATTGTGATTATACGTGGAACGGTTGTTGATTTGGAAAACATAATTGAAGTAAAATGAACGTGGTGAGCTGGTACTCAAGCATGAATAGCTCATGCATTCTCTAGTTTCCTTCTATTTCCAAGCTTCATGCTATTATTTTCTTTGTTACATCATATTATACCCCAAAAATTCTCATGATGTGACCATGACAACATTCTGGCTACACACAAAGAAAAGGCCAGCAGCAAACTTTCAGCATACATCGAGCCTAAGCATGGGCAACTCAAGAGGTACTTGGTTACTTAACTCTATTTTTTATGAATGCATATCACAGTTGAAAATTTAAAATGGAACTACTCTTATCTGGTCTAGGTGCCTACTTTATCTGTCTGACTTGTCCAAAGATATGGATATAACAAGAGTTCCAGTTTCGATACTTTACTCAAGAACTTGACTGCTTATGTACATGGCTAAATGTACCAACTTCGAATGGTATTCTACAAGGTAAAGCATCCATGCAATTCTAACAAGAATTCCCACATTAAGTTCCTATAAAAGGAAAGCTAAAAAAGCAAACAAACTGGGTTATAGGCTATGTTCAGATGTAAAAAAAATTCTAATGAGAATCATAAACTAGATCATGTTCATGTAATAGAAGTTTTATTTGAAATGTGATGAAATATCCCAAGAATATAGAATAATGCTATAAATTATGATATGTTATTATTTTCATACCTATTACGATTCAAGTTACCCTTTATATTTTTCTGGCTATCATTGGATGTATCATGTAAAAGTTATGAAGAAAGTGAAATTATGTTTGGTGGAATGCGACGAACCAAGTATGAATTCCTTCAGTTTGAGAATTTCCAGATTATTTCTAAATTTTTGTTGGAAAAATGATCTATTTTCTCACAACTATTATTGTATCGTGTTAAACTTATTCTGCAACAAAAAATATACTATATTATGAGTATGCCCAACTTGCCAACAATATGAATTGTATACATCAATTTTCTATGCTCAAAATACAACGAAATAAAAAATGGTTCTTTTTTAGCCATCTTTCTCAAAGTGGGATAGTTATATTGGTTAACTGTCAGTTGTTTATATCGATCTAAACATAATGAAGTATGTGTTATTGTCGATTTAAACATAAGTATGAAAACAGTTGCTGGAAGAATTTACATCAAATTGATCAAATATCTCATGTTTGGGTTATTATAGGCTGGTTTTTTAATCCCAAATCTTATAATAAGTGAGTTCTCAAACGAAGAATAACTATTTTATGTGTGTATTTGAATAATGAAACGTTAGATCCCATAACAACTCTTGAATTCAAACAAAACTTGGTAATAGTACACAAGCAAAATATACGACCCCAATTTTATTAGATACGAGGGCACGAAAAGATAAATCTCAAAAATCAGTTTGGGATTTGAATTGAGATTTTATCAAAGCAAATATTAACCATTTTTCCATGTCTTCACATACTATAAAACTGAACGATTTCGTAAGATCTAAATTCATTTGTAGAATTTTAATAAATAACTTCAGCAATTTATAATATGTTTTATATTACTTTTGTTTTTTGCTCTGACATCTTCATTTTGCATGAAATGAGAGTTAAATAGTTGTGAAATTGTACTTATTGAGATTGTAGGCACACTTTGTATGTATAATTCATGCAAAATAAAATTCTCTAAAATAACAAACTTTTTGAAAATTCATATTTTGTTGTCAAAACAAGTATTAATATCAGAACTAGGGATTATCTCTCTCAGCTGCTATTTCCATTATTTTTCTGGTCTAAAGATGATACACCACCTTTTTTTTAACTAAGTTGGCATATGTTGTATAAAGTATTCTAGATTATCCTTGAGTTTTCATTTCAACTATTTTTTCATCGAACCACCTACTTAGTTTTAACTAATAGTAAGAGATACTTATATCCAAAGATGCTACTAACTAACCTCATATAGCCTAAAACCAAAGAAGGGCCTTGGAGAGAAAGTTCATTCTCTCCAAGGTCCAAGCTAATGCCACTCTCAAAAAATGAATAAACGTTGAGAAATATGCAGAGTTGTTATGGATTTAATCCTCTGTTTACACTAGTTTTACAACCAATATCTTATCACTACAATTTTTTCTATAAAACAGTGAAAATACAGTCTAAGGGCAGGCTTGAACCTTGCTTTTACAGACAAAAACCTAATCAAGCCGACTGTTAGGGAGTTTTGTCAACTGTATGATAAAAATCAGTTTGGTCTGAAGCCCAAAAAACATGCAACAATGCACGCGCTCTCCTTTTCTCTCCCTTGTTTTCAGCTGATTCTTGTTATTCAAGTTCAATAGTAGCCTATAATTCCATTTTCTCTCATCATTCCCTCAGGTTCAACCCCAAATTTCCTGCCTTAATCTTCTAAACCTAATATTTCAAACAATTTTCAAATGTAGGTTTCGAAAATCAAAAGTAGTCAGGTCATTGCTTCCCACTCGAGCTGGCTGCTCCAACCTAACGTGATTTAAGGTAATTTTCTTTTTTACTATGTTAGATTTCGTTTACATCATGTTGAATCTTGCATTTAAGTCAAGTATAGTTTAGGGTTAGTTACATGTTGATTGCGATTTCTAATTTTTGAATGAAGTTTCATTTTAGATTCATGATGTTTATTTCGGTGCATTGTATTATTTCCTATTTTTTTATTTTATACCTAAACCATTTATGGGGTGAATTATTTTCAGAATGACAGGTGTTCATACCATTTTCAAACAAAATAAAGCAAAGGCATTGAAAAAAAAGGCAACCTTTTTCTTCAACCAAGGAATCATGGCACATGGGTTAGTGTTATTGGGTGTTTTTTTGATCTACATTGTTATGAACCGAACTAGACTATAAATTTCTAAATGGTTTTTTTCATTGTTTAATAATTTGTTATTATATCACACACACACACTTAAAAGTTAGTAGCAAAATTTCTTTATACACATGCTTATTAATTGGTACATGTATGCCTAAATAAATCCTTACCTGATTGAACTGTTCCTGGAACTTATAGTATGGGAACTTCCTATAATGATTTTTTCACCGTCTCAAAATTAATTTATCAATGGAACTTACAATACAGGGCCATGACTCCGCAAGTACAATCTCAGAAAAATTTGTATACAGTAAAAGGAATGGGATAAACTTCAGGACCAGTTTTAGGTGATGTACATCAATGCAATTTGTCGATCAACTTATGGAATACAGCTTTTCATGATGCATTTACCAGACTCTGTCCAGTCAGATCAAGTGGTCATGACTCATGAGTGTGGCTGCTTGTCTGCATTGGCACGAATGGTATGCTATTATTCAATCCCTGCTTATACAACACATCTTTAATGAATCGCACTGATCGGAGCATTCTTTCTAGACCCACATAAAGTAATGTTTGCATTGAACTTATTTCCTTTACTTGTTTTGCGTTGAAAAATACATACGTTCTTCTGAATTTGTTTAGTTATGTTTTATGGTTAACAGTTTAAAAAGATTCATAAGATATTTTATATTTTCTCAAATTTCAATGCTTAAATATCAAGATTAGATGTTGCACTGGTTAATGCTATAATAGCTGAATCTGCTACTGAGCTGCCAACTTACCCGGTATCGGATTCAATTGTTGATTCAAAAGTTTTGCCCACCCAGCTGGAGATCTGAGCTTTGGATCTGGTGTATAGCTTAAAAATTAGGTATTCTATTTATCAAACAGAGAGATGATTATTGTATCCTTCTGTGTCATGAAGGTTTATCTACTATAGGCTTGCATATATGAGGCCTTAATACTTGTGTGTACACACACACACACACTTTTTTTTTACTATATGCATGTAACTAATTTAATATGTCCTGCTATAAAGAAATGGGATTCCTTATTTGATATGTGCAGGTGAATACAAAGACGGAACATTCAACAATCAACTATTCTTTCTTTGTTTTTCTTTGGAATATTATCTATGCCGTTCCAGCATGAATCCAACATTACAAGTAAGATCACTTATTTTTTAAAACACTTCATAGTTTTTTAACCAAAAAAAAAAATCATCTAAACAACAAGTGGTAAATAACTTTTTGTTCAGAATATTTTATGTTCACAGATAAAGTTAACTATAGTAGGCTAGTGGCTATGAAATGTCTCTATTCAGCATCAAGCATTTTTAAGTGCAAAATGTAAACACTTAAACGGAGATGTTTTTCAAAATCAAATGTTGCGTATGAGCTGAAAATAAAAATTCTAAGTTTATTATTTATCCTGATATAGAGGGTGTTTCTTTCTAAACAACAGTTTTCACTTGATGTTCAGGCCATGTATATGCTGTCACTACAATTTTCCAAGATATTTGTCTTTTATACCTTGCAAGTGATTAGGAATAAGCCATTTATCTTTTCATATGCGATGAAAATATGTAAATATCTGACTAATATATCCTACATTGATAAAAATCTTAATAAAAAATATTTTTAACATGTACTATGTCGTATATTATACTTCCGAAGTTCCTGCCTTTGTTGGTAAAATGTTTTTTGTTTTCTTTTTTAGTCTTTTGAAAGAAAAAACATTTTACTGGCTCACTTTTTATTTATTTTCACTAGTTTATAAAAAAACAGCTTCTAAAGTGATCATCTGAAACTGTGATTTATTTTAAATTTTCTCTTTGTTGTGTGGAAATTTCAATTGCTTTGCACTAACTCCAAAACTGCAGCGGAATGATGAAGCGCAGAAACAATCAAAAGAATGATCTTACTTGTCGATTAATTACCAACCGCAAATTCAATGAAAAATAATCACCAAACAAAGAGAAACATAAAAGTAAAGAGCACAAAGATTTAACGTGATTCGGCTAGATCATCTACGTCCACGGCCCCAACGATTATTCTTTATTTCACTGAAGAAAGAGTACAAAATGGAGAGATTGCATAATTATAAGTAGCAAAGTGGAGAGACTAACCTATAATTACAAATTGAATAATCAATTTATCCAAAGACTTGTTTACGCTCAAAACCCCTAATTGATTGACTGCAGAAATTAAGGTTTACGGAAGAAGAGGATAATGATGGATGTTTTCTCACATGCTCACACAAATATGAAGATGCACATCTTCATTTAAATAGACTTAATAAAGGAGTTACTTAGATAAGAAATTAATTTTCAGATTATGTTTGAAACCTTTCCGAATATCCATGATTTGATTTCTATGTAAATGGATAATAATGATCTTGGTTTCCATAACTTTCCTTGTTTGAATCAATCTCTATTAGCAATCTTTTCTTTCTTCGTATAAAAAATTCTTTAATTAATTAATTAGTTAGCAATTAATTAGTTTCCATTCTCTAAATGATATCACTATATCCTTCCTCTTTATCTTTCCATATATAGCCTAATTAATTGATTGACTGAATTAATTAATTATTTTTCTGTCTTCTTTGGAAAATATTTGAATCACATAAATTCAGCACTCCACCTTGATTCAAATATAACCATCTCTCTGCATTATCACATTTCGATAGATTGTTGGGTCTACGTCAACAAGCTCAATGTGAACAATTTTTGGGCAATATTGACCAAACAGAGCTTCCAAATCTTTCTCAAGCGCAAGAAAGATAGTATGCACATCAGCAAGCGTAATGCATACGAGAAAGTACCAAAATTCTTCAACAAATCCGATGTTGGAGATGAAAATGTAGATACTAATCTTCGAGAGACCAATGGAAATTTAACAGCGCACTTCACCTTCTCCATTCCAAATTGAGTGAGGACATACTCAATATTATCTACTCCAATCTCCTCCACAAGAATTTTGTTAGATTTTCCTAAGTCAACATCAGCTAACTCAACAACAAGATCCACAACATTCAAAGCATAAAATAAAGAATCATTGCTACAAATATGCTTACAAATAGGGCCAACTGAACCAAAAGACCTTTCCAGCAAGTGAGCTTCACCTAGAGTCTATACCTCTGTAATCTTCTCATCAACCATGGTATCATCGAAAGTACCAATCAACTATTCAACAATCAACTATTTACCATCGTTATGGAATACTTTACAATTTGGATGGAAACAAAAAGAGAGGAAGAGGAACGGAAGTTGAACCCAATTAATGCAGATCAAAGTGAGTCAATACATAATATATGCGGACGATATTTTAATCTTAGCCAAAGCATACGTTTCAGGCGCAACATCAATTAAAGTAGTATTCAAAAATATGTTCGAAACAACTCTTAAAGTGGTTATTAACCTGTTTTGATGATGACAAACACCATTTTTCCAGTGGTTAAGTGATTTGGTTTTAGTGCGAGAGGTCACAAGTTCGAAACTTACGTAGCGTGATTTGAACGTTTATTGACATGTGATATGTTCTCACGGTGACTTGTTGTATATAAAGTGTCATTTCAAAAAAAAACCTAGTTTGATGACGGTATGATCGTACGTGCATTCCAATCTTTATGGCATGTGGTACAACTTTTATTATTTTGCATTTTTTCCATTTCATTACTTATTACATGGATAATTTACAAAAGAAACATAAAAATCAATATGGAAGAATCAATCAGATCCTGGAAGAAATAACACTTCGATCTGTAAAAAAATAACAACGATAACATCAATAAAGCTACTAGCTGGATACCGAGAAGGGAAAAAAAAGGAATATATGAGAAACTTTTCTGCATAAAAGCTACATTTGGAAAAAAATCAGTCTACTCAGATCCATGTTAGATCTAACTTATCTAAAGAGAAAATAGACATTTTTAGCACATGGTGGCCATATTAGTGGAAAATTGCACATAAGGTAGAAGTGGTTCGAGCAGACGCTGTTGAGCTACCGAAGTTAAATCAAACGACGGTGGGTTTTGTGGGGATTTGGGAACGAATAGTCGTCATGTTCGAAGTGAAAGAAGTAGAGAATGAAACACTTGCCCGCAGATGCATTAAAACGAGGGTTAATACCTATATAACAAATATGAGCAGATTTGTGGAAGTTGGGCCTAATAGCCCATGTTATTGGAGGGTTTATTCAATTTCCTTCACCACGCGCTCATTTTGCATTTCACCTCCATAATTGCCATGCCCATGTATCCCTGCGCATTGTCGCATTGCAACGTTACTCTGTCACTTCCTGCTACATTGATATCCATGAAGAAGACATCTCGATCAGGGTTAACTCTACTGCTCTTATTATTATGTGAATTTGTATTTTGGTAAAAGATTGTTTTACATTGAAATTGGAAACTAGGTCCTTAAGCTTTTTAGTCATCCCACTTCTGGGATTGACTGATATGTTGGTAATAGATTGCTTGAATAGATATTTTATTGGGAACGAACTAATTAGTTATGTTGACAGTGTATTTGAATCTAATTTGTTGGATGTTTTCTAATTTAGTGTCGAGTTACAAATAAAACTTGCAATTTCATGAATTAACATCTAATAAGGAATTGATTTCCACTACTGTCTAAATTAGAATCAGTTACCTGTTAATATTAATTCTATTCTTGTATACTGAAGCCGATAGCTATTGCAAAACTATCATAAAAAGTAACTAGTGATTCTGATGATAAGAGAGCAATCAAATATTTTGTAATTGAAGTTAGAACAAAAATAAAGGTCGGTGATTGTGGTGAAATTTTGTATACTTGTAAAGAAATTACAAACTTTTTGAAAATTGCGTTGAAAAATAATGATCGCTACGTGGAGATTCGAATCTTATTTAGTAATGTGTACCATGTTGCAATTAAGAGTTGAATAACAAAAAAGTTGGTTCAACAAAATCGGCGCAAAGCCGAATGACTTGAACTGATCTATGGCAAACTACACTTTAACGACACAGAATCTATTGATTTCTCCGGCAGCTACGATGATATACACTACGATAGAATAAAACATACAATGCATATAATCTAATGAAGTCCATTGAAATAATAACTTCAAAATCAAAATCAACGAATAAAGACCAGCAATTGGATATGTAATGGTGATGTTATGTGAAACTGTTCAGTTTAAATTGTTTGAAAAATATGTTGTGACACTTTACATGGATTTCAATGAAAATTTTAAGACTGCATATTGAGGAAACGTTTTTTTTTTCACGATGGAGAAGAATATCGTAGATTCTATGGGATCATATTGAAAATGCTGTAACACCAAAACATGGAAGAGTTCATCGAATGATAGAATAGCAAGCATGTAGTATTTAAAAAATGTTGTAGTACTTATCTTATCTACAAAATAAATTGTACTTGTGTTATATAATTTATTGGTTAAGGAGTTGAAAATAACATATTAATAGTGTGCACTGCACAAATATGATGATGCGGACAACGTGCCTTGCCTTTGTATTCTCCTTCTGAAACATTCTGATAGGAGAATCATATGCGAGGCTGCATGAAAGACTCAGGTATATACATAACATACATATATGTAAGATTTGAACGCTCTAAAATGTCTTATTTTAGTATGTGTTGGTAACTATTATAGTTTTTCTTTATTACAATTGAAGAATTGAATTTTTATTTAATTTAGTCTAATAAAATTTGTGTTAATGTAGCAATTACGTTGTAGCTATAATCCTGCAGTAGCAAGGAAAATTACGTTGTAGCTATAATCCTACCGTAACCCTAATTTTATTAGACTAAATTGAAGGAAAATTCAATTTTCAAATTGCACCAAGGAAAAACTATAATAACTACCAACACTGAAACTAAAATAAGACATTTTAGGGTATTCAAATTTTAAATATATGTCTATGTATATACTTGAGTGTTTCGTAAAACATCACATATGATTTCGAATGCAAAGGCAAGACAGGTTGTTTCTATCAACATATTTGTGCAGTGCACACTATAACTATCAAAATGTTATTTCCAACTCTTCAGCCAATAAGTTATATAACCCCAAGTGCAACTTTATTTTTCGGTAAGATAAGTGGTACAAAACTTTTTAGATACTGGATGCTTGCTATTCTATTATCCGATAAACTTTTTCATGTTTGATGCTCCACCATTTCAGTATAATGTCATAGAATCGGCGATATTCTTATATACCGTGAAAAAAAATCGTTTTTTCAATATGCAGACTCAAAATTTTCATTTGAATCTACGTAGTATGTAACAATATATTTTTCAAACAATTTAAACAAACAGTTTCACATAACATTACCACTATATGGTCAATTGCATGTCTTCATTCGTTGATCTTTGATTTTGAATCTATCATTTCAATTGATTTTATTAGACTATATGAATTTGTATGTTTTATTCTATCGTAGTGTAGATCGTCATAACTGCAGGAGAAACCAACAGATCCCGTGTCGCTAAAATGTAGCTTATCATTGGTCAGCTCAAGCCATTCGGCTTCGTGCCGTTTTTGTTGAACCAACCTTTTTTATTATTCTACTCATTATTGCTTCCAGATATACATTAGAAAATAAAATTCTAATCTCCACACAACGATAATTGTTTTTCAGCGTAACTTTCAAAAAGTGTGTACTTTCTTTACAAATATGCAAAATTCCACCACAATCACCGGCTTTTATTTTTGTTCTAACTTCAATTGTGAAATCTTTGATTGCTCTTTTGCCATCAGAATCGCTGGTTACTTTTAATGATTGTCTTGCAGTAGCTATCGACTCCCTAATACAAGAATACAATTAATAGTAACTGGCAACTGATTCTAATTTAGACAGTAGTGCAAATCGATTCCTTATTAGATGTCAATTCAGGAAATTGCCAATTTTATTTATAACTCGGTTTTAAATTAAAAAATATCCAACAAATTAGATTTAAATACACTGTCAACATAACTAATTTAGTCAGTTCTCAATAAGATATCTATTCAAACAATCTATTATCAACATTTCAGCTAATCACATAAGTGAGATGACTACAAAGCTCAAAAACATAGCGTTCAATTTCAATGTAAAACAATCTTTTACCGAAATAATAATTCACATAATAATAAGAGCAATTGGGTTAACCCTAATCGAGATGTCTTCTTCATAGATATCAATCTAGTAGAAAGTGAGAGAGTGGCGTTGCAATGCGGCTGGCAATGCGCGACGATATATGGCCATTACGGAGGTAAAATGCAAAGCGAGCGCGGGATGAAGGAAATTGAATAAACCCTCCGACTTCTATTTTTAACAAAATTCGTAGGCCTTTATTGCTCCGCAACCTTTAAAATAAAATAGAGGATTTACAAATATCTACAATAACATGGGCCGTTAAGCCCAACATCCACCAATCTGCTTGAAAGTTACTACTTGTGCGGAATAAGTAAGTAAATAATAAAAGCAGTAAGGTAAATGACACCAGAGATTTTTATATTGGTTCGAACTCCCGTTCTACGTCCAGTCTCAGACTCCTTCTGGAATTCAATCGATTCCCTCGCTTCAACCGGAGGAACATGGATTACACTGCCCGAACAGGACTTTTTCGTCTAGACAACCGAATAGGACTTCTATTGTCTGAGAATACTACAACAGGACTTCAAATACAAGTGGAAATGTTTCTGACTGAATATGCTCGTAATAGCACCGATGAGTCAATATAAGTACACCCTTTCTATACTCTTCTCCTTTATGGTATATAGTGTAATTTGTGAAGAAAAGAAGGCTAACTGACCATACAAGAGTATGCTTGAGTGTTTGGTGATCAAATAGTTTGATTTGTAAAACTTGAAAGTAAATAGCAAGAATATAGAGTTTAGAAGTCAAAATAAGAATTGGTTAAGAATAGTTTTGAAATTGCTTGCTATTTATAGTTGTTAAAGATCGCAATGATTAGTGAAGAGTTGCCATGAATCAGAATAGAAGCAACTGTTGAAATGAACGTTGTTTTTATTCATGGAAGAGAAACAAACATTCAAAAACTAATCGTTATTTTTAACTCAGACTTCTGAATTAAAATTCAGCCTTCTGAGTGTAGTGAAATAACAAGACCACGCCGAAATAGTGCATTTTTGACAATATTCAGACGTCTGAATATTGTGTTCAGACGTCTGAATTTGTTATTAAAAAGTGTTTTGCTTTAGTAGTCAAACGTCTGAATTTATGATTCACACATCCGATTTCTGCTAATTCAGACATCTTTAAATCTCCTTTTGAAAACAAGGCGTGTATTCAATATCTTGTGCATCTATACCAATTAGGAGAGATTTTAACATATATCACTAACTAGACACAGACTCTATAACCTGTAAACGATTACGTCCATCAATCTGGAATCTGGTCATCAATATTTTTTTGTAAAACTTGGTTAGATAAACACATATAACTGTTATTATCAAAATATCAGGAATTGAGATTCTAACATTCTTTCCCTTTTTGATAATGATAACTACGAAAATATTGGTTTGTAAATAATAACTAGTCCTGTCATTAATACTTGGTTAGTATGAAAATATAAAATTTCTCCCGCTGAATAAAAGAATTCATGCATCAATATTTGTACCTTTTTCTCCCCCATTGTCCTTACTAAAAAGAATTAGTGACTAAAGTAGCAATGAAATATAAAGAATACAGAATACGATTAACATCACAGAGCTAATTAAAAATAGAACACAACGTTTCGAATGACAACATCACAGAACATAACATAATACTTAAAACACGAAAACTAGAATTGTAGCAATAAAATAATACAGCATAACAGAAAGATAAACAAAATCATCCATACCATTTCAGAATTCCTCACTATCCTCAACTTGTTCATCATCTTCTTCTTCCTCTTCTTGGTCGGAAGACCAAGTGAATGGTGCCGGAGTATGTTGCACGTCGGTAAATGAAGAAGATGCACACGAAAGCTTATCCCAAATTTTGTTTAAGAACCCTTGATGGAGTTGAATTTCTTATTCGTGTTTCTTTCCAAGCAAACTATTTGTTGTTGAAGCTTCTTTTGGTTTTGAGAGATTGTAACAAGAGCTTGTTTTGGAGCGACATCTCCTTGGATCTCTTGAATGTCATCATAGTCTTCTTCTTCTTGTTGATGTGGTTGAGATGAAGATGACGAAGCTATGTTTGTATAAGACGGTTGGCGAATACCACGATTTCGGTTTTCAAACCATTGTTGAAAGGAAATGATATCATGAGATGGAAGTTGCTTTGGTGATTGCATTAGCTCTAAAGTTTTAGAGCCAAGCACGCTAATAGTCGAACATTCCGAATCAGGTATTTGTACACCACATTGCTTTAAAATTCTCATGATAAAAGCGCCATAATGTAAAGTCTTGTATTTCTGACGAATTATTGCATCTTGAAATTCGTCCAATATAATTTCCCCCCAATTGACTTATTGGTTAGAATAAATAGCATAGTGCTTGGAAATCCCTTTTGTAAATCTTCTCATAACTACCGGTTCTTGGTTCAGCTTAAATGATATCATATTTGTCATATCATCGGGAAGAAATCTATGAGATACTTCGTCTCATTCATACATATGTGCATCAACATGGTCAATGTCTATTCCTTCGTAAGGACATCTTAGAATATAGCCTAATCTTTGTAACGGGAGAAAGATTTTTACGCCACATACCATCGTCCAAACACAATCTTCTCTATTTTGGTGATTGTGATGATCTAAATTCATATTTGCACAAAATAACTTGACAAGTAGATGATTGATTTTCAAGTTATTGAAGTCATACCCAATTAATGAATCGAAGTGATTTGCTTCCGCCATTTCTCTAATCCTATAGCCGTTGAATTCCGGAAATTGCATAAAAGCTCCTTCAAAGATTTTGGAGTTCTTCATTGTGTTGAATCTTGCAATAGCTGTGTCATTTTGAAGCCAAGATCTAATTTGTGCCTCGAATGGTCCGCTTGTTGATTCTCTTGATCACTTGGTCTTAGGAGGCATTTTGTTTTGAATTTTTGGAGGAAGATTTTGGAATTTTAATGGTGTTTTAGGGTTTAAAGAATGGGTTGGTGAAGTAAATAATGAAGAGATGCGGTGAAAAATGAGGAGATAAGAGAGTAAAGTGAAAAAGTAGGTGGACTAGAAAGGTGTAGGCCCGGTTCCAGTTTAAAATAATAATGCCTGGATTGAAACAGACGTCTGTTTTTAAAACAGACTTCTATTTTAATCAATTTTGACAAGCAGCAAGAAAACATTGTATTTCGGGCTTGATTCAGACATCTGAAATATAAAAACAAATGTCTGAATCTGGGTAGATTTTTTTGCCCAGATTGACAAATCAGACGTATGATTTGATAATTCAGACGTCTGAATTAGCACAGGATGCTAGTATCAACTCTGTTTGTAAAATAAAAAACTTTATTCAACTTTTTATAAAACATGACCGTTACAATAAACAAACAAGATTTTATGTAAAATTCAACATACAAAATAAGAGAATAAAATAGAAACTAATTGTTGGAATGAGAGTCGTCAAAATTCCTTGGTTCGACCTTAGTGTTTTCTTTGAATGGTTTAAGAGGAGACCAGTAGTTTTGAGAGCCGGTGATCCAACCGATTGTCCACGTTTCCATGAGTTTGGTGACACATGAGGACGTTGAGGTGAATGAACGATCGTTGGATTTTGAACAGGAGTGGAGCCACAGAATTTGACGGTTATTTTCTCCAACCAATTTAGTTTGTCCTTGAATTTTTTGTTCGTAGTAAAGTTCTCTCTGAATATCCAAAGTTTCATGTTGATAATGATGGATATGATTAATCTTTTCTTTGGTTGATGGAGAATCAAAGTGAAGATTCCTTGGTCGTTTTGGTACCGGAGTGTAACCATTATGGTTAATCGGAGCCTTTTCGTGACAAGTAGTTGGTGAGGTAATGACAATGATCCCGAACTAGGAGATTCAAAGTTGATTGATGAATAGCCAGAAGAATATTCAGAGTTTTCATGAGGACATATTTGAGAATAAAACCAATTTTGGTTTGAAACTAAGAAGAATTGAATATGAATTAAAAAAATTTGAAGCCAAATATATAGTGAATATATAGCTTAAAATAAAGAGGTGTTTCTGGTAGAAATGATTATAACCAATTAAACTCAAAACCATGGAAATTTCTGGTTGAAAGACAATTTTGTATAATAATCATCTTGTTAAAAATAGATAATAATAAAATCTATAAAATCAACTGAAGTATAATCTATAAATAAGAGATACAAATAGCTAAATGGTAATTACAAGGAACTTTCAGCCAATGGTGCAGAGATCGAATCCCAGCAGCCAATTTTTTTAAATTAAAATTACAAATCTTTTTGAGAAATAATACCTAATTCTCTTCTTAATTTTATAAAATTATTTTCATTCAAAAGTTTTGTAAATATATCAGCCAATTGATTTTCAGAGGAAACAAATTCTAATTTTATTAAAACCTTTTTAATATAATCACGGAGAAAATGATGACGAATGTCGATATATTTTGTTCGTGAATGATTGACTGGATTTTTAAATAAGTTTATAGCACTAATATTATCATAGAAAATAGTAGATTTAGATAAATTTATTCTGAAATCTTGAAGTGTTTGTTGCATGTATATGACTTGAGCACATGCTAAAGCAAGAGAAATATATTCTGCTTCACAAGTTGATAATGAAACACAATTTTGCTTCTTGCTAAACCAAGATACTAAGGAACGTCCAATGAAATGACACGTCCCACTCGTACTTTTTCTATCCGTCCGACATCATCTAAAATCAGCATCACTGTATGATACTAATTCGAAAGGACATTCTTTTGGGTAAAATAGTCCGAAATCTTTGGTTTGCTAAGATATCATAATATACGTTTCACTGCTCGCATATGTGATTCTTTAGGATTTGCTTGAAATCGAGCACACAGACAAACACTCATCATTATGTGAGGTCTACTAGCAGTTAAATAAAGTAGCGATTCAATCATACTTCGATATAATTTTTGGTCAATGAACTGGGTTTTTGGGCGGTCGAAGGCTTGGGGGAAGTGGTTGCCAATTTTTCGATGGCCACGACACCTATCAGAGGTGGCCGAAGCCTTTGTGTACGTGCACAGCCTAAGGTATGTGTCAGTAAACATGGGTTTGGGGAAGAAGGCAATGACTCGAAGTTATTTTCGAGGAATCTGGACGATAGCTCGAAGTTGGACTCGAGTAAATTCGTGTGTGTGCCGGGTTACAAAATTTTGAATTGAAGAAAAAAATGTACATGGGTTGATTTTTGAAAAAAAAAACTCGAAGCAATTAGGCATGTAGCCCGGGTGAAGCTCGAAGTAGGCCTCGGGTGGTCTTACAAAATAGTTTTCGTGACTTTAAAACAAAAATTCAAAATTTTAAACATTTTAACCTATGTTTTAAATGATGATTTTAATTTTAGTGTTGGGTTGATAAAAGTTTTAAATAAGATATTTATAAAGTAATTAAGTTTTTAATTTATTTATATTGGAAAAAAATTAATTATTTTGACTAAGTTGAAATGTTATTTTTAACCTTAATCTTTTGGAACTAATGTGTTTAATGATAATTAATTATATAGTTTATTAAGTAAAGATTTTTTTATTGATTGAATAATTAATTAAGATAAATAATTTATAATCACTTAATTCATAAAAGGTTAATTAAATATATAATTAAAGTTAATTAATTATTAACTTAAGTTAACTAATTTATAATTAAAGATTAATTAATTAACGTAATTAATTAAGGAATAATTAATTAATGAGGGTAATTAAGATTTAATTAATTAATAATTAAGATTTAATTAATTAATAATTAAGATTTAATTAATTAATAATTAAGATTTAATTAATAATTAAGGATTTAATTAATTAATAATTGAGGATTAGTTAATGAATAATTGAGGATTAGTTAATGAATAATTAATGATTAATTAATTTAAAATTTTGGAATAATTAATTATTAATTAAGGATAATTAATGAAAATAATTATGTGATTAATAAATTATAATCACATGAATAATTCATCTTAATTATAGATGGTTGATTTTTGTTGAATGCTCTGTATTGATGAATGTCTCTGATATGTGATTGTGATCTATGTGATATGAATTACCTTGTGTTGAGCTGTGATATCTGTGATTTGTTTCTGTGTGAATGTGAAATCCCATTGACCCGTAAAACGGCATTTGAATTTCGATGCGACAAGGAGTCGGATTCCAATTGGTTATCCGAAACCCACATCGAACCCTGAAAGTGAATCTTTGTGATTGATATTTTCACGTGCTTTTAAATTAAGCGCTCACTATTCGGTTTAGCCGGAAAGGGACTTTGTGTCATATAACTCATTCCGAATAGTGATACGACAAAATGAATAGCATTTGAAGACGGTGGTGAAGACCGGGAGTCTTCGAGAACGATAGGATAACTTATCAAATGACCCTGCACTGAGTTGCTCCAGTATAGAGATCTTCATATGTGATGGGAAGTTCGACCGGGATTGTGGATACCCGGATTGCAAGGGCTTCTTCTTTTATTTGACGAAGTACCTTCGGTTCCGTTTGAATCCGGAACAGACTTGTATGGTTGTATGTCTGACATTACACTTTGAGATATAAAGCTGATCTCTATCAAATACATTTTTGTTTGGTGGTGGAAAATTTATTCTCTTAGCTTAACACTCTTTTCTAAGACGTACGAGCTCAGAGGTTATGTAGTTGATGATTATTGGTGATATACTCCCAATTTGGTAGCGTGACATGCTGAGTGCTGCTATGTGTTGCTGATCAAAGTAAGGCTTTTGTGTTTGTGGACCAGACCTTGTCGGACCTCACACTCTGGAATTGGTCGAAACCGGAAAGATGCAGCAAGGTTATGAGGGTCGCGCCTTTTAGGATATGTCTATTTCCTTATGGAAAATGGTGGTATCATGGTATGAAGCCCAAATATCTAACCTATGTGGTTCCAGTTTGGGTTCGATGTCGAAGTTTCAAATTTGTCAATGAATTGGGTTTCGGATAACCAATTGGCAAGCAAAATAAAAACGTCTTGCAATGTATTCTTTAACAGAAAAATGAAAAGTGTAAGTCTCAGGTTTTCATCTATCGCATAAAGCTGTGAGTAAAGACTTGTAAAATGATATATTTAATCTGCATGAAATACCAGAATCCCGCTTGTAGTTATTGTTGAACCCGTTGATCTTCAACCATCTTCATCAAATCTTCGAAACTTTGCAAATGATCAGACAATCCATCGGTTTTACACTTTGCAAAATAAAGAATTATAACTCATTGTTAATTCAAGTGCGAAAAAGCTTACAAAAATTTACTATAATTAGAAAACAAATAATATTACCCTCATTAACTCTTTAAAATTAGAACAGTGATTATCCTGCATATAAAGCACGCTACCGTCTACCGGTCCGCTTTCCGGTTCTTCAAAGTTCATGCTAAAAAAACCAAAATTTACAATCGTTTACAATCAATTAGTTATTCAATACTAAGAATTGGATTATTAACGTGTAAAACAAGCTAATTAACTGTATTTTTAGCAAATACAACCAAATAATAAGCAAATTAGAACTTAATCAAAAGAATTAGGGTTTTGAAAATTACCAAAATCTATTTGTGTTAAACAGGATCTCGCTTCCATTGTTGTATTTTTGGTTTAATCGAAGAACGAAGAAGAAATTTGAAAAATTTATAATAATTTGGTGCAAAATGGCTAAAGATTGGTTTTGGAGCTGATGGGTTTGGGCATGGAAGAAGAGGTCGAGGGTTTTGAAATATTTTTGGGTTATGAGGGGATGGGTAGCTGCTGTCTCTGTTTTACAACAGCTACCTGTTAACCCGCCTTTTGTCAAAGCCATAAGTAGGTGGATTCAACCTAACTAACTTCACGACCATCGAGGTTGGAGTATGATGGATTTGGTTTCGAAGGATGAAGTTTACTTGGATGTCATTTGGTCAAGAAATGGAGGGAATCCACGACACAAGTATTTCGTTCGGTCTACACTTCTCGATACCTCGCACCTCGATACCACGCACCTCGATACCACGCACCTCGACACCCCGCACCTCGATACCCCGCACCTCTCTCGGCATCGTACTTCGCTCGGCATTGGCGGCTCGGCATGGATCGCTTGGCGAAGATGGCTCGGTGGAAAGTCGTTCGGCATAAGACGAATGTGGCTCGGTGGAAGTTCTTAATGGGCCTTTACCGTTCAGAAAGCCCAGCAACTCAAAATTCGCCTATAAATACAGCTTGTAGGAGTTCAGAAAGGGGGTCTTCTTCTTCTCTTCTGCTCTTTGACTTTTTATTTTCTAAGACTAAGGTCAGTCCACCACTTTGTAACTGTAATTGATTCGAACATCAATAAAAAGGAAACTTCTAGAGTTTAGGTAGGCCGAAGTTAGCCGAACCAGTATAAAACTTGTTGTTCTTTACTGCTTTCATTTTAATTTTAACCGTTCTTCATATTATTACTCTCTACACACATTTTATCTGTTATCAGTGACTGTTAGTTGGTGCTTTCATTTACGTTTGGGTGTTAGTGACCAATTTTGGCGCTACTACCTATGCTGATGCAACTCTGCACGAGTTTAAAATAGACGCAACTACGAGTTGCACCTACTTGTTACATTGCCATGTGCGCAACTATAAGTCACGCACGGGGAAAAAATAAGTTGAGCAACTAACAGTTGCGCAAAATAAACAAAAATTCGAACTTCCGTATAGGTGCATCTAAGAGTTGCTCCAATGAAAATATTGAATCTATGCGCAACTAACAGTTGCGTTTTGGTCTGACAATTACAGAAATGCTGACTGTACTGCTGACTGGGCTGAAACTAGCCATGTTTGGTAATAAGTTTGATAACTGACACCGATCACGAAATTATTCTGAAAAGTAGCCTACTTTGAAAATTTGTTCATAATTTAAATGTAATTCCTATTTTTCAAGGATCTAGTTGGGGGCTGAGTAGAGAGCCTCTGGATCCTTCCCATACATACATAAGTGTATACATACATACATATGTGTATACATTCATATGTCTATATATATATGTATATGTGTGTGCGCGTATATATATAATATACATGCGCACACACACTGCTTGAATGTTTTTCTAAAAATAAAAATGTTGTATCCTACTGTTTATCTCAAACAGAATTCCTGAAATGTTGTATTTCATGCTGCCATATCAGAGCTATTGGATTATGTGATATAAAATACTATATCTGTTTACGTATTCTAATTGATAGCATAAGTTTCTTGCAAATTACTGTTTTCTGTTTTGTTTTAGACCTTTACTCCACACATGCGATCTCCAAGAAAGAATTTGCGTACAGAGAAAGGAAGGGGAAAATTTTTAGGACCAGTTTTAGGTGATATACATCAATGCAATTTGTTAATCAACACTTATGGAATACAGCTTTTCATGATACATTTGCCTGACTCTGTCCAGTCAAATCGAGTGGTCATGACTCATGATTGCAGCTGCTTGCTTGTATTGGCACGAATGGTATGCTATAATTCAATCGCTGCTTACAAAACACATCTTAAACGAATCATGTTGTGATTGGAGCATACTTTCTAGACCCATAAAAAGTAAAAGCTTGCGTTGAACTTGTTTCCTAAACATGTTTTGCGTTTAAAAGTACGTATGTTCATCGTAATCCATTTATTTATGTTTTATGGTTTACAATTTAAACAAAATTCCTAAGACATTTTATACTTTCTCAAGTTTCAATTCTTAAATAAGCACAATGGGGCCAGGTTGATCATTTGAAGATCACCATTAATTAATATGATCTATTACTTTTAATTTTCATTATCAATATTATTTTAACAATAAAAATGAAACGATGTAAATATATCTAACATATCATTTAAAAGGAATGTCGGATGAATACTGATATTTTGATTATATGCCTGACATAATGAGAAGATAGTTGAAAGGATAATAGAACATTTAGCCTTTACTGAAATGGAAATAGTTGAATACTGATATTTTGATTATATGCCCGACATAATGAGAAGATAGTTGAATGTATCTCCAGATTGGATGTTGCAATGTTTAATGCTACATTACGTGAATCTGCTACTGAGATGCCAACTGACCCGTTATAAGACCCGATTGTTGATTCAAAAGTTTTGCCCACCCAGCTGGAGATCTGAGCTTGGATCCGGTGCACAGCTTCAAAATTCGGTAAGAAATACACCATTCTATTTATCGAACATACCGTTACGAAAGTTTATCTAATATACAGGCGTGCAGAACCGAATTGTGTGAAGCTAAAAAAATAAGGAATATGTCTTTAACATGTCTCCTTAATTCTCTCAAATGTTATTTGCTTTGTTATCTCCGCAAATGTCTAATTGAATCTCTTCAATTGTGAATTTTTTCAATATATCATCATTTGACGTTTAAATAAAATAAACGAAAACTGTATTATTATTATTATTATTATTATTATTATTATTATTTTGAGATTATGTGTTTGAATGGTCGGTTCCCCACCGTTATGTGGTAGTGCTAGTATAGTTACCACTTGAACACACACTGAGGTTGTCCTTTTTTGCTCCACTGAGTTTTACATACTCAATACCATGCACTTAATACAATTACCGGTTCAAATCCTGTTCCCATGCTAGTGTGTGCGTGACACGTTTCTTGTTTCCGTGTGTCAACATTTGAGTGGTTTTGATATTAATTGACCAATTTTTTGGATGATTTTTGTGTTCATATATGATGCTTGTCATAGATTTACTTATTCGTCCTTGTTGCTTCAGGGGTGAGTTGCATACATTGTTATTGCTGTCACCCATGGTTGTCAAGTATAACATTGTCGGATGCAATTTTCGCTTGTGTTAGGGGTGAGTTGTATTCTGTCTGCCTCATCCCTCAAGCATCTGAGAGGAAATGCTTTTTAAGATGATATTAGTCAATCAATGTGTGTACACATGTGTGCCTACATAAAAGCACACCTTTTTTCACTATATGCATGTAACTAATTTAATGTATCTGAAACAAATGTGTTGTGGTCCATGATGCCATATCAGATGCATTGCATTATGTGATATAAAATACTATATTTACTTGCGTATTCTAATTGATATCATAAATTGCTTGCAAATTACAGTTTTATGTTTTGTTTCAGACCTTGACTCCGCAAATACAATCCCCAAGAAAAATTTGCATACAGAAAAAGGAATGGGAAAAACTTTAGGGCCAGTTTTAGGTGTTATATACATCAATGCAATTTGTCGATCAACTTATGGAATACAGCTTTTCGTGATGCATTTACCAGACCCTATCCAGTCAGATCAAGTGGTCATGACTCATGAGTGTGGCTGCTTGTCTGCATCGGCATGAATGGTATGCTATTATTCAATCCCCGCTTATAAAACACATCTTTAATGAATCATACTGATCGGAGCGTACTTTCTAGACCCACATAAAGTAATGTTTGCATTGAACTTATTTCCTTAACTTATTTTGCGTTGAAAAATACATATTTTCTGAATTTATTTAGTTATGTTTTATGGTTTACAGTTTAAAAAAGATTCATAAGAAATTTTATATTTTCTGATGTTTCAACGCTTAAATATCCAGATTAGATGTTGCAATGGTTAATGCTATAATACCTGAATCTGCTACTGAGTTGCCAACTGACTCGATATCAGATCCAATTGTTGATTCAAAAGGTTTGCCCACCCAGCTGGAGATTTGAGCTTTGGATCCGGTGCACAGCTTAAAAATTAGGTAAGAGTTACACCATTCTATTTATCAAACAGAAAGATGATTATTGTTTCATTATTCGTGTTATGAATGTTTATCTACTACAGGCTTGCATATACGAAGCCTTATATACCTTGCCTCGTATCATCGGCAAGTGTAAATAAATCGCATAGTCGTTTCTCATAGACCATAATTCCCGAAAGGGAAATCTCATCTCAAGACTCGCCTCGTCTCATCGGCGAGTAAAACAACATATATATAAGTGGTCCTCATCGATTATTACTCCTATAATAGGGGATCACGAACCTTTCAACTCACCAAATATTGGCTAACTCTAATAATTCCTATAATAGGAATTATAAATCTCAATAATCAACTCAAAACAATATACTAAAGAGGTTTTGATAGTACAAGTTCGGAATTAACCGAAAAAGTAAACTCATGTGTCCCATACCACGTGTTTTACTAAATCGTTTAGTTCTCTTTATCATATGTCCGAAAAATGTAAAAATAATTTACTTGAGAAAACGAGATTTTAAAATAAATTTCCGAAGTTATTTTGAGGACATTTTATTGAAATCTCTCTTTATTATAGGGAATAAATATATTTAAAATACTTTGAAATAGTTTATAAATAATTTAAAAATGATTTGAAAATATTTAATAATAATGATGATTTCAAAAACAAAATCATTTAGAAATTTTCTCGAAATTTATTTGAAAGAAATAGTGCTTGAAAATCGAGAAGAACGTTGAAAATACACCCAATCGATATTCAAATTCAAATCGAATTTAAATTCAAATTTTAAAATTTCAAATTTCTTCAATCCTCGGCTAATCCATTGATGGATATCATAGCCTATAATCATCGTAAAAGTCGTCTTAAAATTTGCAAAAAAATTTGGCCACAAAAACTATAGAAATAGGTAAGCAAACAAGGCAAAAAGGCTCAGATCATTAGGCATAATGCTCACGTACCTGGGCCAACAGGGGTCGACCCAGGCTAGTGGCCAGGTCGACCTCCAGGTCGATATACCAATCGAGAGCACGTTCTTGCATCATACTTGATGCTACAAGAACTCGATGATGATAAGATAAATCCATGCGAGAGAAGATGAGTCCACCCTCACTTGGCAACAGTTTAAAGAGCGGTTCGAGCTTAAATTTGTGACAGAGTCTGAGAAAGCTTCCTTTGCCCGTCGCTTCCTTGAATTGAAGCAAGGGAAATCATTTGTTTCGGAGTATGTTTTTTCTTTCAAGTCCCTATCCATGTATGGGCTTGAATTTATCAGCACTCCATATAGTAAGAACCTTAGATTTGTTACTGGTTTGAAGAAATGAGCGCAAATACCGACATACTTAGCTTTTATCTAATGCAAAACTACGATGGTCGCCCTTAACCAGCCATATTTTCCGCATTAGCAGAGAGAATTACTAAGCGATTCTCTTTGTTAATGTGGGTCTCCGGGTGGGGCGTTACAGCTTGGTATCAAACAGGATTTAGAACAAAATGTAATAAACGTAAAACAATAACACATAATGATATACATATACATACATCAAATATACACTCAGAATAGAGTGATCTCAAACTCAAAATATGCTAAATGGCAAACTCATCAATATGTATATGTATATACATATATCCAAGAAGGAGATTGTAAATCTCATAAGAAAACGCCGAAGACGGTAAACAAAAAATGAAAGAATGGACCCAACAATCAATGAAAGAATGGACCCAATAACCCAATGAAAAGGATGGACCCAATAAGAACCCAACAGCTCAAATCTCAAAATATGCACGTGCAAAACTCTTGTTCAGTACTATATAAATTATAGATACCTATCCCAGACGACCGAAGTCGTAAAACTCGGACGATCGAAGTCACATTACCTCGTGATGGTTCCTCATGAACCATAAATCTCAAAATAGGAAATTACAAACTCTAAACTTGCTTCATATCATCGGCAAGTATTACTGGGTAATACGTCTGCTAATGCGGAGAATATGGCTGGTTAGGAGCGACCATTTATAGCATTGTCTTAAATTTCTATTGAATACGTCGATAAATGCTCTATATATTTTTTCTAATTCAAGTGGATCGACATATTCAATAAATACTTAATACAAAGCCATATGTGGCTATAGGATCTATCGGAATAAAATACAACAACTCAAATACATAACACATCACAGAACAACAGATACACACACACACACATATATTGATACATCCCAATAAAATACAAATAATACATCATAAGTGGTATGACGACCACAATATACACACGAGTCAAAATAATATACATATCAGAGTAGCGACAAAAAGACTACTGCAAAAAGGGCTAGCAGATAAGCCCATGCGGAAGCAGAATATGCTAGGTCCATAAGGGTACCTAACCCGAAACACCTTGATCTGACTCGAATATAAAATACACGAGTCAGTCTACCTAAACAAATCAGTTAAAGGGAATATACTATAACATAAGCATACGATAAAGGTGATGTTCTTCTTAAATAAGAAGAAACAATAATAAGTATAAGCATGAGCATAAGTATGGTACGGTTATTTTAAGTGATGAGACGATACCACTTGCACAAACATATAATCTCAGAAGAGATAAGACAATCCATAAAACGCTAAATATAGCAAACCCTATATCATCGATAAATCACAAATCATCAATAGTGGTTTAGGAAAAATATAACTCCTGAAAAGGAGAAATCCCAAACCCGCCATATCGGCAAACTCAAAGAAATCCCCATCTCAAAAATACGCCACACAACCAAATATAACTCTCCAACATAGAAGAATATAATACCAAATAAACGCCAAAAGACAAATCTCATTTAATAACGCCAAAAGGAAAATCTCAAATAACGCTAGTGTATGCAACTCAAGTCTCAAAAGTAGAACTCCCAAGAGTTCAAATCGCCGAAAGATAATCGCCACAAATACATCGAATGGTTCAAATGGCCTATTCCGAAAAGGGGCGATGCACTAGGGAAAATTGTCAAAGAAATCATTTCAAAAGTGTTTGCACGTGCATGTGGCCGAAGCCTTGCCAAGTACTGTTATTTCAAATAGGTACCTCGTCCGAAGGCAAAACGTCACAATGACAAATATGCCGCAATGGCAAATGTCTCGAAGACAAATATGCCGCAATGACAAACGCCACAATGGCAATGACCCGAAGGTCCAGTACTGACACGCCGCAATGGCAAATGTGTCACAAACTCTCAGATAGAACCCGAACAGTGTTAACGTGTGTCCCATATCACACGTTCGCACTAAACGGTTTACTAACCGCTAGTAAATTTCACACCCAAAGCAGTAAAAAGTGTATCTCATCTCATCGGTAAACTCGACCCGAAGGTCAAAAAGATGAAACAGACAAGTTGAGAATTAACCGATAAGATAAACGCACGTGTCCCGTATCACGAGTTTTACCAAACCGTTTAATTCTCCTTCTTATTCGCTCGAATGGTGCAAAAACGTGTATTATATATACAAAATAATTTACCTTGAGAAAAGTTTTTAAAACCAATTTCCGAAATCGTATTTGAAATCACTTTGAAAATTCCCTTATTGTAGAGAATATATAGACTATATAGCTCAAACATAATTTAAAAATGTTATATAATAATTATTTAAAACGCTAATTTATTTTAAAAATTATTTCAAAATCGTTTGGAGAAAACCGTGCTAAAAAACCATGAAAAACAAAGAAAATACCTCAAGACCGATAACCCAAATTCAATCAAATTCAATTCAAATTCAACTCAAATCAATTCAAATTTGAATTTCACATTCTCGAAATTTAGCTAGCCTGTTGATAGGCATAATTGCGCTCAAACAGCACAAAAATCGTCATCAAAATCAATTGAAATTGTGTGGAAAACAAGATAGAACAAGCACTAAAACAAGGGAGAGAAGAGGCTAAAATTCATAGGCTCTAGTCGACCCCTAGGTCGACCTTGCATCCATCTAGGTCGACCGTACGGTTGATCTTCATGGATCCTTGGTCGACCCCTAGGTGGACATGCCTGTCGACCTAAGTTACGTACTCTCTCCAGCAAATTTTTTCTCTTCGCGTTGATTTTCCAACAGCGATTCGAGATAGCAAATGGATGAATTATGCTACAAAATTTGGCATGCATGTAATACCACATCTAAACTATGATAGAAAAGATTTGGCAACAATTCATCAAAAGATCAAGAAGTTATTCATTCACAAAGAGGCAACCAGAAGCAGATTTTGTACAGAAACCATAAGAAAGAAGATAAAGTGTTACAGTGAACGATTTTGCCTAGATTCTCGTTTGCAAACATGGTTGTAGGCTAGAAATGTGAGATGTAACTCACCTTAGCACCTTATTACACGATTTAGAGCTGCAAGATACAACCTTTATTCTTGAATTTGATTGTAGGAGCTAGAAACTTGAGAATAGTGGACATGCAAAACTAGAAATAAGAGTTACAGATAAAATTTCTTTTCCAACAAAATAAACAGAGTATAGATTCAGGGATTTGAATTAGATTACGTGTATTTGATTTTATTTGCATTTTACTTTCTTGATTTCTCCTCAATTTTCAGCATTTTGAAGTAATTTTTATTTATCAATAAGAGAAGGAAGCCATTTTTCTTTCTTTCATTTATCAACAAGAGAGCGAATGATTCATACAATCCACCAGTTTTACACTTTGCAAAACAAAGAATTATAACTTATTGTTAATTCAAATGCGAAAAAGCTTACAAAAATTAACTATAATTACAAAACAAATAATATTATTCTCATTAACTCTTCAAAATTAGAATGGCGATTATCCTGCATATAAAGCACGCTACCTGCTTTCCGGTTCTTCAAAGTTCATGCTAAAAAAACCAAATTTTACAATGTTTACGATCATTCAATGCTTCAAATTGGATTATTAACATGTAAAATAAGCTAATTAACGGTATTTTTAGCAAATACAATCAAATAATAAGCAAGTTAGAACTTAATCAAAAGAATTAGGATTTTGAAAATTACCAAAATCTATTTGTGTTGAAGAGGATCTCGCTTCCATTGTTGTATTTTTGGTTTAATCGAAGAACGAATAAGAAATTTGAAAATTTTGTGATAATTTGGTGCAAAATTGCTAAAGATTGGGTTTGGAGCTGATGAGTTCGGGCCTGGAAGAAGAGGTTGAGAGTTTTGAAATATTTTTGGGTTATGAGGGGATGGGTAGCTGCTGTCTCTGTTTTACAGCATCTACCTGTGCAGACGCAACTATAAGTTGCACCTACTTGTTACATTGCCATATGCACAACTGTTAGTCACGCACGGGGAAAAAATAAGTTGAACAACTAAGAGTTGCGCAAAATAAAAAAAATTCGAACTTCCGTGTAGGTGCATCTAAGAGTTGCTCCAATGAAAATATTGAATCTATGCGCAGCTAACAGTTGCGCTTTGGTATGACAGTTATAGAAACGCTAACTGTACTATTGACTGGGTTGAAACTAGCCATGTTTGGTAATAAGTTTGAAAACTAACACCGATCGTGAAATTGTTCTGAAAAGCAGCGTACTTTGAAAATTTGTTCATAATTTAAATGTCATTCCTATTCTTCAAGGATCTAGGTTGGGGGCTGAATAGAGGGGTCTCTGGATCTTTCCCATACATGCATACATATGTGTATACATACATATGTCTATATATATGTATATGTGTGCGTGTATATATGTAACATGCACGCACGCACACATTGCTTGCATGTTTTTCTAAAAATAAAAATGTTGTATCGCTACTGTTTATCTCAAACAAAATTCCTGAAATGTTGTATTTCATGCTGCCAAATCAGAGCTATTGAATTATGTGATATAAAATACTATATTTGCTTACGTATTCTAATCGATAGCATAAGTTGCTAGCAAATTACTATTTTCTGTTTTGTTTCAGACCTTTACTCCACGCATGCGATCTCCAAGAAAGAATTTGCGTACAGAGAAAGGAAGGGGAAAATTTTTAGAACCAGTTTTAGGTGATACATCAATGCAATTTGTTAATCCACACTTATGGAATATAGCTTTTCATGATACATTTGCCAGACTCTGTCCAGTCAAATCAAGTGGTCATGACTCATGAGTGCAGCTGCTTGCTTGTATTGGCACGAATGGTATGCTATAATTCAATCGCTGCTTACAAAACACATCTTAAACGAATCATGTTGTGATCGGAGCATACTTCTAGACCCACAAAAAGTAAAAGTTTGCGTTGAACTTGTTTCCTAAACATGTTTTGCGTTTAAAAGTACGTATGTTCTTCTTAATCCATTTATTTATGTTTTATGGTTTACAATTTAAAAAAAATTCCTAAGACATTTTATACTTTCTCAAGTTTCAATTCTTAAATAAGCACAATGGGGCCGGTCGATCATTTGAAGATCACCATTAAGTAATATGATCTATTACTTTTAATTTTCATTATCAATATTATTTTAACAATAAAAATGAAACGATGTAAATATATCTAACATATCATTTAAAAGGAATGTAGGATGAATACTGATATTTTGATTATATGCCTGACATAATGAGAAGATAGTTGAAAGTATAATAGAACATTTAGCCTTTACTGAAATGGAAATATGTTATCTCTGGGTACTGATATCCATGTGTTAACTTCATTTGGATCATTAATTTCCATTTTTCATTACTATATTCAGGTGATGGACAATGTATCTCCAGATTGGATGTTGCAATGTTTAATGCTACATTACGTGAATCTGCTACTGAGATGCCAACTGACCCGATATAAGACCCAATTGTTGATTCAAAAGTTTTGCTCGCCCAGCTGGAGATCTGAGCTTTGGATCCGGTGCACAACTTCAAAATTCGGTAAGAAATACACCATTCTATTTATCGAACATACCGTTACGAAAGTTTATCTAATATATAGGCTTGCAGAACCGAATTGTGTGAAGCTAAAAAAATAAGTAATATGTCTTTAACACGTCTCCTTAATTCTCTCAAATGTTATTTGCTTTGTTATCTCTGCAAATGCCTAATTGAATCTCTTCAATTGTGAATTTTTTCAATATATCATCATTTGACGTTTAACTAAAATAAATGAAAACTGTATTATTATTATTTTGAGATTATGTGTGACCGTTATGCGGTAGTGCTAGTATAGTTACCACTTGAACACACACTAAGGTTGTCCTTTTTTGCTCCACTGAGTTTTACATACTCAATACCATGCACTTAATACAATTACCGGTTCAAATCTTGTTCCCATGCTAGTGTGTGCGTGACACATTTCTTGTGTCTGTGCATCAACATTTGAGTGGTTTTGATATTAATTGACCAATTTTTTGGATGGTTTTTGTGATTGTATATGATGCTTTTGAATGTGTTTGATCTTTTTCATCCATGTTATGTCATAGATTTACTTATTTGTCCTTGTTGCTTCAGGGGTGAGTTTCATACATTGTTATTGCTGTCACCCATGGTTGTCAGGTATAACATTGTTGGATGCAATTTTCGCTTGTGTTAGGGGTGAGTTGTATTTTGTCTGCCTCATCCCTCAAGCATCTGAAAGGAAATGCTTTTTAAGGTGATATTAGTCACGAAGCCTTGTACTTGTGTGTACACATGTGTGCGAACATAAATGCACACCTTTTTTCACTATATGCATGTAACTAATTTAATGTATCTGAAACAAATGTGTGTATTAAAATTCTGAAATAATACATTCCTGCTAAAAAAAAGAGATTCCATATTTGATATGTGTAGGTGAATACAAAGATGGAACATTCAACAATCAAGTATTTACCACCGTTATGGAATACTTTACAATTTGGATGAAACAAAAAGAGAGGAAGGGAAGTTGAACCCAATTAATGCAGCTAAAAATGAGTCAATACATAATATATGCTTACGATATTTTAATCTTTGCCAAAGCATACATTTCAGGCGCAACATCGATTAAAGTAGTATTCAAAATGATGTTATCCTTTTCAGTCGTGCATTCCAATCTTTATGGCATGTGGTACTACTTTATTATTTTGCATTTTTTCCATTTCATTACTTATTACATGGATGATTTACAAAAGAAACATAAAAATCTATATGGAAGAATTAATCAGAGCCTGGAAGAAATAACACTTCGATCTGGAAAAGAAATAACAGCGACAACATCAATAAAGCTACTAGATGGATACCGAGAAGGAAAAAAAGGAATACATGAGAAACTTGTCTGCAGAAAAACTACATTTGGAAAAAATCAGTCTACTCAGATCCATGTCAGATCTAACTAATCTAAAGTAGACATTTTTAGCACATGGTGGCTCTGTAAGTGGAAAATTGTACATAAGGTAGAAGTGGTTGGAGTAGATGCTGTGAAGCTACCTTAAATCAAACGAATAGTTGTCATGTTCGAAGTGGAAGAAGTAGAGAATGAAGCACTTGCCCGCAGATGCATTAAAACGACGGTTAATACCCATATGACAAATATAAGCAGATTGGTGGATGTTTGTCATAACAGCCCATGTTATTGTAGATAGTTGTAAATCCTTTATTTTATTTTAAGGGTTCCACAACAATAAAGGCCCACAAATTTTGTTAAAAAAAGAAGTCGGATGATTTATTCAATTTCCTTCATCCTGCGTTCGCTATGCATTTCATCTCCATAATTACCATATATGCTCATGCATTACCAGTCGCATTGCAACGCCAGTCTGTCACTTCCTGCTAGATTGATATCCATGAAGAAGACATCTCGATCAGGGTTAACTTAACTGCTCTTATTATCATGTGAATTAGTATTTTGGTAAAAAAATTGTTTTACATCGAAATTGGAAACCGTGTCCTTCAGCTTTGTAGTCATCTTATTTATGAGATTTGCTGAAATGTTGGTAATAGATTGCTTGAATAGATATCTTGTTGGGAACTGACTAAATTAATTATGTTGACAGTGTATTTGAATCTAATTTTTTGAAGGTTTTCTAATTTAGAGGCGAGTTGCAAATAAAATTGGAAATTTCATGAATTGAAATCTAATAAGGAATCGATTTCCACTACTGTCTAAATTAGAATCAGTTACTATTAATTGTATTCTTGTATTAGAGAGCCGATAGCTATTGCAAGGCTATCATTAAAAGTAACAATCGATTTTGATGGTAAAAGAGCAATCAAAGATTTTACAAGTGAAGTTAGAACGAAAATAAAAGTTCGTGATTGTGGTGGAATTTTGCATACTTGTAAAAAAAAGTATAAACTTTTTGAAAGTTATGTTGAAAAATAATGATCGTTGTATGGAGATTCGAATCTTGTTTTTTAATTTGTACCTGGCTGCAATTAAGAGTAAAATAACAAAAAGTTGGTTCAACAAAATCGGCGCTAAACCGAATGACTTGAACTGATCAGTGATAAGCTACGTTTTAACGATACAAAATATATTGATTTCTTCGACAGCTATGAAATCTATACTACGATAGAATAAAACATACAAATACATATAGTTTAATGAAGTCAATTGAAATAATAGATTAAAAAATTAAGGATCAAAGAATGAGACCGACAATTGGCCATATAGTGGTAATGTTATGTGAAACTGTTTAGTTTAAATTGTTTGAAGAGTATGTTGACACAGTACATGAATTCCAATGAAAATTTTGAGTTTGCATATTGTATAAACGGTTTTTTTTCACGGTGGGAAAGAATATCGCAGATTCTATGAGATTATATTGAAGATGGTGTAGCATCAAAAATGAAAGAGTTTATCGGATAATAGAATAGGAAGAATGCAGTATCTAAAAAATGATGTAGCACTTATCTTATCTAAAAAATAAGTTGCACTTGGAGTTATGTAATTTATTGGTTGAGAAGTTGAAAATTACATATTGATAGTTATAGTGTGCGCTGCACAAATATGCTGATGGGAACAAACTGTCTTACATTTGCATTCTTCTTCTGAAACATTCTGATAGGGAAATCATATGTGATGCTACATGAAACACTCAGGTATATGCAATAATACACATATATTTAAAATTTGAATGTTCTAAAATGTCTTATTTTTAGTACGAGGGTTGGTAACTGTTATAGTTTTTCCTTACTACAATGGAAAAATTGATTTTTTCTTCAATTTAGTTTAATTAAATTTGGGTTACTGTAGCAACTACGTTGTAGCTATAACCCTACAGTAATCCAAATTTTATTAGACTAAATTGAAAAAAAATTCAGTTCTCCCATTATAGCAAGGAAAAATCATAATAGCTACCAACACTGAAACTAAAATAAGATAGTTTAGGACATTCAAATCTTAAATATGTGTATTATGTATAAACTTGAGTGTTTACTGTAGCATCATATACGATTTCTCTATCAGAATGTTTTAGAAGGAGAATACAAGTGCAAGACAGGTTGTTCCCATCAGCATATTTGTGCAGTGCACATTATAACTAGCAATATGTTATTTCCAACTCTTCAGCCAGTTAATTATATAATCCCAAGTGTAACTTATTTTTTTTAGGTAAGATAAGTGCTACAGAACTTTTTAGATATTGAATGTTTGCTATTCTATCATCCGATGAACTCTTCCATGATTGATGTTACACTATTTTCAACATAATCGCATAGAATCGGTGATATTATTTCCTACCGTGAAAAAATAACCGTTTATACAATATGTAGGCTCAAAATTTTCATTGGAATCTATGTAGTGTGTAATAATATATTCTTCAAACAATTTAAACCGAACAGTTTCACATAACATCACCAATATATGGCCAATTGTCTGTCTCCATTCTTTAATTTTGAATCTATTATTTTAATTGATTTTATTAGACTATATGCAATTGTATGTTTTATTCTATCGTAGTGTGGATCGTTATAATTGTCGGAGAAACCAATAGATTCCGTGTAACTTATCATTGGTCAGCTCAAGCCATTCGGCTTTGCGCCGTTTTTATTGAACCAATTTTTTTTATTTTACTCTTAATTACAATCAGGTATATATTAGAAAATAAAATACTAATCTCCACACAACGATCATTATTTTCAGCGTAACTTTTAAAAAGTTTGTAATTTTTTTTACAAGTATGCAAAATTCCACCATAATCACCGACTTTTATTTTCGTTCTAACTTCACTTTTAAAATCTTTGATTGCTCTTTTACCATCAGATCGCCGGTTACTTTTAATGATAGTTTTACAGTAGCTATCGGCTACTTAATACAAGAATACAATTAACAGTAACCGATTCTAATTTAGACAGTAGGGAAAATCGATTCTTTATTAGATGTCAATTCAACCAATTTTATTCGTAACTCGGTTGTAAATTAGCAAATATCCAACAAATTAGATTCAAATAGACTATCACCATAACTAATTTAGTTAGTTCTTAATAAGATATTTATTCAAGCAATTTATTATCAACATTTCAGCTAATCACAGAAGTGAGATGACTAAAAAGTTCAAGAACATAGCTTTCAATTTTAATGTAAAACAATCTTTTACCGAAATATTAATTCACATAATAATAAGAGCAATTGGGTTAACCCTAATCGAGATGTCTTCTTCATAGATATCAATCTAGTAAAATGTGAGAGAGTAGCGTTGCAATGCGGCTGGCAATGCGCGACGATATATGGCAATTATAGAGGTGAAATGCAAAGCGAGCGCGGGATGAACGAAATTGAATAAACCCTCCGACTTCTTTTTTTAACAAAATTTGTAGGTCTTTATTTCTGTGGAACTTTCAGAATAAAATAGAGGTTTATAAATATCTACAATAACATGGGCTGTTAGGCCCAACATCCACCAATCTGCTCATGTTTGTTATACGTGTATTAACCCTCGTTTTAATTAGCGGTGTTACGGTTGCAGTAATTGTTATTATTACCACCAACCATAACTATTGTTGGCTGTTATAAATTCTTATAACTGTTACCGCAACCGTCTATGATGGTTAATCGTTATATTTTTCAATTTTAAAGCATATTGTACATATATTTTCAATTATATATATTATTGATGGCAAATTCATATAGCTCTTTTTGCAAATTTACTTATTTATAAAACGTCCAATATGCATGCACATGTTATTAGTTAATGAAGGCACATATTATTAATGTACAAGTTATTCCTTTAACTTAAATTACTAATTTTTATATCTTAATGTTAAATATTATACAAAACAATAATGTATGGTTGGATGGTTAACCTTGTCTAATTCTTTAATCATTATCGTTATAGATGATAACCGCATGAACGGTTGTTCCGGTTGAGCGGTTGATGGTTCAACCGTAATAACCCTAATTTTAATGCATCTGCGTGCAAGTGTTTCATCATCAACTTCTTCCACTTCGAACGTTAATGACGACTATTCGTTCTTAATTCCCCGCAAAACCCCACCGTCGTTTGATTTCGGTAGCTCCACAGCGTCTACTTCAACCACTTCTATCTTATGTACAATTTTCCACTTACACGGCCACCATGTGCTAAAAATGTCTATTTTCTCTTTAGATAAGTTAGATCTGACATGGATATGAGTAGACTATGATTTTTCCAAATGTGCCTTGATCCCCTTTTCCAATAGTTTTTGTTAATACACTTTGGCTTTACCACTTTGTTCAACCATTGAAAGTAATTTTCAAACTAATTTATTTTGTCGTCCATTATATTTACCAGACGGTTTCATAATTACCTTTTTCCGGTTTGTTTTCTAATTATCATTTCCCAATTTATCATAATTGAAGACTAGCCATAAACTTTGTTTTTCAATTATCCTACTGATTTATTTTCTAACTTTGATTGTATATATAAATTTTCATTGTAGGAAATTAATTGTTTTAACATATCATCCACTTTACCAGTTTGAAGAAACGGTATATTCCTTATTTGTTTGATTTTATAGCATGGTAGCCAAATTGGTTCCTCTTTATTTTTGTAGTTCAATTCTCTTTCCTGGCTGTATAATTTTTGTTTATATATTGTTTTTACTTTAGTTATGATGGCTTTGACTTTCAATTTGGTTCCTTTATTCTCTTTGCCAATAACTTTGACTATATTTTCTTTAACTTCATTATAGTAAAATTATTTTTCAACATACCACTGTTCTTAATTGGTCTTATCAGCTTATAGATATGTTAATAAGTTGGAATTTATAGCACTGTCTGCAATTTGGTTTCTCCTCGTTTTTTGTAGTTGGATTCCCTTTTCCAATAGTTTTTATTAACTTTTTAGGTAAATTCAAAATTGATTTCTTATGCTTGTTTTGAGCTTCAATTTTGGAAGTATTCCAATTTGTATTTCTTGATTACTCCTCATGAAATCTTATATGGAAAAAAAAAGGCCAATTGGTCATTTATGGGAGTGTAGAAATGGTTGAATATGTACACTATACTGTTTTCGAAATGACTGTTTGAACGTAGAATGAACGATTTCTGAAAAACTATGAGCCAAGATGACTATGCGGTAACTTTGTGAGGAAATTGTTTTGATATCATGAGTATTTAGTCTTCCCACAAAAAAAGCAACAACACAAAATCTGACTATTTGAATGGTTCATTTTACTCGTGATGATGTTCCTATTATACCCCAAAAATTCTCATGATGTGGCCATGACAACATTTTGGCTACACACAAAGAAAAGGCCAACAACAAACTTTCAGCATTCATCGAGCCTGAAGCATGGGCAACTGAAGAGGTACTTGGTTACTTAACTCTGTATTGTTTTATGAATGCATAACACAGTTGAAAATTTAAAGTGGAACTACTCTTATCTGTTCTGGGTGCCTACTTTATCTGTCTGACTTGCCCAAAGATATGGATATAACAAGAGTTTCAGTTTCGATATTGTACTCAAGAACTTGATTGCCTATTTACATGGCTAAATGTCCCAACTTCGAATGGTATCCATGCAATTCTAACAAGAATTCCCACATTAAGTTCCTATAAAAGGAAAGCTAAAAAAGCAAACAAACTGGGTTATAGGCTATGTTCAGATGTAAAAAAAAATTCCTAATGAAAATCATAAACTAGATCATGTTCATTTAATAGAAGTTTTATTTAAAATGTGATGAAATATCCCAAGAATATAGAATAATGCTATAAATTATGATATGTTATTATTTTCATACCTATTACGATCAAGTTACCTTTTATATTTTTCTGGCCATCATTGGATGTATCATGTAAAAGTTATGAAGAAAGTGAAATTATGTTTTGTGGAATGCGACGAACCAAGTATGAATTCCTTCAATTTGAATAATTCCAGGTTATTTCTAAGTTTTCCTTGGAAAATTGATTTATTTTTTTCACAACTATTATTGTACCGTCTTATTCTGCAACAAAAAATATACTATATTATGAGTATGCCCAACTTGCCAACAATATGAATTGTATACGTCAAATTTTGGTGCTCAAAATACAACGAAATAAAAAAGGGTTCTTTTATATCGATCTAAACATAATGAAACATGTGTTATCGTCGATTTAAACATAAGTATAAAAAACAGTTGCAGGAAGTATTTACATAAAATTGATCAAATATCTCATGTTAGGGTTATTATAAGCTGGTTTTTTAATCCCAAATCTTATAATAAGTGAGTTCTCAAACAAAGAATAACTATTTTATGTGTGTATTAGAATAATGAAATAATGTCAGATCCCATAACACCTCTTGAATTCGAACAAAACTTGGTAATAGTATACAAACAAAATATACAACCCCAATTTTATAAGGTAGGGGGGCATGGAAAAATGTATCTCAAAAATCGGTTTGGGATTTGAATTGAGACTTTACCAAAGAAAATATTAACCATTTGTGCATGTCTTCACATATTATAAAACTGAACGATTTCATAAGACCAAAATTCATATGTAGAATTTTGACAAATAACTTAAGCAATTTATAATATGTTTTATATTACTTTTGTTTTTTGCTCTTACATCTTCATTTTGCATGAAATGAGAGTTAAATAGTTGTGAAATTGCACTTATTTAGATTGTACACTTTGTATGTATAGTGCATTCAAAATAAAAGTCTCTAAAATAACAAACTTCTTGAAAATTAATGTATTGTTGTCAAAAGAAGTATTAATATAATAACTAGGGACCATCTCTCAGCTGCTATTTCCATTATTTTTCTGGTCTTAAGATGATACACCACCTTTTTTAACTAAGTTGACATACATTGTATAAAGTATTCTTGATTATCCTTGAGTTTTCATTTCAAATATTTTTTTCATAGAACCACCTACTTTATTTTAACTTATCAAACCGACCGTAGGGAGGTAGGTTTGCTTACTTCTACTAGCCAAAATCAATTTTCCTGAAGCCAAAAAAACATTCCGCGTGTTTCGTTGTTTTTTGCCCGTGTGCTTCTCCCCAAATTTTCTCCCCTTCTGCTCTCAATTTGAAACTTTCGTCCCCGTTCTACCCACATTCCAGACTCTTCTTAAGACGCTCATCCAACTATTTCCAGATAATTCAAGACACGGTCACTCCATCTCTATATAATCGTCCAGTCTTGCTCCGTTCTCATCGTAGGAGAAATTAATCAACAAAGCAAACCAACTAACTACAAATTCACCTGTTAAATTCAGAAAATGTCTTTGATTCCACGCATATTTGGACAAAGGAGCAACGTGTTCGATCCTTTCTCTTTGGATGTATGAGATCCATTTCAAGACTTTCCATTCAGCAAAGAAATTCAGCCGGAGCTGCCGTGGACAGTCTATTTCTCCTTCTCCTTCTCCACCAGTCTATTTCTGTCATTACCTTGTTATAACTGTATATGTCTCTCCCTGTTATTCTTTTCCAGTCTTTTATGCACAATTTCAGGTGCTGAATAATTCATTTTCGATGTAGTAATATGTGATTCCATTTTTTTTTATTTTTGAAGGGAATTCCGGCTATGAAAAGTGCATTTTATGTATTGATGGAGATGAAACCTTTTGTGTTCTCAAACGTTTGGCCAAGAAGTGTGACAAAAGCATTGGTTTTAATGGTGGCTTTAATTGCTTTTTAATTTCCTATTAATGTAATATTACTGTTTCTTTTTTTTTTTTCCGTTTCATATATTTGGCAGGTTGAGGAATTATTCATTGATAGTGAAAAAATGCATTATTGAGATAAGAAGGAAGAAAACTACGTTGTCGATTGGCAGCTGTGTTTGCTTTGATAGTTACAACTTTTGTGTTAAAAATGAGGAAGCTTCCTTCATGTTATAGAATATAAGTTACCACTTGTAATTGTATACATAATGGTACTAAAGAGTGAACGTAACGTTTGTAAGCAAGTGCATAATGTTTATATACTCGGTTATATCAGCAACGTATTGATCTAATTCTCTCTTACTTGAATTATCGATTTGTGATAAAGTTGCTGTGTAGGTTAGTGAACCAAAAGTATTGCTTAAAGCATTAGGGACTCCATCCTGTTATGTGATTGTTTCAATCAAATACCCAGTCTGTCTAACACGAGTATGATAAGTTTAAACTATTTTTTAGGTTTAAGCATTTAGATACATTTTCAGGAATGGTGCCAGTTAAGTGATTTGTAGAAACATCATGGTATGTTAAGTTGATACATGATTTTGGAAATTAAATTGAACCAGACAATTTACTCTAAGAAAATATCTAAAAATTGTTGATTTTGAAAATTTGTAAAGAAAAGTGTAAGCAAATAAGCTGATACATCGTCAAAAAGAAAAGAAGTAAAAACAAAAAATAAATAAATAAAAGTAAAAAAAATAAAAAAGGTAAAAAAAAAAAAATCAAAAAAAATGATTTGCTTTTGCTGAGTTATGATTCAAGCAATGCACCTTAAAGTAATTTGATATCAGATTGCTGATTGTTGCATGTATGCACTTGGACCAAATGATTTGGTGCTTTCATGGATGCAAATAGGTTTTCATTTTGTTTTATTCTGCATGCATATTTGCTGGTCGATGAATTATACAAGCTTAACATACATGGTTGTACCATTTAACATATTTACCTGTGAAACTTGGTATATTTTGAGTTTAATATGTGCAGTTTAATTACCGGCACTGACATATTTTGGTTGTTTCTGTTGAGCTTTGAGACTTGCCTACATAAGTAATATTTATAAGATTACTAATTTAATATCTAAGAAGGCACATAGTGGTGGACTAAAATTACATATCGAGGTGCTCTTAAAACACAACCACTTCTGTTTTGTGAATGTTCAAAAATGTAAAACAGAATTTGGAATGCAGAAACCTATTGTCTTCAAAAGCTACAGACTAACTTTAAATTTGCATTAGTTGTACATATTTAATGAATTTGATTGTATTATACTGCAATTAATAGTAGATATATATGTGTGCGCGTATGCAAGTGCTTATGTATGAGCGCATGCGCACACGTAAAGATTTCATATATATTATTTTCAGCACTTAACTGTTAATTATTCTTTACTTTTATTATAATAATAATAATAATTTATTATTATTATATTTTAAGAATGCAAATAGTTTCATCAGATGCATATCTTTAATTGAATCTATTGAAATATTAAAACTAATGGTTTTCTTCTTCTCAAATCACAAACTTGAACGGTCGGTTCTCCACCGTTCTACGGTTATACTAGTAGTAAGAGATACTTATATTCAAGGATGCTACTAACTTACCTCATATAGCCTAAAACCAAAGAAGGGCCTTGGAGAGAAAGTTCATTCTCTCCAAGCTAACGCCACTCCCAAAAAACGAATAAACGTTGTGAAATATCGAGAAAGTTGTTATGGATTTATTCCTCTGTTTACACTATTTTTACAACCAATATCTTAGCACTACAAAAAATTTAAAACAGTGAAAAAACAGTCCAAGGACAGGCTTGAACCTTGCTTTTACAGACAAAAACCTAATCAAATCGACCCTTATGGAGTTTTGTCAGTTGTATGATGAAAATCAATTTGGTCTGAAGCCCAAAATACATGCAACAGTGGACACATTCTTCTTTTCTCTCCCCTGTTTTCAGCTGATTCTTATTATTCAAATTCAATAGCAGCCTATAATTCCATTTTCTCTCGTCGTTTCCTCAGGTTTAACCTCAAATTTCTTGCCTTAATCTTCTGAACCTGATATTTCAAATAATTTTTAAATGTAGGTTTTGAAAATCAAAAGTAGTCAGTCCATTGCTTCCCACTCGAACTGGCTGCTCCAACCTAACGCGATTTAAGGTAATTTTCTTTTTTTACTATGTTAGATTTCATTTACATCTTGTTGAATCTTGCATTTAAGTCAAGTATAGTTTAGGGTTAGTTACATGTTGATTTCGATTTCTAATTTCAAATTTTTGAATGAAGTTTCATTTTAGATTCGTGATGTTTATTTCGGTGCGTTATATTATTTCCAATTTAATTATTTTTATTTTATACTTAAACCATTTATAGGGTGAATTATTTTCAGAGTGACAGTTGTTCATCCCATTTCCAATCAAAATAAAGCAAAGCAAAGGCATTTCAAAAAAAAAGGCAACCTTTTTCTTCAACCAAGGAATCATGGTACATGGGTTAGTGTTATTGGGTGTTTTTTTGATCTACATTGTTATCAACCGAACTAAACTATAAATTTCTTAATGGTTTTTTTCCTGTTTAATAATTTGTTATTATATCGTATATACATACACTTAAAAGTTAGTAGCAAAATTTCTTTATACACATGCTTATTAATTGGTACACGTATGCCTAAATAAATCCTTACCTGATTGAACTGTTCCTGGAACTTATAGTATGGGGACTTCCTTCAATGATTTTTTCACTGTCTCAAAATTAATTTATTAATGGAACTTACAATATGGGGCCATGATTCTTACCTATAATTGAACAATTACTTTGATTAAGGTTGTGAAATTTTATCTACTCCGTCGCCATTGATTTTTGATTTGAAGTTGTATATATGGTGTTTTATTGAACATTTAATTCATATGAAATTTCGATAAGGTACGAAACTACTTTTGCATCATTAATAGTTTCATGTATTATTTTCTCATGAATGAAATATTTGATCATCAAAACTTGATTAGAAGTGCTCATAATCAAAGTTTATATACTGTTTTTGATCCTCTCACTACTTGCACACAATAAAGTGCGCAGTTTTATTTCTTATACATTTTAGTTGTGTTCATACCATATACAATAAATAATAGGGCTCTACCAAGGTTATTAATAAATGACATGGTGTTAACTTTTTTATCAATGATCGACATGGAGCCACTGATGTTGTATATTTTCTTTCGTATTGTCTTTGGCATAGTGTTTGCTAACCGACGGCACTACTTTGCTCTTTTCCAGTTTTAGTTTTAAATGGAAAATGTTATATATGACTAATGATGCATGACATAATCAACCGGAACTTATATCTTTCAGGTAGCACATCAACGTTCTAATTGATTTGGATTACAAAAAGATAGTAAGCTGAGCCTCATATGTCAAATATTTGATGGAATTCCTTTTGTTTAGAAATTTGATCCAGTGGAACTCCAACTTTTGAAGACTCTCATTAGGGGCATTCGTTGACAGTTTTTAAATAATGGGCGCTAAAGAGAATTCAAAGGATGTTGATAAAAATGTCAAGCAGGAAAGAAGAGAATTCGATTACATGCCTGTAGGTGGTTCTCTTTACTCTCCAAGCAATGAAAATATAAACAAAAGAAATTCCCGAGTCTCGTAGAAAGATCACAAGAAAAGATACAATGCAGAATTTCACTCGTGGAACAAAAAACGGTAATACACAAGATTCTAGCACCTGCAATTTGAAATACCAAATAATAGTCAGAAAAAACCACAAAAATTGAAGAAGGCATCATTAGCTCCTAAAACTGTTAATAATAAGCAAGCAGAAAATGTGAAAACTCCATCAAATCTTCCATCAGAAATATGAAGAAAGCGATGATAAAATAAGCCAAGAGGTTAAGGAGATAGATACGTTGGATGAGACTGTAACAGATGCTGAAACAGTTGACACAGAGGATAATAGTGTTGATGATGATATTGCAAATCGAAATGCAAATCACAAGATTGTGGATATGGAACACAGAATTGAACAACTTGAAGAAGAACTTAGAGAAATTGTTGCTCTTGAAATTTCCTTATATTCCATGGTGTCGGAGCATGTCAGTTCAGCACATAAAGTACACAAGCCGGCAAGGCGTCTTTCTAGGCTCTATATTCATGAATATAAACACCAGAGTGATCATAAAAGAGCCACAGTTGCTAAAAGCATAGTTTCTTGGATTGTATTGATTGCTAAATCCTGTGGTAACGATGTTTCCAGGTGATGATAAATGCTTTTAGTTGTACTAGTCATAATAAAGAATCCTCACTAGCAGTTTACTTCAAAATGTTAAGATGGTTCAGTTCAAAAGCATTTCACTTGCATTGCTGTATCATTTAAACAATTCATGCTGAGGTAAATTTAAATGAAAATTGACTTGACTTTTACTTGAGATACTGTGCTGCGGGGAGAAAAATTGATTGGTATATTAACTGAAGTGTCTTTTGTTGAAAGGTTGACCTTTTGGTTGTCAAGCACTGCAGTCCTAAGGGAATTCATCTCTCAAACGTTGGAGATTAATCCCATCATGATTCAGTCGGTAGGCCAGACAAGTTAAATGGTAGTGAGAGTAGATTTCCCTCGGCAAAATTGAAAAATAATTTTGATGGCAAAAGGCCCAACTTATGCTACAAATGGGCGACTGGCAGGAAACAAGCACATCTGCTGCTGCATTTTCTTTTTGTTTGTAAGGATTCTAATTGGGGAATTTTTTTTTTCCTTGTATTGTGAATCATGTTAATTAATGTTTTTAATGTCGCTACTTAATAAAACCTGATATGGATGTCTTTTCAATTTTATTTTTTGTTTTATTTTATTTTGGATCATAAGACAATCATTTAATAGTGAGGAATATCCTTATGTATTCAATTTAGTCAACATGTTCTTATTTTCCAAAGTGGCTAGGCTATCTGTCGCTTGTGCAATTTCCAAACTGATATTAACACCTCACATATAAAACTTTGCTCTATGTTACAGGCTGAATGCATGCTAAATTATATATTTTTTGTTCCACCCACGCTCCCTCCCTCCCTCTCTCGTTGAATGCTTTTCTTGAAAGGTTGTATAACTACTGTTTGTCTCGAATTGTAACTTGATATGACTGCTCTGTTAGTTTGATTCTATTCGAATGTAAAACTAGACAATCTCGTATAGTCTAAAAAAGAAGGGCCTTGGAGAGAAAGTTCATTCTCTTCAGGCTAATGTCACCCTTTAATAAATGAATAAAGCTTATAAAATATCCAGAGAGTTGTTCTGGATGTAATCCTCTGTATAGTTTCACAACTAATATCTTAGTGCTAATTTTCAGCCCAATATTTGTTTGAATTTTTTAGTAATACTTAAAAGGAATACTGTGATCAAACATCATGCTGTATGATTTTTTTCCAAATCAAATTATACGAGCAGGCTTCGATTTCAAAATTATACATTCATCATTGAATTATAATCAATGTTTTAGTAATAAAACAACAGGAAACAGAGCCTTATAGTAAGAAATACTTACATCCATAAATGCTACTAACTAACCTCAATCATAGTTTGATGATTGGTGCCGTCATATTTATTTTTCCTATTATTTAAAGTTTGTAGATCTAGTATATACAAGTTGTCTTTCAGGTTAATTCATGTTGGATCTTCTTTCTAAATATTAGGTATTGTCTTTCTTGCACGTTTTAAGACATCAAACCAACTTCTAAGTGTGATGATGATGAACATAGCATAATTCCACTTGAAGAAAATTATTCAAAGGCAATCACTTTAGCCTCGATTTTTGAAGCTATGTTTAGTAAAGTACAAAGGAATCCAAATATGTATTAGAAGGGTAATTCTTTTAGAGGAGATATATAAACATTACATGGTGTTTTTATACAAATAACTTGTATTATTCGATGTTATTACACAACTATGTGTGGAACATAGGTCCGCACTAGTATACATTAATACACACATGCATACATACATATGTCTACGTGCACGTGTGCATTCTTTCTTGCACACATGTCAGGGCATGCATGTTAACCTAAAATATGAGCACACTATTTAGGTTGGGGTAGAACAGTTTGGTATCGGGTTCAAATCATGTCACCATGCTAGTGTGTATGACCCATTTCTCTTGTCAATGCATCAGTGTTTAAGTGGATTTTTTTTATAATAATTAGATTCCTTCTTGGATGATTTTATGTTCATACACGATGTATATTAAATATAGTTGGCCTTTTTCATCCTTAATAGATGTACTTAAGTTGTTTTAAGGGTGAGTTGAATATATCTTAATTGAAGTTATCTATGGGTGTCAAGTATAACATCGCCAAATACTATTTTCACTTCTTATATTACTAAACTAAGAGGAATAAGTTTAAAGAGAATCCAAAAGTTTCATATGGATGAGAAAAAAGTCTAAAAGTTCGAACTTAAACATAAAATATGAGGAATTACCGTCAATACAAATGTTCTGATTGAGACTTTTTGTAAAAAGATGTTTGAGTAGAAAGACTCTTTCTAAGATGACAAAAACATTGAAAAAAAGTTTATAATCATTACCATGGATGAAGAAGCATGAGATTTGCAATGAGTTTGGGGTTATTTTGTTCATTTAATAGGCTTTGGATAGTTATGTAATTGGAACCATAACCGAATATGTAACGACCCTTCAATTCGCACAATTCAAGTTGGTAATAAACCACACATATCCAACCCAAATAGAATGAAAAGACAGATAGTTATGAGAAAGAAGAGGGAGGAAGAAGAGAAGAAAAGAAGAAGAGGTAGAAACTAAAAATAACACAGAATCTCACAACCGCATCGGAACAATAAATATAATATGATATCATTGATCTTTACAAAAAAGAAACTATTTATTTATATATACACACACACACACACACACATACACATCCATCAGAGTACGATAAATCACAATGATCAGCCTAGACAATTATAACAACTTGTCATCACAACTGCTAATGATTTCATCAATAAAGCAATGGAAAAATAAATATATACGTGAATACGACTTGAAGACCTCTACCTCGTCCCCTAAGCTCCAATGCACCCAAGCAATCTGTAAATATGCTCGGTCTGATTCGGACATTATCATAAAATAACACTCGAGTCAGTCTGCAAAAGCAGCATGGGAAAACACACCTAATTGGATTTTAAAGTTACATAAAATCAAAAGCATCTTCTAAGACTACGCCGCACATAAATACAGATGAGTTTTTACCTTGCGATAATCACAACATTTTGTATGAATTTCTCCAATATTATAGTAGTGTCTGAGATACAAATACTTATTAATCTTAGCCAAAATTGTTACATTAATTAAATTACAGCATAATAGGCATGCAACTAAAACCTGTTGACAAGAAAACTTGTCAACACCCCAAATTTCAAGTTGAAGTGGGAATAAATGCCTTCGAAACCTCCTTTTGAATAGGTGAAGTTGGCTTTAACTTTTCAGATGAATAAACTAGTTAAAGATTTGTCTTTGGGACCTTTCAACATAGTCGAAAAGACAGACATTTTCAAATAGCTCTCGAATGAGTTGACGGAGGACTTATTCGAAACCACCTTTCAACACAGATCAAGGTGTTTAGGTTTGGATCCTAATAGTTATGGAAATAGAGTTCGATACAGTAAAAAGGGGTAACTCTTGCAATTAAGTAGATATGAGTTTAGGCTTCCACTCGGTCGAAAGGGGAACCTTTCGACTAGGTAAGTTGTAGATTGACATATCGATAGAAAAGGAGGAAATCTAACTGATCGGTAGACAAGATTACTCCAATCCTATCTTTATTGAACTCAATTTTACAAATTGATCAAATCCACAATTTGATTTGAGAGTTAGGGTTTACAAGTTTAAGAAATTACAAGAAGGAGTAGAAGAAATCGGATCCCGTACAACGGACCCCTGGGATCATATTTATAGGTGCGGGTTAGTTTCCTTTCGACTCCAAGCTTTTGACACGGTTGAAAGATCAGTCTTCCTGCTTTCGTGAATGATTCCTAAGCCATACCTTTCGACTTGGTCGAAAGGGTTTTAGGTATTCTTCTGTTGCCGCTTGAAGCCGGGCTTCTATGTTGCTTTGTTTTCTTTTGACTTTGTCGATAGGTGCTGCTTGATAACTTTCTACCTCGTCGAAGGGTCTACTGTTGCGCTTTTGTCTTGAGTGTTGATGTGTCGCATAAGTTGACTTGGCTGTTATCCTTCGATACTGTCGAAACATGTCCTCCTTTGGCTTCGAATGAGTCGAAACACCCTAAAAGGCCTTGCTTTACATGGTCTCTTTCGAAAGTCTCTCTCCCATCTAATTCAAAACCTTATGCCTTTATAGTAATGGACGTGTAGTTCTTTTTTGGGTGAAGGTGGCCTTAACCGTTTCGTAAGGATATATATTCTTTCGAAAGAGTTGAATTGGTTGAATACTTCTTTGGAGGAACTGAATGAAGGCAAAATTAAGACATTTCAAATGGCTTGGCACAAAATATAGAGTGTCCGCTATCCATTGCTTCGAGAGGTGAGTGATTTGAATGCTGTTAACATGCTTACTATCGCATTCGAAAGGTAGTCTTCGACCTTGTCGAAAGCTCTCCTTTGACATAGTCGTAACATTACTTTGTCTTAATCAAAAGGGTCTACGAGCGCTCCTACATCCTTGTCGGAAGCTGTGTTTAACTAGATCATCTTGGTGTTTTTTGATTCTTATCAATGCTCCCGCATTCCTTCTTTCATACTTTTATTCCTAAGAATATTTTATGGACAACAAAACAGTAAAGGCTCGGATTGGTGAATGCATTTTATTCAATGATTGGGCTATCGGGGTACCTTCTGTCACAGTGTATCTTTAGATAAAACAAAATCGATGACCTCGCTTGGATCCTCTGTCAACACAAGACCGGCCTACGACCTCCCTTACTGGATGGTATCGAATATGATCACCCCTACGTTAATGAGTCTCGCAACATACAAGTGAGAGATATTAATCAACTCTAGATTGGGATGATTACACCCTACTTGGGAGCGACCCAGATGAAACATGAGGCGACGTTTTACTTTTTATACAGTGCTTTCCACTTGGAATGCTAACACAACCATTCAGGCAACAACGCAATATGAGCATTCATCCATACAAGTTCATTCTGAGACTAAACGAAACGTTTAAGCTCCGTCTTCAATTCCATCATATTTAAGATGTATTCACTTCGAGACGCTTGAGTTGGATCTAAGTGGTTTTCGGATCACATGTTCGATCATGGTCTCTTCAAAAACAACTTTTCGATACTCCCGATAAACTCATCCTCGGTTCTTTAGGAAATAAACAGTTAAAGATAGGAGCGGAGATCACTTCCTAACCGTAAGTGTACGAATTTCCTTATCATTTCCTAGGAGAACGAAATGGGATTTATATGCACAGTACAGTATCATCGGAGATGATCGTGCCACATAACTCATGTGTTTCTCATATATATTTTCAAAGTTACGTTTTGGGTCCAATTTCGATAGTCGCTTATTTAACCATCAAATAACAAACATTTAATCGGGGATTTAATAATTCCATAGGGAAAACCAATATTGGTTAAGCACATAAGTAATCTCTAGCCTCTTTTAATAAATTCATTCATCTATTAATTTCATTATGTACATATAGCAAAACTCTCTTTTACGAAGATATATATAAATATATATCCACAATTTCCTATATTTCAATATCAATACTTGAAAAAATATTCATATACCTATCTCAACGGCATAAGCATATTCATTAGACACAGAGGAAGATTTCCTTTTTTTATATAATTCTAAATCATTTATAAACTCTGCTATAAATTTATAAAACCATTTATAAACTATTTTATGGATCTCAGGAAATCATGTATAACCTCTTTTATAAATTCCCACCACTTATAATTTCTTTTTATACATTTCTAAAACTCCTTTACAAACTCATTATAAATCCGTAACTATTTATAAAACTCCTTTTATAAATTTATAAGCAATTTATAGCTATTTTTATAAAACCCCGAAACCATTTTTAAAACTCTGTTCGTAAATCTTGAAACATTTATTAACAAATAAATAATCCTTACTTCAAAACACTATTATACAATAATAATTATTAATACTAGCATTATGAATAATTATAGTTGACCATTTCAAAACATTCTTAAGGATAATAATTAATAATTTCAACCATTATAAAATAACAAAAATAATTAATCTCTAACTTTACCTTAAATAATATTAATTAATTTCCAAAACACTATTAATAATTCATTGCTATTAATTTCAAAACCATATTAATTATTTAAATTATATTAACCTTCAAAATACTAAAATATTGGTAAATAATTTTGAAATAATATTAAATATAAATAATTAAGTTTTAAACAATATTATATTTCCTTGATCAAAGTCTATACTTAAATTCCCACATAATCATCTCTGTATGTATAAAACTATGTGAATCTCTTTCTATTTTATAAACTTTCTTTCATAAATTCCATTTATTATAACCCTATCTCTTCTCGTTTATTTACAAAAAGAATTCCATTTTGAACATCAATTACAATCCATTTATAACATTGCTTCCATATGGATAAATTTCATTTATAAATTCCTATATATAAAATATCGTTTCACATTCCCAATTTACCCCCAACCTTCAATTTCCAAAATAGAGTCAACTATTTCTAAAATATCATTCCACATCTTATAATAAATCCACCATTTGATTTATTTCACAAATTTATTAAATGATGATAGTTTCTTTAATTTATTAACACCGTTTATAAATACGTACTTTTATTATCAAGATGTGTTTTTTCCAAATCTTCACTTCATTTGTAAAATATCACTTTTATAATTTATCACACTTATAAATCTCACATTTGTAAGTAATCTTTAATATATGTACACACACATACACGCACACTATATCACTTTAAATAAAATGGTTAATAAATATTAATATAAAAATATTTCTATTTCCCTTTAAAAACACATCCCTTTATTATAAAAGACAGACTTGAGAAGCACTTTTGTCCAAGTGGTTAATTGATTCGGCTTTGGTGCAAGAGGTCACAAGTTCGAAACTTGCTTTCGAACGTTTATTGACATGAGATATGTTATCGCAATGAATTATTGTATATAAAGTAACATTTCAAAAAAAAAGACAGACTTATTTTAAGACTTTAAATGTTTTTATTTATAGTTCAAAAAATCTCTATTTAAAGTACTTTATGAAACTATTAAATTATAATATCCAAATAATCATAAATTGATTTTAAGATAAATTGATTCTTCAAATAATTTAGCATAATTATTTAAAACATATATAATTTTCAAAATCACCTTTTGAAATCCCTTTTTTATTCAACACTAATTTATGGTATTTTTAAAATACCAGAATATAAGCCTCAGTGCTGCTAAAGCATTTAATAAGTAAAATCGGGTCCATGTCATCAGGTATTGCATCCAACATATCATATATCAAATTATATGAAAATATAATCAACAATGTGGGGAATCCCGTTGGATCCCTCCAACATGTCCCCTGCAACACATATAGTATATAATCATAGTCAGGATTTGTATATAATGGGTCACCTGCTCTTATACATGAACGTAATAGTGTCTCATCCGCTCCAAAACTGGAAATATATCCAAACATACAATATAACTAATAAATCATCTAAATAATAAATACCAACGGACAATAAAATATCCACACATGCAATAGATAATTTTATTGATTATATAATATTTTCTGATTAACTAAAAAGGTGAGATTATCTCACCGAAATTCTGTTGCCGTCGAGGCATTCCGGTTTGGAACTAAAATCGAACGATGTCCGATTTTAGCCCAAATTTCAACTGTCTCCAAATTCATCGAAACCAATTCCATTGCGAAGCTTATGTCGTTACGAACGTAACTAAAAATCCATGTCTCGATTGGATCTCGTATGGATAAGTTATTATATTCATAAGTTAATGAGATTTAAATATAAATAAATTCCACTAATTACTTTAATTAAAAACTAATTACATTTTAATCATTCTTTCCATTTGAAACAAAAACACTCCCGCTCGTCTATAGTAGTTGAACCCACCATGGCCGAGGTCTTCCTTTATCTCTTCCTCATCCCTCAACTATATTCAAATCCGACAACATTATCGCCTTTCTCTTGTACTCCTCTTCGCAATGACCTCACCCACCCATGCCTCGCCTCGCCCAAGCAAAACGCGTCACCTGCTCTTCCACCATGGCCGTACAGGTCGTGACAAACTTTCTCAACACTGAGCTTCAACAAAACTTGCCCAACGAACCTCCTCTTTACGTAGAACCCAACTTCAATCACCGCTTAATCAAACTCCATCTCGATTTCACCAAAATCAAAGCCCTAGCTCAATCGAACAAAAGCTTCCACTGTCGAGCCTTAGCTCAATCGAACAAAAGCTTTCACTTTCGATCATCATGGACGACTGCCACCCCTTCCAATAACCCCTTGACAATGAAGATCTAACCACTTCCCAAACAAAGATCCCACCTTTTAAATTTGCCGATGAAACTTTTTTTTTTGAATTGATTTCAAATTTCAAATTTTTCCCTCTGTTTATTCTTGATTTTGCATACCCAAAAAAAGGTTTGGTCCTATATTCAGCATGATTAAAAAGGAGAGGGAAGCCTGGTGAAGGACATGGGTAAGTCAGAATGGATGGACATGGTACGATTGTGAACAGTGAGTGTGTGGTGTGGGGTATGGTAATAAAATATAGGGTATATTAATTTTATATTACAATATCAGCATTAAACACATCAAACATTCTCAAACCCCAATCAGAGCATGCTGTATGACATTCTATATGTTATACCCCTATTTCGAACACAATGTAACTAATCTCAAGATTTAATTCGATCATATACAGAAAATAGCTTTTATACGTTAATTCAACGAATTATTATAAAAAATCAAATTAATCACTTTAAAATTTAAATTAAAAGTTTACTACCTTTATTCTTATTTGAAAAGAATTTAAATTAACTTCCAAAATACTTTTTATTCGCATTAAATTCAAGATTTAATTATTTAAACAATTTCAAATATTCAATTTAATCATTTAATTATCAAATGAATTACTATATTTGAAATTCAAGCTATTTAGCTTATAAATTAACCTTTATATATTTAATTATCAATTAAGTATTCGAAATTCAAATGATTGAAGTTCTGGGTCGTTACAGGTTATATCCCACGAGAGTGTCTATTTTCCTATTAAGGTGTGTCGGTGGTTCAATGGCCATAGATTGACTGTAGTTAGCTTCATTAGTACCAGAATGTCCATTTCTTATAAAGGCAATATAAGTGTTATTTTCACTTGAACATTTACTTTACCACTCAACTTCATAACAGTGCTGTACGATAGGGTTAAAGCATTATTTGAAGTAATCATTTCCTGGGTGAGTGGGGTACCATACATATTCGAAGTTTCTAGGAAATATAACTCATATTTTTTTCTCTTTTTATTCTTGTATCTCATTTTTCAGTATGTATTTTGTTTGGTCACCATTCTGTCACTGAATTACATTCCTTCATGTGGCGTTTGAAAGACGAGTCGTTGACATGTTGTTTGGTTCTTTGTTACATATTACGTTGTTATGTACTGAACACAACAAGTAAAAATGATTTTAGTTCTCATTAAAGTGTTTGTTTTTTCATTGCATGTTGATGCGGTGAACACAAAACTTACCAAAATTATACCTCAGATTAACCCTAAATTAGCGAGGCTTTGTAATAGAAACTAATAGTGGAGCTATTCTATTTATAATAAAATTTCGAAGCAACACTTGTACATAATTTTGCATAAAACATAGAGTTGTATTTTGTCTGCCTCATCCCTTAAACATCTTAAAAGAAATGACTTCTGAGAACATTTCTGCCAATGCATATTTCAATCGTTCACGAGTAATTATACCAGAGAGCACTTATATTCAAAACACTTTTTTGTTAATAGATCGACTTAACTATAGTATGCTAGTGGCTGATATCAAGCGTTCTATTTAGTAATAAGCACTTTATAAGTGCAAAATGTAAGGCATCGTTTGGTTTGTTGTTTTCAAATCATTTTCAGTTTTGAAAAACATCGAAAATTTGTTTCTTTTATCGTTTTGAAAAATTCGTTTTGAAAAATCATCATTTTTCAAAATGGGTCCAATACAGAAAACTAAAAACAATGTTTTTTCGTTTTCGCCATTTTGAGGCCCAATTGAAAATCCAAAACCGAAGAATGCAAAAAAATGACGCAAACGCATTGCAAAAACCCTAACGCATTGCAAAATCGAAGATTCAGCTGGAAACAATCTGCTCGAAATCCATTTTTTAATCAGTGAATCGAAGATGTTTTCAAGTCGAATTACATACACAGTAAGTGCTTTATTACCGATATTATTTATGGTATTTCTATAAAATTCAAGCTCACTGAATCTAACATGTTAATTATTGATTTCTATTATGCCTGATTATTGTGTTTTGCTTTTGTATAATAAAGAATTTTGTTTATCCTTTAAAAATAGTAATATAATGATAGAACTGTCTAATCCATTTTTTGATGTTTTTACAAGAGAAAACAAACTTAATGTGCGCAGTAGACTTGGATATGGGAAGTTAATCACCCAATAATTGATATTGAAGCTGAAATAACATGATATAAGTTGGTTCTCTAACTCTCTAATCCAGTTTCAAGTGAGTCTTATGCTTCAAATGCTCTGTTTTATTGAACATTAGATATTGGAGGGTTCACAATATATGATTTAAAACAAAATAAAAATAAAATCAACCGATACTGCATAAGTGATGATCATTTGTGACTTGCGATGGCTTCAAAGAATCCTTTATTGTGTTGTTTATTTTATTGTTATTATACCATGAATGAATGAATACGTAAATTCAATGCAACTTTTTGTCAACAGACATAAATTTTAGTTAAAAGATCACAGACTTTGCAATTGATGTGCATTAAAATACAAAGGGATGTCTACAACCCTGTGCAAAGTAGAACAAATGAAAAAAAAATCAGAAGATACTGATAATAAATTTAGTTAGGCATGTAACCGAGCACTTCTTAGGAAATCTTGTTGGCTGAATTGTATGCATTTGCAGTAATGAAACTGTTTGAAGCGTTTGGTAGGATACTTCTCTTATTAGTTTAACTTAATTATGTACTTCTGTTTTCAGTTCACAGGATACAACGGCAGAGAACGTGAGTTTGTTTTTTGTTATTTGTAATCACATTTTGTAATTATTCATGAAATTAGCCTAAACAATTTTGGTTGTATCTGGATATTATTTAGTAAACATAATCATAATCATGGAGTTTATAAGCTCCAACCTCCCCGCAATACTAAGCAGTCTACATTCCCAGCCCTGCACTCTCTTTCTAATGCTGTCAATCAATCTATCACAATATTTATCTTTTATATATTTAATGGACAATGGAAGACTTTAGTTTATTTGGTAAACATAATCATAATCATAGCATAATGCAAACTACACTTTAGTTTATCCCAGTAATTTTGAAAGAATATTGGTGTGAAGCCATCTGGGCCTGGGGCTTTGTCCACTCCAATAGAATAAGCAGCAATTTTTACCTCATCCATAGAAATGTCCTCGTTTAGATACGCTTTGCCACAGGCCAAAATTTGATTTTTGCAGACAACCTCAGGAAAAACCATAGTTTTGTACACTAGAATTATATAAATTTTCAAAACAGTGCACAGCTTCCTCACAAAGTTGAATATCAGTTTTAGGAGCGACACCTTCTTCATTTATGAAATTTGAAAGGGCATTAACGTGATTCCTTTTGGCAAATTTTGCATAAAAGAACCTGGTGACTTCATCTTCTTGCATAATCCAATTACATTTGGCCTTCTATTTTAATGACATAACTAATAGTTACAGGTTGTTATGTAAGTCTTGTTTAGCATCATAGTATAACTTTGCATTTGTTGTTGTGTGATTAACATCATCTTGATAAATGTGTACTATGTTTTTGTTATGGATGATAGAGATAAAAATAGCCTTAGTGTCCACTTAAGCTTAAAGCACTTTTATATTTCTGTAGCAGCTTGAATAAAGGATTTCCAGTCGGTTGATAATTGAAAGCTGATTCAACTTTCTTTATTTCCCTTGTGCATGCTCCAAGAGTTACAATATCTAAAAGGTACCATCTTTACCTTGTTTACCTTACTGTCCTAGAGTTTATCTTAATTCTCGGTGTAGAATAATTTAGCAGAAATTATCTTAGATGCAATCATTTCTAGAGCAATTTGGGTAACTCACATATCTTGACTGTGCTTAAAAAACAGAGATAATTGACTGTCCACATGTCATCTTTTCCTCGTAGTTGTGTGCAGGAACATCATATCCACAAACAGCCGTTGGCGTCTTTTTAAATCCTTATCTGGTACGATTGGTAACAAGTTTGTACCTGATATATTTACAGTGCAGATAAATATAGCAATACTCACAAACCAAAATGTGATTAAATATTTAAAAAACTTCTGCGTTAGCTTAAACTTCCCAGAAATTATTTATAAAATATGAAGATGATATATTAAATAGCACATGCTTATAAAGTTGCTTTCGTATTAAAAAACAGAACATGGGAGGTGAAAAAAAAGAACCAAAGTCATGGTCTGCAAAGAACGAGAAGATTTTTATTGATATTCTCTATGAAAATGTGAAAGCTGGAAGGTTACAGTGTTCTACTTTCACAAAAGATGTATGGGGCTAGATTAATCAGCAAATGATTCGAGCAACGAAATTAGATTACGGGATTGACAAGCTAAAAGGATGGAACCGTCTCCGTTCCGAGCATCGTCTATTTTATGATCTTTTAGCACATACTGGCGTCATATGGGATCATAGTACAAATCAAGTCAATGCTCACGAGGAAGTTTGGCAACACTTCTATACGGTAATATACGTTGTAAAAAGTATACAGTTATATTAAAATTTATGATATCTGAATATATTATAATTAAATAATGTAAAATATATTACTTTTGCAATTATAAAGAAATAAGACCGAGTATAAAAATTTTAGGAAGGAAGGATGTGAGCATTATGCTATTCTTGGAGAGATTTTCGGTGGGACAACTGCTACAGGGATTAGAAAATGCTTCTACACATCTACCTCCTACTTCAGAAGAAGAACGACAACTTGAAGAGAATTTTTTGAACAAAGGAGTGCATTTGCATGTAGAAGCTGAAGATGATGATGGAACAAGCGTTCGTCCGAGTGATGATACGATTAGTAATGATTGTGACGTAAGAAATCGAAAATTAGAAAGGGTGACAAACTTGACGCTTGTATGGAGCAATGGATTAATATACGAAGTGAAGAATCTAAGTTGAAAAATGCATACCTGAAAGTAAAGCTTGCATGCCTTCATCAAAAATATATTAAATAGCATAAAGGAGGTGACTAATGAAATCTATATTAAAACAGTAGAGGCTTTTAAGGATCCAGATTTTCGAATGACGTTTATCATGATGTCGGAGCATAGACGCTTGCCTATTTTGGAACTTCTTTGATTCATATAATATTTGTCCAAATTATGTGTTAGGAGCTTAATTAATTTAAACTCATGTTATTTTTATATTTTGCTAGATATGGTAGTTGACTAAGTATTTTGCAAACTTGTAGCTGTTGCAGTTGAATTAGTCTAAAGTTCTGGATCTTTATTTGTAGGCTGCACATTATTAACTCGATGATTTATCTTTTTTTGGTGTTAACAGGTGCATTTTTGAGTTTTCTGGCCTAGGTACACTATCTATATGTAAACTCTTGCATGTTTAATACTATAGTGTTTGTTTATGGTTGAGCATACAGCTGACACTTATACACTATAGTGTCAGTTTAATACTTGCTATAATGGATTATAGTTCATTATTTTCCAACTGCTTTTCATTCTTAATGATGTATATTGGTTGTAAGTTCCATATAACTCGGTTAACATGTGCCAACTATATTATTTGGCAGGAAGCAATTTCTTTACCCTGGAAACTTCTTCCAAGAAGACTGGCTAAATTGTATATTTCTCTGAGAGGTTTGTGATAATGATCCATTTTTCTTCTGCCTTTTTAGCACTGTTTTTGTCTCTATTTCTCTTTAAGGTGGAAAATACATGACTGGAAACGACCACTTTAATATGAAAGATACCATGTAATAAATGTATTTTTCATGCCTGCAGTCGGTAAAATGAATGAAAACGTAAAGATATATACCTATCTTGATCGCGTATTTGGATATTACAAAAGAAACTTTTGGTTTAGGTATCGAAGTTATTATAACATGGATGAAGAGAGCTCGGTGAATTCTACTAGGTATGTTTACAATTTATAGTATGTTTAGTTTCGGATAATCTTTTGAAAATTTATTCTAAATATACAAGTCCACTTAGTGGTGAATTTATAACAAGTTTTTGTACAGTGAGATGTCTACAGAGTTTGGTGAAATCTCTAACGTCTCTAATGATGGTTCAAGCGATGATGATTTAATGGATGACCATACATCAGATGACATTGATGATATAATGATGTTTAGCTATTTAGTTGCTAACCGAAGAAGTGTTATTAGTAGGAGACCTTGTAGGACATCATCTCTTAACGGAAAAAGGTTTATGTTGGAAACTTTAAATGGGCATTCAACTATCTGTTATCAAATGTTTCACATGTAGAAACATGTGTTTCTGAACTTCTGTGATGTCTTGAAAGAAAAGGGATTATTAAGAAATAATAAAAAAAGTCGACGTTGAGGAGGGGGTTGCTATGTTTTTGATGGTTATAGGACACACTACACGCTATAGTGTGATTGGTGATCGTTTTCAACATTCTAATCATACAATCTCAAAATGGTTTCGTAAAGTTTTGCGAGCTGTTTGCTCATTAGGCACGGAGATTATTCAACCAAAAAATCAAGATACCGTCCATTAACGTCTTTTGCGAAAATATCCTCATTTAAAGGTGATATAGTTAAACATATAGAATATTTATTTACTTGGCAATAAAATAAAAATAATATGTTATTTGATATCATACAACAGAATTGTATTGGGGCAATAGATGAAACACATGTTTCAGCATGGGCTCCTTCTTTAATGCAAACTTCTTCTCGGGGAAGGAAAAATGTTGTGATACAAAATGTGATGGTTGCATGTGACTTTGACATGAGGTTCATATTTGTATATGCTGGATCGGAAGGTACAGCTAATGATTCTCGAGTATTTATTGATGCGGTTTCTAAACCAAGCAATAACTTTCCAATGCCATGAGGAGGTACTCTCAAATAACTTTATTTATGATGGATAAAAACATTTTTACAAATGTTTATAATTTTCTAACGCAAAAATAAAATTTTCTCAAGTGATGGTTTTCGTTATTTATTTGCAGAACAATTTTATCTTGTTGATTCCGGATATCCAAACATACCTGGGTTTCTTTCCTCTTATCGTGGACAAAAATATCACTTACGTGACTATAATGGACAAGGAAGACTACGTGGAAAGGACGACTTATTCAACTACAGACATTCATGATGTCGTAACATTAATGAGCGTCGTATTGGAGTTCTAAAAGCAAGATTTCCCATTTTAAAGTTGATGACAAATTTTCCGCTTTCTAGACAAAGACAAATTCCAATTGCATGTTGCGCAATACACAACTTCATTCGGGAAGAGCACGCATTGGATACTCTATTTGCCGAATATTCATCCGAAAATATGATATTTCAATCCACATTGGAGTTAAGTCACGAACAAGAAGTTGTGCAGTTTAATGTTAGTCAAACAATTCAAATGGGGCAAGTTAGAAATCAACTAGCCACACAGATGTGGAACGAGTACGTAACAACTCATCATATATAGTTCAGGTACAATTTTATTTCAACTTCAAATTTAAAATTCATTCCATCTTATTTCATTACGATGTGAATCATCTCTAAGCAAGTTAAAGTTTAAACAATAAATTAATTCACCATCTAATTATTAAATCTACACTTGGCACATCATTCAACAAAATAAAAATTATTTCAAACAATAGGTTATATGAATGCTTCTGTTGATATATGAATATGCTAGGAGTTCCTTCCTTTTAACTTTTCCATATTCCTCCCTTGAGCCTGTTCTTACTTCCTCTAAGTTAGTAACCTATCCATAAGAAAAAATTGATAGATGCATTTATTTTAGATTAATATTAACTCTTATTTGTATTCTAATTTTGTGCAATGATCCAGTATGTCTTACATTCGTACTACCATGTGCAGATATGATTTGAAAGACATCTCAGACGCGTTGCTTACAAAATTTATGGTTGATAGATCTATTATATTGTTGCGAAAGATGCTTGAGTTGTTCTCTCTCAATTTTATCTTTGTTTAATGTATCTTTTATGTTATTTAAGACCTTTATGAATCTTTTTATTGTAATTTTCTTCCTATACAATTCGGCCTCATGTACTTTAAAATGTTGTGTTATGTTTAATGCTTAATTATTATGTTTATAGTGTGTTATCTTTTATCTATTTTTGATTTTTAATTAGTAACTGGATATAATAGCACTAGTTTTTATTTAATTTGGTTTGAATCGCCAAAATGAAAACTCAAAATTTCAAAATATGAAAACAATATTTCAAACCAAACGCATTTTTCTATTTTCAATTTTGAAAACATGTTTCCAAAAAGGAATATCCAAACACATTTTGAAAGATTACGAAAATCTTCAAAATGAAAAACTGAAAATGATCATGAAAACCCAAAATTGAAAACTCAAAATGCAAACCAACCGCTACCTAAACACTTAAACGGAGATGTTCTTCAAAATGAAATCTTGTGTATGAGCTGAAAACATAAGGGCTTGGTTATCCATTTTCCAAGTATTTTTAATTTTTAATTTTGCAAAATAAAGAAAACTTGTTTGCTTTACCATTTTGTAAAATTTATTGTTGAAAAAGGCCATTTTCGAAAATAAGCTTAACAAACAGAATTGAAAAACATTTTTTTTTTCAATTTTGGCCCAAATTGAAAAGCCTGAAAACCCAAAATCTAAACACAAAACAAACGCGCTTGAGCCCCTGTTCCCCTTTCGTCGCCGCGAAATCTGAAATCATCTTTGAAGCGAAATCGCCTTCTTCTTCAACTTTTATATCAAAATCAGGTAAAATCGATTTTTTTTTCCTTATCTCGTTTGCTTCAAACTAATAATACCTAGGGTTAAACGCAAATGATTTAATGATCTATTTGGTTTATTTTTGCGTACTAGGGTTTTGCTTGTTCCATAGCCGAGCAGAAAAAATAATAATATCTTTTTTGCTTATCGAGGCACTTTGATTGTTGCTTACGAATTTTCATTTTGCCGGGGGATGATTTTGCAGTGTTCTTTTTAAACAGAGTTTGCCTTTTTGTTTTCTGTTTTGATTTTTACTCATTTACATTGGAAACTGAAATAAACTGTGGACTAGTTGTTACTCTTTGTACTTGTAGTTTTGAATTTTGCATTTCAAGCCACATGCTATTGCCTGAGTTTATGGTAGATTATTGATTAAGGAGGATACATGGAGATATCATTAAAAGTGCATATTCTCTACCAATTACAGAAACCTTATTACATTTCATTATATGAAATACAGTGTTAGTTGCAATCTGCTGGTCATCAAGTAATCCTAATCATATGCTAAACAATCATCATATACAATATTAACTACTTTGTATTGCAAATTTCACTTATTTTCTGACCTATTATTATTAATTACACAGTATGCTTGTTATGAGAAATCGGCAAATTTCATAGACGCCTTCAACTTTCTTTTTTGCAAAAAAGACGGTCTTCATTTTAGAACGATCAGATAATTGAAACACATCGGTTGTTTATTGACTACTGTCGCTCTTTTATAAGTGAAATATGAATGTAGTTTTGCTAATCATTTTTTGTTCTGTTTGTTTTGCTGGTTAATACGTAGTTCGAAGCATGGAAAACGATAGTTATCTCTCTTGTTCACCATTCACTGGTTAATACTTGAAATGTGTTATGCATTATCTCATCAGACATTTTTACTGCAGTACATATGATATGATAGATTGAAAAATTACCGCACAGTTGGTCACATGCCGCGCTTGGTTAGAATCAGTGCAATCATTGTATCGTGTTTTCTTTAAAGAGGAAGACAATTGGTCAAAACATGGACGTGCTTATAGGCAATGCAAAATTTACAATGTATGAAGACTTGTACTCCAGTTTGAACATTTAAAGTTCTTTCATGCACATTGGATGCCACATCTGAATTCATAAGCATCATCATTAATAACCGAAAAATGAATGTCTACATTTGTCAAATTTCTAACATAAAATTAGCATAATATATTTTCTAGTAGTTTTTTTATGAATATTTTTTGCCATTTGTTTTTCTGGTTAATTCTAGAAGTTTAAAGCATGAAAAAAATAGTTATCTCTCTTCTTCACGGGTAAAAAAAAAGTAGTTTGTGATGAAATGCTTTTGGTCTTTTCTCTATACCTTAATTTCTTCTTTCTACATGAATGTGTTTAGTACTATCTTATCAGACATGACTCATGAGTGCAGCTGCTTGCTTGTAATGGCACGAATGATATGCTATAATTCAATCGCTGCTTACAAACACATCTTAAACGAATCACGTTGTGATCGGGGCATACTTTCTAGACCCACAAAAAATAAAAATTTGTGTTGAACTTATTTCCTAAACATGTTTTGCGCTAAAAAGTACATATGTTATTCTTAATCCATTTATTTATGTTTTGTGCTTTACCGTTTAAACAAAACTCCTAAGAAATTTTATACTTTCTCAAGTTTTAATTCTTAAATAAGCACAATGGGGCCGGTCGATCATTTAAAGATCACCATTAATTAATATGATCTATTACTTTTAATTTTCATTAGTAATATTATTATATTAACAATAAAAATGAAACGATGTAAATATCTCTAACATGTCATTTAAAAGGAGTGTAGGATGAATACTGATATTTTGATTATATGCCTGAAAATAATGAGAAGATAGTTGAAAGTATAATAGAACACTTAGCCTTTACTGAAATGGAAATATGTTATCTCTGGGTACTGATATCCATGTGCTAACTTCATTTGGATCATTAATTTCCATTTTTCATTACTACATTCAGGTGATGGACAATGTATCTCCAGATTAGATGTTGCAATGTTTAATGCTACATTACATGAATCTGCTACTGAGATGCCAACTGACCCGACATAAGACCCAGTTGTTGATTCAAAAGTTTTGCCCACCCAGCTGGAGATCTGAGCTTTGGATCCGGTGCACAGCTTAAAAATTCGGTGAGAAATACACCATTCTATTTGTCAAACATACCGTTATGAAGGTTTATCTACTATATAGGCTCGCAGAACCGAATATTGTGAAGCTAAAAAAAATAAGGAATATGTCTTTAACATGTCTCCTTAATTCTCTCTAAATGTTATTTACTTTGTTATCTCTGCAATTATCTCCTTGAATCTCTTCAATTCTGAATTTTTTCAATATATCATCATTTGACGTTTAACTAAAATTAAAAACTACATTATTATTGTTGTTATTTTGAAATTATGTGTTTGAATGGTCGGTTCCCCACCGTTATGCGGTAGTGCTAGTATAGTTACCACTTGAACACACACTAAGGTTGTCCTTTTTTGCTCCACTGAGTTTTACATACTCAATACCATGCACTTAATACAATTACCGGTTCAAATCCTATTCCCATGCTCGTGTGTGCGTGACACATTTCTTGTGTCCGTGCATCAACATTTGAGTGGTTTTGATATTAATTGACCAATTTTTTGGATGATTTTTGCGTTCATATATGATGCTTTTGAATGTGTGTGATCTTTTTCATCCATGTTATGTCATAGATTTACTTATTTGTCCTTGTTGCTTCAGGGGTGAGTTGCATACATTGTTATTGCTGTCACCCATGGTTGTCAAGTATAACATTGTTGGATGCAATTTTCGCTTGTGTTAGGGGTGAGTTGTATTTTGTCTGCCTCATCCCTCAAGCATCTGAAAGGAAATGCTTTTTAAGATTATATTAGTCAATCTATGTACTAGTTCACGAAGCCTTGTACTTGTGTGTACACATGTGTGCGTACATAAATGCACACCTTTTTTCACTATATGCATGTAACTAATTTAATGTATCTGAAACAAATGTGTGTATTAAAATTCTGAAATAATACATTCCCGCTAAAAAAAAGAGATTCCATATTTGATATGTGCAGGTGAATACAAAGACGGAACATTCAACAATCAAGTATTTACCACCGTTATGGAATACTTTACAATTTGGATGGAAACAAAAAGAGAGGAAGGGAAGTTGAACCCAATTAATGCAGCTAAAAATGAGTCAATACATAATATATGCGGACGATATTTTAATCTTTGCCAAAGCATGCATTTCAGGCGCAACATCGATTAAAGTAATGTTATCCTTTCCAGCAGTCACACATTTCAATCTTTATGGCCTGTGGTACAACTTTTATTATTTTGCATTTACATAAAAATCAACATGGAAGAATCAATCAGAGCCCGGAAGAAATAACACTTCGATCTGGAAAAGAAATAACAACGATAACATCAATAAAGCTACTAGCTGGATACCGAGAAGGAAAAAAAGGAATATACGAAATCTGTAGAAAAACTACATTTGGAAAAATCACATTATACTTGTAAAATCTAACTTATATAAAAAGAAAGTTGATATTTTTAGCATATGTTGGCCGTGTAAGTGGAAAATTATACATAAGCTAGAAATGGTTGGAGTAGACGTTGTGGAACTACGGAAGCTAAATCAAACGACGATAGGGTTTCGCAGGAGGCTTGAGTACGAATAGCCGTTATTAATCTTCGAAGTGAAAGAAGTAGACGATGAAGCATTTGCTCGTAGATGCATTAAAACGATAGTCAATACCCATATAACAAATATGAGCAGATTGGTGAATGTTGGGCTTAACAACACATGTTATTGTAGATATTTGTAAATCATTTATTTTATTTTAAAGGTTTCAGCAACAAAAGTCCATGAATTTTGTTAAAAAAACTCGGAGGGTTTATTCAATTTCCTTCATCGCGTATTCGCTGTGCATTTCATCTCTATAGTTGTGCTTATATCACCGCGCATTGCCTGCTGCATTGCAATGCCACAGTGTCACTTCTTGCTAGATTGATTTCCATGAATAAGACATCTTCATCGGGGATAACTCAACTGCTCTTATTAATATGTGAATTTATATTTTGGTAGAAAATTGTTTTACGTTGAAATTGGAAAATGGGTCTTTGAGCTTTTTAGTTATCTCACGTCTGTGATTAGCTGAAATATTGGTAATTAATTGCTAGAATCGATATCTTATTAAGAGCTGACTAAATTAGTCGTGATGACAGTGTATTTGAATTTTATTTGTTGGATATTTTTTATTTAGAGCCGAGTTACGAATAAAATTGGTAATTTCCTGAGTTGACATCTTAGAAATAATTAATTTCCATTACTGTTTAAGTTAGAATCAGTTGTCAATTACTATTAAGTGTATTCTTGTATTAGGAAGCCGATATCTACTGTAAGACTATCATTAAAAGTAATCAGTGATTTTGATATCAAAGAGCAATCAAAGACTTTATAAGTGAAGTTGAAATAAAAATAAAAACCGATTATTGTGGTGAATTTTGCATACTAGTAAAGAAAGTATAAACTTTTTGGAAGTTACGTTGAAATTCAAATTTTATTTTTTAATGTGTACTTGATTGCAATTAAAAGTACAAAAACAAAAAAGTTGGTTCAACAAAAACGGCGTAAAGTCGAATGGCTTGAGCTGATCAATGATAAGCTACACTTTAACGATACAGAATCTATTGGTTTCTTCGGTAGCTACGACGATCTACACTACGATGGAATAAAACATACAAATACATATTTGTCTAATAATGTCAATTGAAATAATAGATTCAAAATCAAAGATCAAACAACGGAGACCGACAATTGGCAATATAGTGATAATGTTATGTGAAATTGTTCGTTTTAAATTGTTTAAAAAATATGTTGTTACATACTATATATATATTAAAATGAAAATTTTGAGTCTGCATATTGGAGTAACAGTTTTTTTTCCATGTGGAAGAATATCGCAGATTATATGGGATTATACTGAAGATGGTTTAGCACCAAACGTGAAAGAGTTTTCATCGGATAATAGAATATCACGCTTCCAGTATTTAAAAAGTGCTATAGCACTTATCTTACCTAAAAATAAGTTGCACTGCAGAAATAAAGAGGAAGCAATTTGACTACCATGCTATAAAATTAAACTATAACTATCAATATGTTATTTCCAACTACTGTCCCAATGAATTATATAATCCAAGTGCAACTTATTTTCTAGATAAGATAAGTGCTACTGCACTTTTTACATACTGGATGATTACTATTCTATCATCATATTAGAACTCTTCCAAGTTTGATTTACACCATCTTCAATATAATCTCATAAAATCTACGATATTTTTCCCCACCGTGAAATAAAAACCGTTTCTTTAATATGTAGACTCAAAATTTTCATTGAAATATATATAATGTGTAACAACGTATTCTTTAGAAATTTAAATCGAACAGTTTAACATAACATTTATTACTATATACCCAATTGTCGGTCTTCGTTCGTTGATATTTGATTTTAAATATATTATTTCAATTGGTTTTATTAGACCTGATGCGTTTGTATGTTTTATTTTATGGTATTGTAGATCGTCATAGCTGTTGGGGAAACCAAAATATTTTGTGTCGCTAAAATGTAGCTTATCATTGATCAGCTTGAATTCGGCTTTGCGCCGTTTTTGTTGTACCAACTTTTTTGTTGTTGTACTCTTAATTGCAGCTAGGTACACACTGGAAAATAAGATTCGAATCTTCACATAACGATCATTTTTTTTCAACGTAACTTTCAAAAGGTTTGTACTTTCTTTACAAGTATGCAAAATTTCACCACAATCACCGGCTTTTATTTTTCCTCTAACTTTACTTATAAAATCTTTGATTGCTCTCTTTCCATCAGAATTGCTGGTTACTTTTAATCATAGTCTTGTAGTAGCTAGCGGCTCCTTAATATAATAATACAATTAATAATAATTGGATCGATTCCTTATCAGGCGTCAATTCAGCAAATTACCAATTTTATTCGTAATCCGGCTCTAAATTAGAAAATATCCAACAAATTAGATTAAAATACACTGTCATGATTTAGTCAACGCTAAACAGGATATCTATTTAAGCAATCAAGTACCAATTTCAGCTAATTATAGAAGTGAGATAACTAAAAAACTCAAGGACACAGCTTCAAATTTCAATGTAAAATAATCATTTTATCAAAATACTAATTCACATAATAATAAGAGCAGTTGAGTTAACCCTGATTGACAGAGATATCAATCCAACCAGAAGTGACAGTGTGGCGTTGCAATGTGGCTGACAATGCGTGGCGATATATGTCAAGTATGGAGGTGAAATGCAAAGCGAGCTCGGGAATAAGGAAATTGAATAAAAAATTTGACCTTTTTTTTAACAAAATCCGTGGGTCTTTATCGCCGAAACATTTAAAATAAAATGAAGGATTTTCAAATATCTACAATAACATAAACTGTTAAGCCCAACATCCATTATTCTGCTCATATTTGTTATATTGGGTATTAATCCTCGTGTTAATGCATATGCGAGCAAATGATTCATCATCTACTTCTTCAACTTCGAACATTAATGATGATTATTCATTCCAAATCCCCGTGAAACCTCATCGTCCTTTGATTTAGGTTCGGTAGCTCTACACGTCTGCTTTTCCAATGTGTATTGATCCCCTTTTCCAATAGTTTTTGTTAATACACCGTGGCTTTACCACTTTGTTCAACAATTGAAAGTAATTTTCACACTAATTTATTTCGTCGTCCATTATATTTACCAGACAGTTCCATAATTACCTTTTTCCGGTTTGTTTTCTAATAATCATTTCTCAATTCATCATAATTAAAGATTAGCCAAGAAACTTGTTTTTCAATTATCCTATTAATTTATTTCCTAAATTTTAAAGTATATATTATTCTTCATCATTATAGGAAATTAATTGTTTTAGCATATTATCCACCTTACCAGTTTGAAGAAACAGTATATTCCTTGCATGTTTGATTTTATAGCATGATAGCCAAATTGGTTTCTCTTTATTTCTGTAGTTCAATTCCTTTTCCTGGCTGTATAAATTTTGTTTATATATTGTCTTTATTTTAGTTATGATGACTTTGACTTTCAATTTTGTTCCTTTGTTCTCTTTGCCAATAACTTTGACTGTATTTTCTTTAATTTCATCGTAGTAAAATTATTTTCCAACATACTGTTGTTCTCAATGGTTTTATCAGTTTATAGGTATGCTAATAAGTTTGAATTTATATCACTGTCTGCGATTTGGTTTCTCTTCATTTTTTGCAGTTCGATTCCCTTTTCTAATAGTTTTTGTTAACTTTGTAGGTAAATTCAAAATTGATATTTTATGCTGGTTTTGAGCTTCATTTTTAGAAGGGCTCCAATTTGAATTTCATAATTACTCCTCATGAAACCTTATATGGAAAAAAAATGGCCAATTAGTCATTCTATGGGAGTGTAGAAATGGTTAAATATGTACAATATACTGTTTTCGAAATGACTGTTTGAATGTAGAATGAACGATTTCTGAAAATTATGAGCCAAGATGACTATGCCATGACTTTGTAAGAAAATTATTTTGATATCATGAATATTTAGTCTTCTCACAAAAAACAACACCACAAAATCTAACTATTTGAATGGTGCATTTTACTTATGACGATGTTCCTTATATATGATGCTTATTTTGTTATACAAGGTGCAGGACTTGCTCCATCATATTGTGATTATACGTGGAACGGTTGTTGATTTGGAAAACATAATTGAAGTAAAATGAACGTGGTGAGCTGGTACTCAAGCATGAATAGCTCATGCATTCTCTAGTTTCCTTCTATTTCCAAGCTTCATGCTATTATTTTCTTTGTTACATCATATTATACCCCAAAAATTCTCATGATGTGACCATGACAACATTCTGGCTACACACAAAGAAAAGGCCAGCAGCAAACTTTCAGCATACATCGAGCCTAAGCATGGGCAACTCAAGAGGTACTTGGTTACTTAACTCTATTTTTTATGAATGCATATCACAGTTGAAAATTTAAAATGGAACTACTCTTATCTGGTCTAGGTGCCTACTTTATCTGTCTGACTTGTCCAAAGATATGGATATAACAAGAGTTCCAGTTTCGATACTTTACTCAAGAACTTGACTGCTTATGTACATGGCTAAATGTACCAACTTCGAATGGTATTCTACAAGGTAAAGCATCCATGCAATTCTAACAAGAATTCCCACATTAAGTTCCTATAAAAGGAAAGCTAAAAAAGCAAACAAACTGGGTTATAGGCTATGTTCAGATGTAAAAAAAATTCTAATGAGAATCATAAACTAGATCATGTTCATGTAATAGAAGTTTTATTTGAAATGTGATGAAATATCCCAAGAATATAGAATAATGCTATAAATTATGATATGTTATTATTTTCATACCTATTACGATTCAAGTTACCCTTTATATTTTTCTGGCTATCATTGGATGTATCATGTAAAAGTTATGAAGAAAGTGAAATTATGTTTGGTGGAATGCGACGAACCAAGTATGAATTCCTTCAGTTTGAGAATTTCCAGATTATTTCTAAATTTTTGTTGGAAAAATGATCTATTTTCTCACAACTATTATTGTATCGTGTTAAACTTATTCTGCAACAAAAAATATACTATATTATGAGTATGCCCAACTTGCCAACAATATGAATTGTATACATCAATTTTCTATGCTCAAAATACAACGAAATAAAAAATGGTTCTTTTTTAGCCATCTTTCTCAAAGTGGGATAGTTATATTGGTTAACTGTCAGTTGTTTATATCGATCTAAACATAATGAAGTATGTGTTATTGTCGATTTAAACATAAGTATGAAAACATTTGCTGGAAGAATTTACATCAAATTGATCAAATATCTCATGTTTGGGTTATTATAGGCTGGTTTTTTAATCCCAAATCTTATAATAAGTGAGTTCTCAAACGAAGAATAACTATTTTATGTGTGTATTTGAATAATGAAACGTTAGATCCCATAACAACTCTTGAATTCAAACAAAACTTGGTAATAGTACACAAGCAAAATATACGACCCCAATTTTATTAGATACGAGGGCACGAAAAGATAAATCTCAAAAATCAGTTTGGGATTTGAATTGAGATTTTATCAAAGCAAATATTAACCATTTTTCCATGTCTTCACATACTATAAAACTGAACGATTTCGTAAGATCTAAATTCATTTGTAGAATTTTAATAAATAACTTCAGCAATTTATAATATGTTTTATATTACTTTTGTTTTTTGCTCTGACATCTTCATTTTGCATGAAATGAGAGTTAAATAGTTGTGAAATTGTACTTATTGAGATTGTAGGCACACTTTGTATGTATAATTCATGCAAAATAAAATTCTCTAAAATAACAAACTTTTTGAAAATTCATATTTTGTTGTCAAAACAAGTATTAATATCAGAACTAGGGATTATCTCTCTCAGCTGCTATTTCCATTATTTTTCTGGTCTAAAGATGATACACCACCTTTTTTTTAACTAAGTTGGCATATGTTGTATAAAGTATTCTAGATTATCCTTGAGTTTTCATTTCAACTATTTTTTCATCGAACCACCTACTTAGTTTTAACTAATAGTAAGAGATACTTATATCCAAAGATGCTACTAACTAACCTCATATAGCCTAAAACCAAAGAAGGGCCTTGGAGAGAAAGTTCATTCTCTCCAAGGTCCAAGCTAATGCCACTCTCAAAAAATGAATAAACGTTGAGAAATATGCAGAGTTGTTATGGATTTAATCCTCTGTTTACACTAGTTTTACAACCAATATCTTATCACTACAATTTTTTCTATAAAACAGTGAAAATACAGTCTAAGGGCAGGCTTGAACCTTGCTTTTACAGACAAAAACCTAATCAAGCCGACTGTTAGGGAGTTTTGTCAACTGTATGATAAAAATCAGTTTGGTCTGAAGCCCAAAAAACATGCAACAATGCACGCGCTCTCCTTTTCTCTCCCTTGTTTTCAGCTGATTCTTGTTATTCAAGTTCAATAGTAGCCTATAATTCCATTTTCTCTCATCATTCCCTCAGGTTCAACCCCAAATTTCCTGCCTTAATCTTCTAAACCTAATATTTCAAACAATTTTCAACTGTAGGTTTCGAAAATCAAAAGTAGTCAGGTCATTGCTTCCCACTCGAGCTGGCTGCTCCAACCTAACGTGATTTAAGGTAATTTTCTTTTTTACTATGTTAGATTTCGTTTACATCATGTTGAATCTTGCATTTAAGTCAAGTATAGTTTAGGGTTAGTTACATGTTGATTGCGATTTCTAATTTTTGAATGAAGTTTCATTTTAGATTCATGATGTTTATTTCGGTGCATTGTATTATTTCCTATTTTTTTATTTTATACCTAAACCATTTATGGGGTGAATTATTTTCAGAATGACAGGTGTTCATACCATTTTCAAACAAAATAAAGCAAAGGCATTGAAAAAAAAGGCAACCTTTTTCTTCAACCAAGGAATCATGGCACATGGGTTAGTGTTATTGGGTGTTTTTTTGATCTACATTGTTATGAACCGAACTAGACTATAAATTTCTAAATGGTTTTTTTCATTGTTTAATAATTTGTTATTATATCACACACACACACTTAAAAGTTAGTAGCAAAATTTCTTTATACACATGCTTATTAATTGGTACATGTATGCCTAAATAAATCCTTACCTGATTGAACTGTTCCTGGAACTTATAGTATGGGAACTTCCTATAATGATTTTTTCACCGTCTCAAAATTAATTTATCAATGGAACTTACAATACAGGGCCATGACTCCGCAAGTACAATCTCAGAAAAATTTGTATACAGTAAAAGGAATGGGATAAACTTCAGGACCAGTTTTAGGTGATGTACATCAATGCAATTTGTCGATCAACTTATGGAATACAGCTTTTCATGATGCATTTACCAGACTCTGTCCAGTCAGATCAAGTGGTCATGACTCATGAGTGTGGCTGCTTGTCTGCATTGGCACGAATGGTATGCTATTATTCAATCCCTGCTTATACAACACATCTTTAATGAATCGCACTGATCGGAGCATTCTTTCTAGACCCACATAAAGTAATGTTTGCATTGAACTTATTTCCTTTACTTGTTTTGCGTTGAAAAATACATACGTTCTTCTGAATTTGTTTAGTTATGTTTTATGGTTAACAGTTTAAAAAGATTCATAAGATATTTTATATTTTCTCAAATTTCAATGCTTAAATATCAAGATTAGATGTTGCACTGGTTAATGCTATAATAGCTGAATCTGCTACTGAGCTGCCAACTTACCCGGTATCGGATTCAATTGTTGATTCAAAAGTTTTGCCCACCCAGCTGGAGATCTGAGCTTTGGATCTGGTGTATAGCTTAAAAATTAGGTATTCTATTTATCAAACAGAGAGATGATTATTGTATCCTTCTGTGTCATGAAGGTTTATCTACTATAGGCTTGCATATATGAGGCCTTAATACTTGTGTGTACACACACACACACACACTTTTTTTTTACTATATGCATGTAACTAATTTAATATGTCCTGCTATAAAGAAATGGGATTCCTTATTTGATATGTGCAGGTGAATACAAAGACGGAACATTCAACAATCAACTATTCTTTCTTTGTTTTTCTTTGGAATATTATCTATGCCGTTCCAGCATGAATCCAACATTACAAGTAAGATCACTTATTTTTTAAAACACTTCATAGTTTTTTAACCAAAAAAAAAAATCATCTAAACAACAAGTGGTAAATAACTTTTTGTTCATAATATTTTATGTTCACAGATAAAGTTAACTATAGTAGGCTAGTGGCTATGAAATGTCTCTATTCAGCATCAAGCATTTTTAAGTGCAAAATGTAAACACTTAAACGGAGATGTTTTTCAAAATCAAATGTTGCGTATGAGCTGAAAATAAAAATTCTAAGTTTATTATTTATCCTGATATAGAGGGTGTTTCTTTCTAAACAACAGTTTTCACTTGATGTTCAGGCCATGTATATGCTGTCACTACAATTTTCCAAGATATTTGTCTTTTATACCTTGCAAGTGATTAGGAATAAGCCATTTATCTTTTCATATGCGATGAAAATATGTAAATATCTGACTAATATATCCTACATTGATAAAAATCTTAATAAAAAATATTTTTAACATGTACTATGTCGTATATTATACTTCCGAAGTTCCTGCCTTTGTTGGTAAAATGTTTTTTGTTTTCTTTTTTAGTCTTTTGAAAGAAAAAACATTTTACTGGCTCACTTTTTATTTATTTTCACTAGTTTATAAAAAAACAGCTTCTAAAGTGATCATCTGAAACTGTGATTTATTTTAAATTTTCTCTTTGTTGTGTGGAAATTTCAATTGCTTTGCACTAACTCCAAAACTGCAGCGGAATGATGAAGCGCAGAAACAATCAAAAGAATGATCTTACTTGTCGATTAATTACCAACCGCAAATTCAATGAAAAATAATCACCAAACAAAGAGAAACATAAAAGTAAAGAGCACAAAGATTTAACGTGATTCGGCTAGATCATCTACGTCCACGGCCCCAACGATTATTCTTTATTTCACTGAAGAAAGAGTACAAAATGGAGAGATTGCATAATTATAAGTAGCAAAGTGGAGAGACTAACCTATAATTACAAATTGAATAATCAATTTATCCAAAGACTTGTTTACGCTCAAAACCCCTAATTGATTGACTGCAGAAATTAAGGTTTACGGAAGAAGAGGATAATGATGGATGTTTTCTCACATGCTCACACAAATATGAAGATGCACATCTTCATTTAAATAGACTTAATAAAGGAGTTACTTAGATAAGAAATTAATTTTCAGATTATGTTTGAAACCTTTCCGAATATCCATGATTTGATTTCTATGTAAATGGATAATAATGATCTTGGTTTCCATAACTTTCCTTGTTTGAATCAATCTCTATTAGCAATCTTTTCTTTCTTCGTATAAAAAATTCTTTAATTAATTAATTAGTTAGCAATTAATTAGTTTCCATTCTCTAAATGATATCACTATATCCTTCCTCTTTATCTTTCCATATATAGCCTAATTAATTGATTGACTGAATTAATTAATTATTTTTCTGTCTTCTTTGGAAAATATTTGAATCACATAAATTCAGCACTCCACCTTGATTCAAATATAACCATCTCTCTGCATTATCACATTTCGATAGATTGTTGGGTCTACGTCAACAAGCTCAATGTGAACAATTTTTGGGCAATATTGACCAAACAGAGCTTCCAAATCTTTCTCAAGCGCAAGAAAGATAGTATGCACATCAGCAAGCGTAATGCATACGAGAAAGTACCAAAATTCTTCAACAAATCCGATGTTGGAGATGAAAATGTAGATACTAATCTTCGAGAGACCAATGGAAATTTAACAGCGCACTTCACCTTCTCCATTCCAAATTGAGTGAGGACATACTCAATATTATCTACTCCAATCTCCTCCACAAGAATTTTGTTAGATTTTCCTAAGTCAACATCAGCTAACTCAACAACAAGATCCACAACATTCAAAGCATAAAATAAAGAATCATTGCTACAAATATGCTTACAAATAGGGCCAACTGAACCAAAAGGCCTTTCCAGCAAGTGAGCTTCACCTAGAGTCTATACCTCTGTAATCTTCTCATCAACCATGGTATCATCGAAAGTACCAATCAACTATTCAACAATCAACTATTTACCATCGTTATGGAATACTTTACAATTTGGATGGAAACAAAAAGAGAGGAAGAGGAACGGAAGTTGAACCCAATTAATGCAGATCAAAGTGAGTCAATACATAATATATGCGGACGATATTTTAATCTTAGCCAAAGCATACGTTTCAGGCGCAACATCAATTAAAGTAGTATTCAAAAATATGTTCGAAACAACTGTTAAAGTGGTTATTAACCTGTTTTGATGATGACAAACACCATTTTTCCAGTGGTTAAGTGATTTGGTTTTGGTGCGAGAGGTCACAAGTTCGAAACTTACGTAGCGTGATTTGAACGTTTATTGACATGTGATATGTTCTCACGGTGACTTGTTGTATATAAAGTGTCATTGCAAAAAAAAACCTAGTTTGATGACGGTATGATCGTACGTGCATTCCAATCTTTATGGCATGTGGTACAACTTTTATTATTTTGCATTTTTTCCATTTCATTACTTATTACATGGATAATTTACAAAAGAAACATAAAAATCAATATGGAAGAATCAATCAGATCCTGGAAGAAATAACACTTCGATCTGTAAAAAAATAACAACGATAACATCAATAAAGCTACTAGCTGGATACCGAGAAGGGAAAAAAAAGGAATATATGAGAAACTTTTCTGCATAAAAGCTACATTTGGAAAAAAATCAGTCTACTCAGATCCATGTTAGATCTAACTTATCTAAAGAGAAAATAGACATTTTTAGCACATGGTGGCCATATTAGTGGAAAATTGCACATAAGGTAGAAGTGGTTCGAGCAGACGCTGTTGAGCTACCGAAGTTAAATCAAACGACGGTGGGTTTTGTGGGGATTTGGGAACGAATAGTCGTCATGTTCGAAGTGAAAGAAGTAGAGAATGAAACACTTGCCCGCAGATGCATTAAAACGAGGGTTAATACCTATATAACAAATATGAGCAGATTTGTGGAAGTTGGGCCTAATAGCCCATGTTATTGGAGGGTTTATTCAATTTCCTTCACCACGCGCTCATTTTGCATTTCACCTCCATAATTGCCATGCCCATGTATCCCTGCGCATTGTCGCATTGCAACGTTACTCTATCACTTCCTGCTACATTGATATCCATGAAGAAGACATCTCGATCAGGGTTAACTCTACTGCTCTTATTATTATGTGAATTTGTATTTTGGTAAAAGATTGTTTTACATTGAAATTGGAAACTAGGTCCTTAAGCTTTTTAGTCATCCCACTTCTGGGATTGACTGATATGTTGGTAATAGATTGCTTGAATAGATATTTTATTGGGAACGAACTAATTAGTTATGTTGACAGTGTATTTGAATCTAATTTGTTGGATGTTTTCTAATTTAGTGTCGAGTTACAAATAAAACTTGCAATTTCATGAATTAACATCTAATAAGGAATTGATTTCCACTACTGTCTAAATTAGAATCAGTTACCTGTTAATATTAATTCTATTCTTGTATACTGAAGCCGATAGCTATTGCAAAACTATCATAAAAAGTAACTAGTGATTCTGATGATAAGAGAGCAATCAAATATTTTGTAATTGAAGTTAGAACAAAAATAAAGGTCGGTGATTGTGGTGAAATTTTGTATACTTGTAAAGAAATTACAAACTTTTTGAAAATTGCGTTGAAAAATAATGATCGCTACGTGGAGATTCGAATCTTATTTAGTAATGTGTACCCTGTTGCAATTAAGAGTTGAATAACAAAAAAGTTGGTTCAACAAAATCGGCGCAAAGCCGAATGACTTGAACTGATCTATGGCAAACTACACTTTAACGACACAGAATCTATTGATTTCTCCGGCAGCTACGATGATATACACTACGATAGAATAAAACATACAATGCATATAATCTAATGAAGTCCATTGAAATAATAACTTCAAAATCAAAATCAACGAATAAAGACCAGCAATTGGATATGTAATGGTGATGTTATGTGAAACTGTTCGGTTTAAATTGTTTGAAAAATATGTTGTGACACTTTACATGGATTTCAATGAAAATTTTAAGACTGCATATTGAGGAAACGTTTTTTTTTTTCACGATGGAGAAGAATATCGTAGATTCTATGGGATCATATTGAAAATGCTGTAACACCAAAACATGGAAGAGTTCATCGAATGATAGAATAGCAAGCATGTAGTATTTAAAAAATGTTGTAGTACTTATCTTATCTACAAAATAAATTGTACTTGTGTTATATAATTTATTGGTTAAGGAGTTGAAAATAACATATTAATAGTGTGCACTGCACAAATATGATGATGCGGACAACGTGCCTTGCCTTTGTATTCTCCTTCTGAAACATTCTGATAGGAGAATCATATGCGAGGCTGCATGAAAGACTCAGGTATATACATAACATACATATATGTAAGATTTGAACGCTCTAAAATGTCTTATTTTAGTATGTGTTGGTAACTATTATAGTTTTTCTTTATTACAATTGAAGAATTGAATTTTTATTTAATTTAGTCTAATAAAATTTGTGTTAATGTAGCAATTACGTTGTAGCTATAATCCTGCAGTAGCAAGGAAAATTACGTTGTAGCTATAATCCTACCGTAACCCTAATTTTATTAGACTAAATTGAAGGAAAATTCAATTTTCCAATTGCACCAAGGAAAAACTATAATAACTACCAACACTGAAACTAAAATAAGACATTTTAGGGTATTCAAATTTTAAATATATGTTTATGTATATACTTGAGTGTTTCGTAAAACATCACATATGATTTCGAATGCAAAGGCAAGACAGGTTGTTTCTATCAACATATTTGTGCAGTGCACACTATAACTATCAAAATGTTATTTCCAACTCTTCAGCCAATAAGTTATATAACCCCAAGTGCAACTTTATTTTTCGGTAAGATAAGTGGTACAAAACTTTTTAGATACTGGATGCTTGCTATTCTATTATCCGATAAACTTTTTCATGTTTGATGCTCCACCATTTCAGTATAATGTCATAGAATCGGCGATATTCTTATATACCGTGAAAAAAAATCGTTTTTTCAATATGCAGACTCAAAATTTTCATTTGAATCTACGTAGTATGTAACAATATATTTTTCAAACAATTTAAACAAACAGTTTCACATAACATTACCACTATATGGTCAATTGCATGTCTTCATTCGTTGATCTTTGATTTTGAATCTATCATTTCAATTGATTTTATTAGACTATATGAATTTGTATGTTTTATTCTATCGTAGTGTAGATCGTCATAACTGCAGGAGAAACCAACAGATCCCGTGTCGCTAAAATGTAGCTTATCATTGGTCAGCTCAAGCCATTCGGCTTCGTGCCGTTTTTGTTGAACCAACCTTTTTTATTATTCTACTCATTATTGCTTCCAGATATACATTAGAAAATAAAATTCTAATCTCCACACAACGATAATTGTTTTTCAGCGTAACTTTCAAAAAGTGTGTACTTTCTTTACAAATATGCAAAATTCCACCACAATCACCGGCTTTTATTTTTGTTCTAACTTCAATTGTGAAATCTTTGATTGCTCTTTTGCCATCAGAATCGCTGGTTACTTTTAATGATTGTCTTGCAGTAGCTATCGACTCCCTAATACAAGAATACAATTAATAGTAACTGGCAACTGATTCTAATTTAGACAGTAGTGCAAATCGATTCCTTATTAGATGTCAATTCAGGAAATTGCCAATTTTATTTATAACTCGGTTTTAAATTAAAAAATATCCAACAAATTAGATTTAAATACACTGTCAACATAACTAATTTAGTCAGTTCTCAATAAGATATCTATTCAAACAATCTATTATCAACATTTCAGCTAATCACATAAGTGAGATGACTACAAAGCTCAAAAACATAGCGTTCAATTTCAATGTAAAACAATCTTTTACCGAAATAATAATTCACATAATAATAAGAGCAATTGGGTTAACCCTAATCGAGATGTCTTCTTCATAGATATCAATCTAGTAGAAAGTGAGAGAGTGGCGTTGCAATGCGGCTGGCAATGCGCGATGATATATGGCCATTACGGAGGTAAAATGCAAAGCGAGCGCGGGATGAAGGAAATTGAATAAACCCTCCGACTTCTATTTTTAACAAAATTCGTAGGCCTTTATTGCTCCGCAACCTTTAAAATAAAATAGAGGATTTACAAATATCTACAATAACATGGGCCGTTAAGCCCAACATCCACCAATCTGCTTGAAAGTTACTACTTGTGCGGAATAAGTAAGTAAATAATAAAAGCAGTAAGGTAAATGACACCAGAGATTTTTATATTGGTTCGAACTCCCGTTCTACGTCCAGTCTCAGACTCCTTCTGGAATTCAATCGATTCCCTCGCTTCAACCGGAGGAACATGGATTACACTGCCCGAACAGGACTTTTTCGTCTAGACAACCGAATAGGACTTCTATTGTCTGAGAATACTACAACAGGACTTCAAATACAAGTGGAAATGTTTCTGACTGAATATGCTCGTAATAGCACCGATGAGTCAATATAAGTACACCCTTTCTATACTCTTCTCCTTTATGGTATATAGTGTAATTTGTGAAGAAAAGAAGGCTAACTGACCATACAAGAGTATGCTTGAGTGTTTGGTGATCAAATAGTTTGATTTGTAAAACTTGAAAGTAAATAGCAAGAATATAGAGTTTAGAAGTCAAAATAAGAATTGGTTAAGAATAGTTTTGAAATTGCTTGCTATTTATAGTTGTTAAAGATCGCAATGATTAGTGAAGAGTTGCCATGAATCAGAATAGAAGCAACTGTTGAAATGAACGTTGTTTTTATTCATGGAAGAGAAACAAACATTCAAAAACTAATCGTTATTTTTAACTCAGACTTCTGAATTAAAATTCAGCCTTCTGAGTGTAGTGAAATAACAAGACCACGCCGAAATAGTGCATTTTTGACAATATTCAGACGTCTGAATATTGTGTTCAGACGTCTGAATTTGTTATTAAAAAGTGTTTTGCTTTAGTAGTCAAACGTCTGAATTTATGATTCACACATCCGATTTCTGCTAATTCAGACATCTTTAAATCTCCTTTTGAAAACAAGGCGTGTATTCAATAGCTTGTGCATCTATACCAATTAGGAGAGATTTTAACATATATCACTAACTAGACACAGACTCTATAACCTGTAAACGATTACGTCCATCAATCTGGAATCTGGTCATCAATATTTTTTTGTAAAACTTGGTTAGATAAACACATATAACTGTTATTATCAAAATATCAGGAATTGAGATTCTAACATTCTTTCCCTTTTTGATAATGATAACTACGAAAATATTGGTTTGTAAATAATAACTAGTCCTGTCATTAATACTTGGTTAGTATGAAAATATAAAATTTCTCCCGTTGAATAAAAGAATTCATGCATCAATATTTTTACCTTTTTCTCCCCCATTGTCCTTACTAAAAAGAATTAGTGACTAAAGTAGCAATGAAATATAAAGAATACAGAATACGATTAACATCACAGAGCTAATTAAAAATAGAACACAACGTTTCGAATGACAACATCACAGAACATAACATAATACTTAAAACACGAAAACTAGAATTGTAGCAATAAAATAATACAGCATAACAGAAAGATAAACAAAATCATCCATACCATTTCAGAATTCCTCACTATCCTCAACTTGTTCATCATCTTCTTCTTCCTCTTCTTGGTCGGAAGACCAAGTGAATGGTGCCGGAGTATGTTGCACGTCAGTAAATGAAGAAGATGCACACGAAAGCTTATCCCAAATTTTGTTTAAGAACCCTTGATGGAGTTGAATTTCTTATTCGTGTTTCTTTCCAAGCAAACTATTTGTTGTTGAAGCTTCTTTTGGTTTTGAGAGATTGTAACAAGAGCTTGTTTTGGAGCGACATCTCCTTGGATCTCTTGAATGTCATCATAGTCTTCTTCTTCTTGTTGATGTGGTTGAGATGAAGATGACGAAGCTATGTTTGTATAAGACGGTTGGCGAATACCACGATTTCGGTTTTCAAACCATTGTTGAAAGGAAATGATATCATGAGATGGAAGTTGCTTTGGTGATTGCATTAGCTCTAAAGTTTTAGAGCCAAGCACGCTAATAGTCGAACATTCCGAATCAGGTATTTGTACACCACATTGCTTTAAAATTCTCATGATAAAAGCGCCATAATGTAAAGTCTTGTATTTCTGACGAATTATTGCATCTTGAAATTCGTCCAATATAATTTCCCCCCAATTGACTTATTGGTTAGAATAAATAGCATAGTGCTTGGAAATCCCTTTTGTAAATCTTCTCATAACTACCGGTTCTTGGTTCAGCTTAAATGATATCATATTTGTCATATCATCGGGAAGAAATCTATGAGATACTTCGTCTCATTCATACATATGTGCATCAACATGGTCAATGTCTATTCCTTCGTAAGGACATCTTAGAATATAGCCTAATCTTTGTAACGGGAGAAAGATTTTTACGCCACATACCATCGTCCAAACACAATCTTCTCTATTTTGGTGATTGTGATGATCTAAATTCATATTTGCACAAAATAACTTGACAAGTAGATGATTGATTTTCAAGTTATTGAAGTCATACCCAATTAATGAATCAAAGTGATTTGCTTCCGCCATTTCTCTAATCCTATAGCCGTTGAATTCCGGAAATTGCATAAAAGCTCCTTCAAAGATTTTGGAGTTCTTCATTGTGTTGAATCTTGCAATAGCTGTGTCATTTTGAAGCCAAGATCTAATTTGTGCCTCGAATGGTCCGCTTGTTGATTCTCTTGATCACTTGGTCTTAGGAGGCATTTTGTTTTGAATTTTTGGAGGAAGATTTTGGAATTTTAATGGTGTTTTAGGGTTTAAAGAATGGGTTGGTGAAGTAAATAATGAAGAGATGCGGTGAAAAATGAGGAGATAAGAGAGTAAAGTGAAAAAGTAGGTGGACTAGAAAGGTGTAGGCCCGGTTCCAGTTTAAAATAATAATGCCTGGATTGAAACAGACGTCTGTTTTTAAAACAGACTTCTATTTTAATCAATTTTGACAAGCAGCAAGAAAACATTGTATTTCGGGCTTGATTCAGACATCTGAAATATAAAAACAAATGTCTGAATCTGGGTAGATTTTTTTGCCCAGATTGACAAATCAGACGTATGATTTGATAATTCAGACGTCTGAATTAGCACAGGATGCTAGTATCAACTCTGTTTGTAAAATAAAAAACTTTATTCAACTTTTTATAAAACATGACCGTTACAATAAACAAACAAGATTTTATGTAAAATTCAACATACAAAATAAGAGAATAAAATAGAAACTAATTGTTGGAATGAGAGTCGTCAAAATTCCTTGGTTCGACCTTAGTGTTTTCTTTGAATGGTTTAAGAGGAGACCAGTAGTTTTGAGAGCCGGTGATCCAACCGATTGTCCACGTTTCCATGAGTTTGGTGACACATGAGGACGTTGAGGTGAATGAACGATCGTTGGATTTTGAACAGGAGTGGAGCCACAGAATTTGACGGTTATTTTCTCCAACCAATTTAGTTTGTCCTTGAATTTTTTGTTCGTAGTAAAGTTCTCTCTGAATATCCAAAGTTTCATGTTGATAATGATGGATATGATTAATCTTTTCTTTGGTTGATGGAGAATCAAAGTGAAGATTCCTTGGTCGTTTTGGTACCGGAGTGTAACCATTATGGTTAATCGGAGCCTTTTCGTGACAAGTAGTTGGTGAGGTAATGACAATGATCCCGAACTAGGAGATTCAAAGTTGATTGATGAATAGCCAGAAGAATATTCAGAGTTTTCATGAGGACATATTTGAGAATAAAACCAATTTTGGTTTGAAACTAAGAAGAATTGAATATGAATTAAAAAAATTTGAAGCCAAATATATAGTGAATATATAGCTTAAAATAAAGAGGTGTTTCTGGTAGAAATGATTATAACCAATTAAACTCAAAACCATGGAAATTTCTGGTTGAAAGACAATTTTGTATAATAATCATCTTGTTAAAAATAGATAATAATAAAATCTATAAAATCAACTGAAGTATAATCTATAAATAAGAGATACAAATAGCTAAATGGTAATTACAAGGAACTTTCAGCCAATGGTGCAGAGATCGAATCCCAGCAGCCAATTTTTTTAAATTAAAATTACAAATCTTTTTGAGAAATAATACCTAATTCTCTTCTTAATTTTATAAAATTATTTTCATTCAAAAGTTTTGTAAATATATCATCCAATTGATTTTCAGAGGAAACAAATTCTAATTTTATTAAAACCTTTTTAATATAATCACGGAGAAAATGATGACGAATGTCGATATATTTTGTTCGTGAATGATTGACTGGATTTTTAAATAAGTTTATAGCACTAATATTATCATAGAAAATAGTAGATTTAGATAAATTTATTCTGAAATCTTGAAGTGTTTGTTGCATGTATATGACTTGAGCACATGCTAAAGCAAGAGAAATATATTCTGCTTCACAAGTTGATAATGAAACACAATTTTGCTTCTTGCTAAACCAAGATACTAAGGAACGTCCAATGAAATGACACGTCCCACTCGTACTTTTTCTATCCGTCCGACATCATCTAAAATCAGCATCACTGTATGATACTAATTCGAAAGGACATTCTTTTGGGTAAAATAGTCCGAAATCTTTGGTTTGCTAAGATATCATAATATACGTTTCACTGCTCGCATATGTGATTCTTTAGGATTTGCTTGAAATCGAGCACACAGACAAACACTCATCATTATGTGAGGTCTACTAGCAGTTAAATAAAGTAGCGATTCAATCATACTTCGATATAATTTTTGGTCAATGAACTGGGTTTTTGGGCGGTCGAAGGCTTGGGGGAAGTGGTTGCCAATTTTTCGATGGCCACGACACCTATCAGAGGTGGCCGAAGCCTTTGTGTACGTGCACAGCCTAAGGTATGTGTCAGTAAACATGGGTTTGGGGAAGAAGGCAATGACTCGAAGTTATTTTCGAGGAATCTGGACGATAGCTCGAAGTTGGACTCGAGTAAATTCGTGTGTGTGCCGGGTTACAAAATTTTGAATTGAAGAAAAAAATGTACATGGGTTGATTTTTGAAAAAAAAAACTCGAAGCAATTAGGCATGTAGCCCGGGTGAAGCTCGAAGTAGGCCTCGGGTGGTCTTACAAAATAGTTTTCGTGACTTTAAAACAAAAATTCAAAATTTTAAACATTTTAACCTATGTTTTAAATGATGATTTTAATTTTAGTGTTGGGTTGATAAAAGTTTTAAATAAGATATTTATAAAGTAATTAAGTTTTTAATTTATTTATATTGGAAAAAAATTAATTATTTTGACTAAGTTGAAATGTTATTTTTAACCTTAATCTTTTGGAACTAATGTGTTTAATGATAATTAATTATATAGTTTATTAAGTAAAGATTTTTTTATTGATTGAATAATTAATTAAGATAAATAATTTATAATCACTTAATTCATAAAAGGTTAATTAAATATATAATTAAAGTTAATTAATTATTAACTTAAGTTAACTAATTTATAATTAAAGATTAATTAATTAACGTAATTAATTAAGGAATAATTAATTAATGAGGGTAATTAAGATTTAATTAATTAATAATTAAGATTTAATTAATTAATAATTAAGATTTAATTAATTAATAATTAAGATTTAATTAATAATTAAGGATTTAATTAATTAATAATTGAGGATTAGTTAATGAATAATTGAGGATTAGTTAATGAATAATTAATGATTAATTAATTTAAAATTTTGGAATAATTAATTATTAATTAAGGATAATTAATGAAAATAATTATGTGATTAATAAATTATAATCACACGAATAATTCATCTTAATTATAGATGGTTGATTTTTGTTGAATGCTCTGTATTGATGAATGTCTCTGATATGTGATTGTGATCTATGTGATATGAATTACCTTGTGTTGAGCTGTGATATCTGTGATTTGTTTCTGTGTGAATGTGAAATCCCATTGACCCGTAAAACGGCATTTGAATTTCGATGCGACAAGGAGTCGGATTCCAATTGGTTATCCGAAACCCACATCGAACCCTGAAAGTGAATCTTTGTGATTGATATTTTCACGTGCTTTTAAATTAAGCGCTCACTATTCGGTTTAGCCGGAAAGGGACTTTGTGTCATATAACTCATTCTGAATAGTGATACGACAAAATGAATAGCATTTGAAGACGGTGGTGAAGACCGGGAGTCTTCGAGAACGATAGGATAACTTATCAAATGACCCTGCACTGAGTTACTCCAGTATAGAGATCTTCATATGTGATGGGAAGTTCGACCGGGATTGTGGATACCCGGATTGCAAGGGCTTCTTCTTTTATTTGACGAAGTACCTTCGGTTCCGTTTGAATCCGGAACAGACTTGTATGGTTGTATGTCTGACATTACACTTTGAGATATAAAGCTGATCTCTATCAAATACATTTTTGTTTGGTGGTGGAAAATTTATTCTCTTAGCTTAACACTCTTTTCTAAGACGTACGAGCTCAGAGGTTATGTAGTTGATGATTATTGGTGATATACTCCCAATTTGGTAGCGTGACATGCTGAGTGCTGCTATGTGTTGCTGATCAAAGTAAGGCTTTTGTGTTTGTGGACCAGACCTTGTCGGACCTCACACTCTGGAATTGGTCGAAACCGGAAAGATGCAGCAAGGTTATGAGGGTCGCGCCTTTTAGGATATGTCTATTTCCTTATGGAAAATGGTGGTATCATGGTATGAAGCCCAAATATCTAACCTATGTGGTTCCAGTTTGGGTTCGATGTCGAAGTTTCAAATTTGTCAATGAATTGGGTTTCGGATAACCAATTGGCAAGCAAAATAAAAACGTCTTGCAATGTATTCTTTAACAGAAAAATGAAAAGTGTAAGTCTCAGGTTTTCATCTATCGCATGAAGCTGTGAGTAAAGACTTGTAAAATGATATATTTAATCTGCATGAAATACCAGAATCCCGCTTGTAGTTATTGTTGAACCCGTTGATCTTCAACCATCTTCATCAAATCTTCGAAACTTTGCAAATGATCAGACAATCCATCGGTTTTACACTTTGCAAAATAAAGAATTATAACTCATTGTTAATTCAAGTGCGAAAAAGCTTACAAAAATTTACTATAATTAGAAAACAAATAATATTACCCTCATTAACTCTTTAAAATTAGAACAGTGATTATCCTGCATATAAAGCACGCTACCGTCTACCGGTCCGCTTTCCGGTTCTTCAAAGTTCATGCTAAAAAAACCAAAATTTACAATCGTTTACAATCAATTAGTTATTCAATACTAAGAATTGGATTATTAACGTGTAAAACAAGCTAATTAACTGTATTTTTAGCAAATACAACCAAATAATAAGCAAATTAGAACTTAATCAAAAGAATTAGGGTTTTGAAAATTACCAAAATCTATTTGTGTTAAACAGGATCTCGCTTCCATTGTTGTATTTTTGGTTTAATCGAAGAACGAAGAAGAAATTTGAAAAATTTATAATAATTTGGTGCAAAATGGCTAAAGATTGGTTTTGGAGCTGATGGGTTTGGGCATGGAAGAAGAGGTTGAGGGTTTTGAAATATTTTTGGGTTATGAGGGGATGGGTAGCTGCTGTCTCTGTTTTACAACAGCTACCTGTTAACCCGCCTTTTGTCAAAGCCATAAGTAGGTGGATTCAACCTAACTAACTTCACGACCATCGAGGTTGGAGTATGATGGATTTGGTTTCGAAGGATGAAGTTTACTTGGATGTCATTTGGTCAAGAAATGGAGGGAATCCACGACACAAGTATTTCGTTCGGTCTACACTTCTCGATACCTCGCACCTCGATACCACGCACCTCGATACCACGCACCTCGACACCCCGCACCTCGATACCCCGCACCTCTCTCGGCATCGTACTTCGCTCGGCATTGGCGGCTCGGCATGGATCGCTTGGCGAAGATGGCTCGGTGGAAAGTCGTTCGGCATAAGACGAATGTGGCTCGGTGGAAGTTCTTAATGGGCCTTTACCGTTCAGAAAGCCCAGCAACTCAAAATTCGCCTATAAATACAGCTTGTAGGAGTTCAGAAAGGGGGTCTTCTTCTTCTCTTCTGCTCTTTGACTTTTTATTTTCTAAGACTAAGGTCAGTCCACCACTTTGTAACTGTAATTGATTCGAACATCAATAAAAAGGAAACTTCTAGAGTTTAGGTAGGCCGAAGTTAGCCGAACCAGTATAAAACTTGTTGTTCTTTACTGCTTTCATTTTAATTTTAACCGTTCTTCATATTATTACTCTCTACACACATTTTATCTGTTATCAGTGACTGTTAGTTGGTGCTTTCATTTACGTTTGGGTGTTAGTGACCAATTTTGGCGCTACTACCTATGCTGATGCAACTCTGCACGAGTTTAAAATAGACGCAACTACGAGTTGCACCTACTTGTTACATTGCCATGTGCGCAACTATAAGTCACGCACGGGGAAAAAATAAGTTGAGCAACTAACAGTTGCGCAAAATAAACAAAAATTCGAACTTCCGTATAGGTGCATCTAAGAGTTGCTCCAATGAAAATATTGAATCTATGCGCAACTAACAGTTGCGTTTTGGTCTGACAATTACAGAAACGCTGACTGTACTGCTGACTGGGCTGAAACTAGCCATGTTTGGTAATAAGTTTGATAACTGACACCGATCACGAAATTATTCTGAAAAGTAGCCTACTTTGAAAATTTGTTCATAATTTAAATGTAATTCCTATTTTTCAAGGATCTAGTTGGGGGCTGAGTAGAGAGCCTCTGGATCCTTCCCATACATACATAAGTGTATACATACATACATATGTGTATACATTCATATGTCTATATATATATGTATATGTGTGTGCGCGTATATATATAATATACATGCGCACACACACTGCTTGAATGTTTTTCTAAAAATAAAAATGTTGTATCCTACTGTTTATCTCAAACAGAATTCCTGAAATGTTGTATTTCATGCTGCCATATCAGAGCTATTGGATTATGTGATATAAAATACTATATCTGTTTACGTATTCTAATTGATAGCATAAGTTTCTTGCAAATTACTGTTTTCTGTTTTGTTTTAGACCTTTACTCCACACATGCGATCTCCAAGAAAGAATTTGCGTACAGAGAAAGGAAGGGGAAAATTTTTAGGACCAGTTTTAGGTGATATACATCAATGCAATTTGTTAATCAACACTTATGGAATACAGCTTTTCATGATACATTTGCCTGACTCTGTCCAGTCAAATCGAGTGGTCATGACTCATGATTGCAGCTGCTTGCTTGTATTGGCACGAATGGTATGCTATAATTCAATCGCTGCTTACAAAACACATCTTAAACGAATCATGTTGTGATTGGAGCATACTTTCTAGACCCATAAAAAGTAAAAGCTTGCGTTGAACTTGTTTCCTAAACATGTTTTGCGTTTAAAAGTACGTATGTTCATCGTAATCCATTTATTTATGTTTTATGGTTTACAATTTAAACAAAATTCCTAAGACATTTTATACTTTCTCAAGTTTCAATTCTTAAATAAGCACAATGGGGCCAGGTTGATCATTTGAAGATCACCATTAATTAATATGATCTATTACTTTTAATTTTCATTATCAATATTATTTTAACAATAAAAATGAAACGATGTAAATATATCTAACATATCATTTAAAAGGAATGTCGGATGAATACTGATATTTTGATTATATGCCTGACATAATGAGAAGATAGTTGAAAGGATAATAGAACATTTAGCCTTTACTGAAATGGAAATAGTTGAATACTGATATTTTGATTATATGCCCGACATAATGAGAAGATAGTTGAATGTATCTCCAGATTGGATGTTGCAATGTTTAATGCTACATTACGTGAATCTGCTACTGAGATGCCAACTGACCCGTTATAAGACCCGATTGTTGATTCAAAAGTTTTGCCCACCCAGCTGGAGATCTGAGCTTGGATCCGGTGCACAGCTTCAAAATTCGGTAAGAAATACACCATTCTATTTATCGAACATACCGTTACGAAAGTTTATCTAATATACAGGCGTGCAGAACCGAATTGTGTGAAGCTAAAAAAATAAGGAATATGTCTTTAACATGTCTCCTTAATTCTCTCAAATGTTATTTGCTTTGTTATCTCCGCAAATGTCTAATTGAATCTCTTCAATTGTGAATTTTTTCAATATATCATCATTTGACGTTTAAATAAAATAAACGAAAACTGTATTATTATTATTATTATTATTATTATTATTATTATTATTTTGAGATTATGTGTTTGAATGGTCGGTTCCCCACCGTTATGTGGTAGTGCTAGTATAGTTACCACTTGAACACACACTGAGGTTGTCCTTTTTTGCTCCACTGAGTTTTACATACTCAATACCATGCACTTAATACAATTACCGGTTCAAATCCTGTTCCCATGCTAGTGTGTGCATGACACGTTTCTTGTTTCCGTGTGTCAACATTTGAGTGGTTTTGATATTAATTGACCAATTTTTTGGATGATTTTTGTGTTCATATATGATGCTTGTCATAGATTTACTTATTCGTCCTTGTTGCTTCAGGGGTGAGTTGCATACATTGTTATTGCTGTCACCCATGGTTGTCAAGTATAACATTGTCGGATGCAATTTTCGCTTGTGTTAGGGGTGAGTTGTATTCTGTCTGCCTCATCCCTCAAGCATCTGAGAGGAAATGCTTTTTAAGATGATATTAGTCAATCAATGTGTGTACACATGTGTGCCTACATAAAAGCACACCTTTTTTCACTATATGCATGTAACTAATTTAATGTATCTGAAACAAATGTGTGTATTAAAATTCTGAAATAATACTTTCCTGCTATAAAAAAAGATTCCATATTTGATATGTGCAGGTGAATACAAAGACGGAACATTCAACAATCAAGTATTTACCACCGTTATGGAATACTTTACAATTTGGATGGAAACAAAAAGAGAGGATGGGAAGTTGAACCCAATTAATGCAGCTAAAATTGAGTCAATACATAATATATGCGGATGATATTTTAATCTTTGCCAAAGCATACATTTCAGGCGCAACATCGATTAAAGCAGTATTCAAAATTATGTTATCCTTTCCAGTCGCGCATTCCAATCTTTATGGCCTGTGGTACTACTTTATTATTTTGCATTTTTTCCATTTCATTACTTATTACATGGATGATTTACAAAAGAAACATAAAAATCTATATGGAAGAATTAATCAGAGCCCGGAAGAAATAACACTTCGATCTGGAAAAGAAATAACAACGACAACATCAATAAAGCTACTAGCTGGATACCGAGAAGGAAAAAAAAAAGGAATACATGAGAAACTTGTCTGCAGAAAAACTACATTTGGAAAAAATCAGTCTACTCAGATCCATGTCAGATCTAACTAATCTAAAGAGAAAGTAGACATTTTTAGCACATGCTGGCTCTGTAAGTGGAAAATTGTACATAAGGTAGAAGTGGTTGCAGTAGATGCTGTGGAGCTACCTTAAATCAAACGACGGTGTGGTTTCGTGAGAATTTAGAACGAATAGTTGTCATGTTCTAAGTGGAAGAAGTAGAGAATGAAGCACTTGCCCGCAGATGCATTAAAACGAGGGTTAATACTCATATAACAAATATAAGCAGATTGGTGGATGTTGGCCATAACAGCCCATGTTATTGTAGATAGTTGTAAATCCTTTAATTTATTTTAAGGGCTCCACAACAATAAAGGCCCGCAAATTTTGTTAAAAAAAGAAGTCAGAGGATTTAATTTCTTTCATCGCGCGCTCGCTTTGCATTTCATCTTCGTAAGTACCATATATCCCTATGCATTGCCAGTCGCATTGCAATGCCAGTCTGTCACTTCCTGCTAGATTGATATCCATGAAGAAGACATCTCGATCAGGGTTAACTTAACTACTCTTATTATTATGTGAATTAGTATTTTGGTAAAAGATTATTTTACATCGAAATTGGAAACCTTGGCCTTCAGCTTTTTAGTCATCTCATTTATGAGATTTGCTGAAATGTTAGTAATAGATTGCTTGAATATATATCTTGTTGGAAACTGACTAAATTAATTATGTTGACAGTGTATTTGAATCTAATTTGTTGAATATTTTCTAATTTAGAGCCGAGTTACGAATAAAATTGGCAATTTCATAAATTGAGATCTAATAAGAAATCCATTTCCACTACTGTCTAAATTAGAATCAGTTACTATTAATTGTATTGTTGTATTAGAGAGCCGATAGCCACTGCAAAACTATCATTAAAAGTAACCGTCGATTTTGATGGTAAAAGAGCAATCAAAGATTTTACAAGTGAAGTTAGAACGAAAATAAAAGTCGGTGATTGTGGTGGAATTTTGCATAGTTATAAAAAAAGTACAAACTTTTTGGAAGTTAGGTTGAAAAATAATGATCGTTGCATGGAGATTCGAATCTTGTTTTTAATTTGTACCTAGTTACAATTAAGAGTAAAATAACAAAAAAGTTGGTTCAACAAAATCGGCGCAAAACCGAATGACTTGAACTGATCAGTGATAAGCTACATTTTAACGATACAAAATATATTGGTTTCTCCGGCAGCTATGACAATCTGTACTACGATAAAATAAAACATACAATACATATAGTCTAATGAAGTCAATTAAAATAATGGATTAAAAATTAAGGATCAAAGAATGAGACCGACAATTGGCAATGTAGTGGTAATGTTATGTTAAACTGTTTGGTTTAAATTGTTTGAAGAATATGTTGTTACACAGTACATTAATTCCAATGAAATTTTTGAGTTTGCATATTGTATAAACAGTTTTTTTTCACGGTGGGAAAAAATATCGCAGATTCTATGAGATTATATTGAAGATGGTGTAGCATCAAAATGGAAGAGTTTATCAGATGATAGAATAGCAAGAATGCAGTATCTAAAAAATGATGTAGCATTTATCTTATCTAAAAAATAAGTTGCATTTGGAGTTATATAATTTATTGGCTGAGAATTTGAATAAATATTAATAGTTATAGTGTGCACTGCACAAATATGTTGATGGGAACAAACTGTCTTACATTTGCATTTTTCTTCCGAAACATTGTGATAGGGAATTGAATTTTTCTTCAATTTAGTTTAATTAAATTTGGGTTACTGTAGCAACTACGTTGTAGCTATAACACTACAGTAACCCAAATTTTATTAGACTAAATTGAAAAATAATTCAATTCTCCCATTGTAGCAAGGAAAAATCATAATAGCTACCAACACTGAAACTAAAATAAGATAGTTTAGGACATTCAAATCTTAAATATGTGTATTATGTATAAACTTGAGTGTTTACTGTAGCATCATATATGATTTCTCTATCAGAATGTTTCAGAAAGAGAATACAAATGCAAGACAGGTTGTTCCCATCAGCATATTTGTGCAGTGCACATTATAACTATCAATATGTTATTTCCAACTCTTCTGCCAATTGATTATATAATCTCAAGTGTAACTTATTTGTTTAGGTAAGATAAGTGCTTATTTCCAACTCTTCAGCCAATTAATTATATAATCCCAAGTGTAACTTATTTTTTTTTGGTAAGATAAGTGCTACGGAACTTTTTAGATACTGGATGTTTGCTATTTTATTATCCGATGAACTCTTTCATGATTAATGCTACACTATTTTCAATATAATTGCATAGAGTCGGTGATATTCTTTCCTACGGTGAAAAAATAACTGTTTATACAATATGCAAGCTCAAAATTTTCACTGGAATCTATGTAGTGTGTAATAATATATTCTTCAAACAATTTAAACCGAACAGTTTCACATAACATTACCAATATATGGCCAATTACCTGTCTCCATTCTTTGTTTTTGAATCTATTATTTTAATTGATTTTATGAGACTATATGCATTTGTATGTTTTATTCTATCGTAGTGTGGATCGTCATAGCTGTCGGAGAGACCAATAGATTCCGTGTAACTTATCATTGGTCAGCTCAAGCCATTTCGCTTTGCGTCGTTTTTGTCGAACCAACTTTTTTTTATTTTACTCTTAATTGCAACCAGGTATATATTAGAAAATAAAATACTAATCTCCACACAACGATCATTATTTTTCAGCGTAACTTTAAAAAAGTTTGTACTTTTTTTTACAAGTATGAAAAATTCCACCATAACCACCGACTTTTATTTTCGTTCTAACTTCACTTGTAAAATCTTTGATTGCTATTTTACCATCAGATCGCCGGTTACTTTTAATGATAGTTTTTCAGTAGATATCGGCTCCCTAATACATGAATACAATTAATAGTAACTGATTCTAATTTAGACAGTAGAAAAAATCGATTCCTTATTAGATGTCAATTCAGCCAAATTTTATTCGTAACTCGGCTTTAAATTAGCAAATATTCAACAAATTAGATTCAAATAAACTATCAACATAACTAATTTAGTTAGTTCTTAATAAGATATCTATTCAAACAATCTATTACCAACATTTCAGCTAATCACAGAAGTGAGATGAATAAAAAGATCAAGAACATAGCTTTCAATTTCAATGTAAAACAATCTTTTACCGAAATATTACTTCACATAATAATAAGAGCAACCCTGATCGAGATGTCTTCTTCATAGATATCAATCTAGTAGAAAGTGAGAGAGTGGCGTTGTAATGCGGCTGGCAATGCGCGACGATATATGGCAATTACGGAGGTAAAATGCAAAGCGAGCGCGGGATGAAGGAAATTGAATAAACACTCCGACTTCTTTTTTAACAAAATTCGTAGGTCTTTATTGCTGTGGAACTTTTAAAATAAAATGGAGTTTTTCAAATATCTACAATAACATGGGCTGTTAGGACCAAAATCCACCAATCTGCTCATGTTTGTTATACGTGTATTAACCCTCGTTTTAATTAGCGGTGTTACGGTTGTGGTAATTGTTATTATTACCACCAACCGTAACCATTGTTAATGGTTATAAATTCTTATAAACGTTACCGCAACCGTCTATGATGGTTAATCGTTATATTTTTCAATTTTAAAGCATGTTGTACATATATTTTCAATTATATACATTATTGATGGTAAATTCATATAGCTCTTTTTGCAAATTTATTTATTTATATAACGTTCAATATGCATGCACATGTTATTAGTTTATGAAGGCACATATTATTAATGTACAAGTTAATCATTTAACTTAAATTACTAATTTTCATTTATTAATGTTAAATATTATACAAAACAATCATGTATGGTTGGATGGTTAACTGCGTCTAATTCTTCAATCGTTATCGTTATAAATGATAACCGCATGAACGGTTGGTCCGGTTGAGCGGTTGATGGTTCAACCGTAATAGCCCTAATTTTAATGCATCTGCGTGCAAGTGTTTCATCATCTACTTCTTCCACTTCGAACGTTAATGACGACTATTCATTCCGAATTCCCCCGCAAAACCCCACTGTTATTTGATTTCGGTAGCTCTACAGCGTCTACTTCAACCACTTCTATCTTATGTATAATTTTCCACTTACACGGCCACCATGTGCTAAAACTGTCTATTTTCTCCTTAGATAAGTTAGATCTGACATGGATTTGAGTAGAATATGATTTTTCCAAATGTGGCTTGATCCCCTTTTCCAATAGTTTTTGTTAATACACTTTGGCTTTACCACTTTGTTCAACCATTGAAAGTAATTTTCAGACTAATTTATTTCGTCGTCCATTATATTTACCAGACGGTTTCATAATTACCTTTTCCCGGTTTGTTTTCTAATTATCATTTCCCAATTTATCATAATTGAAGACTAGCCATGAACTTTGTTTTTCAATTATCCTACTAATTTATTTTCTAACTTTGACTGTATATATAATTTTTCATTCTAGGAAATTAATTGTTTTAACATATCATCCACTTTACCAGTTTGAAGAAACGGTATATTCCTTATTTGTTTGATTTTATAGTATGGTAGCCAAATTGGTTCCTCTTTATTTTTGTAGTTCAGTTCCTTTTCCTGGCTGTATAATTTTTGTTTATATATTGTTTTTACTTTAGTTATGATGGCTTTGACTTTCAATTTGGTTCCTTTATTTTCTTGCCAATAACTTTGACTATATTTTCTTTAATTTCATTATAGTAAAATTATTTTTCAACATACTATTTTTCTTATTTGGTTTTATCAGTTTATGCTAATAAGTTGGAATTTATAGCACTGTCTGCAATTTGGTTTCTCTTCGTTTTTTGTAGTTCGATTCCCTTTTCCAATATTTTTTGTTAACTTTTTAGGTAAATTCAAAATTGATTTCTTATGCTTGTTTTGAGCTTCAATTTTGGAAGTATTCCAATTTGTATTTCTTGATTACTCCTCATGAAATCTTATATGGAAAAAAAAGGCCAATTAGTCATTTATGGGAGTGTAGAAATGGTTGAATATGTACACTATACTGTTTTCGAAATGACTGTTTGAATGTAGAATGAACGATTTCTGTAAAACTATGAGCCAAGATGACTACGCCGTAACTTTGTGAGGAAATTGTTTTGATATCATGAGTATTTAGTCTTCCCACAAAAAAAGCAACAACACAAAATCTGACTATTTGAATGGTTCATTTTACTCGTGATGATGTTCCTATTATACCCCAAAAATTATCATGGTGTGGCCATGACAACATTTTGGCTACACACAAAGAAAAGGCCAACAACAAACTTTCAGCATTCATCGAGCCTGAAGCATGGGCAACTGTAGAGTATTTGGTTACTTAACTCTGTATTGTTTTATGAATGCATATCACAGTTGAAAATTTAAAGTGGAACTACTCATATCTGGTCTGGGTGCCTACTTTATCTGTCTGACTTGCCCAAAGATATGGATATAACAAGAGTTACAGTTTCGATACTGTACTCAAGAACTTGATTGCCTATTTACATGGCTAAATGTCCCAACTTCGAATGGTATCCATGCAATTCTAACAAGAATTCCCACATTAAGTTCCTACAAAAGGAAAGCTAAAAAAGCAAACATACTGGGTTATAGGCTATGTTCAGATGTAAAAAAAAAATTCCTAATGAGAATCATAAACTAGTTCATGTTCATTTAATAGAAGTTTTATTTAAAATGTGATGAAATATCCCAAGAATATAGACTAATGCTATAAATTATGATATGTTATTATTTTCATACCTATTGCAATTCAAGTTACCCTTTATATTTTTCTGGCTACCATTGGATGTATCATGTAAAAGTTATGAAGAAAGTGAAATTATGTTTTGTGGAATGCGACGAACCAAGTATGAATTCCTTCAATTTGAATAATTCCAGTTTATTTCTAAATTTTCTTTGGAAAAATGATTTATTTTTTTCACAACTATTATTGTACCGTCTTATTCTGCAACAAAAAATATGCTATATTATAAGTATGCCCAACTTGCCAACAATATGAATTGTATACATCAAATTTTGGTGCTCAAAATACAACGAAATAAAAAAGGGTTCTTTTTTAGCCATCTTTCTCAAAGTGGGATAGTTGTATTGGTTAACTGTCAGTTGTTTATATCGATCTAAACATAATGAAACATGTGTTATCGTCGATTTAAACATAAGTATAAAAAACAGTTGCAGGAAGTATTTACATAAAATTGATCAAATATCTCATGTTAGGGTTATTATAAGCTGGTTTTTTAATCCCAAATCTTATAATAAGTGAGTTCTCAAACAAAGAATAACTATTTTATGTGTGTATTAGAATAATGAAATAATGTCAGATCCCATAACACCTCTTGAATTCGAACAAAACTTGGTAATAGTATACAAACAAAATATACAACCCCAATTTTATAAGATAGTGGGGCAGGGAAAAATATATCTCAAAAATCGGTTTGGGATTTGAATTGAGACTTTATCAAAGAAAATATTAACCATTTGTGCATGTCTTCACATATTATAAAACTGAACGATTTCATAAGACCAAAATTCATATGTAGAATTTTGATAAATAACTTCAGCAATTTATAATATGTTTTATATTACTTTTGCTTTTTGCTCATACATCTTCATTTTGCATGAAATGAGAGTTAAATAGTTGTGAAATTGCACTTATTTAGATTGTCACTTTGTATGTATAGTGCATTCAAAGTAAAAGTCTCTAAAATAACAAACTTCTTGAAAATTAATATTTTGTTGTCAAAAGAAGTATTAATATCTGAACTAGGGACTATCTCTCAGCTGCTATTTCCATTATTTTTCTGGTCTTAAGATGATACACCACCTTTTTTAACTAAGTTGACATACATGGTAAACAGTATTCTTGATTATCCTTGAGGTTTCATTTCAACTATTTTTTTCATCGAACCACCTACTTTAACTTATAGTAAGAGATACTTATATTCAAAGATGCTACTAACTTACCTCATATAGCCTAAAACCAAAGAAGGGCCTTGGAGAGAAAGTTCATTCTCTCCAAGCTAATGCCACTCCCAAAAAACGAATAAACGTTGTGAAATATCGAGAGAGTTATGGATTTAATCCTCTGTTTACACTAGTTTTACAACCAATATCTTAGCACTACAAAAATTTTAAAACAGTGAAAAAACAGTCCAAGGACAGGCTTGAACCTCGCTTTTACAGACAAAAACCTAATCAAATCGACCGTTAGGGAGTTTTGTCAGTTGTATGATGAAAATCAATTTGGTCTGAAGCCCAAAATGCATGCAACAGTGGACACGCTCTTCTTTTCTCTCCCCTGTTTTCAGCTGATTCTTATTATTCAAATTCAATAGCAGCCTATAATTCCATTTTCTCTCGTCCTTTCCTCAGGTTTAACCTCAAATTTCTTGCCATAATCTTCTGAACCTGATATTTCAAATAATTTTTAAATATAGGTTTTGAAAATCAAAAGTAGTCAGTCCATTGCTTCCCACTCGAACTGGCTGCTCCAACCTAACGTGATTTAAGGTAATTTTCTTTTTTACTATGTTAGATTTCATTTACATCTTGTCGAATCTTGCATTAAAGTCAAGTATAGTTTAGGGTTAGTTACATGTTGATTTCGATTTCTAATTTCAAATTTTTGAATGAAGTTTCATTTTAGATTCATGATGTTTATTTCCGTGTATTATATTATTTCCAATTTAATTATTTTTATTTTATACTTAAACCATTTATAGGGTGAATTATTTTCAGAGTGACAATTGTTCATCCCATTTCCAATCAAAATAAAGCAAAGCAAAGGCATTTCAAAAAAAAGCAACCTTTTTCTTCAACCAAGGAATCATGGTACATGGGTTAGTGTTACTGGGTGTTTTTTTGATCTACATTGTTATCAACCGAACTAAACTATAAATTTCTTAATGGTTTTTTTCCTGTTTAATAATTTGTTATTATATCGTATATACATACACTTAAAAGTTAGTAGCAAAATTTCTTTATACACATGCTTGTTAATTGGTACACATATGCCTAAATAAATCCTTACCTGATTGAACTGTTCCTGGAACTTATAGTATGGGGACTTCCTTCAATGATTTTTTCACTGTCTCAAAATTAATTTATTAATGGAACTTACAATATGGGGCCATGATTCTTACCTATAATTGAACAATGACTTTGATTAAGGTTGTGAAATTTTATCTACTCCGTCGCCATTGATTTTTGATTTGAAGTTGTATATATGGTGTTTTATTGAAAATTTAATTCATATGAAATTTCGATAAGGTACGAAACTACTTTTGCATCATTAATAGTTTCATGTATTATTTTCTCATGAATGAAATATTTGATCATCAAAATTTGATTAGAAGTGCTCATAATCAAAGTTTATATACTGTTTTTGATCCTCTCACAATAAAGTGCGCAGTTTTATTTCTTATACATTTTAGTTGTGTTCATACCATATACAATAAATAATAGGGCTCTACCAAGGTTATTAATGGGCGCTAAAGAGAATTCAAAGGATGTTGATAAAGATGTCGAGCAGGAAAGAAGAGAATTCGATTACATGCCTGTAAGTGGTTCTCTTTACTCTCCAAGCAATGAAAATATAAACAAAAGAAATTCCGAGTCTCGTAGAAAGATCGCAAGAAAAGATTCAATGCAGAATTTCACTCGTGGAACAAAAAACAGAAATAATACACAAGATTCTAGCACCTGCAATTCGAATACCAAATAATAGTCAGAAAAAACCACAAAAATTGAAGAAGGCATCATTAGCTCCTAAAACTGTTAATAATAAGCAAGCAGAAAATGTGAAAACTCCATCAAATATTCCATCAGAAATATGAAGAAAGCGATGATAACATAAGCCAAGAGGTTAAGGAGATAGATACGTTGGATGAGTCTGTAACAGATGCTGAAAAAGTTGACACAGAGGATAATAGTGTTGATGATGATATTGCAAATCGAAATGCAAATCACAAGATTGTGGATATGGAACACAGAATTGAACAACTTGAAGAAGAACTTAGAGAAGTTGTTGCTCTTGAAATTTCCTTATATTTCATGGTGTCGGAGCATGTCAGTTCAGCACTTAAAGTACAAAAGCCCGCAAGGCGTCTTTCTAGGCTCTATATTCATGAATATAAACACTAGAGTGATCATAAAAGACCCACAGTTGCTAAAAGCATAGTTTCTGGGATTGTATTGATTGCTAAATCCTGTGGTAACGATGTTTCCAGGTGATGATGAATGCTTTTAAATGAAAATTGACTTGACTTTTACTTGAGATACTGTGCTGCGGGGAGAAAAATTGATTGTTATATTAACTGAAGTGTCTTTTGTTGAAAGGTTGACCTTTTGGTTGTCAAGCACTACAGTCCTAAGGGAATTCATCTCTCAAACATTTGGAGATTAATCCCATCATGATCAGTCGGCAAGTTAAATGGTAGTGCAAATAAACGTAAGAGTAGATTTCCGTCCGCAAAATTGAAAAATATTTTTGATGGCAAAAGGCCCAACTTATGCTACAAATGGACATCTGCTGCTGCATTTTCTTTTTGTTTGTAAGGATTCTAATTGGGAATTTTTTTTTCTTGTATTGTGAATCATGTTAATTAATGTTTTTAATGTCGCTACTTAATAATCTGATATGGATGTCTTTTCATTTATTTTTTATTTTTATTTTTTTGGGTCATAAGACAATCATTTAATAGTGAGGAATATCCTTATGTATTCAATTTATTCAACATGTTCTTATTTTCCAAAGTAGCTAGGCTATCTGTCGCTTGTGCAATTTCCAAACTGATATTAACACCTCACATATAAAACCTTGCTCTATGTTGCAGGCTGAATGCATACTAAATTATATTATTTTTTTGTTCCACCCACAGCTCCCTCCCTCCCTCTCTCGTTGAATGCTTTTCTTGAAATGTTGTATAACTACTGTTTGTCTCAAATTGTAACTTGATATGACTGCTCTGTTAGTTTGATTCTATTCAAATGTAAAACTAGACAATCTCGTACAGTCTAAAAAAGAAGGGCCTTAGAGAGAAAGTTCATTCTCTGCTGGCTAATGTCACCCTTTAATAATTGAATAAACCTTGTAAAACATTCAGAGAGTTGTTCTGGATGTAATCCTCTGTTTAGTTTCACAACTAATGTCTTAGTGCTAATTTTCAGCCCAATATTTGTTTGAATTTTTTAGTAGTACTTAAAAGGAATACTGTGATCAAACATCATGCTGTATGATTTTTTTCCAAATCAAATTATACGAGCAGGCTTCGATTTCAAAATTATACATTCATCATTGAATTATAATCAATGTTTTAGTAATAAAACAACGGGAAACAGAGCCTTATAGTAAGAAATACTTATATCCATAAATGCTGCTAACTAACCTCAATCATAGTTTGATGATTGGTGCCGTCATATTTATTTTTCCTATTATTTAAAGTTTGTAGATCTAGCATATACAAGTTGTCTTTCAGGTTAATTCATGTTGGATCTTCTTTCTCAATATTAGGTATTGTCTTTCTTGCACGTTGTAAGACATCAAACCAACTTCTAAGTGTGATGATGATGAACATAGCATACTTCCACTTGAAGAAAATTATTCAAAGGCAATCACTTTAGCCTCGATTTTTGAAGCTATGTTTAGTAAAGTACAAAGGAATCCAAATATGTATTAGAAGGGTAATTCTTTTAGAGGAGATATATAAACATTACATGGTGTTTTTATACAAATAACTTGTATTATTCGATGTTTTTACACAACTATGTGTGGAACATAGGTCGGCACACATGTCAGGGCATGCATATTAACCTAAAATATGAGCACACTATTTAGGTTGGGGTATAGCAGTTTGGTATCGGGTTCAAATCATGTCCCCATGCTAGAGTGTGTATGACCCATTTCTCTTGTCAATGCATCAGTGTTTAAGTGGATTTTTTTATAATAATTGGATTCCTTTTTGGATGATTTTATGTTCATACACGATGTATATTAAATATAGTTGGCCTTTTTCATCCTTAATAGATATACTTAAGTTGTTTTAAGGGTAAGTTGAATATATCTTAATTGAAGTTATCTATGGGTGTCAAGTATAACATCGCCAAATACTATTTTCACTTCTTATATTACTAAACTAAGAGAAATGAGTTTAAAGAGAATCCAAAAGTTTCATATGGATGAGAAAAATAAGTCTAAAAGTTTGAACTTAAACATAAAATATGAGGAATTACCGTCAATACAAATGTCCGATTGAGACTTTTTATAAAAAGATGTTTGAGTAGAAAGACTCTTTCTAAGATGACAAAAACATTGAAAAAAAAGTTTATAATCATTACCATGGATGAAGAAGCATGAGATTTGCAATGCGTTTGGGGTTGTTTTGTTCATTTAATAGGCTTTGGATAGTTATGTAATTGGAACCATAACTGAATATGCAATGACCCTTCAATTCGCATAATTCAAGTTGACAATAAACCACACATATCCAACCCAAATAGAATGGAAAGGCAGATAGTTATGTGAAAGAAGAGGGAGGAAGAAGAGAAGAGAAGAAGAAGAGGTAGAAACTAAAAATAACACAGAATCTCACAACCGCATCGGAACAATATATATAATATGATATCACTGATCTTTACAAAAAAGAAACTATTTATATATATATATACATACATCAGAGTACAATAAATCACAATGATCAGCCTAGACAATTATAACAACTCGTCATCACAACTGCTAATGATTTCATCAATAAAGCAATGAAAAAATAAATATATACGTGAATACGACTTGAATGATTAGTCAAAACTTGGATGTGCACACAGGCTATGCAAAGTTTACAGTATATGATGGCTTGTACTTCAGTTTGAACATTTGAAAGTTAAAACAAAAACAATCTCAAAAGAATCAAAAATACGAAGTTCTTTCATGCACGTTAATGGTTTCATGTATTATTTCCTTATGAAGAAAATATTTAATCATCAAAACTTGATAAGAAGTGCTCATAATCAAAATTTATATATTTATTTTAACTCTCTAATTACTTGCACACAATATAGTGCACAGTTTTACTTGTACATTTTAGTTGTGTTCATACCATAAACAATAAGTAGAAGCTGTCTTTACCAAGGTTATTAATGAATTGCATGGTTTTAATTTTTTTACCAATGATCGACGTGGAGCCACTGATGTTGTATATTTTCATTGATATTTTGTTTGACATAGTTTTTGCTAACCTACGGCAAGACTTTGCTCTTTTCAGTTTTGCTTTTAAATGGAAAATGTTATATATGACTAATGATGCGCGATATAATCAACCGGAACTTATATCTTTCAGGTAGCACATCGACGTTCAAATTAATTTGAGTTACAAGAGGATAATAAACTGAGCCTCATATACCAAGTATTTGATGGAATCCCTTTTATTTAGATTTAATCCAGTGGAACTCCAACTTTTGAAGACTTCTCATTAGGGACATTCATTGACAAATTTTAAATAATGGGCGCTAAAGAGAATTCAAACGACGCTGATAAAGATGCTAAGCAGGAAGCAAGAGAATCTAATTTGATTACGTGCCTGTAAGAGGTTCTTTTTACAGTCCAAGCAATGAAAATAAAAACAAAAGAATTCCCGAGTTTCGAAGAAATGTCACAAGAAAAGATTCAATGGAGAATTTCACTCGTGGAACAAAAACAGGATTTCCAAAATGAATCGCAAAATTCAAACTTTAAATCAAAGCGGGATTTAATTCGTAAATCGTAGATTCTGAAATTCCATAATTAAGGTTTCCACACTTTTTGAAATTTATTTTGATGTTTGAAATTATTTGTAAAACCTAAAACTTCATCTTATCTCTTGTTCCAATTTTATTTTGTTTGAAAATGATTAGAATTGAAAATGTAGATTCAAATAAGTATATTGAATATATCAATTTCGATTGAATAATTTTTCTAAACCGTGGCATTAGCTAGGTTTGAATCAGAATATAAATCGGATCATAAAGGGAGAGATTCAGTTTGAAACGGGATTTAAATCGAATGATTTTAAGATTTTTGACAACAATGGTGATAGTACACAAGATTCTAGCAAAGCTGCAATTCAAAACACCGAATAACAGTCAGAAAAAGCCACAAAAATCGAACAGGGCTTCATTAGCTCCTAAAACTATTAATAATAAGAAAGCAGAAAATGAGAAAACTCCATCGAATCCTCTATATAAAAAAATATCTGAAGAAAATGATGATAAAGCAAATAGGTTACGGAGATAGATGCGTTGGATGAGGCGACAAGAAGTACACAAGCCTGAAAGGCTTCTTTCTAGGCTATCTTCATGAATGCAAACATTGGTGTCATTATAAAAGAGCGACAGTTGCGAAAAGCATAGTTTGTTGGATTGTATTGATTGCTAAGTCGTGTGGAAATTGATTTTAGTTCTATTAGTTATAATGAAGAATGCTCATTATGGGTTGACTTTGGTGCGAGAGGCCACAAGTTCGAAACTTGCGTAATGTGATTCGAACATATATTGAGATGTAGCGTGTTATATTCTATCTATGCCTTGTAGTACTAATATGTGCTACCATCTAAGTACCCAATTTCAAATGAAATAAAATAATAAAATAAATAAAGAATAAAAAAAGAATTCTCACTAGCAGTTTAGAGTAGAAACTTTATCTCACTTTCAAAATGTTATAATGGTTCCATTCAAAAACATTTAACTTGCATTGTTGTATTATTAAAAATATTCATTGCTGTATAAGTTTATTAAGTAAAGATTTTTTATTGATTGAATAATTAATTAAGATAAATAATTTATAATCACTTAATTCATAAAAGGTTAATTAAATATATGATTAAAGTTAATTAATTATTAACTTAAGTTAACTAATTTATAATTAAAGATTAATTAATTAACGTAATTAATTAAGGAATAATTAATTAATGAGGGTAATTAAGATTTAATTAATTAATAATTACGATTTAATTAATTAATAATTAAGATTTAATTAATTAATAATTATGATTTAATTAATTAATAATTAAGATTTAATTAATAATTAAGGATTTAATTAATTAATAATTGAGGATTAGTTAATGAATAATTAATGATTAATTAATTTAAAATTTTGGAATAATTAATTATTAATTAAGGATAATTAATGAAAATAATCATGTGATTAATAAATTATAATCACACGAATAATTCATCTTAATTATAGATGATTGATTTTGGTTGAATGCTTTATATTGATGAATGTCTCTGATATGTGATTGTGATCTATGTGATATGAATTACCTTGTGTTGAGCTGTGATATCTGTGATTTGTTTGTGTGAATGCGAAAACCCATTGACCCGTAAAACGACATTTGAATTTCGATGCGACAAGGAGTCAGATTCCAATTGGTTACCCGAAACCCACATCGAACCCTGAAAGTGAATCTTTGTGATTGATATATTCACGTGCTTTTAAATTAAGCGCTCACTATTCGGTTTAGCCGAGAAGGGACTTTGTGTCATATAACTCATTCCTAATAGTGATACGACAAAATGAATAGCATTTGAAGACGGTGGTGAAGACCGGGAGTCTTCGAGAACGATAGGATAACTTATCAAATGACCCTGCACTGAGTTGCTCCAGTATAGAGATTTTCATATGTGATGGGAAGTTCGACCGGGATTGTAGATACCCGGATTGCAAGGGCTTCTTCTTTTATTTGACGATGTGCCTTCGGTTCCGTTTGAATCCGGAACAGACTTGTATGGTTGTATGTCTGACATTACACTTTGAGATATAAAGCTGATCTCTATCAAATACATTTTTGTTTGATGGCGGAGAATTTATTCTCTTAGCTTAATACTCTTTTCTAAGACGTACGAGCTCAGAGGTTATGTAGTTGATGATTATTGGTGATATACTCCCAATTTGGTAGCGTGGCATGCTGAGTGCTGCTATGTGTTGCTGATCAAAGCAAGGCTTTTGTGTTTGTGGACCAGACCTTGTCGGACCTCACACTCTGGAAATGGTCGAAACCGGAAAGATGCAGCAAGGTTATGAGGGTCGCGCCTTTTAGGGTATGTCTATTTCCTTATGGAAAATGGTGGTATCATGGTATGAAGCCCAAATATCTAACCTATGTGGTTCCAGTTTGGGTTCGATGTCGAAGTTTCAAATTTGTCAATGAATTGGGTTTCGGATAACCAATTGGCAAGCAAAATAAAAACGTCTTGCAATGTATTCTTTAACAGAAAAATGAAAAGTGTAAGTCTCAGGTTTTCATCTATCGCATAAAGCTGTGAGTAAAGACTTGTAAAATGATATATTTAATCTGCATGAAATACCAGAATCCCGCTTGTAGTTATTGTTGAACCCGTTGATTTTCAACCATCTCCATCAAATCTTTGAAACTTTGCAAATGATCAGACAATCCATCGGTTTTACACTTTGCAAAATAAAGAATTATAACTCATTGTTAATTCAAATGCGAAAAAGCTTACAAAAATTTACTATAATTACAAAACAAATAATATTACCCTCATTAACTCTTTAAAATTAGAACGGTGATTATCCTGCATATAAAGCACGCTACCGTCTACCGGTCCGCTTTTCGGTTCTTCAAAGTTCATGCTAAAAAAAACAAAATTTACAATCGTTTACAATCAATTAGTTATTCAATACTAAGAATTGGATTACTAACGGGTAAAATGGCAAATTTCATAGACGCCTTCAACTTTCTTTTTTACAAAAAAGACGGTCTTCGTTTTAGAACGATCAGATAATTGAAATACATCTTGATTTGAATTCTTTTCACCTTCTAAGGAGCTACTACGTTTGTGTTACTGTTGTATATGGATTATTAATGCAAATGACAGCCACCACCTTTTGTATTGCCGCTAAGAATTATTAATGCAAATGTGAGTTAACGAGCAATGATAATTACTCTAATTAACATAGGAATGGCCTAACCGCCAGCTCCTATATTTGCATCTATTTATATAATTTTCATGCCATAGTAAAATTTAATCTATATGTAAATATACAAATATTTGCTATTACTTTTCAATTTCTATCAAGTTTCTAACATAAAGAAATCGAACAAAATATTGAATCCCAAAAGTGCAGTAAATAGAATATAATGAACTGCATATCGTAGCCATGAAAAAAGTATTTTGGTCAATAGCTTGAAGTTAATGTGTGTATTTTAAGATTTATTTATTGTTTAGATTGATAAGTTAAGGTATATAGGTGTATCGGAAGAATGTAGTGTTCATAGTAGGACATTGTTTGTAGTCAAATATCAAAGCAAAAATATAGATAAGAAGAGTTGATAGAACTTCAAAAATTCTTCATATTAATTCATGCTTTTTGTACATCTATCGCCTGGAGTAAATATTCATGCAACATACTTTTAACCAAACTAATGTTGCTTGTTTATTTTGTACTACATGCTAATTGGTACATCTATCAACTGGAGTAAATATTTATTGTTCTGCTGACAGACTAATATCTGTGTTGACATTGGAGATATGATTGTGTTTTGAGCATGAATTTAAGGTTATGTTTGATCATAAATGTTATGTTTTGAGCATGAATTTATGTTATGTTTAAGCTTCCTTCTTCTGTCCTTATCATGATTAACAAAACTTTGTGCTAATATATGTTACTAAATTTAACATATTGGGTGGATGATATGACAGACTTAAGTAATGTTCATTTCTGGGTGGATGATCTGCGATGGATGAAAACGAGTAGCTATATAGATATAATATAAGATAGTGGTAAAGCAATTTAAACAAACTACTTTTAAGTATATTTCATTCCAAAGTCAAAACATTTTTCTTCCACTGCTGCTATCTTTGGGTCTTGGCATACTTCCGTTCACAAAATTGCGATAGAGGGTCCATGTTTTCCTATTTGATTTATTGGTTTATTACTTGTGCACAGTTAGTAGGTTTATTTATAGATACATTGTTATCTTATTGAGAGTTCTATTTCTAAGTTTGCTTGGCACTGATAGTAAGTATACATGTTCATCCCCTTGCTATTATTATATGTTTGCTTTCTTTGTTCAGCCTTTTTTTGTTCAAATGTGAGAAAAAAATCATAACTGCATTACCTTTTAACTATAATTTTTGAGCATACGATGTTGTAGTTATGTTTGAGCATGAATTTAAGGAAATGTTTTGGTTGTTATGTATCGCTTTTTTTCTGGTATACTGTCGTATTTGGCCACCCTCTTCTTTAACCAGGGCTTATTATTTGATCAACTGCATAGCTCTATTTGGATCAACTTCATAGCTCTGCTTCAATCAAAGTTCCAAGTGTACTTGTGGGCGTATTATCTTCTTTCTTTTGAGCATAAGGTATTTTCTTAGACCAAAGTATTTAAACATGGTTTTGTCATTCATTACTCTCTTACACTACATATACATGCTGAGATCATATACAATTATTGCATGTTCATCAAAGTACACTTGTTTGAAGCCATAAAAGATATTTCTATCATATATAGTTAATGCATGCATATTTTCTTTTCCCTTATTATAAATAGAACAACCTGGACTACCTGACTTGTATATTCTTATAACAACCTAGACACTTTACATTTGTAAGTGCAGGCAGGCCATGTTTTTTAGGCTTTAATGACTTTATTAACTTCATCAACAGAGTCAGAATAGAGTTCCTTGTGCTTTCACTGTTTAGTAGGTGCTTAACCGTTATTTGGTTATGAGCAGGATTAGTTGCCTTTATAATTCCTCTACCAACTATGAATACATTGCTACCTCTATCATGATTGCCATTATTACTCTTAAACATTGTTTTTTCCTTCAATAATTGTTGCTAACACATGATTTTAGAAATTATCTTATTTATTTTTCATTCGTTTCTAATAAAATTTGGTATAAGGCCGATATTCTTTCTGAACCTTTGCATAAACATGGACTACCTAACTTGTAAGAAAAATTATTAGTAAACACAGTTCAAATAACAAACAGTTAATATAAATTTTATGTAGAGTAATATCTGTTGGATCTAGTATCATTTCTAATGAATCTGACGATGGCTCTAGTTTTGATGATGATTTTGTATTTATGGATTATAGTGATGAAGAGTTTGGTGATATGTTAATGATTAATTACTTTGTTGCTAACCAAAGGAGAATCGTGAATAAAGTACCTTGTAGAATATCATCGCTTACAATATATATATATATATATATATATATATATTGATATACTTGATATTTCTATTTGTTTGAAAAGAGAAGGCCTAGCATGAGGAAGAAGAGCCACTTAAACAAAGCAAAGAGTACTTGCCTATCAAATACATCAAAACTTTTTTTCTCTCATTCTGTAGTGATACAATCGATATATCTTATCAATTTGTAATGATTTTGATTTGTGATGCAATTAATTTATAGTATGACATGAGTTAGTCTCATTTCGATATGGTTCACATATAAGTAGTCATTATCATTTTGTTATCTATGTCAATTTACGATTTTTCCAGTTTTACGACATTTTTTGTTAGTCTCGTTAATTATCTCATCTCATTTCTATATTTAATTTCTATATTTAATGATCAAATTCTAACCAAATTTGAAATTGGCATTTTTGTTTTGGAATGACATTTTTGATTTTTAGTTTAAAAACTATTTTTCAAAACTCTAAAACCATATACATTTTCCAAAATATTAGAAACACTCAAAATGAAAAACAAAAATGAGTTTTAAAAACCAAAAACTAAAAATGAAAACAAACAGGGCCTAAGATTCTAACTCCTGATCAAGAGGGTGTTTCTTTCTAAGCAACAATTTTCACTTCATGTTTATGCCTTGCATATGCTATCACTGTAATTCCCAATATATTTGTCTTCTATACCTTGTAAGTGATTAGAAACAAGCCATTTGATTTTTTACTTATGTGATTAATGAGATGAAAATATGTAAACATCTGACTAATATAGTAATATACCCTATATTGATAAAAATCTTAATAAAAAATATTTTCAACATGTACCATGTCAAATATTATACTTTCACAGTCCCTGTCTTTATTAGTAAAATGATTTATTAATTTATTTTTTATTTTTTTAGTCCTTTCAAAGAAAAACCATTTTACTGGCTCGCTTTTTATTTATTTTCACTAATTTATAAAAAAATGGTTTCTAAAGTGATCATTTGAAACTGTGATTTATTTTAAATTTTCTCTTTTATCTATAATCATGATTTTGCCTATAAAGTAGGTTTTTAAGATTGAATTCGATATAATTTTGCTTTTTTATTTGCTTGATCTTACTTCGCAAAATTTTAATTATGTAAAAGTTGGTTCAACAGAAGAATGTCGAAAATGTTTAGGTAACATTTTACTTATTTGCAATACTAAGATCCTTATTTGTTGTCAAAACGGTTGTTCTGAGATAAACAGATATGCAGATTTTCCTTCTGATACAGTGACATGTAAATCAATTTGTGGAATGCTCTGAGTTAAACTTATTTCTCAGATTTCGACCATATCCCAAATTGTAACCTGTTGGAAAAGCAATGGTTTCGGCTGAGTCGTGGACCACGTCACTCTCTTGAAGACGTTTCAACGATCTGCTATGCTGCGCAAAGCAGGTCGTACTATTCGCTGCCGCCTCTAGGATAAAACAGTCTCTCAATAATTTATGTGGTATCGATTCATTTGCACATACGAAACGATTCTGTTTGCACTTAAAAGTGTTGCTCGAATTTGTGGATCTAAAAATGGATTTTAACGGGATGTAGTTATTTCTGTTTCGTTTCCTTATCAATTAAAAAGACGGAATAGTAAGAGAATGTTGCTGGTTATGGGGAAACATGGTTTGGAAAAACGGATCTGAGAAAATAATGGGTTAAAAACAATGAACATTATGTAACATTCTCCAATACGGGTTGGTCTGACATGACCGTTCCAGCCCGGTCTAAAAACGGTTAAATAATTTTGTACCAAAAATATAAGTGGTACACCACTACAACCCGAACCGGAGCCCGGCCCGGGTCGTTCAACGCGTACGTGTGTGGTAGTCAAGTATGGTCGCACTTCTCACAAAAGAGCATCATTGGATGCCTAAATGGTCCAAACTTACCTTCTAAGAATCCAGTATAAAATACTCGATTCTTTCATATAATCCCACAATGTAGGACTATTCATATTCCTATGTAGAAGCCATTTCATACCTAGTCAATTTTTTTAAGAATTTGATTATTTTCTAAAAACAGTTTTCAAAATAACCTGATATGACATGCTCTGTTAGCCTGTTAATTGATTCTATTCAAAAATAAAACTGAATTAGATAACCTCATCAAACCACCGTAGGAGGTTTGTTTAGTGTAAGAGGTTTGTTTAGTGTAAGTTGGCCAAAACCAAATAAACTAAAGCAAAAAAAAAAACATGCAAATAATCCTCACGCGTTTTTATCCTATTTTCTCGCTCTTATCTCCTATTTTCTGCCGTGTTTCCTCATCCTCGATTCTCATTATCCGGTGTATGGCTATTTCCCCACAAATTCTATTTTCTCTCCTTTTCCTCAGATCTACAGTGTAAACCTATACTGGGAAAAACAAAACTACTTAGTCCATCTTTCATCCACAACCTATATTCGGAGCCGGAGCTTCCGCCGCATAGGATGGACGCGGCAGCGATAATGTCGGATGATGTATGGGCGCGGAGAGTAGGGGAGAGCTACTACTTGCAGTTAACGCTTGCTGCTAGGGTTAGCAGTCAGGCGTTTTTTATTCTAAAACTAATTTTATTGATCTTTTCCTGAATAGATGTACTTATCTTACCATTTCCCTTCCGTTTTCTGTGCTCTTATCTGCCATCTCCAGCTGACAATTTCTCCTTAAAGCAGCATAAAACCCTCACCGCTGCTTTAGTCTTCTCCAGTGTTTTCCCATCTGTGTCGACGTCCCTCTTCTTTTACGTATTTGATACTGCAACTTTCTTTCGATGCTCGATTTTCAGTAGCTCGTTTGCTTGCGTAGATCTTTCCATGTAAGATTAATTTAATTGTACAACTTTCTTCTGATGCTCAATTTTTATTATCGACGTCCTTTTTTTTTTTTTATTTAGTATTGCAACTTTCTTCCGATGCTCGATTTTCAGTAGCTCGTTTGCCTGCGTATATCTTTTATGATGATTGTAAGATTTTAGAGAGGAGAAACATGTAAGAAAAACCGTGGAATTAAGATGATTGTAAGATTTTGCTTTGTATTTAAGTAATCGATCATATGAATTTTTTTATTCAAACGATCTTTAATTTTACTTCAATTAAAAAAAAATTAACAGGAAGTAGATGAGAAATCAAAATTCATAAAATTGATTTTTACTGATTTGTTCTTATACGAAACTGCTTTGGAAAATAACAATGAAAATAGAAGAAAGTTTAACACAATTGAAAAATGAATACTGTTACACTTACAAAACGCCGACAAAATCAAGTTTGAACTTCATACATCTCTACCATTATAAGGGAAATTGGAGTTGAGATTGATTAACAGATTTTAATATTTGTAGTTGAAGGTTTGGTGCTAGAACCTACGCTCGGATTCAGAAAGTTGTAGAAATTTTCATACAACTGTAGGGATTTTACTTCATAATACAGAAAACTGCTAAGGTTATTTAACATGTAACGTTGATATGTGATGATTTTTTGCAGTCCTAGAAACTTTAGTTGAAAGGCATGTATTCATATTAAGTAAAACCAGTTTACTGACTTGAGCATACAGCAGGATCAACTTAAGGTTTAACAAAATTTAAACAGAAGGGTATAAATTTCATACTAATAGTAACATAAATATTGTAATGCAAATTGTTACTGATTAATAAACTAATAGTTTGATGTTGCATTAGAAAACAATCTAGTGTCTTTGATATGCCACTGTATCCTTTTGTTGTTTTTTTCGTTTGGTTCTGAGACTTCTTATGGTATTTAACTATTTGTACTGTTGTACTGAGTGTTGCCAAAAGATATTACAAATGTATGTATGGATGAAACTGCTGTATCAAGTGACCTTATTCTTGCTTTTCTTTTGGACGAAGAAGTTGTGAAAGATTGGTGCAAGCAAACATTTACAGAAATTATCACTGAACTCCAGAAAAAATGTATTTGTTAAAACATTTATAATTTCTTATATTGCGTTATTGCTATAATTAAACTAATACTTAGACGAATGATGTGTTAGATTCTATTGGAGAGGATGATATGAAATCAAACTTGTGTTCATTTCAAAAGTTGGCGCTAAAGTTGAATTGAATTTCTAATGTTCTCGAAGTCATGTCTTCATCATTTAAAGAAACCTTTTATGAGCTAGTAGATGACTTACAACACCTGTTGGAGTGCACCTTAAAGGCTAAGCACGTTGGTTTATAGGACTTTGTTTTTTTTAAAGTGCATTTGTGAATATACGATGTTAACTGCCTTGCTAGATCTATATGTTACGTCCTTGCTGTCTCAAACTTATTCTAAATAATTCAAGCTATATTATGTTTCAGTGTCTAAAAGTTTTCTTACATATTTGAAAGGAAGCCGTGCTGTTATTTATTTAAATTAGAATACACCAAAAGGACTATTTGACTGAAAATCTACTAGTGGTACTTCAACATCATGCCTTGAATCTTGTTTTTGATTACTTCAGTTTTATGCTTTGTAGCTTGCATGGATTAATGTTACTTTACCAATTAGTGGTACTTATGTTTTTGATTACTTAGGTTTTATGCATTGTACTTATTGGGTTTATTGTTACTTTACAAGTTTACAGCGGCGAGGGGTTAAAAAATGCTCTGAACAGAATTTCATATTAGTTTAAAGAAATAACAGACAAAAACAAAAATCTGCAAGTATACATGACATAAAATATGTATACCATTAAATGTTTTTTGCCATGATAACTGCAGCCAATTTTATCCGAATTGAAAAATATGTACAACTATACGCAAGAGTAAAGTACCTAAGTGTGATGAGAAGAACCGAAGGCAATATAAGAGCTGATTCACTCCAGTTGTTCAAATGATCCTGCGATGCTAACATAAATTGTTGGGTTATATAATATTAAAGCAAATCCTTAGTATCATACATTTATCAAACCGACCGTAGGGAGGTTTGCCTACTTCTACTAGCCAAAATCAATTTTCCTGAAGCCAAAAAAACATGGATCTTGTCTCATCGTGGTTTCCCTAAAAACGTGGATCTTGTCTCATCGCGGTTTTCCTAAACTTTCTTCTTTTATTTTGCGCATCAAAGATTTCAAATTCAAATCTATTATGATTTTCAAATTTTAAAATTTTCAATTTCAAATCGACAATTTTGAATGTTTTGATTAATATTTAAATTTGAAATTCATATTTTCAGATTCAAATCTCAATTTATTCTTTTCCAACATATTATCACTTAATGTTTAAGTAATATTAACAAAATTTTTAAATGTATATTTCTTATCAAAGTTATACAATCAAACGGTCGGTTTCTCCACCGTTGTGCGGTTATACTAGTAATCCTTATTATAGTTGGATTTACATATTTTCAATTACTTTTAGTTTTTTTTTAAATGTAGTTAATTTTCCATCAAATTATTAATAAAGGAAACAAAATTAACAAATAGTTTTTTCTTTCATATCAAATAACACAACGATCGATTTTCTCACCGTTGTGCGGTTATACTAGTATACCCTAAAAAAGAAGGGAGCTAACGTCACTATCAAATAGATGAATAAACCTTGCGAAATATTCAGAGAGTTCTGGATTTAACCCCCAATTTACACTAGTTTCACAACCAATATCTCAGCACCATGAAAAATTTATAGAACAGTGAAAAATTAGTCAAGGGCAGGCTTCAACCATGCTTTTACGGACAAAGACCTAATTTCTCACGGAGGTCATTGTTCCACGCTCCCCTTTTTTCTCTCCTGTTTTCTGCCGATTCTTAGTATTCAAATTCAATTGCAGCCTGCAATTCCATTTTACCTCGTCCTTTCCTCATATTTAACCCCAAATTTCTTGCTTTAATCCCCTAAACCTAATATTTCAAACACTTTTTAATTGTAGGTTTCGAAAATCAAAAGTAGTTAGTCCATTGCTTCCCACTTGAGCTGGTTGCTTCAACCTAACGTGATTTAAGGTAATTTTCTTTTTACCTTGTTAGATTTCGTTTACATTATGCTGAATCTTGCATTTAAGTCAAGTGTATTTTAGGGTTAGCTACATGTTGATTTCTATTTCTAATTTCAATTTTTTAGTTTCATTCTAGATTCATGATGGTTATTTCGGTGCATTATATATGTATTTTTTATTTATTTTATAGCTAAACCATTTATGGGGTGAATTATTTTCAGTATGACAGTTAGTTCATCCCATTTTCACACCAAATAAAAGCAATTTCAAAAAAATGCGAATCATGGTACACGGGTTAGTGTTATTGGGTGTTCTTTTTCCAGTCTACATTGTTATCATCAATCTAACTAAGCTATTAATTTCTAAATGTTTTTTTCTCTTATTTAATTCTTTATTATTAATATCATATATATACTTAAAAGTTATTAGCAAAATTTCTTTATATACATGCTTATTAATTGGTACATATATGCCTAAATATACCCTTACCTGATTGAACTATTACTGGAACTTATAGTATGAGGAGTCAGGGACTTCCTATAATGAATTTTTTACTGTCTCAAAATTATAAGTTATTAATGGAACTTGTAGTATAGGGCATGATTCTTACCTGTAATTGAACAGTGACTTTCATTAAGGTAGTGAAATTTCTATCTACTCTGTCGCCATTGATTTTTGATTTGAAGTTGTATATATGTTTTGGTTTATATAAATTTTATTCCATATTCTTTTTTGAGGGCCAATGTTGCCATAAATGTATAGTACGGTTTCATCTTCTTGTGTATTCCTATAGACAGCATTACATGTGTACACTTTGCCACATGCCTTCGCCATATTTGCTGTAGTACATTGTTATAATGAAATGTCCCTTTATTTTTTTAATTCGCAGTTTATTCCTTAGATGCATATAATAGTACAGTTCAAGCTATGTACTGAATTTATGGAGTGATAGTAGATTAAGGCTTTAGGTTTCTTTAATTATTGGGTCATTTGGGATTCTAATTACGGCTTCCTCCAACATTCTGGCTTTAGATCGACTTCAATGCAATCTGTTTTTGCAAGATTTAGACAGTCACAATCCAACTATATGCAATTTCACAATTCTTTTAAACGCCTCCGAAGTTGCTCTTAGTTAATTAATATCTGAACTATTCGTTTAAATTGTTTCACTCAGTGTGCTGAAAGTTTTGGATGTGCACTGATGGACGGTTGTGTTTGGAAATGGCATAGTCACTGTAACCCAGTCTTAACTAAGTTTCCAACATCATTGCAAGTACTCTTCGTGTGTGTGTGTGTGTGTGTGTGTATATCAAAAATATTTACTGTCTAACTTCTAATTTGCATATATATAGACATAAAAATTTCATGTTGCAGTGTAAACAAAAGTTTGATCAGGCATATAACCCCTATTTTTCTTATATAGGTGGTATTTTATTAGTATTGCACTCAACATATAATGTAGACAAAGTTCTCACAAATATCAGTACATCTAGGGCTGTCAACGGATACTTTTGGATACGGATAGTGCCATATCCGTATCCGTATCCGAAATCATTTTCGGATATCCGTATCCGTTTAATTTTCGGATATCGGATATCCGTATCCGTTTAATTTTCGGATACGGACGGATATCGGATATTTATCCGCTCCGCCCATAATCAATAAATTTAAAAATATAAATGAAAATGTTTGAACCAACATAAAATAGTTTTTGTACCAATGTTCATAAAAAAACCAAGGAATAAAAAAATGTGATGATAAAACATTGTTTTATACCAATATCCGTTTGTGTATCCAAAAATATTCGAAAATCAAACACTAAAACTGTCTGTTTTCACTATGAATGAGCAAAAAACCATATCGTAGAAACATCCAATGGTTATGAAATAATTGAAAATTTATATAATAATTAAATATAATTTTAATTATATATACATACATATATATATATATATATATATATATATATGCATCAGTTAATCGGACGGATATTTTTCGGATACGGATACCACAATAACCATATCCGTATGCGGAAAGCTTTTCGGATATCCGTATCCGCTTTTCGGATAACGGATATTTTTCATATTTTCGGATACGGATTCGGACGAATATCGGATTTTTCGGGTACCCATTGACATCCCTAAGTACATCGTAACCCAATTGGGCAATTAGGAGGCTAGCACTTCAAACATACAGCAAGATAACCAGTCAGAAAAAATATTTTGAATAGTTGAATATATTGGAAAATGAGGTGTTGTTTCAGAGGATAAACTATCTTTAAATGCAGACAGAGTAAATATTTTTCTGTACTAACCTCATGTTTCTTATCTATTTTGATTTCATCTTAAATTTCGATACATATGGAAATTGCCAATTTACCTTCCAGACATCCGTTATCTTTGTTTATTTCATGATTTCTTATTTTCTGAATAGTAGGCAGGTTCACTTAACGATATAAAAATTACTCATATCAGGCAGTTCTTACCATATACATAATTGGAAACAGTTGGTACTTCTTATTCAAGCTTGTTTTGAAAAGATTTTTATTATTTTCATCATGAATTTCGTATTGTTCTTTTGGTGAAGAAGATTTTTTGTACATATAAACTGAGTAAGAACCCATATATGTTTATGAAGGAAACAATCATAATATTTACATCCTATACATTTAGGAGCTATATTATTGTAAGATTTTAGCATGAATTACTTTTATGACAGGAGACAAGATAACAACTCCTTATTTGATCTCAGAAATACATTTGCATATTCATTACGATTACCTTTTAATGTTATCTCATTACTATCATATTCGCCAAAAAAAGTTATATTTTTCTCCAAATAAAATTATGAATTTATAATTTAGGCTATAATCCATGATATGGGTATATGGATATATAAGGTATTTCATTGAATATTTAATTCCTATGAAACTTGATTAGAAGGGCTCATAATCAAAAAAATTATGTTCTTTTTAACTCTCTAATTACTTAACACACAATAAAGTGCACAGTTTTATTTCTTATACATTATAGTTGTGTTCATACCATATACAATAAATAGAAGTTGTCTTTACCAAGGTTATTAATGAATGGCATGGTGTTAATTTTTTTATCAGTGATCGACGTGGAGCCACTAATGTTGTATATTTTCATTGATATTACGTTTGACATAGTGTTTGCTAACCTACGGTGCTACTTTGCTCTTTTTCAGTTTTAGTTCTAAATGGAAAATGTTATACGTGACTAATGATGCATGATATAATCAACCGGGACTTGTATCTTTTAGGTAGCACATCGACGTTCTAATTAATTTGGGTTACAAGAGGGTAATAAACTGAGCCTCATATATCGAATACATGATGGAATTCCTTTTATTTAGAGATTTAATCCAGTGGAACTCCAACTTTTGATTTTTGAAGACTTCTCGTTAGGGACATTCATTGACAAATTTTAAAAATGGGCGCTAAAGAGAATTCAAACGATGTTGATAAAGATGTTAAGCAGGAAAGAAGAGAATCTAATTAAGTGCCTGTAAGAAGTTATCTTTGCTCTACAAGCAATGAAAATAAACACAAAAGAAATTCCTGAGTTTCGGAGAAAGATCACAAGAAAAGAATCAATGCAGAATTTCACTCGTGGAATAAAAAACAGTAATAATACACAAGATTCTAGTAAGCTGCAGTTCTAAACACCAAATAATAGTCGGAAAAAACCACTAAATTCGAAGCATCATTAGCTCCTAAAACTGTTAATAATAAGAACAGGTGCACATGGGAAGAGTGAGCACAGGTGAGACCCGTGTGTGGGCCTCACATGGTGCTATGACTATCTCTTACTATATCTGGAAATACAGAAACATTGTAAAACCTGGGATTTCTCCTAATATAGAGCCGGTTTCTGTTGTTTATCGCATCTGTTGTGAAACAATACTCAGAAAACAATAATACTTGTAAGAAAGTTGTCACCTTTGCATGTCTAATTTTTTCCAGGTAATAGTTTGTTAGAATTGAGGAATAAAACCTGGTTAGCTGAGGTATCAACCATCGTGATCTCTCACTAATATGGTAAATTAATAACTGTACCAGCATGTTTTTGAAAACCTCATCATAATCACTAGCCATCATCACTTACCAAGAATTTTTTTTTATTGAAAAATTTGTTACTCTATTATATATAATTTAAATGTCACCTTTATTCTTTTAGAATGTCATCATATATTTATTTATGGTCGATAAAGTTCGTTGACTACACACACACAACACTGGTTTATTGCTTTTTTAAAAATGTTGCATCACTACTATTTATCTCAAACAAAATTAATTAAATGCTGTGGTCCATGCTGCCATATCAGATGCATTGCATTATGTGATATAAAATACTATATTTGCTTGCGTATTCTAATTGATATCATAAGTTGCTTGCAAATTACAGTTTTATGTTTTGTTTCAGACCTTGACTCCGCAAATACAATCCCCAAGAAAAATTTGCATACAGAAAAAGGAATGGGAAAAACTTTAGGACCAGTTTTAGGTGTTATATACATCAATGCAATTTGTCGATCAACTTATGGAATACAGCTTTTCGTGATGCATTTACCAGACCCTATCCAGTCAGATCAAGTGGTCATGACTCATGAGTGTGGCTGCTTGTCTGCATCGGCATGAATGGTATGCTATTATTCAATCCTTGCTTATAAAACACATCTTTAATGAATCATACTGATCGGAGCATACTTTCTAGACCCACATAAAGTAATGTTTGCATTGAACTTATTTCCTTAACTTGTTTTGCGTTGAAAAATACATATATTCTGAATTTATTTAGTTATGTTTTATGGTTAACAGTTTAAAAAAGATTCATAAGAAATTTTATATTTTCTGAAGTTTCAACGCTTAAATATCCAGATTAGATGTTGCAATGGTTAATAGCTATAATAGCTGAATCTGCTACTGAGTTGCCAACTGACTCGATATCAGATCCAATTGTTGATTCAAAAGCTTTGCCCACCCAGCTGGAGATTTGAGCTTTGGATCCGGTGCACAGCTTAAAAATTAGGTAAGAGTTACACCATTCTATTTATCAAACAGAAAGATGATTATTGTTTCCTTATTCGTGTTATGAATGTTTATCTACTACAGGCTTGCATATACGAAGCCTTATATACCTTGCCTCGTATCATCGGCAAGTGTAAATAAATCGCATAGTCGTTTCTCATAAACCATAATTCCTGAAAGGAAAATCTCATCTCAAGATTCGCCTCGTCTCATCGGCGAGTAAAACAACATATATATATATATATATAAGTGGTCCTCATCGATTATTACTCCTATAATAGGAGATCTCGAACCTTTCAACTCACCAAGTATTGGCTAACTCTGATAATTCCTATAATACGAATTATAAATCTCAATAATCAACTCAAAACAATATACTAAAGAGGTATTGATAGTACAAATTCGGAATTAACCGAAAAAGTAAACTCATGTGTTCCATACCACGTGTTTTACTAAATCGTTTAGTTCTCTTTATCACATGTCCGAAAAATGTAAAAATAATTTACTTGAGAAAATGAGATTTTAAAATAAATTTCCGAAGTCATTTTGAGGACATTTTATTGAAATCTCTCCTTATTATAGGGAATAAATATATTTAAAATACTTTGAAATAGTTTATAAATAATTTAAAAATGATTTGAAAATATTTAATAATAATGATTTCAAAAACAAAATCATTTAGAAATTTTATCGAAATTTATTTGAAAGATATAGTGCTTGAAAATCGAGAACGTTGAAAATACACCCAATCGATATTCAAATTCAAATCGAATTTAAATTCAAATTTTAAATTTTAAAATTTCTCCAATCCTCGGCTAATCCATTGATGGATATCATAGCCTATAATCATCATAAAAGTCATCTTAAAATTTGCAAAAGAATTGGCCACAAAAACTATAGAAATAGGTAAGCAAACAAGGCAAAAAGGCTCAGATCATAAGGCAGAATGCTCACGTGCCTGGGCCAACAAGGGTCGACCCAGGCTAGTGGCCAGGTTGACCTCCAGGTCGACATACCAATCGAGAGCACGTTCTTGCATCATACTCGATGCTACAAGAACTCGATGATGATAAGATAAATCCATGCGAGAGAAGATGAGTCCACCCTCACTTGGCAACGGTTTAAAGAGCGGTTCGAGCTTAAATTTGTGACAGAGTCTGAGAAAGCTTCCTTTGCCCGTCGCTTCCTTGAATTGAAGCAAGGGAAATCATTTGTTTCAGAGTATGTTTTTTCTTTCGGGTCCCTATCCAAGTATGGGCTTGAATTTATCAGCACTCCATATATATAGTAAGGACCTTAGATTTGTTACTGGTTTGAAGAAATGAGCGCAAATACCGACGTACTTAGCTTTATCTAATGCAAAACTATGATGGTCGCCCTTAACCAGCCCTATTTTCCGCATTAGCACAGAGAATTACTAAGTGATTCTCTTTGTTAACGTGGGTCTCGGGGTGTGGCGTTACAGCTTGGTATCAAACAGGATTTAGAGCAAAATGTAATAAACGTAAAACAACAACACATAATGATATACATATACATACATCAAATATAAACTCAAAATAGAGTGATCTCAAACTCAAAATATGCTAAATGGCAAACTCATCAATATGTGTGTATATATATATATCCAAGAAGGAGATTGTAAATCTCATATAAAAACGCCGAAGACAGCAAGCAAAAAATGAAAGAATGGATCCAACAATCAATGAAAGAATGGACCCAATAACCCAATGAAAAGGATGGACCCAATAGCCGAATAAGAACCCAACAGTTCAAATCTCAAAATATGCACGTGCAAAACTCTTGTTCAGTACTATATAAATTATAGGTACCTATCCCAGACGATCGAAGTCGTAAAACTCGGACGATCGAAGTCACATTACCTCGTGATGGTTCCTCATGAACCATAAATCTCAAAATAGGAAATCACAAACTCTAAACTTGCCTCATATCATCGGCAAGCATTACTGGGTAATACGTCTGCTAATGCGGATAATATGGCTGGTTAGGAGCACCATCTATAGCCTTGTCTTAAATTTCTATTGAATACGTCGATAAATACTTTATATTTTTTTCTAATTCAAGTGGATCGACATATCCAATAAATACTTATTACAAAGCCATAGGTGGCTATAGGATCTATCAGAATAAAATACAACAACTCAAATGCATAACATATCACAGAACAACAAACAGATACACACACACACATATATTGATACATCCCAATACAATACAAATAATACATCATAAGTGGTATGACGACCACAATATACACACGAGTCAAAATAATATACATATCAGAGTAGCGACAAACATACTACAACAAAAAGGGCTAGCAGATAAGCCCATGCGGAAACAGAATATGCTAGGTCCATAAGGGTACCTAACCCGAAACAACTCGATCTGACTCGAGTATATAATACACGAGTCAGTCTAGCTAAACAAATCAGTTAAAGAGAATATACGATAACATAAGCATACGATAAAGGTGACGTTCTTCTTGAATAAGAAGAAACAATAATAAGTATAAGCGTGAGCATAAGTATGGTACGGTTATTTTAAGTGATGAGATGATATCACTTGCACAAACATATAATCTCAGAAGAGATAAGACAATCCATAAAACGCTAAATATAGCAAACCCCATATCATCGATAAATCACAAATCATCAATAGTGGTTTAGGAGAAATATAACTCCTGAAAAGGAGAAATCCCAAACCCGCCATATCAGCAAACTCAAAGAAATCTCAAAAATATCACCATCTCGAAAGTACGCCACACAATCAAATATAAGTCTCCAACATAAGAGAATATAATCCCAAATAAACGTCAAAAAACAAATCTCATGTAATAACGCCAAAAGGAAAATATCAAATAACGCCAGTGTATGCAACTCAAGTCTCAAAAGTAGAACTCCCAAGAGTTCAAATTCCCGAAAGATAATCGCTACAAATACATCGAATGGTTCAAGGGCCTATTCCGAAAAGGGGCGATGCACTAGGGAAAATTGTCAAAGAAATCATCTCAAAAGTGTTTGCACGTGCATGTGGCCGAAGCCTTGCCAAGTACTGTTATTTCAAATAGGTACCTCGTCCGAAGGCAAAACGTCACAATGACAAATACGCCGCAATGACAAACGCCACAATGGCAATGACCCGAAGGTCCAGTACTGGCACGCCGCAATGGCAAATGTGGCAAATGTGTCACAAACGTTCGCACTAAACGGTTTACTAACCGCTAGTAAATTTCACACTCAAAGCAGTAAAAAGTTTACCTCATCTCATCGGTAAACTCGACCCGAAGGTCAAAAGATGAAACAGACAAGTTGAGAATTAACCGATAAGATAAACGCACGTGTCCCATACCACGAGTTTTACCAAACCGTAAAATTCTCTTTCTTATTCGCTCGAATGGTGCAAAAACGTGTATTATATATACAAAATAATTTACTTGAGAAAAGTTTTTAAAACCAATTTTCGAAATCGTATTTGAAATCACTTTGAAAATTCCTTTATGGTAGAGAATATATAGACTGTATAGCTCAAACATAATTTAAAAATATTATATAATAATTATTTAAAATGCTAATTTATTTTAAAAATTATTTCAAAATCGTTTGGAGAAAACCGTGCTAAAAAACCATGAAAAACAAAGAAAATACCTCAAGACCGATAACCCAAATTCAATCGAATTCAATTCAAATTCAACTCAAATCAATTCAAATTTGAATTTCCCATTCTCGAAATTTAGCTAGCCTGTTGATAGGCATAATTGCGCTCAAACAACACAAAAATCGTCATCAAAATCAATTGAAATTGTGTGGAAAACAAGCTAGAACAAGCACTAAAACAAGGGAGAGAAGAGGCTAAAATTCATTGGCTCTAGTCGACACCATGGTCGACCCCTAGGTCGACCTTGCACCCATCTAGGTCGACCGTACGGTTGACCTTCATGGATCCTTGGTCGACCCCTAGGTGGACATGCCTGTCGACCTAGGTTACGTACTCTCTCCAGCAAATTTTTCATCTTCGCGTTGATTTTCCAACAGCGATTCGAGATAGCAAATGGATGAATTATGCTACAAAATTTGGCATGCATGTAATACCACATCTAAACTATGATTTAGAAAAGATTTGGCAACAATTTATCAAAAGATCAAGAAGTTATTCATTCACAAAGAGGCAACCAGAAGCTGATTTTGTACAGAAACCATAAGAAAGAAGTTAGAGTGTTACAGTGAACGATTTTGCCTAGATTCTCGTTTGCAAACATGGGTGTAGGCTAGAAATGTGAGATGTAACTCACCTTAGCACCTTATTACACGATTTAGAGCTGCAAGATACAACCTTTATCCTTGAATTTGATTGTAGGAGCTAGAAACTTGAGAATAGTGGACATGCAGAACAAGAAATAAGAGTTACAGATTAAATTTCTTTTCCAACAAAATAAACAGAGTATAGATTCAGGGATTTGGATTAGATTACATGTATTTGATTTTATTTGCATTTTACTTTCTTGATTTCTCTTCAATTTTCAGCATTTTGAAGTAATTTTTATTTATCAATAAGAGAGGGAAGCCATTTTTCTTTCTTTCTTTGATTTATCAATAAGAGAGCGAATGATTCATACAATCCACCGGTTTTACACTTTGCAAAACAAAGAATTATAACTTATTGTTGATTCAAATGCGAAAAAGCTTACAAAAATTAACTATAATTACAAAACAAATGATATTATCCTCATTAACTCTTCAAAATTAGAACGACGATTATCCTGCATATAAAGCACGCTACCTGCTTTCCGGTTCTTCAAAGTTCATGCTAAAAAAACCAAATTTTACAATGTGTACAACCAATTAGTGATTCAACGCTTCAAATTGGATTATTAACATGTAAAGCAAGCTAATTAACGGTATTTTTAGCAAATACAATCAAATAATAAGCAAGTTAGAACTTAATCAAAAGAATTAGAATTTTGAAAATTACCAAAATCTATCTGTGTTGAAGAGGATCTCGCTTCCATTGTTGTATTTTTGGTTTAATCGAAGAACGAATAAGAAATTTGAAAAATTTGTGATAATTTGGTGCAATATGGCTAAAGATTGGGTTTGAAGCTGATGAGTTCGGGCATGGAAGAAGAGGTTGAGAGTTTTGAAATATTTTTGTCTTATGAGGGGATGGGTAGCTGTCGTCTCTGTTTTACAACAGCTACTTGTGCAGGCGCAACTATGAGTTGCACCTACTTGTTACATTGCCTTATGCGCAACTGTTAGTCGCGCACGGGGAAAAAATAAGTTGAACAACTAAGAGTTGCGCAAAATAAAAAAAATTCGAACTTCCGTGTAGGTGCATCTAAGAGTTGCTCTAATGAAAATATTGAATCTATGCGCAGCTAACAGTTGCGCTTTGGTCTGACAGTTATAGAAACGCTGATTGTACTGCTGACTAGGCTGAAACTAGCAATGTTAGGTAATAAGTTTGAAAACTAACACCGATCGCGAAATTGTTCTGAAAAGTAGCGTTCTTTGAAAATTTGTTCATAATTTAAATGTCATTCCTATTCTTCAAGGATCTAGGTTGGGGGCTGAGTAGAGGGGCCTCTGGATCCTTCCCATACATACATACATATGTGTATACATACATATGTCTATATATATGTATATGTGTGCGCGTATATATATAATATGCACGCACGCACACACTGCTTGCATGTTTTTCTAAAAATAAAAATGTTGTATCGCTACTGTTTATCTCAAACAAAATTCCTGAAATGTTGTATTTCATGCTGCTAAATCAGAGCTATTGAATTATGTGATATAAAATACTATATTTGCTTACGTATTCTAACCGATATCATAAGTTGCTTGCAAATTACTATTTTCTGTTTTGTTTCAGACCTTTACTCCACGCATGCGATCTTCAAGAAAGAATTTGCGTACAGAGAAAGGAAGGGGAAAATTTTTAGGACCAGTTTTAGGTGATACATCAATGCAATTTGTTAATCCACACTTATGGAATATAGCTTTTCATGATACATTTGCCAGACTCTGTCCAGTCAAATCAAGTGGCCATGACTCATGAGTGCAGCTGCTTGCTTGTATTGGCACGAATGGTATGCTATAATTCAATCGCTGCTTACAAAACACATCTTAAACGAATCATGTTGTGATCAGAACATACTTTCTAGACCCACAAAAAGTAAAAGTTTGCGTTGAACTTGTTTCCTAAACATGTTTTGCATTTAAAAGTACGTATGTTCTTCTTAATCCATTTATTTATGTTTTATGGTTTACAATTTAAACAAAATTCCTAAGACATTTTATACTTTCTCAAGTTTCAATTCTTAAATAAGCACAATGGGGCCGGTCGATCATTTGAAGATCACCATTAATTAATATGATCTATTACTTTTAATTTTCATTATCAATATTATTTTAACAATAAAAATGAAACGATGTAAATATATCTAACATATCATTTAAAAGGAATGTAGGATGAATACTGATATTTTGATTATATGCCTGACATAACGAGAAGATGGTTGAAAGTATAATAGAACATTTAGCCTTTACTGAAATGGAAATATGTTATCTCTGGGTACTGATATCCATGTGTTAACTTCATTTGGATCATTAATTTCCATTTTTCATTACTATATTCAGGTGATGGACAATGTATCTCCAGATTGGATGTTGCAATGTTTAATGCTACATTACGTGAATCTGCTACTGAGATGCCAACTGACCCGATATAAGACCCAATTGTTGATTCAAAAGTTTTGCTCACCCAGCTGGAGATCTGAGCTTTGGATCCGGTGCACAGCTTCAAAATTCGGTAAGAAATACACCATTCTATTTATCGAACATACCGTTACGAAAGTTTATCTAATATATAGGCTTGCAGAACCGAATTGTGTGAAGCTAAAAAAATAAGTAATATGTCTTTTAACATGTCTCCTTAGTTCTCTCAAATGTTATTTGCTTTGTTATCTCCGCAAATGTCTAATTGAATCTCTTCAATTGTGAATTTTTTCAATATATCATCATTTGACGTTTAACTAAAATAAATGAAAACTGTATTATTATTATTATTATTATTATTATTATTATTATTATTATTTTGAGATTATGTGTTTGAATGGTCGGTTCCCCACCGTTATGCGGTAGTGCTAGTATAGTTACCACTTGAACACACACTAAGGTTGTCCTTTTTTGCTCCACTGAGTTTTACATACTCAATACCATGTACTTAATACAATTACCGGTTCAAATCCTATTCCCATGCTCGTGTGTGCGTGACACATTTCTTGTGTCCGTGCATCAACATTTGAGTGGTTTTGATATTAATTGACCAATTTTTTGGATGATTTTTGTGTTCATATATGATGCTTTTGAATGTGTGTGATCTTTTTCATCCATGTTATGTCATAGATTTACTTATTTGTCCTTGTTGCTTCAGGGGTGAGTTGCATACATTGTTATTGCTGTCACCCATGGTTGTCAAGTATAACATTGTTGGATGCAATTTTCGCTTGTGTTAGGGGTGAGTTGTATTTTGTCTGCCTCATCCCTCAAGCATCTGAAAGGAAATGCTTTTTAAGATGATTTTAGTCACGAAGCCTTGTACTTGTGTGTACACATGTGTGCGTACATAAATGCACACCTTTTTTCACTATATGCATGTAACTAATTTAATGTATCTGAAACAAATGTGTGTATTCAAATTCTGAAATAATACATTCCTGCTAAAAAAAAAAAGAGATTCCATATTTGATATGTGCAGGTGAATACAAAGACGGAACATTCAACAATCAACTATTTACCACCGTTATGGAATACTTTACAATTTGGATGGAAACAAAAAGAGAGGAAGGGAAGTTGAACCCAATTAATGCAGCTAAAAATGAGTCAATAGATAATATATGCAGACGATATTTTAACCTTTGCCAAAGCATACATTTCAGGCGCAACATCGATTAAAATAGTATTCAAAATGATGTTATCCTTCCCCGTCGCGCATTCCAATCTTTATGGCCTGTGGTACTACTTTATTATTTTGCATTTTTTTCCATTTCATATTACATGGATGATTTACAAAAGAAACATAAAAATCTATATGGAAGAATTAATCAGAGCCCGGAAGAAATAACACTTCGATCTGGAAAAGAAATAACAACGACAAGTCAATAAAGCTACTACCTGGATACCGAGAAGAAAAAAAGGAATACATGCATTGTCAGTCGCATTGCAACGTCAGTCTGTCATTTCCTGCTAAATTGATATCCATGAAGAAGATATCTCGATCAGGGTTAACTTAACTGCTCTTATTATCATGTGAATTAGTATTTTAGTAAAAGATTGTTTTACATCGAAATTGAAAACCGTGTCCTTCAGCTTTGTAGTCATCTCATTTATGAGATTTGCTGGAATGTTGGTAATAAATTGTTTGAATAGATATCTTGTTGGGAACTGACTAAATTAATTATGTTGACAATGTATTTGAATCTAATTTGTTGAATATTTTCTAATTTAGAGCCGAGTTGCGAATAAAATTGGCAATTGTATGAATTGAAATCTAATAAGGAATTGATTTCCACTACTGTCTAAATTAGAATCAGTTACTGTTAATTGTATTCTTGTATTAAGGAGCCGATAGCTACTGCAAGACAATAATTAAAAGTAATCGTCGATTTTGATGATAAAAGAGCAATCAAAGATTTTACAAGTGAAGTTAGAACGAAAATAAAAGTAGGTGATTGTGGTGGAATTTTGCATACTTGTAAAAAAAAGTACAAACTTTTTTGAAGTTATGTTGAAAATAATGATCGTTGTATGGAGATTCGAATCTTGTTTTTTAATTTGTACCTGACTGTAATTAAGAGTAAAATAACAAAAAGTTGGTTCAATAAAATCGGCGCAAAACCGAATGTTTTGAACTGATCGGTGATAAGCTACACTTTAACGATACAAAATATATTGATTTCTCCGGCAGTTATGACAATCTATAGATAGAATAAAACATACAAATATATATAGTTTAATGAAGTCATTTGAAATAATAGATTAAAAATTAAGGATCAAAGAATGAGACCGACAATTGGCCATGTAGTGGTAATGTTATGTGAAACTGTTTAGTTTAAATTGTTTAAAGAATATGTTGTTACACAGTACATGAATTCCAATGGAAATTTTGAATTTGCATATTGTATAAATAGTTTTTTTTCACGGTGGGAAAGAATATCGCAGATTCTATAAGATTATATTGAAGATGGTGTAGCATCAAAAATGAAAGAGTTTATCGGATAATAGAATAGCAAAAATGCAGTATCTAAAAAATGATGTAGCACTTATCATATCTAAAAAATAAGTTGCAGTTGGAGTTATGTAATTTATTGGCTGAGAAGTTGAAGATTACATATTGATAGTTATAGTGTGCACTGCACAAATATGCTGATGGGAAAAAACTGTGTTACATTTGCATTCTTCTTCTAAAACATTCTGATAGGGAAATCATGTGTCATGCTACATGAAACACTTAGGTATATGCAATAATACATATATATTTAAAATTTGAATGTTCTAAAATGTCTTATTTTTAGTACGAGAGTTGGTAACTATTATAGTTTTTCCTTACCAAAATGGAAAAATTGAATTTTTCTTCAATTTAGTTTAATTAAATTTGGGTTACTGTAGCAACTACGTTGTAGCTATAACCCTACAGTAACCCAAATTTTATTAGACTAAATTAAAAAAATAAATTCAGTTCTTCCATTATAGCAAGGAAAAATCATAATAGCTACCAACACTGAAACTAAAATAAGATAGTTTAGGATATTCAAATCTTAAATATGTGTATTATATATAAACTTGAGTGTTTACTGTAGCATCATATACGATTTCTATATCAGAATGTTTTAGAAGGAGAATACAAATGCAAGACAGGTTGTTCCCATCAGCATATTTGTGCAGTGCACATTATAACTAGCAATATGTTATTTCCAACTCTTCAGCCAATTAATTATATAATCTCAAGTGTAACTTATTTTTTTTAGGTAAGATAAGTGCTACAGAACTTTTTAGATACTGGATGTTTGCTATTCTATCATCCGATTAACTCTTTCATGATTGATGCTACACTATTTTCAAAAAATCGCATAAAATCAGTGATATTATTTCCTACCTAGAAAAAATAACTGTTCATGCAATATGTAGGTTCAAAATTTTCATTGGAATCTATGTAGTGTGTAAAAATATATTCTTCAAACAATTTAAACCGAACAGTTTCACATAACATTACCAATATATGGCCAATTGCCTGTCTCCATTCTTTGATTTTGAATCTATTATTTTAATTGATTTTATCAGACTATATGCATTTGTATGTTTTATTCTATCGTAGTGTGGATCGTTATAGCTGTCGGAGAAATCAATAGATTCCGTGTAACTTATTATTGGTCAGCTCAAGCCATTCGGCTTTGCGCCGTTTTTGTTGAACCAACTTTTTATTTATTTTACTCTTAATTGCAACCGGGTATATATTAGAAAATAAAATACTAATCTTCACACAACGATCATTATTTTTCAGCGTAACTTTTAAAAAGTTTGTACTTTTTTTTACAAGTATGCAAAATTGCACCATAATCACCGACTTTTATTTTCGTTCTAACTTCATTTGTAAAATCTTTGATTGCTCTTTTACCATCAGATCGCCGGTTACTTTCAATGATAGTCTTGCAGTAGATATCGGCTCCTTAATACAAGAATATAATTAATAGTAACTGATTCTAATTTAGACAGTAGAGAAAATCGATTCCTTATTAAATGTCAATTCAGCCAATTTTATTCGTAACTCGGCTGTAAATTAACAAATTAGATTCAAATAGACTATCAACATAACTAATTTAGTTAGTACTTAATAAGATATCTATTCAAGCAATCTATTACCAACATTTCAGCTAATCACAGAAGTGAGATGACTAAAAAGCTCAAGAACATATCTTTCAATTTTAATGTAAAACAATATTTTACCGAAATATTAATTCACATAATAATAAGAGCAATTGGGTTAACCCTAATCGAGATGTCTTCTTCATAGATATCAATTTAGTAGAAAGTGAGAGAGTGGCGTTGCAATGCGGCTGGAAATGCGCGACGATATATGGCAATTATGGAGGTGAAATGCAAAGCGAGCGCGGGATGAAGGAAATTGAATAAACCCTCCGACTTCTTTTTTAACAAAATTTATAGACCTTTATTGCTGTGGAACTCTTAAAATAAAAATATAGGTTTACAAATATCTACAATAACATGGGCTGTTAGGCCCAAAATCCACCAATATGCTCATGTTTGTTATACATGTATTAACCCCCGTTTTAATTAGCGGTGTTACGGTTGCGGTAATTGTTATTATTACCACCAACCGTAACCATTGTTGGCGGTTATAAATTCTTATAACCGTTAACGCAACCGTATATGATGGTTAATCGTTATATTTTTCAATTTTAAAGCATGTTGTATATATTTTTTCAATTATATACATTATTGATGGTAAATTCATATAGCTCTTTTTGCAAATTTATTTATTTATAAAATGTCCAATATGCATGCACATGTTATTAGTTCATGAAGGTACATATTATTAATGTACAAGTTATTCCTTTAACTTAAATTACTAATTTTTATATCTTAATGTTAAATATTATACAAAACAATAATATATAGTTGGATGATTAACCGCGTCTAATTCTTCAATCGTTATCGTTATAGATTATAACCGCATGAACGGTTGGTCCGGTTGAGCGGTTGATGGTTCAACCGTAATAGCCCTAATTTTAATGCATCTGCGTGCAAGTGTTTCATCATCTACTTCTTCCACTTTGAACGTTAATGACGACTATTCGTTCCGAATTCCCCTGCAAAACCCCACCGTCGTTTGATTTCGGTAGCTCCACAGCGTCTACGTCAACCACTTCTATCTTATGTACAATTACACGGCCACCATGTGCTAAAAATGTCTATTTTCTCTTTAGATAAGTTAGATCTGACATGGATATGAGTAGACTATGATTTTTTCAAATATGCCTTGATCCCCTTTTCCAATAGTTTTTGTTAATACACTTTGGCTTTACCACTTTGTTCAACCATTGAAAGTAATTTTCAAACTAATTTATTTCGTCGTCCATTATATTTACCAGACGGTTTCATAATTACCTTTTCCCGGTTTGTTTTCTAATTATCATTTCCCAATTTATCATAATTGAAGACTAGCCATAAACTTTGTTTTTCAATTATCCTAGTGATTTATTTTCTAACTTTGACTGCATATATAATTTTTCATCGTAGGAAATTAATAGTTTTAACATATCATCCACTTTACCAGTTTGAAGAAACGGTATATTCCTTATTTGTTTGATTTTATAGCATGGTAGCCATATTGGTTCCTCTTTATTTTTGTAGTTCAATTCTCTTTCCTGGCTGTATAATTTTTGTTTATATATTGTTTTTACTTTAGTTATGATGGCTTTGACTTTCAATTTGGTTCCTTTATTCTCTTTGCCAATAACTTTGACTATATTTTCTTTAACTTCATTATAGTAAAATTATTTTTCAACATACCACTGTTCTTAATTGGTCTTATCAGCTTATAGATATGTTAATAAGTTGGAATTTATAGCACTGTCTGCAATTTGGTTTCTCCTCGTTTTTTGTAGTTCGATTCCCTTTTCCAATAGTTTTTGTTAACTTTTTAGGTAAATTCAAAATTGATTTCTTATGCTTGTTTTGAGCTTCAATTTTGGAAGTATTCCAATTTGTATTTCTTGATTACTCCTCATGAAATCTTATATGGAAAAAAAAGGCCAATTAGTCATTTATGGGAGTGTAGAAATGGTTGAATATGTACACTATACTGTTTTCGAAATGACTGTTTGAATGTAGAATGAACGATTTCTGAAAAACTATGAGCCAAGATGACTATGCCGTAACTTTGTGAGGAAACTGTTTTGATATCATGAGTATTTAGTCTTCCCACAAAAAAAGCAACAACACAAAATCTGACTATTTGAATGGTTCATTTTACTCGTGATGATGTTCCTGTTATACCCCAAAAATTCTCATGATGTGGCCATGACAACATTTTGGCTACACACAAAGAAAAGGCCAACAGCAAACTTTCAGCATTCATCGAGCCTGAAGCATGGGCAACTGAAGAGGTACTTGGTTACTTAACTCTGTATTGTTTTATGAATGCATATCACAGTTGAAAATTTAAAGTGGAACTACTCTTATCTGGTCTGGGTGCCTACATCATCTGTCTGACTTGCCCAAAGATATGGATATAACAAGAGTTTCAGTTTCGATACTGTACTCAAGAACTTGATTGCCTATTTACATGGCTGAATGTCCCAACTTCGAATGGTATCCATGCAATTCTAACAAGAATTCCCACATTAAGTTCCTATAAAAGGAAAGCTAAAAAAGCAAACAAACTGGGTTATAGGCTATGTTCAGATGTAAAAAAAAATTCCTAATGAGAATCATAAACTAGATCATGTTCATTTAATAGAAGTTTTATTTAAAATGTGATGAAATATCCCAAGAATATAGAATAATGCTATAAATTATGATATGTTATTATTTTCATACCTATTACGATTCAAGTTACCCTTTATATTTTTCTGGCTATCATTGGATGTATCATGTAAAAGTTATGAAGAAAGTGAAATTATGTTTTGTGGAATGCGACGAACCAAGTATGAATTCCTTCAATTTGAACAATTCCAGGTTATTTCTAAATTTTCCTTGGAAAAATGATTTAATTTTTTCACAACTATTATTGTGCCGTCTTATTCTGCAACAAAAAATATACTATATTATGAGTATGCCCAACTTGCCAACAATATGAATTGTATACATCAAATTTTGGTGCTCAAAATACAACGAAATAAAAAAGGGTTCTTTTTTAGCCATCTTTCTCAAAGTGGGATAGTTATATTGGTCAACTGTCAGTTGTTTATATCGATCTAAACATAATGAAACATGTGTTATCGTCGATTTAAACATAAGTATAAAAAACAGTTGCAGGAAGTATTTACATAAAATTGATCAAATATCTCATGTTAGGGTTATTATAAGCTGGTTTTTTAATCCCAAATCTTATAATAAGTGAGTTCTCAAACAAAGAATAACTATTTTATGTGTGTTTTAGAATAATGAAATAATGTCAGATCCCATAACACCTCTTGAATTCGAACAAAACTTGGTAATAGTATACAAACAAAATATACAACCCCAATTTTATAAGATAGGGGGGCATGGAAAAATATATCTCAAAAATCGGTTTGGGATTTGAATTGAGACTTTACCAAAGAAAATATTAACCATTTGTGCATGTCTTCACATATTTTAAAACTGAACGATTTCATAAGACCAAAATTCATATGTAGAATTTTGATAAATAACTTCAGCAATTTATAATATGTTTTATATTACTTTTGTTTTTTGCTCTTACATCTTCATTTTGCATGAAATGAGAGTTAAATAGTTGTGAAATTGCACTTATTTAGATTGTACACTTTGTATGTATAGTGCATTCAAAATAAAAGTCTCTAAAATAACAAACTTCTTGAAAATTAATATTTTGTTGTCAAAAGAAGTATTAATATCAGAACTAGGGACCATCTCTCAGCTGCTATTTCCATTATTTTTCTGGTCTTAAGATGATACACCACCTTTTTTAACTAAGTTGACATACATTGTATAAAGTATTCTTGATTATCCTTGAGTTTTCATTTCAACTATTTTTTTCATCGAACCACCTACTTTATTTTAACTTATAGTAAGAGATACTTGTATTCAAAGATGCTACTAACTTACCTCATATAGCCTAAAACCAAAGAAGGGCCTTGGAGAGAAAGTTCATTCTCTCCAAGCTAATGCCACTCCCAAAAAACGAATAAACGTTGTGAAATATCGAGAGAGTTGTTATGGATTTAATCCTCTGTTTACACTAGTTTTACAACCAATATCTTAGCACTACAAAAATTTTAAAACAGTGAAAAAACAGTCCAAGGACAGGCTTGAACCTTGCTCTTACAGACAAAAACCTAATCAAATCGACCGTTAGGGAGTTTTGTCAGTCGTATGATGAAAATCAATTTGGTCTGAAGCCCAAAATACATGCAACATTGGACATGCTCTTCTTTTCTCTCCCCTGTTTTCAGCTGATTCTTATTATTCAAATTCAGTAGCAGCCTATAATTCCATTTTCTCTCGTCGTTTCCTCAGGTTTAACCTCAAATTTCTTGCCTTAATCTTCTGAACCTGATATTTCAAATAATTTTTAAATGTAGGTATTGAAAATCAAAAGTAGTCAGTCCATTGCTTCCCACTCGAACTGGCTGCTCCAACCTAACGTGATTTAAGGTAATTTTCTTTTTTACTATGTTAGATTTCATTTACATCTTGTTGAATCTTGCACTTAAGTCAAGTATAGTTTAGGGTTAGTTACATGTTGATTTCGATTTCTAATTTCAAATTTTTGAATGAAGTTTCATTTTAGATTCATGATGTTTATTTCGGTGCATTATATTATTTCAGATTTAATTATTTTTATTTTATACTTAAACCATTTATAGGGTGAATTATTTTCAGAGTGACAGTTGTCCATCCCATTTCCAATCAAAATAAAGCAAAGCAAAGGCATTTCAAAAAAAAAGGCAACCTTTTTCTTCAAGCAAGGAATCATGGTACATGGGTTAGGGTTATTGGGTGTTTTTTTGATCTACATTGTTATCAACCGAACTAAACTATAAATTTCTTAATGGTTTTTTTCCTGTTTAATAATTTGTTATTATATCGTATATACATACACTTAAAAGTTAGTAGCAAAATTTCTTTATACACATGCTTATTAATTGGTACACGTATGCCTAAATAAATTTACCTGATTGAACTGTTCCTGGAACTTATAGTATGGGGACTTCCTTCAATGATTTTTTCACTGTCTCAAAATTAATTTATTAATGGAACTTACAATATGGGGTCATGATTCTTACCTATAATTGAACAATGACTTTGATTAAGGTTGTGAAATTTTATCTACTCCGTCGCCATTGATTTTTGATTTGAAGTTGTATATATGGTGTTTTATTGAAAATTTAATTCATATGAAATTTCGATAAGGTACGAAACTACTTTTGCATCATTAATAGTTTCATGTATTATTTTCTCATGAATGAAATATTTGATCATCAAAACTTGATTAGAAGTGCTCATAATCAAAGTTTATATACTGTTTTTGATCCTCTCACTACTTGCACACAATAAAGTGCATAGTTTTATTTCTTATACATTTTAGTTGTGTTCATACCATATACAATAAATAATAGGGCTCTACCAAGGTTATTAATGAATGACATGGTGTTAAACTTTTTTTATCAATGATCGACACGGAGCCACTGATGTTGTATATTTTCATTCATATTGTATTTGACATAGTGTTTGCTAACCTACGGCACTACTTTGCTCTTTTCCAGTTTTAGTTTTAAATGGAAAATGTTATATATGACTGATGATGCATGACATAATCAACCGGAACTTATATCTTTCAGGTAGCACATCGACGTTCTAATTAATTTGGATTACAAAAAGATAGTAAGCTGAGCCTCATATGTAAAATATTTGATGGAATTCCTTTTATTTAGAGATTTGATCCAGTGGAACTCCAACTTTTGAAGACTTTCATTAAGGGCATTCGTTGACAGTTTTTAAATAATGAGCGCTAAAGAGAATTCAAAGGATGTTGATAAAGATGTCAAGCAGGAAAGAAGAGAATCCGATTACATGCCTGCAAGTGGTTCTCTTTACTCTCCAAGCAATGAAAATATAAACAAAAGAAATTCCCGAGTCTCGTAGAAAGATCACAAGAAAAGATTCAATGCAGAATTTCACTCATGGAACGAAAAACAGTAATAATACACAAGAGGTTAAGGAGATAGATACGTTGGATGAGACTGTAACAGATGCTGAAACAGTTGACACAGAGGATAATAGTGTTGATGATGATATTGCAAATCGAAATGCAAATCACAAGATTGTCGATATGGAACACAGAATTGAACAACTTGAAGAACTTAGAGAAGTTGTTGCTCTTGAAATTTCCTTATATTCCATGGTGTCGGAGCATGTCAGTTCAGCACATAAAGTACACAAGCCCGCAAGGCGTCTTTCTAGGCTCTATATTCATGAATATAAGCACTAGAGTCATCATAAAAGAGCCACAGTTGCTAAAAGCATAGTTTCTTGGATTGTATTGATTGCTAAATCCTGTGGTAACGATGTTTCCAGGTGATGATAAATGCTTTTAGTTGTACTAGTCATAATAAAGAATCCTCACTAGCATTTTACTTCAAAATGTTAAGATGGTTCAGTTCAAAAGCATTTCACTTGCATTGCTGTATCATTTAAACAATTCATGCTGAGGTAAATTTAAATGAAAATTGACTTGACTTTTACTTGAGATACTGTGCTGCGGGGAGAAAAATTGATTGTTATATTAACTGAAGTGTCTTTTGTTGAAAGGTTGACCTTTTGGTTGTCGAGCACTGCAGTCCTAAGGGAATTCATCTCTCAAACGTTTGGAGATTAATCCCATCACGATTCAGTCGGTAGGCCAGACAAGTTAAATGGCAGTGCAAATAAACGTGAGAGTAGATTTCCCTCGGCAAAATTGAAAAATAATTTTGTTTGTAAGGATTCTAATTGGGGAATTTTTTTTCTTGTATTGTGAATCATGTTAATTAATGTTTTTAATGTCGCTACATAATAACCTGATATGGATGTCTTTTCATTCATTATTTATTTTTATTTTTTTGGGTCATAAGACAAACATTTAATAGTGAGGAATGTCCTTATGTATTCAATTTATTCAACATGTTCTTATTTTCCAAAGTGGCTAGGCTATCTGTCGGTTGTGCAATTTCCAAACTGATATTAACGCCTCACATATAAAACTTTGCTCTATGTTGCAGGCTGAATGCATACTAAATTATATATTTTTTTTGTTCCACCCATAGCTCCCTCCCTCCCTCTCTCGTTGAATGCTTTTCTTGAAATGTTGTATAACTACTGTTTGTCTCGAAGTGTAACTTGATATGACTGCTCTGTTAGTTTGATTCTATTAAAATGTAAAAAGAAGGGCCTTGGAGAGAAAGTTCATTCTCTGCTGGCTAATGTCACCCTTTAATAATTGAATAAACCTTGTAAAACATTCAGAGAGTTGTTCTGGATGTAATCCTCTGTTTAGTTTCACAACTAATGTCTTAGTGCTAATTTTCAGCCCAATATTTGTTTGAATTTTTTAGTAGTACTTAAAAGGAATACTGTGATCAAACATCATGCTGTATGATTTTTTTCCAAATCAAATTATACGAGCAGGCTTCGATTTCAAAATTATACATTCATCATTGAATTATAATCAATGTTTTAGTAATAAAACAACGGGAAACAGAGCCTTATAGTAAGAAATACTTATATCCATAAATGCTGCTAACTAACCTCAATCATAGTTTGATGATTGGTGCCGTCATATTTATTTTTCCTATTATTTAAAGTTTGTAGATCTAGCATATACAAGTTGTCTTTCAGGTTAATTCATGTTGGATCTTCTTTCTCAATATTAGGTATTGTCTTTCTTGCACGTTGTAAGACATCAAACCAACTTCTAAGTGTGATGATGATGAACATAGCATACTTCCACTTGAAGAAAATTATTCAAAGGCAATCACTTTAGCCTCGATTTTTGAAGCTATGTTTAGTAAAGTACAAAGGAATCCAAATATGTATTAGAAGGGTAATTCTTTTAGAGGAGATATATAAACATTACATGGTGTTTTTATACAAATAACTTGTATTATTCGATGTTTTTACACAACTATGTGTGGAACATAGGTCCGCACACATGTCAGGGCATGCATATTAACCTAAAATATGAGCACACTATTTAGGTTGGGGTATAGCAGTTTGGTATCGGGTTCAAATCATGTCCCCATGCTAGAGTGTATATGACCCATTTCTCTTGTCAATGCATCAGTGTTTAAGTGGATTTTTTTATAATAATTGGATTCCTTTTTGGATGATTTTATGTTCATACACGATGTATATTAAATATAGTTGGCCTTTTTCATCCTTAATAGATATACTTAAGTTGTTTTAAGGGTAAGTTGAATATATCTTAATTGAAGTTATCTATGGGTGTCAAGTATAACATCGCCAAATACTATTTTCACTTCTTATATTACTAAACTAAGAGAAATGAGTTTAAAGAGAATCCAAAAGTTTCATATGGATGAGAAAAATAAGTCTAAAAGTTTGAACTTAAACATAAAATATGAGGAATTACCGTCAATACAAATGTCCGATTGAGACTTTTTATAAAAAGATGTTTGAGTAGAAAGACTCTTTCTAAGATGACAAAAACATTGAAAAAAAAGTTTATAATCATTACCATGGATGAAGAAGCATGAGATTTGCAATGCGTTTGGGGTTGTTTTGTTCATTTAATAGGCTTTGGATAGTTATGTAATTGGAACCATAACTGAATATGCAATGACCCTTCAATTCGCATAATTCAAGTTGACAATAAACCACACATATCCAACCCAAATAGAATGGAAAGGCAGATAGTTATGTGAAAGAAGAGGGAGGAAGAAGAGAAGAGAAGAAGAAGAGGTAGAAACTAAAAATAACACAGAATCTCACAACCGCATCGGAACAATATATATAATATGATATCACTGATCTTTACAAAAAAGAAACTATTTATATATATATATACATACATCAGAGTACAATAAATCACAATGATCAGCCTAGACAATTATAACAACTCGTCATCACAACTGCTAATGATTTCATCAATAAAGCAATGAAAAAATAAATATATACGTGAATACGACTTGAATGATTAGTCAAAACTTGGATGTGCACACAGGCTATGCAAAGTTTACAGTATATGATGGCTTGTACTTCAGTTTGAACATTTGAAAGTTAAAACAAAAACAATCTCAAAAGAATCAAAAATACGAAGTTCTTTCATGCACGTTAATGGTTTCATGTATTATTTCCTTATGAAGAAAATATTTAATCATCAAAACTTGATAAGAAGTGCTCATAATCAAAATTTATATATTTCTTTTAACTCTCTAATTACTTGCACACAATATAGTGCACAGTTTTACTTGTACATTTTAGTTGTGTTCATACCATAAACAATAAGTAGAAGCTGTCTTTACCAAGGTTATTAATGAATTGCATGGTTTTAATTTTTTTACCAATGATCGACGTGGAGCCACTGATGTTGTATATTTTCATTGATATTTTGTTTGACATAGTTTTTGCTAACCTACGGCAAGACTTTGCTCTTTTCAGTTTTGCTTTTAAATGGAAAATGTTATATATGACTAATGATGCGCGATATAATCAACCGGAACTTATATCTTTCAGGTAGCACATCGACGTTCAAATTAATTTGAGTTACAAGAGGATAATAAACTGAGCCTCATATACCAAGTATTTGATGGAATCCCTTTTATTTAGATTTAATCCAGTGGAACTCCAACTTTTGAAGACTTCTCATTAGGGACATTCATTGACAAATTTTAAATAATGGGCGCTAAAGAGAATTCAAACGACGCTGATAAAGATGCTAAGCAGGAAGCAAGAGAATCTAATTTGATTACGTGCCTGTAAGAGGTTCTTTTTACAGTCCAAGCAATGAAAATAAAAACAAAAGAATTCCCGAGTTTCGAAGAAATGTCACAAGAAAAGATTCAATGGAGAATTTCACTCGTGGAACAAAAACAGGATTTCCAAAATGAATCGCAAAATTCAAACTTTAAATCAAAGCGGGATTTAATTCGTAAATCGTAGATTCTGAAATTCCATAATTAAGGTTTCCACACTTTTTGAAATTTATTTTGATGTTTGAAATTATTTGTAAAACCTAAAACTTCATCTTATCTCTTGTTCCAATTTTATTTTGTTTGAAAATGATTAGAATTGAAAATGTAGATTCAAATAAGTATATTGAATATATCAATTTCGATTGAATAATTTTTCTAAACCGTGGCATTAGCTAGGTTTGAATCAGAATATAAATCGGATCATAAAGGGAGAGATTCAGTTTGAAACGGGATTTAAATCGAATGATTTTAAGATTTTTGACAACAATGGTGATAGTACACAAGATTCTAGCAAAGCTGCAATTCAAAACACCGAATAACAGTCAGAAAAAGCCACAAAAATCGAACAGGGCTTCATTAGCTCCTAAAACTATTAATAATAAGAAAGCAGAAAATGAGAAAACTCCATCGAATCCTCTATATAAAAAAATATCTGAAGAAAATGATGATAAAGCAAATAGGTTACGGAGATAGATGCGTTGGATGAGGCGACAAGAAGTACACAAGCCTGAAAGGCTTCTTTCTAGGCTATCTTCATGAATGCAAACATTGGTGTCATTATAAAAGAGCGACAGTTGCGAAAAGCATAGTTTGTTGGATTGTATTGATTGCTAAGTCGTGTGGAAATTGATTTTAGTTCTATTAGTTATAATGAAGAATGCTCATTATGGGTTGACTTTGGTGCGAGAGGCCACAAGTTCGAAACTTGCGTAATGTGATTCGAACATATATTGAGATGTAGCGTGTTATATTCTATCTATGCCTTGTAGTACTAATATGTGCTACCATCTAAGTACCCAATTTCAAATGAAATAAAATAATAAAATAAATAAAGAATAAAAAAAGAATTCTCACTAGCAGTTTAGAGTAGAAACTTTATCTCACTTTCAAAATGTTATAATGGTTCCATTCAAAAACATTTAACTTGCATTGTTGTATTATTAAAAATATTCATTGCTGTATAAGTTAATTAAGTAAAGATTTTTTATTGATTGAATAATTAATTAAGATAAATAATTTATAATCACTTAATTCATAAAAGGTTAATTAAATATATGATTAAAGTTAATTAATTATTAACTTAAGTTAACTAATTTATAATTAAAGATTAATTAATTAACGTAATTAATTAAGGAATAATTAATTAATGAGGGTAATTAAGATTTAATTAATTAATAATTACGATTTAATTAATTAATAATTAAGATTTAATTAATTAATAATTATGATTTAATTAATTAATAATTAAGATTTAATTAATAATTAAGGATTTAATTAATTAATAATTGAGGATTAGTTAATGAATAATTAATGATTAATTAATTTAAAATTTTGGAATAATTAATTATTAATTAAGGATAATTAATGAAAATAATCATGTGATTAATAAATTATAATCACACGAATAATTCATCTTAATTATAGATGATTGATTTTGGTTGAATGCTTTATATTGATGAATGTCTCTGATATGTGATTGTGATCTATGTGATATGAATTACCTTGTGTTGAGCTGTGATATCTGTGATTTGTTTGTGTGAATGCGAAAACCCATTGACCCGTAAAACGACATTTGAATTTCGATGCGACAAGGAGTCAGATTCCAATTGGTTACCCGAAACCCACATCGAACCCTGAAAGTGAATCTTTGTGATTGATATATTCACGTGCTTTTAAATTAAGCGCTCACTATTCGGTTTAGCCGAGAAGGGACTTTGTGTCATATAACTCATTCCGAATAGTGATACGACAAAATGAATAGCATTTGAAGACGGTGGTGAAGACCGGGAGTCTTCGAGAACGATAGGATAACTTATCAAATGACCCTGCACTGAGTTGCTCCAGTATAGAGATTTTCATATGTGATGGGAAGTTCGACCGGGATTGTAGATACCCGGATTGCAAGGGCTTCTTCTTTTATTTGACGATGTGCCTTCGGTTCCGTTTGAATCCGGAACAGACTTGTATGGTTGTATGTCTGACATTACACTTTGAGATATAAAGCTGATCTCTATCAAATACATTTTTGTTTGATGGCGGAGAATTTATTCTCTTAGCTTAATACTCTTTTCTAAGACGTACGAGCTCAGAGGTTATGTAGTTGATGATTATTGGTGATATACTCCCAATTTGGTAGCGTGGCATGCTGAGTGCTGCTATGTGTTGCTGATCAAAGCAAGGCTTTTGTGTTTGTGGACCAGACCTTGTCGGACCTCACACTCTGGAAATGGTCGAAACCGGAAAGATGCAGCAAGGTTATGAGGGTCGCGCCTTTTAGGGTATGTCTATTTCCTTATGGAAAATGGTGGTATCATGGTATGAAGCCCAAATATCTAACCTATGTGGTTCCAGTTTGGGTTCGATGTCGAAGTTTCAAATTTGTCAATGAATTGGGTTTCGGATAACCAATTGGCAAGCAAAATAAAAACGTCTTGCAATGTATTCTTTAACAGAAAAATGAAAAGTGTAAGTCTCAGGTTTTCATCTATCGCATAAAGCTGTGAGTAAAGACTTGTAAAATGATATATTTAATCTGCATGAAATACCAGAATCCCGCTTGTAGTTATTGTTGAACCCGTTGATTTTCAACCATCTCCATCAAATCTTTGAAACTTTGCAAATGATCAGACAATCCATCGGTTTTACACTTTGCAAAATAAAGAATTATAACTCATTGTTAATTCAAATGCGAAAAAGCTTACAAAATTTTACTATAATTACAAAACAAATAATATTACCCTCATTAACTCTTTAAAATTAGAACGGTGATTATCCTGCATATAAAGCACGCTACCGTCTACCGGTCCGCTTTTCGGTTCTTCAAAGTTCATGCTAAAAAAAACAAAATTTACAATCGTTTACAATCAATTAGTTATTCAATACTAAGAATTGGATTACTAACGGGTAAAATGGCAAATTTCATAGACGCCTTCAACTTTCTTTTTTACAAAAAAGACGGTCTTCGTTTTAGAACGATCAGATAATTGAAATACATCTTGATTTGAATTCTTTTCACCTTCTAAGGAGCTACTACGTTTGTGTTACTGTTGTATATGGATTATTAATGCAAATGACAGCCACCACCTTTTGTAATGCCGCTAAGAATTATTAATGCAAATGTGAGTTAACGAGCAATGATAATTACTCTAATTAACATAGGAATGGCCTAACCGCCAGCTCCTATATTTGCATCTATTTATATAATTTTCATGCCATAGTAAAATTTAATCTATATGTAAATATACAAATATTTGCTATTACTTTTCAATTTCTATCAAGTTTCTAACATAAAGAAATCGAACAAAATATTGAATCCCAAAAGTGCAGTAAATAGAATATAATGAACTGCATATCGTAGCCATGAAAAAAGTATTTTGGTCAATAGCTTGAAGTTAATGTGTGTATTTTAAGATTTATTTATTGTTTAGATTGATAAGTTAAGGTATATAGGTGTATCGGAAGAATGTAGTGTTCATAGTAGGACATTGTTTGTAGTCAAATATCAAAGCAAAAATATAGATAAGAAGAGTTGATAGAACTTCAAAAATTCTTCATATTAATTCATGCTTTTTGTACATCTATCGCCTGGAGTAAATATTCATGCAACATACTTTTAACCAAACTAATGTTGCTTGTTTATTTTGTACTACATGCTAATTGGTACATCTATCAACTGGAGTAAATATTTATTGTTCTGCTGACAGACTAATATCTGTGTTGACATTGGAGATATGATTGTGTTTTGAGCATGAATTTAAGGTTATGTTTGATCATAAATGTTATGTTTTGAGCATGAATTTATGTTATGTTTAAGCTTCCTTCTTCTGTCCTTATCATGATTAACAAAACTTTGTGCTAATATATGTTACTAAATTTAACATATTGGGTGGATGATATGACAGACTTAAGTAATGTTCATTTCTGGGTGGATGATCTGCGATGGATGAAAACGAGTAGCTATATAGATATAATATAAGATAGTGGTAAAGCAATTTAAACAAACTACTTTTAAGTATATTTCATTCCAAAGTCAAAACATTTTTCTTCCACTGCTGCTATCTTTGGGTCTTGGCATACTTCCGTTCACAAAATTGCGATAGAGGGTCCATGTTTTCCTATTTGATTTATTGGTTTATTACTTGTGCACAGTTAGTAGGTTTATTTATAGATACATTGTTATCTTATTGAGAGTTCTATTTCTAAGTTTGCTTGGCACTGATAGTAAGTATACATGTTCATCCCCTTGCTATTATTATATGTTTGCTTTCTTTGTTCAGCCTTTTTTTGTTCAAATGTGAGAAAAAAATCATAACTGCATTACCTTTTAACTATAATTTTTGAGCATACGATGTTGTAGTTATGTTTGAGCATGAATTTAAGGAAATGTTTTGGTTGTTATGTATCGCTTTTTTTCTGGTATACTGTCGTATTTGGCCACCCTCTTCTTTAACCAGGGCTTATTATTTGATCAACTGCATAGCTCTATTTGGATCAACTTCATAGCTCTGCTTCAATCAAAGTTCCAAGTGTACTTGTGGGCGTATTATCTTCTTTTTTTGGAGCATAAGGTATTTTCTTAGACCAAAGTATTTAAACATGGTTTTGTCATTCATTACTCTCTTACACTACATATACATGCTGAGATCATATACAATTATTGCATGTTCATCAAAGTACACTTGTTTGAAGCCATAAAAGATATTTCTATCATATATAGTTAATGCATGCATATTTTCTTTTCCCTTATTATAAATAGAACAACCTGGACTACCTGACTTGTATATTCTTATAACAACCTAGACACTTTACATTTGTAAGTGCAGGCAGGCCATGTTTTTTAGGCTTTAATGACTTTATTAACTTCATCAACAGAGTCAGAATAGAGTTCCTTGTGCTTTCACTGTTTAGTAGGTGCTTAACCGTTATTTGGTTATGAGCAGGATTAGTTGCCTTTATAATTCCTCTACCAACTATGAATACATTGCTACCTCTATCATGATTGCCATTATTACTCTTAAACATTGTTTTTTCCTTCAATAATTGTTGCTAACACATGATTTTAGAAATTATCTTATTTATTTTTCATTCGTTTCTAATAAAATTTGGTATAAGGCCGATATTCTTTCTGAACCTTTGCATAAACATGGACTACCTAACTTGTAAGAAACATTATTAGTAAACACAGTTCAAATAACAAACAGTTAATATAAATTTTATGTAGAGTAATATCTGTTGGATCTAGTATCATTTCTAATGAATCTGACGATGGCTCTAGTTTTGATGATGATTTTGTATTTATGGATTATAGTGATGAAGAGTTTGGTGATATGTTAATGATTAATTACTTTGTTGCTAACCAAAGGAGAATCGTGAATAAAGTACCTTGTAGAATATCATCGCTTACAATATATATATATATATATATATATATATATTGATATACTTGATATTTCTATTTGTTTGAAAAGAGAAGGCCTAGCATGAGGAAGAAGAGCCACTTAAACAAAGCAAAGAGTACTTGCCTATCAAATACATCAAAACTTTTTTTCTCTCATTCTGTAGTGATACAATCGATATATCTTATCAATTTGTAATGATTTTGATTTGTGATGCAATTAATTTATAGTATGACATGAGTTAGTCTCATTTCGATATGGTTCACATATAAGTAGTCATTATCATTTTGTTATCTATGTCAATTTACGATTTTTCCAGTTTTACGACATTTTTTGTTAGTCTCGTTAATTATCTCATCTCATTTCTATATTTAATTTCTATATTTAATGATCAAATTCTAACCAAATTTGAAATTGGCATTTTTGTTTTGGAATGACATTTTTGATTTTTAGTTTAAAAACTATTTTTCAAAACTCTAAAACCATATACATTTTCCAAAATATTAGAAACACTCAAAATGAAAAACAAAAATGAGTTTTAAAAACCAAAAACTAAAAATGAAAACAAACAGGGCCTAAGATTCTAACTCCTGATCAAGAGGGTGTTTCTTTCTAAGCAACAATTTTCACTTCATGTTTATGCCTTGCATATGCTATCACTGTAATTCCCAATATATTTGTCTTCTATACCTTGTAAGTGATTAGAAACAAGCCATTTGATTTTTTACTTATGTGATTAATGAGATGAAAATATGTAAACATCTGACTAATATAGTAATATACCCTATATTGATAAAAATCTTAATAAAAAATATTTTCAACATGTACCATGTCAAATATTATACTTTCACAGTCCCTGTCTTTATTAGTAAAATGATTTATTAATTTATTTTTTATTTTTTTAGTCCTTTCAAAGAAAAACCATTTTACTGGCTCGCTTTTTATTTATTTTCACTAATTTATAAAAAAATGGTTTCTAAAGTGATCATTTGAAACTGTGATTTATTTTAAATTTTCTCTTTTATCTATAATCATGATTTTGCCTATAAAGTAGGTTTTTAAGATTGAATTCGATATAATTTTGCTTTTTTATTTGCTTGATCTTACTTCGCAAAATTTTAATTATGTAAAAGTTGGTTCAACAGAAGAATGTCGAAAATGTTTAGGTAACATTTTACTTATTTGCAATACTAAGATCCTTATTTGTTGTCAAAACGGTTGTTCTGAGATAAACAGATATGCAGATTTTCCTTCTGATACAGTGACATGTAAATCAATTTGTGGAATGCTCTGAGTTAAACTTATTTCTCAGATTTCGACCATATCCCAAATTGTAACCTGTTGGAAAAGCAATGGTTTCGGCTGAGTCGTGGACCACGTCACTCTCTTGAAGACGTTTCAACGATCTGCTATGCTGCGCAAAGCAGGTCGTACTATTCGCTGCCGCCTCTAGGATAAAACAGTCTCTCAATAATTTATGTGGTATCGATTCATTTGCACATACGAAACGATTCTGTTTGCACTTAAAAGTGTTGCTCGAATTTGTGGATCTAAAAATGGATTTTAACGGGATGTAATTATTTCTGTTTCGTTTCCTTATCAATTAAAAAGACGGAATAGTAAGAGAATGTTGCTGGTTATGGGGAAACATGGTTTGGAAAAACGGATCTGAGAAAATAATGGGTTAAAAACAATGAACATTATGTAACATTCTCCAATACGGGTTGGTCTGACATGACCGTTCCAGCCCGGTCTAAAAACGGTTAAATAATTTTGTACCAAAAATATAAGTGGTACACCACTACAACCCGAACCGGAGCCCGGCCCGGGTCGTTCAACGCGTACGTGTGTGGTAGTCAAGTATGGTCGCACTTCTCACAAAAGAGCATCATTGGATGCCTAAATGGTCCAAACTTACCTTCTAAGAATCCAGTATAAAATACTCGATTCTTTCATATAATCCCACAATGTAGGACTATTCATATTCCTATGTAGAAGCCATTTCATACCTAGTCAATTTTTTTAAGAATTTGATTATTTTCTAAAAACAGTTTTCAAAATAACCTGATATGACATGCTCTGTTAGCCTGTTAATTGATTCTATTCAAAAATAAAACTGAATTAGATAACCTCATCAAACCACCGTAGGAGGTTTGTTTAGTGTAAGAGGTTTGTTTAGTGTAAGTTGGCCAAAACCAAATAAACTAAAGCAAAAAAAAAAACATGCAAATAATCCTCACGCGTTTTTATCCTATTTTCTCGCTCTTATCTCCTATTTTCTGCCGTGTTTCCTCATCCTCGATTCTCATTATCCGGTGTATGGCTATTTCCCCACAAATTCTATTTTCTCTCCTTTTCCTCAGATCTACAGTGTAAACCTATACTGGGAAAAACAAAACTACTTAGTCCATCTTTCATCCACAACCTATATTCGGAGCCGGAGCTTCCGCCGCATAGGATGGACGCGGCAGCGATAATGTCGGATGATGTATGGGCGCGGAGAGTAGGGGAGAGCTACTACTTGCAGTTAACGCTTGCTGCTAGGGTTAGCAGTCAGGCGTTTTTTATTCTAAAACTAATTTTATTGATCTTTTCCTGAATAGATGTACTTATCTTACCATTTCCCTTCCGTTTTCTGTGCTCTTATCTGCCATCTCCAGCTGACAATTTCTCCTTAAAGCAGCATAAAACCCTCACCGCTGCTTTAGTCTTCTCCAGTGTTTTCCCATCTGTGTCGACGTCCCTCTTCTTTTACGTATTTGATACTGCAACTTTCTTTCGATGCTCGATTTTCAGTAGCTCGTTTGCTTGCGTAGATCTTTCCATGTAAGATTAATTTAATTGTACAACTTTCTTCTGATGCTCAATTTTTATTATCGACGTCCTTTTTTTTTTTTATTTAGTATTGCAACTTTCTTCCGATGCTCGATTTTCAGTAGCTCGTTTGCCTGCGTATATCTTTTATGATGATTGTAAGATTTTAGAGAGGAGAAACATGTAAGAAAAACCGTGGAATTAAGATGATTGTAAGATTTTGCTTTGTATTTAAGTAATCGATCATATGAATTTTTTTATTCAAACGATCTTTAATTTTACTTCAATTAAAAAAAAATTAACAGGAAGTAGATGAGAAATCAAAATTCATAAAATTGATTTTTACTGATTTGTTCTTATACGAAACTGCTTTGGAAAATAACAATGAAAATAGAAGAAAGTTTAACACAATTGAAAAATGAATACTGTTACACTTACAAAACGCCGACAAAATCAAGTTTGAACTTCATACATCTCTACCATTATAAGGGAAATTGGAGTTGAGATTGATTAACAGATTTTAATATTTGTAGTTGAAGGTTTGGTGCTAGAACCTACGCTCGGATTCAGAAAGTTGTAGAAATTTTCATACAACTGTAGGGATTTTACTTCATAATACAGAAAACTGCTAAGGTTATTTAACATGTAACGTTGATATGTGATGATTTTTTGCAGTCCTAGAAACTTTAGTTGAAAGGCATGTATTCATATTAAGTAAAACCAGTTTACTGACTTGAGCATACAGCAGGATCAACTTAAGGTTTAACAAAATTTAAACAGAAGGGTATAAATTTCATACTAATAGTAACATAAATATTGTAATGCAAATTGTTACTGATTAATAAACTAATAGTTTGATGTTGCATTAGAAAACAATCTAGTGTCTTTGATATGCCACTGTATCCTTTTGTTGTTTTTTTCGTTTGGTTCTGAGACTTCTTATGGTATTTAACTATTTGTACTGTTGTACTGAGTGTTGCCAAAAGATATTACAAATGTATGTATGGATGAAACTGCTGTATCAAGTGACCTTATTCTTGCTTTTCTTTTGGACGAAGAAGTTGTGAAAGATTGGTGCAAGCAAACATTTACAGAAATTATCACTGAACTCCAGAAAAAATGTATTTGTTAAAACATTTATAATTTCTTATATTGCGTTATTGCTATAATTAAACTAATACTTAGACGAATGATGTGTTAGATTCTATTGGAGAGGATGATATGAAATCAAACTTGTGTTCATTTCAAAAGTTGGCGCTAAAGTTGAATTGAATTTCTAATGTTCTCGAAGTCATGTCTTCATCATTTAAAGAAACCTTTTATGAGCTAGTAGATGACTTACAACACCTGTTGGAGTGCACCTTAAAGGCTAAGCACGTTGGTTTATAGGACTTTGTTTTTTTTAAAGTGCATTTGTGAATATACGATGTTAACTGCCTTGCTAGATCTATATGTTACGTCCTTGCTGTCTCAAACTTATTCTAAATAATTCAAGCTATATTATGTTTCAGTGTCTAAAAGTTTTCTTACATATTTGAAAGGAAGCCGTGCTGTTATTTATTTAAATTAGAATACACCAAAAGGACTATTTGACTGAAAATCTACTAGTGGTACTTCAACATCATGCCTTGAATCTTGTTTTTGATTACTTCAGTTTTATGCTTTGTAGCTTGCATGGATTAATGTTACTTTACCAATTAGTGGTACTTATGTTTTTGATTACTTAGGTTTTATGCATTGTACTTATTGGGTTTATTGTTACTTTACAAGTTTACAGCGGCGAGGGGTTAAAAAATGCTCTGAACAGAATTTCATATTAGTTTAAAGAAATAACAGACAAAAACAAAAATCTGCAAGTATACATGACATAAAATATGTATACCATTAAATGTTTTTTGCCATGATAACTGCAGCCAATTTTATCCGAATTGAAAAATATGTACAACTATACGCAAGAGTAAAGTACCTAAGTGTGATGAGAAGAACCGAAGGCAATATAAGAGCTGATTCACTCCAGTTGTTCAAATGATCCTGCGATGCTAACATAAATTGTTGGGTTATATAATATTAAAGCAAATCCTTAGTATCATACATTTATCAAACCGACCGTAGGGAGGTTTGCCTACTTCTACTAGCCAAAATCAATTTTCCTGAAGCCAAAAAAACATGGATCTTGTCTCATCGTGGTTTCCCTAAAAACGTGGATCTTGTCTCATCGCGGTTTTCCTAAACTTTCTTCTTTTATTTTGCGCATCAAAGATTTCAAATTCAAATCTATTATGATTTTCAAATTTTAAAATTTTCAATTTCAAATCGACAATTTTGAATGTTTTGATTAATATTTAAATTTGAAATTCATATTTTCAGATTCAAATCTCAATTTATTCTTTTCCAACATATTATCACTTAATGTTTAAGTAATATTAACAAAATTTTTAAATGTATATTTCTTATCAAAGTTATACAATCAAACGGTCGGTTTCTCCACCGTTGTGCGGTTATACTAGTAATCCTTATTATAGTTGGATTTACATATTTTCAATTACTTTTAGTTTTTTTTTAAATGTAGTTAATTTTCCATCAAATTATTAATAAAGGAAACAAAATTAACAAATAGTTTTTTCTTTCATATCAAATAACACAACGATCGATTTTCTCACCGTTGTGCGGTTATACTAGTATACCCTAAAAAAGAAGGGAGCTAACGTCACTATCAAATAGATGAATAAACCTTGCGAAATATTCAGAGAGTTCTGGATTTAACCCCCAATTTACACTAGTTTCACAACCAATATCTCAGCACCATGAAAAATTTATAGAACAGTGAAAAATTAGTCAAGGGCAGGCTTCAACCATGCTTTTACGGACAAAGACCTAATTTCTCACGGAGGTCATTGTTCCACGCTCCCCTTTTTTCTCTCCTGTTTTCTGCCGATTCTTAGTATTCAAATTCAATTGCAGCCTGCAATTCCATTTTACCTCGTCCTTTCCTCATATTTAACCCCAAATTTCTTGCTTTAATCCCCTAAACCTAATATTTCAAACACTTTTTAATTGTAGGTTTCGAAAATCAAAAGTAGTTAGTCCATTGCTTCCCACTTGAGCTGGTTGCTTCAACCTAACGTGATTTAAGGTAATTTTCTTTTTACCTTGTTAGATTTCGTTTACATTATGCTGAATCTTGCATTTAAGTCAAGTGTATTTTAGGGTTAGCTACATGTTGATTTCTATTTCTAATTTCAATTTTTTAGTTTCATTCTAGATTCATGATGGTTATTTCGGTGCATTATATATGTATTTTTTATTTATTTTATAGCTAAACCATTTATGGGGTGAATTATTTTCAGTATGACAGTTAGTTCATCCCATTTTCACACCAAATAAAAGCAATTTCAAAAAAATGCGAATCATGGTACACGGGTTAGTGTTATTGGGTGTTCTTTTTCCAGTCTACATTGTTATCATCAATCTAACTAAGCTATTAATTTCTAAATGTTTTTTTCTCTTATTTAATTCTTTATTATTAATATCATATATATACTTAAAAGTTATTAGCAAAATTTCTTTATATACATGCTTATTAATTGGTACATATATGCCTAAATATATCCTTACCTGATTGAACTATTACTGGAACTTATAGTATGAGGAGTCAGGGACTTCCTATAATGAATTTTTTACTGTCTCAAAATTATAAGTTATTAATGGAACTTGTAGTATAGGGCATGATTCTTACCTGTAATTGAACAGTGACTTTCATTAAGGTAGTGAAATTTCTATCTACTCTGTCGCCATTGATTTTTGATTTGAAGTTGTATATATGTTTTGGTTTATATAAATTTTATTTCATATTCTTTTTTGAGGGCCAATGTTGCCATAAATGTATAGTACGGTTTCATCTTCTTGTGTATTCCTATAGACAGCATTACATGTGTACACTTTGCCACATGCCTTCGCCATATTTGCTGTAGTACATTGTTATAATGAAATGTCCCTTTATTTTTTTAATTCGCAGTTTATTCCTTAGATGCATATAATAGTACAGTTCAAGCTATGTACTGAATTTATGGAGTGATAGTAGATTAAGGCTTTAGGTTTCTTTAATTATTGGGTCATTTGGGATTCTAATTACGGCTTCCTCCAACATTCTGGCTTTAGATCGACTTCAATGCAATCTGTTTTTGCAAGATTTAGACAGTCACAATCCAACTATATGCAATTTCACAATTCTTTTAAACGCCTCCGAAGTTGCTCTTAGTTAATTAATATCTGAACTATTCGTTTAAATTGTTTCACTCAGTGTGCTGAAAGTTTTGGATGTGCACTGATGGACGGTTGTGTTTGGAAATGGCATAGTCACTGTAACCCAGTCTTAACTAAGTTTCCAACATCATTGCAAGTACTCTTCGTGTGTGTGTGTGTGTGTGTGTGTGTGTATCAAAAATATTTACTGTCTAACTTCTAATTTGCATATATATAGACATAAAAATTTCATGTTGCAGTGTAAACAAAAGTTTGATCAGGCATATAACCCCTATTTTTCTTATATAGGTGGTATTTTATTAGTATTGCACTCAACATATAATGTAGACAAAGTTCTCACAAATATCAGTACATCTAGGGCTGTCAACGGATACTTTTGGATACGGATAGTGCCATATCCGTATCCGTATCCGAAATCATTTTCGGATATCCGTATCCGTTTAATTTTCGGATATCGGATATCCGTATCCGTTTAATTTTCGGATACGGACGGATATCGGATATTTATCCGCTCCGCCCATAATCAATAAATTTAAAAATATAAATGAAAATGTTTGAACCAACATAAAATAGTTTTTGTACCAATGTTCATAAAAAAACCAAGGAATAAAAAAATGTGATGATAAAACATTGTTTTATACCAATATCCGTTTGTGTATCCAAAAATATTCGAAAATCAAACACTAAAACTGTCTGTTTTCACTATGAATGAGCAAAAAACCATATCGTAGAAACATCCAATGGTTATGAAATAATTGAAAATTTATATAATAATTAAATATAATTTTAATTATATATACATACATATATATATATATATATATATATATGCATCAGTTAATCGGACGGATATTTTTCGGATACGGATACCACAATAACCATATCCGTATGCGGAAAGCTTTTCGGATATCCGTATCCGCTTTTCGGATAACGGATATTTTTCATATTTTCGGATACGGATTCGGACGAATATCGGATTTTTCGGGTACCCATTGACAGCCCTAAGTACATCGTAACCCAATTGGGCAATTAGGAGGCTAGCACTTCAAACATACAGCAAGATAACCAGTCAGAAAAAATATTTTGAATAGTTGAATATATTGGAAAATGAGGTGTTGTTTCAGAGGATAAACTATCTTTAAATGCAGACAGAGTAAATATTTTTCTGTACTAACCTCATGTTTCTTATCTATTTTGATTTCATCTTAAATTTCGATACATATGGAAATTGCCAATTTACCTTCCAGACATCCGTTATCTTTGTTTATTTCATGATTTCTTATTTTCTGAATAGTAGGCAGGTTCACTTAACGATATAAAAATTACTCATATCAGGCAGTTCTTACCATATACATAATTGGAAACAGTTGGTACTTCTTATTCAAGCTTGTTTTGAAAAGATTTTTATTATTTTCATCATGAATTTCGTATTGTTCTTTTGGTGAAGAAGATTTTTTGTACATATAAACTGAGTAAGAACCCATATATGTTTATGAAGGAAACAATCATAATATTTACATCCTATACATTTAGGAGCTATATTATTGTAAGATTTTAGCATGAATTACTTTTATGACAGGAGACAAGATAACAACTCCTTATTTGATCTCAGAAATACATTTGCATATTCATTACGATTACCTTTTAATGTTATCTCATTACTATCATATTCGCCAAAAAAAGTTATATTTTTCTCCAAATAAAATTATGAATTTATAATTTAGGCTATAATCCATGATATGGGTATATGGATATATAAGGTATTTCATTGAATATTTAATTCCTATGAAACTTGATTAGAAGGGCTCATAATCAAAAAAATTATGTTCTTTTTAACTCTCTAATTACTTAACACACAATAAAGTGCACAGTTTTATTTCTTATACATTATAGTTGTGTTCATACCATATACAATAAATAGAAGTTGTCTTTACCAAGGTTATTAATGAATGGCATGGTGTTAATTTTTTTATCAGTGATCGACGTGGAGCCACTAATGTTGTATATTTTCATTGATATTACGTTTGACATAGTGTTTGCTAACCTACGGTGCTACTTTGCTCTTTTTCAGTTTTAGTTCTAAATGGAAAATGTTATACGTGACTAATGATGCATGATATAATCAACCGGGACTTGTATCTTTTAGGTAGCACATCGACGTTCTAATTAATTTGGGTTACAAGAGGGTAATAAACTGAGCCTCATATATCGAATACATGATGGAATTCCTTTTATTTAGAGATTTAATCCAGTGGAACTCCAACTTTTGATTTTTGAAGACTTCTCGTTAGGGACATTCATTGACAAATTTTAAAAATGGGCGCTAAAGAGAATTCAAACGATGTTGATAAAGATGTTAAGCAGGAAAGAAGAGAATCTAATTAAGTGCCTGTAAGAAGTTATCTTTGCTCTACAAGCAATGAAAATAAACACAAAAGAAATTCCTGAGTTTCGGAGAAAGATCACAAGAAAAGAATCAATGCAGAATTTCACTCGTGGAATAAAAAACAGTAATAATACACAAGATTCTAGTAAGCTGCAGTTCTAAACACCAAATAATAGTCGGAAAAAACCACTAAATTCGAAGCATCATTAGCTCCTAAAACTGTTAATAATAAGAACAGGTGCACATGGGAAGAGTGAGCACAGGTGAGACCCGTGTGTGGGCCTCACATGGTGCTATGACTATCTCTTACTATATCTGGAAATACAGAAACATTGTAAAACCTGGGATTTCTCCTAATATAGAGCCGGTTTCTGTTGTTTATCGCATCTGTTGTGAAACAATACTCAGAAAACAATAATACTTGTAAGAAAGTTGTCACCTTTGCATGTCTAATTTTTTCCAGGTAATAGTTTGTTAGAATTGAGGAATAAAACCTGGTTAGCTGAGGTATCAACCATCGTGATCTCTCACTAATATGGTAAATTAATAACTGTACCAGCATGTTTTTGAAAACCTCATCATAATCACTAGCCATCATCACTTACCAAGAATTTTTTTTTATTGAAAAATTTGTTACTCTATTATATATAATTTAAATGTCACCTTTATTCTTTTAGAATGTCATCATATATTTATTTATGGTCGATAAAGTTCGTTGACTACACACACACAACACTGGTTTATTGCTTTTTTAAAAATGTTGCATCACTACTATTTATCTCAAACAAAATTAATTAAATGCTGTGGTCCATGCTGCCATATCAGATGCATTGCATTATGTGATATAAAATACTATATTTGCTTGCGTATTCTAATTGATATCATAAGTTGCTTGCAAATTACAGTTTTATGTTTTGTTTCAGACCTTGACTCCGCAAATACAATCCCCAAGAAAAATTTGCATACAGAAAAAGGAATGGGAAAAACTTTAGGACCAGTTTTAGGTGTTATATACATCAATGCAATTTGTCGATCAACTTATGGAATACAGCTTTTCGTGATGCATTTACCAGACCCTATCCAGTCAGATCAAGTGGTCATGACTCATGAGTGTGGCTGCTTGTCTGCATCGGCATGAATGGTATGCTATTATTCAATCCTTGCTTATAAAACACATCTTTAATGAATCATACTGATCGGAGCATACTTTCTAGACCCACATAAAGTAATGTTTGCATTGAACTTATTTCCTTAACTTGTTTTGCGTTGAAAAATACATATATTCTGAATTTATTTAGTTATGTTTTATGGTTAACAGTTTAAAAAAGATTCATAAGAAATTTTATATTTTCTGAAGTTTCAACGCTTAAATATCCAGATTAGATGTTGCAATGGTTAATAGCTATAATAGCTGAATCTGCTACTGAGTTGCCAACTGACTCGATATCAGATCCAATTGTTGATTCAAAAGCTTTGCCCACCCAGCTGGAGATTTGAGCTTTGGATCCGGTGCACAGCTTAAAAATTAGGTAAGAGTTACACCATTCTATTTATCAAACAGAAAGATGATTATTGTTTCCTTATTCGTGTTATGAATGTTTATCTACTACAGGCTTGCATATACGAAGCCTTATATACCTTGCCTCGTATCATCGGCAAGTGTAAATAAATCGCATAGTCGTTTCTCATAAACCATAATTCCTGAAAGGAAAATCTCATCTCAAGATTCGCCTCGTCTCATCGGCGAGTAAAACAACATATATATATATATATATAAGTGGTCCTCATCGATTATTACTCCTATAATAGGAGATCTCGAACCTTTCAACTCACCAAGTATTGGCTAACTCTGATAATTCCTATAATACGAATTATAAATCTCAATAATCAACTCAAAACAATATACTAAAGAGGTATTGATAGTACAAATTCGGAATTAACCGAAAAAGTAAACTCATGTGTTCCATACCACGTGTTTTACTAAATCGTTTAGTTCTCTTTATCACATGTCCGAAAAATGTAAAAATAATTTACTTGAGAAAATGAGATTTTAAAATAAATTTCCGAAGTCATTTTGAGGACATTTTATTGAAATCTCTCCTTATTATAGGGAATAAATATATTTAAAATACTTTGAAATAGTTTATAAATAATTTAAAAATGATTTGAAAATATTTAATAATAATGATTTCAAAAACAAAATCATTTAGAAATTTTATCGAAATTTATTTGAAAGATATAGTGCTTGAAAATCGAGAACGTTGAAAATACACCCAATCGATATTCAAATTCAAATCGAATTTAAATTCAAATTTTAAATTTTAAAATTTCTCCAATCCTCGGCTAATCCATTGATGGATATCATAGCCTATAATCATCATAAAAGTCATCTTAAAATTTGCAAAAGAATTGGCCACAAAAACTATAGAAATAGGTAAGCAAACAAGGCAAAAAGGCTCAGATCATAAGGCAGAATGCTCACGTGCCTGGGCCAACAAGGGTCGACCCAGGCTAGTGGCCAGGTTGACCTCCAGGTCGACATACCAATCGAGAGCACGTTCTTGCATCATACTCGATGCTACAAGAACTCGATGATGATAAGATAAATCCATGCGAGAGAAGATGAGTCCACCCTCACTTGGCAACGGTTTAAAGAGCGGTTCGAGCTTAAATTTGTGACAGAGTCTGAGAAAGCTTCCTTTGCCCGTCGCTTCCTTGAATTGAAGCAAGGGAAATCATTTGTTTCAGAGTATGTTTTTTCTTTCGGGTCCCTATCCAAGTATGGGCTTGAATTTATCAGCACTCCATATATATAGTAAGGACCTTAGATTTGTTACTGGTTTGAAGAAATGAGCGCAAATACCGACGTACTTAGCTTTATCTAATGCAAAACTATGATGGTCGCCCTTAACCAGCCCTATTTTCCGCATTAGCACAGAGAATTACTAAGTGATTCTCTTTGTTAACGTGGGTCTCGGGGTGTGGCGTTACAGCTTGGTATCAAACAGGATTTAGAGCAAAATGTAATAAACGTAAAACAACAACACATAATGATATACATATACATACATCAAATATAAACTCAAAATAGAGTGATCTCAAACTCAAAATATGCTAAATGGCAAACTCATCAATATGTGTGTATATATATATATCCAAGAAGGAGATTGTAAATCTCATATAAAAACGCCGAAGACAGCAAGCAAAAAATGAAAGAATGGATCCAACAATCAATGAAAGAATGGACCCAATAACCCAATGAAAAGGATGGACCCAATAGCCGAATAAGAACCCAACAGTTCAAATCTCAAAATATGCACGTGCAAAACTCTTGTTCAGTACTATATAAATTATAGGTACCTATCCCAGACGATCGAAGTCGTAAAACTCGGACGATCGAAGTCACATTACCTCGTGATGGTTCCTCATGAACCATAAATCTCAAAATAGGAAATCACAAACTCTAAACTTGCCTCATATCATCGGCAAGCATTACTGGGTAATACGTCTGCTAATGCGGATAATATGGCTGGTTAGGAGCACCATCTATAGCCTTGTCTTAAATTTCTATTGAATACGTCGATAAATACTTTATATTTTTTTCTAATTCAAGTGGATCGACATATCCAATAAATACTTATTACAAAGCCATAGGTGGCTATAGGATCTATCAGAATAAAATACAACAACTCAAATGCATAACATATCACAGAACAACAAACAGATACACACACACACATATATTGATACATCCCAATACAATACAAATAATACATCATAAGTGGTATGACGACCACAATATACACACGAGTCAAAATAATATACATATCAGAGTAGCGACAAACATACTACAACAAAAAGGGCTAGCAGATAAGCCCATGCGGAAACAGAATATGCTAGGTCCATAAGGGTACCTAACCCGAAACAACTCGATCTGACTCGAGTATATAATACACGAGTCAGTCTAGCTAAACAAATCAGTTAAAGAGAATATACGATAACATAAGCATACGATAAAGGTGACGTTCTTCTTGAATAAGAAGAAACAATAATAAGTATAAGCGTGAGCATAAGTATGGTACGGTTATTTTAAGTGATGAGATGATATCACTTGCACAAACATATAATCTCAGAAGAGATAAGACAATCCATAAAACGCTAAATATAGCAAACCCCATATCATCGATAAATCACAAATCATCAATAGTGGTTTAGGAGAAATATAACTCCTGAAAAGGAGAAATCCCAAACCCGCCATATCAGCAAACTCAAAGAAATCTCAAAAATATCACCATCTCGAAAGTACGCCACACAATCAAATATAAGTCTCCAACATAAGAGAATATAATCCCAAATAAACGTCAAAAAACAAATCTCATGTAATAACGCCAAAAGGAAAATATCAAATAACGCCAGTGTATGCAACTCAAGTCTCAAAAGTAGAACTCCCAAGAGTTCAAATTCCCGAAAGATAATCGCTACAAATACATCGAATGGTTCAAGGGCCTATTCCGAAAAGGGGCGATGCACTAGGGAAAATTGTCAAAGAAATCATCTCAAAAGTGTTTGCACGTGCATGTGGCCGAAGCCTTGCCAAGTACTGTTATTTCAAATAGGTACCTCGTCCGAAGGCAAAACGTCACAATGACAAATACGCCGCAATGACAAACGCCACAATGGCAATGACCCGAAGGTCCAGTACTGGCACGCCGCAATGGCAAATGTGGCAAATGTGTCACAAACGTTCGCACTAAACGGTTTACTAACCGCTAGTAAATTTCACACTCAAAGCAGTAAAAAGTTTACCTCATCTCATCGGTAAACTCGACCCGAAGGTCAAAAGATGAAACAGACAAGTTGAGAATTAACCGATAAGATAAACGCACGTGTCCCATACCACGAGTTTTACCAAACCGTAAAATTCTCTTTCTTATTCGCTCGAATGGTGCAAAAACGTGTATTATATATACAAAATAATTTACTTGAGAAAAGTTTTTAAAACCAATTTTCGAAATCGTATTTGAAATCACTTTGAAAATTCCTTTATGGTAGAGAATATATAGACTGTATAGCTCAAACATAATTTAAAAATATTATATAATAATTATTTAAAATGCTAATTTATTTTAAAAATTATTTCAAAATCGTTTGGAGAAAACCGTGCTAAAAAACCATGAAAAACAAAGAAAATACCTCAAGACCGATAACCCAAATTCAATCGAATTCAATTCAAATTCAACTCAAATCAATTCAAATTTGAATTTCCCATTCTCGAAATTTAGCTAGCCTGTTGATAGGCATAATTGCGCTCAAACAACACAAAAATCGTCATCAAAATCAATTGAAATTGTGTGGAAAACAAGCTAGAACAAGCACTAAAACAAGGGAGAGAAGAGGCTAAAATTCATTGGCTCTAGTCGACACCATGGTCGACCCCTAGGTCGACCTTGCACCCATCTAGGTCGACCGTACGGTTGACCTTCATGGATCCTTGGTCGACCCCTAGGTGGACATGCCTGTCGACCTAGGTTACGTACTCTCTCCAGCAAATTTTTCATCTTCGCGTTGATTTTCCAACAGCGATTCGAGATAGCAAATGGATGAATTATGCTACAAAATTTGGCATGCATGTAATACCACATCTAAACTATGATTTAGAAAAGATTTGGCAACAATTTATCAAAAGATCAAGAAGTTATTCATTCACAAAGAGGCAACCAGAAGCTGATTTTGTACAGAAACCATAAGAAAGAAGTTAGAGTGTTACAGTGAACGATTTTGCCTAGATTCTCGTTTGCAAACATGGGTGTAGGCTAGAAATGTGAGATGTAACTCACCTTAGCACCTTATTACACGATTTAGAGCTGCAAGATACAACCTTTATCCTTGAATTTGATTGTAGGAGCTAGAAACTTGAGAATAGTGGACATGCAGAACAAGAAATAAGAGTTACAGATTAAATTTCTTTTCCAACAAAATAAACAGAGTATAGATTCAGGGATTTGGATTAGATTACATGTATTTGATTTTATTTGCATTTTACTTTCTTGATTTCTCTTCAATTTTCAGCATTTTGAAGTAATTTTTATTTATCAATAAGAGAGGGAAGCCATTTTTCTTTCTTTCTTTGATTTATCAATAAGAGAGCGAATGATTCATACAATCCACCGGTTTTACACTTTGCAAAACAAAGAATTATAACTTATTGTTGATTCAAATGCGAAAAAGCTTACAAAAATTAACTATAATTACAAAACAAATGATATTATCCTCATTAACTCTTCAAAATTAGAACGACGATTATCCTGCATATAAAGCACGCTACCTGCTTTCCGGTTCTTCAAAGTTCATGCTAAAAAAACCAAATTTTACAATGTGTACAACCAATTAGTGATTCAACGCTTCAAATTGGATTATTAACATGTAAAGCAAGCTAATTAACGGTATTTTTAGCAAATACAATCAAATAATAAGCAAGTTAGAACTTAATCAAAAGAATTAGAATTTTGAAAATTACCAAAATCTATCTGTGTTGAAGAGGATCTCGCTTCCATTGTTGTATTTTTGGTTTAATCGAAGAACGAATAAGAAATTTGAAAAATTTGTGATAATTTGGTGCAATATGGCTAAAGATTGGGTTTGAAGCTGATGAGTTCGGGCATGGAAGAAGAGGTTGAGAGTTTTGAAATATTTTTGTCTTATGAGGGGATGGGTAGCTGTCGTCTCTGTTTTACAACAGCTACTTGTGCAGGCGCAACTATGAGTTGCACCTACTTGTTACATTGCCTTATGCGCAACTGTTAGTCGCGCACGGGGAAAAAATAAGTTGAACAACTAAGAGTTGCGCAAAATAAAAAAAATTCGAACTTCCGTGTAGGTGCATCTAAGAGTTGCTCTAATGAAAATATTGAATCTATGCGCAGCTAACAGTTGCGCTTTGGTCTGACAGTTATAGAAACGCTGATTGTACTGCTGACTAGGCTGAAACTAGCAATGTTAGGTAATAAGTTTGAAAACTAACACCGATCGTGAAATTGTTCTGAAAAGTAGCGTTCTTTGAAAATTTGTTCATAATTTAAATGTCATTCCTATTCTTCAAGGATCTAGGTTGGGGGCTGAGTAGAGGGGCCTCTGGATCCTTCCCATACATACATACATATGTGTATACATACATATGTCTATATATATGTATATGTGTGCGCGTATATATATAATATGCACGCACGCACACACTGCTTGCATGTTTTTCTAAAAATAAAAATGTTGTATCGCTACTGTTTATCTCAAACAAAATTCCTGAAATGTTGTATTTCATGCTGCTAAATCAGAGCTATTGAATTATGTGATATAAAATACTATATTTGCTTACGTATTCTAACCGATATCATAAGTTGCTTGCAAATTACTATTTTCTGTTTTGTTTCAGACCTTTACTCCACGCATGCGATCTTCAAGAAAGAATTTGCGTACAGAGAAAGGAAGGGGAAAATTTTTAGGACCAGTTTTAGGTGATACATCAATGCAATTTGTTAATCCACACTTATGGAATATAGCTTTTCATGATACATTTGCCAGACTCTGTCCAGTCAAATCAAGTGGCCATGACTCATGAGTGCAGCTGCTTGCTTGTATTGGCACGAATGGTATGCTATAATTCAATCGCTGCTTACAAAACACATCTTAAACGAATCATGTTGTGATCAGAACATACTTTCTAGACCCACAAAAAGTAAAAGTTTGCGTTGAACTTGTTTCCTAAACATGTTTTGCATTTAAAAGTACGTATGTTCTTCTTAATCCATTTATTTATGTTTTATGGTTTACAATTTAAACAAAATTCCTAAGACATTTTATACTTTCTCAAGTTTCAATTCTTAAATAAGCACAATGGGGCCGGTCGATCATTTGAAGATCACCATTAATTAATATGATCTATTACTTTTAATTTTCATTATCAATATTATTTTAACAATAAAAATGAAACGATGTAAATATATCTAACATATCATTTAAAAGGAATGTAGGATGAATACTGATATTTTGATTATATGCCTGACATAACGAGAAGATGGTTGAAAGTATAATAGAACATTTAGCCTTTACTGAAATGGAAATATGTTATCTCTGGGTACTGATATCCATGTGTTAACTTCATTTGGATCATTAATTTCCATTTTTCATTACTATATTCAGGTGATGGACAATGTATCTCCAGATTGGATGTTGCAATGTTTAATGCTACATTACGTGAATCTGCTACTGAGATGCCAACTGACCCGATATAAGACCCAATTGTTGATTCAAAAGTTTTGCTCACCCAGCTGGAGATCTGAGCTTTGGATCCGGTGCACAGCTTCAAAATTCGGTAAGAAATACACCATTCTATTTATCGAACATACCGTTACGAAAGTTTATCTAATATATAGGCTTGCAGAACCGAATTGTGTGAAGCTAAAAAAATAAGTAATATGTCTTTTAACATGTCTCCTTAGTTCTCTCAAATGTTATTTGCTTTGTTATCTCCGCAAATGTCTAATTGAATCTCTTCAATTGTGAATTTTTTCAATATATCATCATTTGACGTTTAACTAAAATAAATGAAAACTGTATTATTATTATTATTATTATTATTATTATTATTATTATTATTATTTTGAGATTATGTGTTTGAATGGTCGGTTCCCCACCGTTATGCGGTAGTGCTAGTATAGTTACCACTTGAACACACACTAAGGTTGTCCTTTTTTGCTCCACTGAGTTTTACATACTCAATACCATGTACTTAATACAATTACCGGTTCAAATCCTATTCCCATGCTCGTGTGTGCGTGACACATTTCTTGTGTCCGTGCATCAACATTTGAGTGGTTTTGATATTAATTGACCAATTTTTTGGATGATTTTTGTGTTCATATATGATGCTTTTGAATGTGTGTGATCTTTTACATCCATGTTATGTCATAGATTTACTTATTTGTCCTTGTTGCTTCAGGGGTGAGTTGCATACATTGTTATTGCTGTCACCCATGGTTGTCAAGTATAACATTGTTGGATGCAATTTTCGCTTGTGTTAGGGGTGAGTTGTATTTTGTCTGCCTCATCCCTCAAGCATCTGAAAGGAAATGCTTTTTAAGATGATTTTAGTCACGAAGCCTTGTACTTGTGTGTACACATGTGTGCGTACATAAATGCACACCTTTTTTCACTATATGCATGTAACTAATTTAATGTATCTGAAACAAATGTGTGTATTCAAATTCTGAAATAATACATTCCTGCTAAAAAAAAAAGAGATTCCATATTTGATATGTGCAGGTGAATACAAAGACGGAACATTCAACAATCAACTATTTACCACCGTTATGGAATACTTTACAATTTGGATGGAAACAAAAAGAGAGGAAGGGAAGTTGAACCCAATTAATGCAGCTAAAAATGAGTCAATAGATAATATATGCAGACGATATTTTAACCTTTGCCAAAGCATACATTTCAGGCGCAACATCGATTAAAATAGTATTCAAAATGATGTTATCCTTCCCCGTCGCGCATTCCAATCTTTATGGCCTGTGGTACTACTTTATTATTTTGCATTTTTTTCCATTTCATATTACATGGATGATTTACAAAAGAAACATAAAAATCTATATGGAAGAATTAATCAGAGCCCGGAAGAAATAACACTTCGATCTGGAAAAGAAATAACAACGACAAGTCAATAAAGCTACTACCTGGATACCGAGAAGAAAAAAAGGAATACATGCATTGTCAGTCGCATTGCAACGTCAGTCTGTCATTTCCTGCTAAATTGATATCCATGAAGAAGATATCTCGATCAGGGTTAACTTAACTGCTCTTATTATCATGTGAATTAGTATTTTAGTAAAAGATTGTTTTACATCGAAATTGAAAACCGTGTCCTTCAGCTTTGTAGTCATCTCATTTATGAGATTTGCTGGAATGTTGGTAATAAATTGTTTGAATAGATATCTTGTTGGGAACTGACTAAATTAATTATGTTGACAATGTATTTGAATCTAATTTGTTGAATATTTTCTAATTTAGAGCCGAGTTGCGAATAAAATTGGCAATTGTATGAATTGAAATCTAATAAGGAATTGATTTCCACTACTGTCTAAATTAGAATCAGTTACTGTTAATTGTATTCTTGTATTAAGGAGCCGATAGCTACTGCAAGACAATAATTAAAAGTAATCGTCGATTTTGATGATAAAAGAGCAATCAAAGATTTTACAAGTGAAGTTAGAACGAAAATAAAAGTAGGTGATTGTGGTGGAATTTTGCATACTTGTAAAAAAAAGTACAAACTTTTTTGAAGTTATGTTGAAAATAATGATCGTTGTATGGAGATTCGAATCTTGTTTTTTAATTTGTACCTGACTGTAATTAAGAGTAAAATAACAAAAAGTTGGTTCAATAAAATCGGCGCAAAACCGAATGTTTTGAACTGATCGGTGATAAGCTACACTTTAACGATACAAAATATATTGATTTCTCCGGCAGTTATGACAATCTATAGATAGAATAAAACATACAAATATATATAGTTTAATGAAGTCATTTGAAATAATAGATTAAAAATTAAGGATCAAAGAATGAGACCGACAATTGGCCATGTAGTGGTAATGTTATGTGAAACTGTTTAGTTTAAATTGTTTAAAGAATATGTTGTTACACAGTACATGAATTCCAATGGAAATTTTGAATTTGCATATTGTATAAATAGTTTTTTTTCACGGTGGGAAAGAATATCGCAGATTCTATAAGATTATATTGAAGATGGTGTAGCATCAAAAATGAAAGAGTTTATCGGATAATAGAATAGCAAAAATGCAGTATCTAAAAAATGATGTAGCACTTATCATATCTAAAAAATAAGTTGCAGTTGGAGTTATGTAATTTATTGGCTGAGAAGTTGAAGATTACATATTGATAGTTATAGTGTGCACTGCACAAATATGCTGATGGGAAAAAACTGTGTTACATTTGCATTCTTCTTCTAAAACATTCTGATAGGGAAATCATGTGTCATGCTACATGAAACACTTAGGTATATGCAATAATACATATATATTTAAAATTTGAATGTTCTAAAATGTCTTATTTTTAGTACGAGGGTTGGTAACTATTATAGTTTTTCCTTACCAAAATGGAAAAATTGAATTTTTCTTCAATTTAGTTTAATTAAATTTGGGTTACTGTAGCAACTACGTTGTAGCTATAACCCTACAGTAACCCAAATTTTATTAGACTAAATTAAAAAAATAAATTCAGTTCTTCCATTATAGCAAGGAAAAATCATAATAGCTACCAACACTGAAACTAAAATAAGATAGTTTAGGATATTCAAATCTTAAATATGTGTATTATATATAAACTTGAGTGTTTACTGTAGCATCATATACGATTTCTATATCAGAATGTTTTAGAAGGAGAATACAAATGCAAGACAGGTTGTTCCCATCAGCATATTTGTGCAGTGCACATTATAACTAGCAATATGTTATTTCCAACTCTTCAGCCAATTAATTATATAATCTCAAGTGTAACTTATTTTTTTTAGGTAAGATAAGTGCTACAGAACTTTTTAGATACTGGATGTTTGCTATTCTATCATCCGATTAACTCTTTCATGATTGATGCTACACTATTTTCAAAAAATCGCATAGAATCAGTGATATTATTTCCTACCTAGAAAAAATAACTGTTCATGCAATATGTAGGTTCAAAATTTTCATTGGAATCTATGTAGTGTGTAACAATATATTCTTCAAACAATTTAAACCGAACAGTTTCACATAACATTACCAATATATGGCCAATTGCCTGTCTCCATTCTTTGATTTTGAATCTATTATTTTAATTGATTTTATCAGACTATATGCATTTGTATGTTTTATTCTATCGTAGTGTGTATCGTTATAGCTGTCGGAGAAATCAATAGATTCCGTGTAACTTATTATTGGTCAGCTCAAGCCATTCGGCTTTGCGCCGTTTTTGTTGAACCAACTTTTTATTTATTTTACTCTTAATTGCAACCGGGTATATATTAGAAAATAAAATACTAATCTTCACACAACGATCATTATTTTTCAGCGTAACTTTTAAAAAGTTTGTACTTTTTTTTACAAGTATGCAAAATTGCACCATAATCACCGACTTTTATTTTCGTTCTAACTTCATTTGTAAAATCTTTGATTGCTCTTTTACCATCAGATCGCCGGTTACTTTCAATGATAGTCTTGCAGTAGATATCGGCTCCTTAATACAAGAATATAATTAATAGTAACTGATTCTAATTTAGACAGTAGAGAAAATCGATTCCTTATTAAATGTCAATTCAGCCAATTTTATTCGTAACTCGGCTGTAAATTAACAAATTAGATTCAAATAGACTATCAACATAACTAATTTAGTTAGTACTTAATAAGATATCTATTCAAGCAATCTATTACCAACATTTCAGCTAATCACAGAAGTGAGATGACTAAAAAGCTCAAGAACATATCTTTCAATTTTAATGTAAAACAATATTTTACCGAAATATTAATTCACATAATAATAAGAGCAATTGGGTTAACCCTAATCGAGATGTCTTCTTCATAGATATCAATTTAGTAGAAAGTGAGAGAGTGGCGTTGCAATGCGGCTGGCAATGCGCGACGATATATGACAATTATGGAGGTGAAATGCAAAGCGAGCGCGGGATGAAGGAAATTGAATAAACCCTCCGACTTCTTTTTTAACAAAATTTATAGACCTTTATTGCTGTGGAACTCTTAAAATAAAAATATAGGTTTACAAATATCTACAATAACATGGGCTGTTAGGCCCAAAATCCACCAATATGCTCATGTTTGTTATACATGTATTAACCCCCGTTTTAATTAGCGGTGTTACGGTTGCGGTAATTGTTATTATTACCACCAACCGTAACCATTGTTGGCGGTTATAAATTCTTATAACCGTTAACGCAACCGTATATGATGGTTAATCGTTATATTTTTCAATTTTAAAGCATGTTGTATATATTTTTTCAATTATATACATTATTGATGGTAAATTCATATAGCTCTTTTTGCAAATTTATTTATTTATAAAATGTCCAATATGCATGCACATGTTATTAGTTCATGAAGGTACATATTATTAATGTACAAGTTATTCCTTTAACTTAAATTACTAATTTTTATATCTTAATGTTAAATATTATACAAAACAATAATATATAGTTGGATGATTAACCGCGTCTAATTCTTCAATCGTTATCGTTATAGATTATAACCGCATGAACGGTTGGTCCGGTTGAGCGGTTGATGGTTCAACCGTAATAGCCCTAATTTTAATGCATCTGCGTGCAAGTGTTTCATCATCTACTTCTTCCACTTTGAACGTTAATGACGACTATTCGTTCCGAATTCCCCTGCAAAACCCCACCGTCGTTTGATTTCGGTAGCTCCACAGCGTCTACGTCAACCACTTCTATCTTATGTACAATTACACGGCCACCATGTGCTAAAAATGTCTATTTTCTCTTTAGATAAGTTAGATCTGACATGGATATGAGTAGACTATGATTTTTTCAAATATGCCTTGATCCCCTTTTCCAATAGTTTTTGTTAATACACTTTGGCTTTACCACTTTGTTCAACCATTGAAAGTAATTTTCAAACTAATTTATTTCGTCGTCCATTATATTTACCAGACGGTTTCATAATTACCTTTTCCCGGTTTGTTTTCTAATTATCATTTCCCAATTTATCATAATTGAAGACTAGCCATAAACTTTGTTTTTCAATTATCCTAGTGATTTATTTTCTAACTTTGACTGCATATATAATTTTTCATCGTAGGAAATTAATAGTTTTAACATATCATCCACTTTACCAGTTTGAAGAAACGGTATATTCCTTATTTGTTTGATTTTATAGCATGGTAGCCATATTGGTTCCTCTTTATTTTTGTAGTTCAATTCTCTTTCCTGGCTGTATAATTTTTGTTTATATATTGTTTTTACTTTAGTTATGATGGCTTTGACTTTCAATTTGGTTCCTTTATTCTCTTTGCCAATAACTTTGACTATATTTTCTTTAACTTCATTATAGTAAAATTATTTTTCAACATACCACTGTTCTTAATTGGTCTTATCAGCTTATAGATATGTTAATAAGTTGGAATTTATAGCACTGTCTGCAATTTGGTTTCTCCTCGTTTTTTGTAGTTCGATTCCCTTTTCCAATAGTTTTTGTTAACTTTTTAGGTAAATTCAAAATTGATTTCTTATGCTTGTTTTGAGCTTCAATTTTGGAAGTATTCCAATTTGTATTTCTTGATTACTCCTCATGAAATCTTATATGGAAAAAAAAGGCCAATTAGTCATTTATGGGAGTGTAGAAATGGTTGAATATGTACACTATACTGTTTTCGAAATGACTGTTTGAATGTAGAATGAACGATTTCTGAAAAACTATGAGCCAAGATGACTATGCCGTAACTTTGTGAGGAAACTGTTTTGATATCATGAGTATTTAGTCTTCCCACAAAAAAAGCAACAACACAAAATCTGACTATTTGAATGGTTCATTTTACTCGTGATGATGTTCCTGTTATACCCCAAAAATTCTCATGATGTGGCCATGACAACATTTTGGCTACACACAAAGAAAAGGCCAACAGCAAACTTTCAGCATTCATCGAGCCTGAAGCATGGGCAACTGAAGAGGTACTTGGTTACTTAACTCTGTATTGTTTTATGAATGCATATCACAGTTGAAAATTTAAAGTGGAACTACTCTTATCTGGTCTGGGTGCCTACATTATCTGTCTGACTTGCCCAAAGATATGGATATAACAAGAGTTTCAGTTTCGATACTGTACTCAAGAACTTGATTGCCTATTTACATGGCTGAATGTCCCAACTTCGAATGGTATCCATGCAATTCTAACAAGAATTCCCACATTAAGTTCCTATAAAAGGAAAGCTAAAAAAGCAAACAAACTGGGTTATAGGCTATGTTCAGATGTAAAAAAAAATTCCTAATGAGAATCATAAACTAGATCATGTTCATTTAATAGAAGTTTTATTTAAAATGTGATGAAATATCCCAAGAATATAGAATAATGCTATAAATTATGATATGTTATTATTTTCATACCTATTACGATTCAAGTTACCCTTTATATTTTTCTGGCTATCATTGGATGTATCATGTAAAAGTTATGAAGAAAGTGAAATTATGTTTTGTGGAATGCGACGAACCAAGTATGAATTCCTTCAATTTGAACAATTCCAGGTTATTTCTAAATTTTCCTTGGAAAAATGATTTAATTTTTTCACAACTATTATTGTGCCGTCTTATTCTGCAACAAAAAATATACTATATTATGAGTATGCCCAACTTGCCAACAATATGAATTGTATACATCAAATTTTGGTGCTCAAAATACAACGAAATAAAAAAGGGTTCTTTTTTAGCCATCTTTCTCAAAGTGGGATAGTTATATTGGTCAACTGTCAGTTGTTTATATCGATCTAAACATAATGAAACATGTGTTATCATCGATTTAAACATAAGTATAAAAAACAGTTGCAGGAAGTATTTACATAAAATTGATCAAATATCTCATGTTAGGGTTATTATAAGCTGGTTTTTTAATCCCAAATCTTATAATAAGTGAGTTCTCAAACAAAGAATAACTATTTTATGTGTGTTTTAGAATAATGAAATAATGTCAGATCCCATAACACCTCTTGAATTCGAACAAAACTTGGTAATAGTATACAAACAAAATATACAACCCCAATTTTATAAGATAGGGGGGCATGGAAAAATATATCTCAAAAATCGGTTTGGGATTTGAATTGAGACTTTACCAAAGAAAATATTAACCATTTGTGCATGTCTTCACATATTTTAAAACTGAACGATTTCATAAGACCAAAATTCATATGTAGAATTTTGATAAATAACTTCAGCAATTTATAATATGTTTTATATTACTTTTGTTTTTTGCTCTTACATCTTCATTTTGCATGAAATGAGAGTTAAATAGTTGTGAAATTGCACTTATTTAGATTGTACACTTTGTATGTATAGTGCATTCAAAATAAAAGTCTCTAAAATAACAAACTTCTTGAAAATTAATATTTTGTTGTCAAAAGAAGTATTAATATCAGAACTAGGGACCATCTCTCAGCTGCTATTTCCATTATTTTTCTGGTCTTAAGATGATACACCACCTTTTTTAACTAAGTTGACATACATTGTATAAAGTATTCTTGATTATCCTTGAGTTTTCATTTCAACTATTTTTTTCATCGAACCACCTACTTTATTTTAACTTATAGTAAGAGATACTTGTATTCAAAGATGCTACTAACTTACCTCATATAGCCTAAAACCAAAGAAGGGCCTTGGAGAGAAAGTTCATTCTCTCCAAGCTAATGCCACTCCCAAAAAACGAATAAACGTTGTGAAATATCGAGAGAGTTGTTATGGATTTAATCCTCTGTTTACACTAGTTTTACAACCAATATCTTAGCACTACAAAAATTTTAAAACAGTGAAAAAACAGTCCAAGGACAGGCTTGAACCTTGCTCTTACAGACAAAAACCTAATCAAATCGACCGTTAGGGAGTTTTGTCAGTCGTATGATGAAAATCAATTTGGTCTGAAGCCCAAAATACATGCAACATTGGACATGCTCTTCTTTTCTCTCCCCTGTTTTCAGCTGATTCTTATTATTCAAATTCAGTAGCAGCCTATAATTCCATTTTCTCTCGTCGTTTCCTCAGGTTTAACCTCAAATTTCTTGCCTTAATCTTCTGAACCTGATATTTCAAATAATTTTTAAATGTAGGTATTGAAAATCAAAAGTAGTCAGTCCATTGCTTCCCACTCGAACTGGCTGCTCCAACCTAACGTGATTTAAGGTAATTTTCTTTTTTACTATGTTAGATTTCATTTACATCTTGTTGAATCTTGCACTTAAGTCAAGTATAGTTTAGGGTTAGTTACATGTTGATTTCGATTTCTAATTTCAAATTTTTGAATGAAGTTTCATTTTAGATTCATGATGTTTATTTCGGTGCATTATATTATTTCAGATTTAATTATTTTTATTTTATACTTAAACCATTTATAGGGTGAATTATTTTCAGAGTGACAGTTGTCCATCCCATTTCCAATCAAAATAAAGCAAAGCAAAGGCATTTCAAAAAAAAAGGCAACCTTTTTCTTCAAGCAAGGAATCATGGTACATGGGTTAGGGTTATTGGGTGTTTTTTTGATCTACATTGTTATCAACCGAACTAAACTATAAATTTCTTAATGGTTTTTTTCCTGTTTAATAATTTGTTATTATATCGTATATACATACACTTAAAAGTTAGTAGCAAAATTTCTTTATACACATGCTTATTAATTGGTACACGTATGCCTAAATAAATTTACCTGATTGAACTGTTCCTGGAACTTATAGTATGGGGACTTCCTTCAATGATTTTTTCACTGTCTCAAAATTAATTTATTAATGGAACTTACAATATGGGGTCATGATTCTTACCTATAATTGAACAATGACTTTGATTAAGGTTGTGAAATTTTATCTACTCCGTCGCCATTGATTTTTGATTTGAAGTTGTATATATGGTGTTTTATTGAAAATTTAATTCATATGAAATTTCGATAAGGTACGAAACTACTTTTGCATCATTAATAGTTTCATGTATTATTTTCTCATGAATGAAATATTTGATCATCAAAACTTGATTAGAAGTGCTCATAATCAAAGTTTATATACTGTTTTTGATCCTCTCACTACTTGCACACAATAAAGTGCATAGTTTTATTTCTTATACATTTTAGTTGTGTTCATACCATATACAATAAATAATAGGGCTCTACCAAGGTTATTAATGAATGACATGGTGTTAAACTTTTTTTATCAATGATCGACACGGAGCCACTGATGTTGTATATTTTCATTCATATTGTATTTGACATAGTGTTTGCTAACCTACGGCACTACTTTGCTCTTTTCCAGTTTAGTTTTAAATGGAAAATGTTATATATGACTGATGATGCATGACATAATCAACCGGAACTTATATCTTTCAGGTAGCACATCGACGTTCTAATTAATTTGGATTACAAAAAGATAGTAAGCTGAGCCTCATATGTAAAATATTTGATGGAATTCCTTTTATTTAGAGATTTGATCCAGTGGAACTCCAACTTTTGAAGACTTTCATTAAGGGCATTCGTTGACAGTTTTTAAATAATGAGCGCTAAAGAGAATTCAAAGGATGTTGATAAAGATGTCAAGCAGGAAAGAAGAGAATCCGATTACATGCCTGCAAGTGGTTCTCTTTACTCTCCAAGCAATGAAAATATAAACAAAAGAAATTCCCGAGTCTCGTAGAAAGATCACAAGAAAAGATTCAATGCAGAATTTCACTCATGGAACGAAAAACAGTAATAATACACAAGAGGTTAAGGAGATAGATACGTTGGATGAGACTGTAACAGATGCTGAAACAGTTGACACAGAGGATAATAGTGTTGATGATGATATTGCAAATCGAAATGCAAATCACAAGATTGTCGATATGGAACACAGAATTGAACAACTTGAAGAACTTAGAGAAGTTGTTGCTCTTGAAATTTCCTTATATTCCATGGTGTCGGAGCATGTCAGTTCAGCACATAAAGTACACAAGCCCGCAAGGCGTCTTTCTAGGCTCTATATTCATGAATATAAGCACTAGAGTCATCATAAAAGAGCCACAGTTGCTAAAAGCATAGTTTCTTGGATTGTATTGATTGCTAAATCCTGTGGTAACGATGTTTCCAGGTGATGATAAATGCTTTTAGTTGTACTAGTCATAATAAAGAATCCTCACTAGCATTTTACTTCAAAATGTTAAGATGGTTCAGTTCAAAAGCATTTCACTTGCATTGCTGTATCATTTAAACAATTCATGCTGAGGTAAATTTAAATGAAAATTGACTTGACTTTTACTTGAGATACTGTGCTGCGGGGAGAAAAATTGATTGTTATATTAACTGAAGTGTCTTTTGTTGAAAGGTTGACCTTTTGGTTGTCGAGCACTGCAGTCCTAAGGGAATTCATCTCTCAAACGTTTGGAGATTAATCCCATCACGATTCAGTCGGTAGGCCAGACAAGTTAAATGGCAGTGCAAATAAACGTGAGAGTAGATTTCCCTCGGCAAAATTGAAAAATAATTTTGTTTGTAAGGATTCTAATTGGGGAATTTTTTTTCTTGTATTGTGAATCATGTTAATTAATGTTTTTAATGTCGCTACATAATAACCTGATATGGATGTCTTTTCATTCATTATTTATTTTTATTTTTTTGGGTCATAAGACAATCATTTAATAGTGAGGAATGTCCTTATGTATTCAATTTATTCAACATGTTCTTATTTTCCAAAGTGGCTAGGCTATCTGTCGGTTGTGCAATTTCCAAACTGATATTAACGCCTCACATATAAAACTTTGCTCTATGTTGCAGGCTGAATGCATACTAAATTATATTTTTTTTTTGTTCCACCCACAGCTCCCTCCCTCCCTCTCTCGTTGAATGCTTTTCTTGAAATGTTGTATAACTACTGTTTGTCTCGAAGTGTAACTTGATATGACTGCTCTGTTAGTTTGATTCTATTAAAATGTAAAAAGAAGGGCCTTGGAGAGAAAGTTCATTCTCTGCTGGCTAATGTCACCCTTTAATAATTGAATAAACCTTGTAAAACATTCAGAGAGTTGTTCTGGATGTAATCCTCTGTTTAGTTTCACAACTAATGTCTTAGTGCTAATTTTCAGCCCAATATTTGTTTGAATTTTTTAGTAGTACTTAAAAGGAATACTGTGATCAAACATCATGCTGTATGATTTTTTTCCAAATCAAATTATACGAGCAGGCTTCGATTTCAAAATTATACATTCATCATTGAATTATAATCAATGTTTTAGTAATAAAACAACGGGAAACAGAGCCTTATAGTAAGAAATACTTATATCCATAAATGCTGCTAACTAACCTCAATCATAGTTTGATGATTGGTGCCGTCATATTTATTTTTCCTATTATTTAAAGTTTGTAGATCTAGCATATACAAGTTGTCTTTCAGGTTAATTCATGTTGGATCTTCTTTCTCAATATTAGGTATTGTCTTTCTTGCACGTTGTAAGACATCAAACCAACTTCTAAGTGTGATGATGATGAACATAGCATACTTCCACTTGAAGAAAATTATTCAAAGGCAATCACTTTAGCCTCGATTTTTGAAGCTATGTTTAGTAAAGTACAAAGGAATCCAAATATGTATTAGAAGGGTAATTCTTTTAGAGGAGATATATAAACATTACATGGTGTTTTTATACAAATAACTTGTATTATTCGATGTTTTTACACAACTATGTGTGGAACATAGGTCCGCACACATGTCAGGGCATGCATATTAACCTAAAATATGAGCACACTATTTAGGTTGGGGTATAGCAGTTTGGTATCGGGTTCAAATCATGTCCCCATGCTAGAGTGTGTATGACCCATTTCTCTTGTCAATGCATCAGTGTTTAAGTGGATTTTTTTATAATAATTGGATTCCTTTTTGGATGATTTTATGTTCATACACGATGTATATTAAATATAGTTGGCCTTTTTCATCCTTAATAGATATACTTAAGTTGTTTTAAGGGTAAGTTGAATATATCTTAATTGAAGTTATCTATGGGTGTCAAGTATAACATCGCCAAATACTATTTTCACTTCTTATATTACTAAACTAAGAGGAATGAGTTTAAAGAGAATCCAAAAGTTTTATATGGATGAGAAAAATAAGTCTAAAAGTTTGAACTTAAACATAAAATATGAGGAATTACCGTCAATACAAATGTCCGATTGAGACTTTTTATAAAAAGATGTTTGAGTAGAAAGACTCTTTCTAAGATGACAAAAACATTGAAAAAAAAGTTTATAATCATTACCATGGATGAAGAAGCATGAGATTTGCAATGCGTTTGGGGTTGTTTTGTTCATTTAATAGGCTTTGGATAGTTATGTAATTGGAACCATAACTGAATATGCAATGACCCTTCAATTCGCATAATTCAAGTTGACAATAAACCACACATATCCAACCCAAATAGAATGGAAAGGCAGATAGTTATGTGAAAGAAGAGGGAGGAAGAAGAGAAGAGAAGAAGAAGAGGTAGAAACTAAAAATAACACAGAATCTCACAACCGCATCGGAACAATATATATAATATGATATCATTGATCTTTACAAAAAAGAAACTATTTATATATATATATACATACATCAGAGTACAATAAATCACAATGATCAGCCTAGACAATTATAACAACTCGTCATCACAACTGCTAATGATTTCATCAATAAAGCAATGAAAAAATAAATATATACGTGAATACGACTTGAAGACCTCCACCTCGTCCCCTGAGCTCCAATGCACCCAAGCAATCTGTAAATATGCTCGGTCGGATTCGGACATTATCATAAAATAACACTCGAGTCAGTTTGCAAAAGCAGCATGTGAAAACATACCCAACTGGATTTTAAAGTTACATAAAATCAGAAGCATCTTCTAAGACTACGCCGTACATAAATACGGATGGGTTTTTACCTTGCGATAATCACAACATTTGGTATGAATTTCTCCAATATTATAGTAGTGTCTGAGATGCAAATACTTATTAATCTTAGCCAAAATTGTTACATTAATTAAATTGCAGCATAATAGGTATGCAATTAAAACCTGTTGACAAGAAAACTTGTCAACACCCCAAATTTCAAGTTGAAGTGGGAATAAATGCCTTCGAAACCTCCTTTTGAATAGGTGAAGTTGGCTTTAACTTTTCAGATGAATAAACTGGTTAAAGATTTGTCTTTGAGACCTTTCAACATAGTCGAAAAGACAGACATTCTTCAAATAGCTCTCGAATGAGTTGACGGTGGACTTATTCGAAATCACCTTTCGACATAGATCAAGATGTTTAGGTTTGGATCCTAATAGTTATGGAAATAGCGTTCGATACAGTAAAAAGGGGTAACTCTTGCAATTAAGTAGATATGAGTTTAGGCTTCCAGAAAATAAGAAAATTCAAGGTTTCGACTCGATCGAAAGGGGAACCTTTCGACTAGGTAAGTTGTAGATTGACATATCGATAGAAAAGGAGGAAATCTAACTGATCAGTAAACAAGATTACTCCAATCCTATCTTTATTGAACTCAATTGTACAAATTGATCAAATCCACAATTTCATTTGAGAATTAGGGTTTACAAGTTTAAGAAATTACAAGGAGTAGAAGAAATCGGATTCCGTACATCGGACCCCTGGGGTCATATTTATAGGTGCGGGTTAGTTTCCTTTCGACTCCAAGCTTTTGACACGGTTGAAAGATCAGTCTTCCTGCTTTCGTGAATGATTCCTAAGCCATACCTTTCGACTTGGTCGAAAGGGTTTTAGCTATTCTTCTGTTGCCGCTTGAAGCCGGGCTTCTATGTTGCTTTGTTTTCTTTTGACTTTGTCGATAGATGCTGCTTGATAACTTTCTACCTCGTCGAAGGGTCTACTGTTGCGCTTTTGTCTTGAGTGTTGATGTGTCACATAAGTTGACTTGGGTGTCATCCTTCGATACTGTCGAAACATATCCTCCTTTGGCTTCGAATGAGTCGAAACACCCTAAAAGGCCTTGCTTTACATGGTCTCTTTCAGAAGTCTCTCTCCCATCTAATTCAAAACCTTATGCCTTTATAGTAATGGACGTGTAGTTCTTTTTTAGGTGAAGGTGGCCTTAACCGTTTCGTAAGGATATACATGCTTTCAAAAGAGTTGAATTGGTTGAATACTTCTTTGGAGGAACTGAATGAAGGCAAAATCAAGACATTTCAAATGGCTTGGCGCAAAATGTAGAGTGTCCGCTATCCATTGCTTCGAGAGGTGAGTGATTTGAATGCTGTTAACATGCTTGCTATCGCATTCGAAAGGTAGTCTCCGACCTTGTCGAAAGCTCTCCTTTGACATAGTCGTAACATTGCTTTGTCTTAATCAAAAGGGTCTACGAGCGCTCCTACATCCTTTTCGGAAACTGTGTTTAACTAGATCATCTTGGTGTTTTTTGATTCTTATCAATGCTCCCGCATTCCTTCTTTCATACTTTTATTCCTAAGAATATTTTATGGACAACAAAACAGTAAAGGCTCGTATCGGTGAATGGATTTCATTCGATGATTGGGCTATCGGGGTACCTTCCGTCACGGTGTATCTTTAGATAAAACAAAATCGATGGCCTCGCTTGGATCCTTTGTCAACACTGGACCGGCCTACCTCCCTTACTAGATGGTATCGAATATGACCATCCCTACGTTAATGAGTCTCGAAACATACAAGTGAGAGATATTAATCAACTCTAGATTGGGATGATTATACCCTACTTAGGAGCGACCCAGATGAGACTTGAGGCGGCGTTTTACTTTTTATACAGTGCTTTCCACTTGGAATGCTAACACAACCATTCAGGCAACAATGCAATATCAGCATTCATCCATACAAGTTCGTTCTTAGACTAAACGAAACGTTTAAGTTCCGTCTTCAATTCCATCATATTTAAGATGTCTTCACTTCGAGACGCTTGTGTTGGATCTAAGTGGTTTTCGGATCACATGTTCGATCATGGTCTCTTCAAAAAAAACTTTTCGATAACTCCCGATAAACTCATCCCCGGTTCTTTAGGAAATAAACAGTTAAAGATAGGAGCGGAGATTACTTCCTAACCGTAAGAGTATGAATTTCCTTATCATTTCCTAGAAGAACGAAACGAGATTTATACGTACAATACAGTATCATCGGAGATGACCGTGCCACATAACTCGTGTGTTTCTCATATATATTTTCAAAGTTACGTTTTGGGTCCAATTTCGATAGTCGTTTATTTAACCATCAAATAACAAACATTTAATCGGGGATTTAATAATTCCATAGGGAAAACCAATATTGGTTAAGCACATAAGTAATCTCTAGCCTCTTTTAATAAATTCATTCATCTATTAATTTCATTATGTACATATTGTAGCAAAATTATCTTTTATGAAGATATAACAATATATATATATATATATCCACAATTTCCTATATTTCAATATCAATACTTGAAAAAATATTCATATACCTATCTCAGCGGCATAAGCATATTCATTCGACACCAAGGAAGATTTCCTTTTTTTATACAATTCTAAATCATATATAAACTCTGTTATAAATTTATAAAACCATTTATAAACAATTTTATGGATCTCAGGAAATCATTTATAACCTCTTTTATAAATTCCCACCACTTATAATTTCTTTTTATACATTTCTAAAACTCCTTTACAAACTCATTGTAAATCCGTAACTATTTATAAAACTCCTTTTATAAATTTATAAGCAAATTATAACTATTTTTATAAAACCTTGAAACCATTTTTAAAACTCTGTTCGTAAATCTTGAAACATTTATTAACAAATAAATAATCCTTACTTCAAAACACTATTTTACAATAATAATTATTAATACTAGCATTATAAATAATTATAGTTGACAATTTCAAAACATTCTTAAGGATAATAATTAATAATTTCAACCATTATAAAATAACAAAAATAATTAATCTCTAACTTTACCATAAATAATATTAACTAATTTCCAAAACGCTATTAATAATTCATTGCTATTAATTTCAAAACCATATTAACTATTTAAATTATATTAACCTTCAAAATACTAAAATATTGGTAAATAATTTTGAAACAATATTAAATATAAATAAATAAGTTTTAAACAATATTATATTTCCTTGATAAAAGTCTATACTTAAATTCCCACATAATTATCTCCGTATATATAAAACTATGTGAATCTCTTTCTATTTTATAAACTTTCTTTCATAAATTCCTTTTATTATACCCCATCTCTTCTTGCTTATTTACAAAAAGAATTCCATTTTGAACATCAATTACAATCCGTTTATAACATTGCTTCCATATGGATAAATTTCATTTATAAATTCCTATATATAAAATATCGTTTCACATTCCCAATTTACCCCCAACCTTCAATTTCCAAAATAGAATCAACTATTTCTAAAATATCATTCCACATCTTATAATAAATCAACCATTTGATTTATTTCACAAATTTATTAAATGATGATAGTTTCTTTAATTTATAAACACCGTTTATAAATACGTACTTTTATTATCAAAATATGTTTTTTCCAAATCTTCACTTCATTTGTAAAATATCACTTTTATAATTTATCACACTTATAAATCTCACATTTGTAAATAATCTTTAATATATGTACACACACACACATATATCACTTTAAATAAAATGGTTAATAAATATTTATATCAAAATATTTCTATTTCCCTTTAAAAACACATCCCTTTATTATAAAAGACAGTCTTGAGAAGCACCATTGTCCAAGAGGTTAATTGATTCGGCTTTGGTGCAAGAGGTCACGCGTTCAAAACTTGCTTTCGAACGTTTATTGACATGGGATATGTTGTCCCAATGATTTGTTGTATATAAAGTACCATTTCAAAAAAAAGACGGACTTGTTTTAAGACTTTAAATGTTTTTATTTACAGTTCGAAAAATCTCTATTTAAAATATTTTATGAAACTATTAAATTATAATATCCAAATAATCATAACTTGATTTTAAGATAAATTGATTCTTCAAATAATTTAGCATAATTATTTAAAACATATATAATTTTCAAAATCACCTTTTGAAATCCCCTTTTTATTCAACACTATTTTATGGTATTTTTAAAATGCCAAAATATAAGCCCCAGTGATGCTAAAGCATTAAATAAGTAAAATCGGGTCCATGTCATCAGGTATTGCATCCAACATATCATATATCAAATTATATGAAAATATAATCAACAATGTAGGGAATCCCGTTGGATCCCTCCAACCTGTCCCATACAACACATACAATATATAATCATAGTCAGGATTTGTATATAAAGGGTCACCTGCTCTTATACATGAACGTAATAGTGTCTCATCCGCTCCAAAGCTGGAAATATATCCAAACATACAATATAACTAATAAATCGTATAAATAATAAATAACAACGGACAATAAAATATCCACACATGCAATAGATAATTTTATTGATTATATAATATTTTCTGATTAACTAAAAAGGTAAGATTATCTCACCGAAATTCTGTTGCCGTCGAGGCATTCCGGTTTGGAACTAAAATCGAACGACGTCCAATTTTAGCCCAAATTTCAGCTGTCTCCAAATTCATCGAAACCAATTCCATTGTGAAGCTTGTGTCGTTACGAACGTAACTAAAAATCCATGTCTCGATTGGATCTCGTATGGATAAGTTATTATATTCATAAGTTAATGAGATTTAAATATAAATAAATTCCACTAATTACTTTAATTAAAAACTAACTACATTTTAATTGTTCTTTCCATTTGAAACAAAAACACTCCCTCTCGTCGATAGTGCTCGAACCCACCATGGCCGAGGCCTTCCTTTATCTCTTCCTCATCCCTCAACGATATTCAAATCTGACAACATTGTCGCCTTTCTCTTGTACTCCTCTTCGCAATGACCTCACCCACCCATGCCTCGCCTCGCCCAAGAAAAACGCGTCACCTGCTCTTCCACCATGGCCGTACATGTCATGACAAACTTTCTCAACACCGAGCTTCAACAAAACTTGCCCAATGAACCTCCTCTTTACGTAGAACCCAGCTTCAATCACCGCTTAACCAAGCTCCATCTCGATTTCACCAAAATCAAAGCCCTAGCTCAATCGAACAAAAGCTTCCACTGTCGAGCCTTAGCTCAATCGAACAAAAGCTTCCACCGTCGATCATCATGGATGACTGCCACCCCTTCCAATAACCCCTTGACAATGAAGATCTAACCATTTCCCAAACAAAGATCCCACCTTTTAAATTTGCCGATGAATCTTTTTTTTTTTGAATTGATTTCAAATTTCAAAGTTTTCCCTATCTTTATTCTTGATTTTGCATACCCAAAAAAAGGTTTGTTCCCTATATTCAGCATGATTAAAAAGGAGAGGGGAGCCTGGTGAAGGACATAGGTAAGTCAGAATGGATGGACATGGTACGGTTGTGAACAGTGAGTGTGAGGTGAGGGGTATGGTAATAAAATATAGGGTATATTAATTTTATATTACAATATTCAGCACTAAACACATCAAACATTCTCAAACCCCAATCAAAGCATGCTGCATGACGTTCTATATGTTATACCCCTATTCCGAACACAATGTAACTAGTCTCAAGTTTTAATTCGATCATATACAGAAAATAGTTTTTATACGTTAATTCAACGAATTATTATAAAAATCAAATTAATCACTTTAAAATTTAGATTAAAAGTTTACTACCTTTATTCTTATTTAAAAAGAATTTAAATCAGCTTCCAAAATAATTTTTATTCACATCAAATTCAAGATTCAATTATTTAAACAATTTCAAATATTCAATTTAATCATTTAATTATCAAATAAATTATATTTGAAATTCAAGTTATTTAGCTTATAAATTAACTTTTATATATATATTTAATAATCAATTAAGTATTCGAAATTCAAACGATTGAAGTTCTGGGTCGTTACATGTTATATCCCACGATAGTGTCTATTTTCCTATTAAGGTGTGTGGGTGGTTCAGTTGTCATAGATTGAATATAGTTAGCTTCATTAGTAGCAGAATTTCCATTTCTTATAAAGGCAATATAAGTGTTATTTTCACTTGAACGTTTACTTTACCACTCAACTTCATAACAGTGTTGTACTGTAGGGTTAAAGCATTATTTGGAACAATCATTTCCTGCGTGAGTGGAGTACCATACATATTCGAAGTTTCTAGGAAATATAACTCATATTTTTTCTCTTTTTATTCTTGTATCTCATTTTTCAGTATGTATTTTGTTTGGTCACCATTCTGTCACTGAATTACATTCTTTCATGTGGCGTCTGAAAGACGAGTCGTTGACATGTTGTTTGGTTCTTTGTTACATATTACGTTGTTATGTACTGAAGACAACACGTAAAAATGATTTTAGTTCTCATTAAAGTGTTTTTTTTTTCATTGCATGTTGATGCGGTGAACACAAAACTTACCAAAATTATACCTCAGATCAACCCTAAAGTAGCGAGGCTTTGTAATAGAAACTAATAGTGGAGCTATTCTATTTATAATAAAATTTCGAAACAACACTTGTACATAATTTTGCACAAAACATTGAGTTGTATTTTTTCTGCCTCATCCCTTAAACATCTTAAAAGAAATGCCTTCTGAGAACATTTCTGCCAATGCATATTTCAATCGTTTACAAGTATTTTTACTAGAGAGCACTTACGTGACGACCCGGAATTTCGAACAACTTAAATTGGAATATTTAATTGATTTTAAATATTTAAAAGTTAATTTTAACTTTAATTCAAGATATCAACATTTACTTGATAATTAAATCATTGAATTATATAGTTTAAATATTGAATTTAATAATTGAAATTGGGTAAATTGTTGGATCTGAAATTTCTAAGCCAGTTTAAAATAATTTGAAGGTTTATAAAATTTATAACGATGATACTGAAGATAATAGAATGGTTGAAATTTAAATTAAGGATGATTTGTTCAGTTTTGAAATCATATTGTTTAAATTGAATTTAAAAATAGCCTTCCGAGGCACAGTCTCGGATTTCGACGAAACCAGTTCCATTAGATCCGTAATAGTTAGTTATTATCGGATTTCAATTTTCGTAGCAATCGGAGTTGTCGTTGGACCCTAACAGCTTAAATCACTTAGAAACTATTTTAATCGATTTAATTTAAAATTGATCGTTTACTTCCGTAACTCGCGCATATGATCGATTTGGCTTTCGTATCACGTTCCATCATGTTCGGAACACGGGTAAAACCTTATAAACGTCCGTCGGCATGTCTGATTCGGGGTTCGGGATTCCGCGTTATGCAACGAGATATTTTCAATTTTTAATTATTTTATGTTCACGCGTACTCAAGAAGCTTCCCTAACCCTATACCGTATTCTCATCCCCTCTCTAACTTTTAACAGTAATTCGAACTCATCAAAAAAAATGGCAACGCGGTCTTAATCGAGTTCAAACTCGATGGCGAAGAGGCGCAGTCGCGTGAGAATAGTGGGGGGAAAGCTCGATTTCAGGCCGTTCGATTTTGGGGCCGCGATTGGGTTCGCGTAAGCGCGCGCGAAGTAGAGGCGAAATTGATTTAGGGATTTTGGGCATTCGAGGTGGCTCGTGCTGATGTGGATTGGAGAGTGTGTTGATCGATTCGAGTCAGAGGTGGGGGTCGGCAGTAGAAATCCGAGCTCGAGGCTAACTGTTGAGCCGCGACTTTGACGTGCACTTGCGTGCTCGACGGTAGGAGAAGGGCACGACAGTTTATGGTGACGGCGACGCAAGCTCGGGAACTCGAGCTTCGGGTTCGTGGCGGCAGCGAATTCTTCTTTGGTGGAGGCTCATGGCGTTCTCTCGATGATCAACAGCGGGAGACTCGCGGCATCTTCGTTGTCGATAGTTTGGGTGAGCAGTTTTTGTTTCATTTTGATTTTTCTAAGTTTATATAATATATATCCATGAAAGAAGGAAAAAAAGGGGGAAAATTAGTTTAGGAAAATATTAATTATTTGTTAAGTAAAGATTTAGTTAAATTAAATTTACAAAATGGAAATCCTATTTATTTAGTTAACTATATAATTATTTGATAACTAGAATATATTTTATAAACAGAAGATTTGTTTGAAATTAACTTATTAGGAAAAATGAAATTTATTAAATAGAAATGGAACTTGTTCGAATATTAATAAGATCGTATAACTGTTTATACAAGGTCTAAATCTGAAGGAAACAAGTCGAGATTGGATATGGATTGCAAATTCAGGAAGCAAAGTTGAGTAAATCTCACTCTGTTGGTTTGTATTCAAATTTAAATAGTTAAATTTAAATGATTGGCCGCATGATCAAATTGATTGGATATGCACTGATGATGATGTGACTTTGGTTTTGGTTGGTTTTCGAGTTAATTGTGGTTTGACTCGAAGTATTTGTATTTTAAATTGTTTTAAACTTAAGACAGAAATAAGAAAAATATTTTCATTTTAAATGTTGAAAGGGGCTTAATGATTTGTGATTCATTAAGTTAGTAGGGTAATGAAAATGAATAATTAATTAATTAAATTAATTAATTAATGATTTAGGTTAATTAATTTAGTAATTAAGGGTTTTGAATTAATTAATTATGGATTAAGTTAATCAATGAAGTTTAATTAATTCAGAATAATCATTGGATGGTTTGATAAAAAATTGCTTAATAAAATTAATAAAATATAATTACTTTGTGTAATTAATCAAGAGGTTAATTAAGACGATTATTTAAGAGGAAATTGATTTATTTAATGGAGTAAATAAATAGATAGTTGATTTAAAGGTTGAGATAAATCAAGAATGATTAATATTTGTGGTTTAATTAATGATTAATTGTTTAATGTAATTAAGTTGGATAGAATAAATTAAAATTTAATTGGAAATCCTTAATTTATATAATTAATGATGTAATTAAAGATTGATGAATTAAAATTGATTAACCTATAACAAGTGACTTATGAGAAATTAATTAATATAGGAAATTAAGGGTAAATGAAATTAATATGGTAAATTAATTTATGAAGTAATTAATTAATTTACGAAGTAATTAAGATTACTTATTGATTTTGGTTAAGAATAATAAATATTGTGAAGTTGATTAATGATAATTTCTTGAATGAAATTGAAGGATAATTAATCCAGAGTGATTAATTAAAATGAATAATGAAGGATTGACTAATTAATTGATATGGAAATTACTTAATGTTAAATGAAGGAATCTAAGATATTGAGGTTAGAAATTCAATTAGAATCAATTGAATTAATTTGGAAGTGATCGAATTTGTTATGAATGACGGAATGGTATTGGATGCTTGAATGAGATGATATTCCTGATATGAAATGTTGTGTATTTCTTTTTGATAATTTGGGTTAGGATGACACGAGTCTCGAAAAGGCCAGGGTCGGGTATTAGGAAATACCCGAAACCACTTCGAATATTTTTATAGATTGATATGTGAAATCTATATGCTGGAGTGAGGTGATTTAAAGGAAATTGGACTATTTAAATCTAAGCCTTGGTACTTAGGAAATGGATGTAAGGAATAAATGATGTCTATAACTAATTGTGGCTTTGTGAATTGAATCGAGTTACCCCGGGTTTTATATAGTTTTTTGCTTTGGTATTCCATGTTAGTTGAGTTTACTCACGCTGGTTTCCAGCCTGACCCAGGTGTTACTTTGATGTAATACTCGGGTCAGACCGAGTATTACAGATTTTCAGGTAAGGACGTTCTAGAGCTCAGAAGGCGAGCTGGATGACAGGAACGTGTAGAGAATTTCCGCTTATTATAATATTGTAAATCTGAGACATGCTGATTTGTATATGTCCAGTGTTGAATATTTGTGTAACTCTCATGTATTAAAATGTAATCGACGGATATAGTATTCTTCTGTAAACTGTTATTATTTATTATTATATTTTATCCGCTGCGAATGTGAGATGTTGATGATTTCGTTCTTCTTATTCTTCTTCTTCTATCTCTTTCTTCTTTTTCATAACTATCTGGAATTTTCGGATTCGAAAATTTCGGGTCATTACAGTTGGTATCAGAGCCAGGTTAAGCGAGAACCTTGGCTCTGGTGGGGATTACTCATTAAATAGAGTCCATAGTACTCTGAAATGAGTTATGAATATATTTATATGAGAGCGTACTTGTTATTTTCTTATATAAAGGTTTTAAATGATTTTATATAAAAGTATATTTTGATATATAAAGAAATATTTCGTTCTAATAAATATTAAGGCGATTGGTTGTTAAATTATTGAAATTAAAATTAAGAAGTAATATAATACAACCAAATTGAAGTCCTGAATTGGAATGAAATTAAGTAAAAATGGAAATACAATCAAATTAAAATTTAATTAATTGAAAATGGAATTCTAAAACTAGAATTCAGAAATTAAATTGTTTAAAAGCTTTAAATAAAGGTAAGTTTGAAATGAATTCAAACTGAAATTTAATCTTGAATTTATAGAAGTAAGAATAATATAAAAAGGAATTGGTATCTAGATATGATAACCTTAGGTATTATCATAAATAGTTTTGTGATCAATAATGATATATTTGTTATTAAGTAAGCCAAATGAAGTAAATCTATAAGATGAGTATAACTACTAAATTTCAGTAGGTTTTAAAATTTTGAAAGTTTTAAAACCTAAGCCTAGAAACAATCAATTGTTTCAAGGAGTTCAAGAAATAACAAATAATATGATTCAGACTATTTTGAATATAGTCTTATTTTAAAACAAGATATGTTTGAAAGATTTTTAAGGGATTTGTTTTGAAATTAAAACCAAGGGTGGTTTAAAATTTTAAAGGTAGTCTGGTGTGTAAAGAAATTAAGTTGCTTAAAAACTTTAAATGAACAAAGTTAATTCGGTTTAAAAAGTAAAACCAACCTTTGAGAATTTAACTCGAATTTATATAATTCGAGATAGTTTAAATTCAAGATTGAAATTGAATTAGTTCAAAATTGAATTTCGTTTGAGTTAATTAGATTGGTGATTAAAGATGTATAAGTTTTAGAATTTAAATGGGAAATTGAATTGGATTATATTGAAATGATTTGAATTTGGAATGGGTTCAACTAATAATAATTCAAATTGATTGGAATAATTTGAAATTATAATTAAAGTTGAACAGGATTCAACTTGAATTGGGTTTAAATAAATTTCAATAGAAATTGAAGTTATTCAAGTTAGAATTGAGTCAATTAAATGGAAGTGGAAATTTAAGTTGAATTGTTGGGGAAGTGAACAGTTGACTCTTGACTATTTTCAATATAAATTGTTTTGATATAAACTTATTTTTTTCTAAGCTATTAAATATATGCAACCTTTCTTTCTTAAAGTCAAATTATTTTATACTTTTTCACAATTATTTTTGGAGCTATATAACCATTTTTCAACTGTTTTCTAAACTGATTACTATTTTTCAACTATTTCACAAACTAATTTCTATTTTACAATTATTTTGCAATTATTTAAAATTCTGAAACTATTCAACTATTTTCCGACTATTTTACAATTAGTTAACAATTTTATAGCCATTTTGCAAACTAATAATTATTTTTCAACTAATTATCTATTTTAAAAAATTTCAAGCTATTTTCTAAATATAAACTGGTCGGAGTTCAAACTGTTATTGATTTAAATACCCAACTGAGATAAGTATTGAAGTGATAATTCAATGAGAATTAAGGCAATTGTAAATAAGTGAAAGGGAATTAAAGGAAATGTGAATAGAAAGGGAATTGATTTGGCTGATAATCAATGAAAATAAATACATGGGATGTACTTATATCATTCTATTCGCATAGTGATTTGATCCAGATTCGAGCATAGAATTTCGAGATAGTTTATCGATCCGAGTTGGGATTTTTCACTCGATTTTCGACGGCGAACCTGGATATGGATTGTTGATTGGTTCTGGATATTCTCTATCATAGTTATGGATATGCAAGGAGAATGACAGTTTCTAATCAAGAAACCAGATCTGAGTCCGCACTAGGAAGTCGGATGGACGATACTAGTTCGGAAGTGAAATTGTGTGATCGAGTGGGCGATCAGATTGGTATAGCGTACGGAGGGTATGTGTACATCGTACGGATTTGAATGAAATTGATATTGAAAAGAGTAATCAAATTTGAATATTTGATTTTGAATAAACAAGGTTATATTGTAGGATCTAGATTAACCCTAGAGGGGGGGTTGAATAGGGTTATAGCAAATTTTCTCGAATTAAACACAGAAACAAACTGCAGAAATAAATATGCTGAAAAGTAAATCACACACAAAATTTACCCAGCTTCGGCAACCCCTGCCTACAACTGCATTCCCAGATTTCTATTAGAATTAAACAGTATCCCGCTTACAAACACTCTACTAGACTCGCAAACATTTGCTCCCGCTCACAAACACTCTGTTAGACTCGCACACCCTGCTTCGCCTATAGAGTTTCGCTTACTTGCAAACTCTTCTCCCGCCTATAGAGTTTTGCAAACTCGCACACCCTGCTCACTGAACTAATTCTAACTAGACAATCTGACACTACCTAATCCCTAGGTGGTGATTTACCAAGTTTTGGTTTGAAAAATAAAAACAATTAAAAGACAAATAACACTTAAACCCTAATTAAGAAATTAAACTTAAGCCTTTAATAATAAAACAAGGCCGACCCTATTTTCTTATCCTCTTTATTTTAGCCCGGTTCTTCTTGCTCGTTCCTCTTTGAGATGGCGGCTTGTTCTTCTCTGCAACTAAATTAGGGCTTCGGCTCTTTTGCTCCTTGCTTCCAAAATTAGGGTTGTGAAATAAGCAGTCGATAGTTGCTCGATCGTATGATTGATTTGGCTCCTCTCTATGTCGATCGATTATTTCTCTGAGTTGCTCACTGCTGCTTGATCGAGTTCGACGTTTGCGATTTCGGTATGTAATTTATCCTTTTGCTTTACTGGGTTGATGCTTGAACTCGATGCCTAAATTTGCCGATGATGAATGGTTTATATATAGGTCGAATTCCTATATTTGCGTTCGTATAAACAAATTTGAATTTGTCAATTAATTTCGCTCGGCCATTGATTTTCATGTGGATGATGGTGATTTTCTCTGACTTGTTCATAATCGTATATTTCTGATGCTTGATACCCACGGCTTTGAATTGCGGTTTTGAATTGCCGTGCTCATCATGGTGTTGATTTTTGACTTCGTCAATACTGCATACGCACTTGAATTTTTATCACTGCGTTGATTTGCTTTGACCATGTTGATTTCATTCTATATTTTCTGTACTGCTGGCTTCGGTCTTGGCTTTGTTCAACTGAATTTGACTTAACTGTTATGTTATTTATTCCTTTCACCTTCTGGATTAAGTTCGGCTTTCTGGCCCCTGTGAGCTTAGTCTCTTGCATTGTTTGATTTTAGCTTTGACCACCTTGATGCTGTAATCATACTTTTGGCATGATTGTTCTGGTCTTGTTTGTGTATTTTACTTGTATCACTGTATCATATAATGTTGCTGTAGCATGTACTCGAGTCATGGTAGCATTTGCTTCTGCACTGATACATACATTTGTCTTGTTGACATGGTTTGATGTGAGGCTGTAGTTGCATTGAGTGTATGTGTTCATTGTGATGGCTGTGATGGAATTTGAACTTGATATTGTTTGGTTTTATGTTCATCTCGACTTGTATTGCTGTTTGGTCTGACCATCTTGTATTCATGTGCCACTGTTTTGTTCGAGTCAGTTTCAATGTTTCATTGTGAAGTTCAAGTTGCATGTATGCTGTTCATTTGATATGTTGTCCTCCTGAGTTTGAGCATTTGTACATTTGCATCTTGGGTTGTACTGTCTTGAGCTCGACTATTTGCTGTGTTTATTTACTTGGTTGTGTACTTAGGCTTTTATCATTGAAACTGTACTGATGCATTTTACCTGTTGCATACATGAGTTTGATACTGTTGGTCGACTATCTCCTTGAGTTGCTGTGCTTCATGTTGTATTCATCCCTGCAGTATAACCTGTTGCACTCTTTGATGATTCATTGGTGCACTTGTACTTGGTCATTGTAGTATGTTACTGAAGTCTGGTGCTTTGTGTCTTGATGCTCGGCCTATTGTGCATTTGTGTCATAATTTGTATTCTCTGATTCATTGTTGAATATGTTGGATGCTGTGTTGATCTTGCTTGCATTGTCACTTGGTCGACACTTGCATTTGTACTTGCTTTGATGCTGGTTTGAGGCTGTGTCATGTTTGAACATAGCATTCATGTGTACTTTTTGATTTGCACCTGAGTTGAATCCAGTTTTAAAACTCGGGTTTGACCTTGTGCTGAGAGTTGTGACATTTATGTTATTACACGTGAGTTGAACCCGGCTTTTCATTTGGGTTTGACCTGTGCTCACCTGTCCCTGTAAATCAATCAAGTGTATATCGGTGTGCACGGCCTTGTGGCATGTACAGTGATACACTGTGCATGTCACATTGTTCGTGTGTGATGAATTCAAATTTAAATGATGACGAACAACCCAAATAACTGAGGCAAATATTATTTTCAAAATTCACGTTTTATTTTATACTGCAAAAATATTTCCTTTTCAATTTTACTGCGTTAGTGTATATTTTTGCAGATTGCTCAGATGCTGGATTTTAACTGGAATGAAGTTGAAGATAAATACAAGTGTGAGTGATATGTAGTAAGGTGCTGATGTAAATGTGAAAAATGTGATGTAATCAAAGTTGAACTGTAATTGAAATTGAATATATAGTGAGAGCTTGAATGTTGTACTATTCAAAGTTGTAATAAATATTTGTTTGAATAAAATTTCCGTTAAAATTCAAAATCTGTGTTATTTATTTTATTCAGCAAATATTTATTTAAACTGTGAAAAATAAAATAGTACACTAACAAATACATTTAAATGAATGTATATATGTTTATTATCATCAAACAAAAATCATACAAGCGCAGAGCGCATATTCAACATATATATCTTTGCTATATAAGATAAATCTCCCCATGTTGAATTTATTGCTGGAAGAAAAAGGATTTTTGAAAGTGTTTGAAGTATAAAGGGAGTTTTATACAAGATTAAAATGATCTAAAGTTTTTAAAAAATTATATATATTTATATATAAAGGATCTTATGAGGATTTTGGAAAAGGTTTTGGGAACCTTTGGATTTGGAAAGGCTTTTGATTTTTGGGTAAAATCAATATTAAAATTTGGAAAGCCTAGTTTGAGAATTATCGATTTTGGGATAATCGATTTTGTGTAAAGGAGCCTTGTATGAGATCATACTAGGTGTATGATTTGAAAGATACTATATGTATAGTATAAAGTGTTTTGATGATAGATCTGGAGAAAAAGGAGCTCCCTTGAAATGAACTTCTCAGGAGTGCCACCGGGTGGTGCTGCCTTGAGCCCTGGGGGGGTTCTAAAGTTGAACATGTGAGGAGTCCAGACAAACTAGTTCCGGAGGATTATTGGGTAGCGAAAGTCGAGGGCGCTGATGCCTACGGGGGCATTTGGGTTATGTTGTGACGACAATGTAACTCGATGTCACTGCGATCTAGTGTGGGGACCATAGCGGAAATCATGTAGAGGATGAGTGCCAACAGTCTACACTTGATTTTGCCGGGAAGGCAACGCAAGATCGCTAGACTGCGATCTATGGTCGAGTGGAGTGGAGAAGTTTCATTCTTTTGGCAGCGAAATTCGAGGGCGCTGATGCCTACAATTATATGGGTTTTTGCTGTGATAGCTGCGATCTGTAGCGGGTTCCATGGTGTAATCGAGGGGCGCGGAGGCTGCAGTTATCTATGGATTTTGTCGGGATGGCAACGTAATCATCAGGTCAACTGCGACCATGGATGGGAGTGATGATCTCCAGAGCATTTTCACCAAAGATATTTCCTCTATTTTCAAAAACTGTTTTCTATATTTTCAATAAAATTATTTTCCAAGTATTTTCACTGGGTATTGAAAACGGGTTTACCGAGTACTTATAGATTTTCAGTCCTACGCCTGATCAACGTATGACTGAATTTCTGTGAGAACAAGGATGGACTGGTTGAGACATCGAGTTATAAAAAAATATTTTTATAAAGAGCTATTTTATTAGTATGATGTGAATTTAAAAGCATTTCTAATTTTTTTAAATAAAAGTGTTGGAATTTTGGGGAAATAAAAGGAAATCCAAACTAGAATTTTAATGAAGTGATTTTGTAATTAAAATCAAATATTGATTTAGAAATTGGAAGAAAGCTAATTGGTTAAATAATTATTCGATAGAGTATATTAATAAAGTTTAACTCGGATAAATAAAATGGATTGTAAGTTAATAATGGAATTCAGAAATGAATTCAAATTGTAAATAGAATTCGACTTGGATTTGATAATGAATTAAATTAGAAGAGATGTTGTAAAAATAAAATAGTGTGGAATCAAAATAGTGATGGTTTGAATAACAAACAAATTTCAAATGTGATATGAATAGAATTTAACGAAATTTGCAAGTAAATTAGATATAAGAGAAGTGTTGTCGAATGAAATGGAAGTGAATTATAATAGAAATGGTTTGAGTGCAAAAAAAACCAAGATGAGTAGAAACAAATTGAGAATGGCTTTGTGTAAATAAAATAAATTCGCAAATGAATTAAGTAAGCGAGTTAAAAATTTAAATATGGGATGGATAAATGGGTTAATTGAATTAAATAATAAATGGATGAAGTCTGATGAATATAAAATAATTAAATCAAAGTTTTAATTGGAATTGGATTATCAGAGTGGACTTAAGTTATGAGGCGAATTAATTTGAAGCAAAATTACTTAAATAAAAGCTTGGTTTCGAGTGAGAATAATAGACCATTAAATAAGGATTTGGGTTAAATATATCTGGAAAATGGATATTAATATAAGAAATGAGTATTGTCAAGCTCAATGGAGAAAGATGAAATGAAATGCATATGTATGGTTAGTGAATAAATTTGAAATGGAATTACATACAAAATGAGTTGAAATTAATTTAAAGTAGTTATAAACTAAAAATAAATACTCCGTTAAGCGAATATCGTCGAAATTGCATAAAAATAGTTGTCGTTTGGCGTAAATAAAAGCAATTAAAATTCTTTGAGTTGATAGAGATTAAATAGACTTGATTTTGAATCATTTGAAGTGAATGTGGATTTGTTTGGATTAAAAATCAATTGAATGTAAGAAATTGAGTTGCAAACCATTAAAATTGAATAAAATGGCTTATGAATTGGTTGAAAACAATCGAATTATCTTTGAAGTTATATAAATCGCTTATGGAAGTGTTATGGTGCTTGTTGCTTATGAAATACATGTGTTTAGCTATTGAAAATAAGTGAAATGCTAATAGATTTTCTATATATGACACTTACATATTTAAATTGAGTAAGTACAGGTACCCGAAGGCAGTTTGGCTGGATTTGGTTGCACTATTTGCTTAAATAAATAAGCCGCTTGTTTAAAATACTAAATAAAGGTACGCCTACGCAATAAAAATAGGAAATATGAACTGTTTTTGCTTTTTCCGACCGTGTGGGTCGATGTATATATATTTATATCTCTTGTCAAATTGCAAAAGCTCCTCCGTACAAAAGAGACTCTGCCAGAAATTTTCGAAAATTTTGGGAGTTAGAAATTTTTTGGGAATTTTTTTTAAACGACAAAACGATTTCAAACTGGAAACTAAAGTAAATTAGTAAATGAAACTAATATGAATCATTTATAAATGAAAGATAAAATTCAATATTCAAAATTTAAAATAGATTGAATTCATATGAAAATGGGGGAAACTAATTTGAATAGAAGTAGATGTGAAAACTTCTGTAAGAAAATGTATGAAATGTTTTTAAAGGGCTATGATTGCAGATTATTGCTAAGTAGGTTATGCAGGTATTATAAAGAGAAAAGGAAATTGGATTTGATATCAGAAGATAAATTTGAATTGCCCGAGGTATGTATTTAAATTTCTGTATGAAATTGGATTGGGTTTTTAATCTAGCCACTTGGCTTTTTTTTTCTTTTGGAATTTGGGAGCCCGTAGTGGCATTTTGTTGTTGTACCGAGCTAGCCGCGCAAAGGAGACGCTGGCCAAAATTTTCGAAAATTTAGAGAGTTAGAAAAATTTGGAGAAAATTTTGATAATTCAAAATTTGGTTTTAAATTGAAATTTAGATGGTTGAGCAAAAGGGTATTGTTTGAAACTATAGAAGGTTTTGGGAAGTTGGTTAAGGTGATAGTGGGTCTTTAATAAAAGATAATTGGTAGGATGTTGAATTGTGAGTTTTGGAAAAAGGTAAGTGGGTATTGGAGCATTCTTCCTAATTAGTAATTTCGGGGACGAAATTCTTTTAAGGGGGAAGGAATGTGACGACCCGGAATTTCTAACAATTTAAATTAGAATATTTAATCGATTTTAATTATTTAAAAGTTAATTTTAACTTGAATTCAAGATATCAACATTTACTTGATAATTAAATCATTGAATTATATAGTTTAAATATTGAATTTAATAATTGAAATTGGGTAAATTGTTGGATCTGAAATTTCTAAGCCAGTTTAAAATAATTTGAAGGTTTATAAAATTTATAACGATGATACTGAAGATAATAGAATGGTTGAAATTTAAATTAAGGATGATTTGTTCAGTTTTGAAATCATATTGTTTAAATTGAATTTAAAAATAGCCTTTCGAGGCATAGTCTCGGATTTCGACGAAACCAGTTCCATTGGATCCGTAAGAGTTAGTTATTATCGGATTTCAATTTTCGTAGCAATCAGAGTTGTCGTTTGACCCTAACAGCTCAAATTGCTTAGAAACTATTTTAATCGATTTAATTTAAAATTGATCGTTTACTTCCGTAACTCGCGCATATGATCGATTTGGCTTTCGTATCATGTTCCATCATGTTCGGAACACGGGTAAAACCTTATAAACGTCCGTCGGCATGTCTGATTCGGGGTTCGGGATTCCGCGTTATGCAACGAGATATTTTCAATTTTTAATTATTTTATGTTCACGCGTACTCAAGTAGCTTCCCTAACCCTATACCGTATTCTCATCCCCTCTCTAACTTTTAACAGTAGTTCGAACTCATCAAAAAAATGGCAACGCGGTCTTAATCGAGTTCAAACTCAATGGCGAAGAGGCGCAGTCGTGTGAGAATGGTGGGGGGAAAGCTCGATTTCAGGCCGTTCGATTTTAGGGCCGCGATTGGGTTCGCGTAAGCGCGTACGATTGATTTGGCTTTCGAATCACGTTCCATCATGTTCGAAATACGGGTAAAACCTTATGAACGTCTGTCGGCATGTTTGATTCGGGGTTCGGGATTCCGCGTTATGCAACGAGATATTTTCAATTTTTAATTATTTTATGTTCACGAGTACTCAAGAAGCTTCCCTAACCCTATACCCTATTATCATCCCCTCTCTAACTTTTAACAGTAATTCGAACTCATCAAAAAAAAAGGCGACGCGGTCTTAATCGAGTTCGAACTCGATGGCGAAGAGGTGCAGTCACGTGAGAATAGAGGGGGAGGAGGAAAGCTCGATTTCAGGCCGTTCGATTTTGGGGCCGCGATTGGGTTCGCGTACACGCGCGCGAAGTAGAGGCGAAATCGATTTGGGGATTTTGAGCGTTCGAGGTGGCTCGTGCTGATGTGGATTGGAGAGTGTGGTGATCGATTCGAGTCAGAGGTGGGGGTCGGCAATAGAAATCTGAGCTCGAGGCTAGCTGTGGAGCCGCGACTTTGACGTGCACTTGCGAGCTCGACGGCAGGAGAAGGGCGTGGTAGTTTATGGTGACGGCGACGCAAGCTCAGGAGCTCGATCTTCGAGTTCGTGGTGGCAGCGAATTCTTCTTCGATGGAGGCTCGTGGCGTTCTCTCGATGATCAACGGTGGGAGACTCGCGACATCTTTGTTGTCGACAGTTTGGGTGAGCATTTTTTGTTTCATTTTGATTTTTCTAAGTTTATATAATATATGTACATGAAAGAAGGAAAAAAGGAGGAAAATTAGTTTAGGAAAATATTAATTATTTGTTAAATAAAGATTTAGTTACATTAAATTTACAAAATGGAAATCCTATTTATTTAGTTAACTATATAATTATTCGATAACTAGAATATATTTTATAAACAGAAAATTTGTTTGAAATTAACTTATTAGGAGAAATGAAATTTATTAAATAGAAATGGAACTTGTTCGAATATTAATAAGATCGTATAACTGTTTATACAAGGTCTAAATCTGAAGGAAACAAGTCAAGATTGGATATGGACTGCAAATTCAGGAAGCAAAGGTGAGTAAATCTCACTCTGTTGGGTTTGTATTTAAATTTAAATAGTTCAATTTAAATGATTGGTCGCATGATTAAATTGATTGGATATGCACTGATGATGATGTGACTTTGGTTTTGGTTGGTTTTCGAGTTAATTGTGGTTTGACTCGAAGTATTTGTATTTTAAATTGTTTTAAACTTAAGACAAAAATAAGAAAAATATTTTCATTTTAAATGTTGAAAGGGGCTTAATGATTTGTGATTCATTAAGTTAGTAGGGTAATGAAAATGAATAATTAATTAATTAAATTAATTAATTAATGATTTAGGTTAATTAATTTAGTAATTAAGGGTTTTGAATTAATTAATTATGGATTAAGTTAATCAATGAAGTTTAATTAATTCAGAATAATCATTGGATGGTTTGATAAAAAATTGCTTAATAAAATTAATAAAATATAATTACTTTGTGTAATTAATCAAGAGGTTAATTAAGACGATTATTTAAGAGGAAATTGATTTATTTAATGGAGTAAATAAATAGATAGTTAATTTAAAGGTTGAGATAAATCAAGAATGATTTATATTTGTGGTTTAATTAATGATTAATTGTTTAATGTAATTAAGTTGGATAGGAAAATTAAAATGTAATTGGAAATCCTTAATTTATATATTTAATGATGTAATTAAAGATTGACGAATTAAAATTGGTTAACCCATAAGAAGTGACTTATGAGAAATTAATTAATATAAGAAATTAAGGGTAAATGAAATTAATATGGTAAATTAATTTATGAAGTAATTAATTAATTTACGAAGTAATTAAGATTACTTATTGATTTTGGTTAAGAATAATAAATATTGTGAAGTTAATTAATGATAATTTCTTGAATGAAATTGAAGGATAATTAATCCAGGGTGATTAATTAAGATGAATAATGAAGGATTGACTAATTAATTGATTTGGAAATTACTTAATGTTAAATGAAGGAACCTAAGAGATTGAGGTTAGAAATTCAATTAGAATCAATTGAATTAATTTGGAAGTGATCTATTCAAGCAATCTATTATCAACATTTCAGCTAATCACAGAAGTGAGATGACTAAAAAGCTCAAGAACATAGCTTTTAATTTTAATGTAAAACAATCTTTTACCGAAATATTAATTCACACAATAATAAGAGCAATTGGGTTAACCCTAATCGAGATGTCTTCTTCATAGATATTAATCTAGTAGAAAGTGAGAGAGTGGCGTTGCAATGCGGCTGGCAATGCGCGATGATATATGGCAATTATGGAGGTGAAATGCAAAGCGAGCGCGGGATGAAGGAAATTGAATAAACCCTCCGACTTTTTTTTAACAAAATTTGTAGGCCTTTATTGCTGTGGAACTTTTAAAATAAAATAGAGGTTTACAAATATCTACAATAACATGGGCTGTTAGGCCCAACATCCACCAATCTGCTCATGTTTGTTATACGTGTATTAACCCTCGTTTTAATTAGCGGTGTTACGGTTGCGGTAATTATTATTATTACCACCAACCGTAACCATTGTTGGCGGTTATAAATTATTATAACCGTTACCGCAACCGTCTATGATGGTTAATCGTTATATTTTTCAATTTTGAAGAATGTTGTACATATATTTTCAATTATATACATTATTGATGGTAAATTCATATAGCTCTTTTTGCAAATTTATTTATTTATAAAACGTCCAATATGCATGCACATGTTATTAGTTCATGGAGGCACATATTATTAATGTACAAGTTATTCCTTTAACTTAAATTACCAATTTTTATATCTTAATGTTAAATATTATACAAAACAATAATGTATGGTTGGATGGTTAACCCCGTCTAATTCTTCAATCGTTATCGTTATCTCGTTACACTCATTTCACCCTCAGAGTTAACGACGACAACTCTTGCATTCTGAATCTTCATCTTCACTTCAGATTCATGACCTATCGTTAATTTGGAATCGATGTGGTTTTCGAATGTTCCAAATGTGGAAACCTGATCCCGGTCTCATCGAAATCCAAAACATGTCTTTTAAGGCCAAGTTGTCTATTTAGTCTTAATAGTTTAATTCAATATTATCAATATACACACAGATAGAATATTCATAACATCACAATAGATAATCACATCATCATCACATACAGATAATCAATATTATCATCCAAACAGATAATTAAATATTATCATACTTAACTATGCATCCATATCACATAGATATTACTCATGTCATATCTGAATTCACAATCAATCTAATATCAATATCATTCATCCATAAGCAATGATTTATAATCATACCATTTGTAATTAATTTAAAATGAATTAAATTAACTACTTCTATTTGTAATTAATTTAAATTAAATTAATTACTTCATCTATAAATCCTGCTTATACAACCATTATTTAATTATAAATCAAATTAATTAACCATCTTCTAAATCTTGATTAAACATCTTGATTAATCATTCACTAATTACAATCAGTTATTAGTCTTTAATTAATTCACAAATTAATTATCCTAAATCATTTATAGTAATCAACATTAAATTACTTCATTTAGAATTGATTACATTTATTCTTAATTAATTACATCAATTAACCACCACATTATTTAGTATTTCTTAATTAACCAATTCTTAATTTACATCATTAATTATATTAATTAATTAATGATCTCTAATTTAGATTTAAATAAATTACTTTATTTAAATTAATTACATTAAGTGATTAATCTTTAATTAAACACAATCATTAATCACCCTTGATTAATATCATTCCATTAATTACTATCCTTAATTACCATATTAATAAATTAATTATTCCCATAATTAATTATCTCCACTAAGTAATCCCATGATTAATTATAATAGTAATTATCCAAATTACTTTATTAACACATCATCTTTCATTAATTACATTCAGTAATTAACATTAATTACTTTCTTAAGTAATTATGCTCCATTGAATACACTAAGTAATTATACTTATCAATTCATCAAATGATCTTCTTAAATTAATTAAACTAAATTAATTAACTTAAATTAATCATTTAATCAAAACTAATTACAAAAGGTAATTAATCTCTTAATTATTTTTATCAAGTAATTACACTTAACCATTTATAATAGATTATCTAATTAATCTGAATAATTATCAAAATTAATCACATTAATTAATTAATTAGTAATCTTTAGTTAACTATCTTTATTAACTAATATCATCTCCTAATTTACTTCTTAATTTATCTTTATTTATAAATTAATCTAAATTATAAATTTATAAATTTAATAAATTCATTCCTTTATTATCTTATTAATTAAATCATTTAATACCTTAATTATTCTTAAGATAATTTATTTCTTATTTAATGACTTAATTAATATAAAAGTGTATTAGAACATTACACTTTTAAATTGAAATCCAAATTCCATTCAAAATTTAAGATTCAAAAGGATTATTTATTAAACATTATTCAAATTTAAATTCAATTTATAATCTTGTAAATAACATTAATCTCTAATTTAAATTTCCAAAATACATTAATATTTAACTTGCAAATTTTCAAGTTAAACAATTTATTTACTTTCCATTTAAAAACTTTTCTCAACAAATTTACTTTCAAAATTATTTTATTTGAACTTATCTTTAAACAAAAACTGATTTAATTTTCAGATTTTAAATTCGAAGCAAACTTGAATCCATCAATTTATCTTTGTTTTTAAAACTTTGATTTAAACTTCCCTTTAACAACTTAAATTTAGAATTTTGATTTTTCAAAGCCAAATCTATTTTAACACCTTAAGATTCAATATTCATTTGAATCAATACTTTTAAAATTCAAATTTAAACTATTGTTAGAGCTTTTATTTCAGGTTTAAATCATTTTGTTAAAAATCTGGAAATTCCAGGTTTGTAAACCTGAAAACTCATTTAAATATTTAAAACTTTATTTTAGACAAAATATAAGTTTGAATTCATTCTGCAAACTGAATTTAAACTTAGTTTAAATCTATTATTTATTTTTAAATAGGTTTCATTTGAACTTGTTTTTTTTTACAATCAAACCCTGCTTCCAGTATACTGCCTGAACAAATACTGGCGCGACACAAACCAAAATATGCACCGAGACCTCACACCCTTTGCTTCGAGTCACCTACTCGAGTGACTCGAGTACGTCCCGAGACCAAAGACCCTACACCACCCACTATTGCCTCAACACCAAAATGAGCACGGTGAACGTGCACCATGGCCCCAGCCAACTCCGGCCATCCACACGAACCTCTCCGCGTCGACAACCACCACCAGTCACGACTACGACCACCCAAAAACATCATGGCAGCACAAAACGAAAATCGGTTTGAAACCCAAACCTGGAACACAACAGCCCCTTCCCCTCTCGAACCTGTCAACGCCGCATTCTCCCAACCCTGACCACTTGATGGTCAACGGCCCCGGCCATGAACTCATCTTCAACCAAGCTACCAACTTCCAAGACCGCGTTGAACTCGACGCTTCGTGGCGTTCGAACCGACCCAATAAACTCCACTCAACCCAAACTAGGTTTTCCCACTGAAAACCAAAACCACCATCGCCACAGTGATCGAGAGTGCCTCCGACTATTTTCATGGCCTCTCCTATCACCCATCTCCCTCCAGAACAAACCTCAACCACTCCGATCAACGGTACTTCCAGAGGCATCCCAAAATGCTCGAATTGATCAACCCAGTAAAGCATGTTCAAGGCTCAACTAAAAAATGTGATTTGAGTTTTTAAAATTCTAATTTTGATTTAGTAATCAGTTCTTAAACTTGAATTGATAATTCAAGACATTCGAATTTGTCACCTGTATTAGATTTAGGCTGTTCCTAAGGTTTTACAGGGCAAATCAACTTTGTTTAGCATAAATTAAATTTTAAAATTTACTTTATAATCAACAAACATATTTTATTTAGATGCTTTGTCCTAACAATTAATAGGTTGAGCATTAATGATTTTTGGATTAACCCAAGCTTTTGAAATTTTAAACAGAGGCAACATCCAGATAATATGCAGGCTTCATCTCACCATAATATAATGCAATGCATATACAAACAAACACCTCGGCTATTCATCATACAACTAAATTAACTTAGGTTATTTTAACTCACAGCAATGGAAAACAAAGCAAGTTTATAATGAAACAGTTTGGATTTGGGGGCTTGAGACATACAGTAATTTCCATCTCACAATTATCCAGAGAGGAAAAAAAATGAATATATGAATATTCATACAATATATTCAAGCATTCAAATATTATCATGCAACAGATTTTAAAATTTAAGAAATTTAAGAGTGTTACTCACGAGAAATTTGAAGAACAGAGCCTTCCTTTGTTTGAAACAACTTGAACTTTAAAAACTTGAAATGTTTTACTTGATTTTTCCTTAATCTTCTAGTCTTTGTTGGATTTGCAAACATTATTCAAGTTTATATAAATAGAAATGTTTGCTATTCTTTCTTGCTTCAGGATTGATATGTTTAGTGAACGAACAAAAATAATATGATTTATATAAAGAAGTTCACAAGTGTAGGTGATACCTGGGTTTGGATCTTTCTTTGATCAGAGATATTTTTATAAATGGAGGCTGAGTTGATGATAACACAAATTCGAAAAGACTTTGTTATGTGCTAGAGTTTTGAAAACATTAAATGCAAATGTACTATATGTTTACACCTAATCTTATCTTATGTGTACAAAGATATTTCTGTTTTGCAATTTATTACAGGTTGACTACATTTTATTTCTTAACTTTGCTTTAGCTTGCTCTACAAACTATCTTATATGTTTAACATACACAAGATATTTTTTTACTTAGATGTGCATACTTACTTTACTTTGCATTTCTTCTACTAGCATAAATCCTTTTACTTTCATTTCTAAGTTTTACAGTCCATATACAAAGCCAGGTACATTTGTTCTCTCTGTATTTTGTTTTCCAGTTGAATATGAAAGCATTAAATGCTTTGAGTACTTCATGCTTTTATTTTACTTTGTTTATATTCTTGCCTGCATATCTTTTTTTTTTCTTACTTTATTTTGTTTTATTTGCCAACATAATTATTGTATAGACATGATTACATGTTTCTGTATTTTACATACACATTATAAAAATTGCTTTAGTCATTTGTTTTCTTAACTTTGCTTTGCATTCCTTTCTCTGACCTGCATATTATATCTTATTTTTGTTCTTAGCTTATTCTAGTTATTAATCATAAACTTTACTTATGTATTAAGTTTTATTTCTAATACAAGTGCTTGTTATTATTACACTTATTATTTTAAACTTACTAATCTTAGTTTTCCAAAACATAGGTTTAAAATAACAATTCCTATTTATTTAAAATCCATAATACAGATATTACATTATTATTATTGTTTGAATAAAACCCATTATTAAATTGAAAATAAATTTTCAAAAGAAACTATCTCTTTAAAATATAAATACTTATTTATCAAGCTATATTTAAAACAAAACAAAACTTTTTATTTAATTTAAACTCTAGGCTAAACCATTTTAAACAAATTAAACTTTATCTTGAGTATTTTTAAGATCATATTATTATTTATTCAATATTAGATTTCCAAATTATAAAAAATAATAGAATTAGAAAACATAACTTTATTTATTAATTTAAAACAAAACTTATCTATTTATAATATATACCAATATATACATATATACATTATAAATAGAAACAATTTAAATTAACCTTTAAGAGATAAATTATCAGTTAAATATTTATTTAAAAGAAGATGATTAAATCAATTTAAATTATTATTAACAAATATTATCAAATCAATTTAATTTTTAATGTAGATTGTTAAATTGATATTGCCCCAAATTTCCGGGATGTCACATTCCTCCCCCCTTAAAAGAATTTCGTCCCCGAAATTTAAAACAAAGGTAATTTAATAATCTAGTTAAAGATTTAAATTTTAAAACACAAGCATATATTAACCATAAGCTAACAATCATAGCAACCAATTCATCCAAACAAACACATCTAACCATCCAGACAAAATTCCGAATAGAATTTTCTTGAGTTTCCCCAAGTATAAATACCGGGTTACTCGCTCTATAGAATCCAAACAAACAATACTACTAAGCTACAGAACTTCTACTCTACAAAACAAGACAGAATATCAGACTACAGGCAAGTATGAATCAACAACTACAACTCCCTAAACCGCTGATTCTACAACCAGAGATAAATCTTACACGTACTCCCTCAGAGATACGTGAAACACAACGAATTCCAGTTATCCAAACTGACAATTCAATCCTGAAGACCAAACACTTATCCAAAATTAAATCTCCGATTTCAAAAATCCAAATTCCTCCGTCTCCTATCCACAAAACTCTACGGATGATCCTGGGCTGTCTACATCTTCCCTGATCAGCTCAACCCTTGCTGATGTTCCTTAGAAATCAACTAGACCAAAAACAATCCAACAAAATGATCTTTCCAAGATCGACCAAAACTCTAAACACAAACTCTATTCCACATCAGAAAACAGAACTCACTTCTCTCATCTGGAAGACATAAAACAGGTGCACTCTAATCTGGCCTTAAGATCCTGAAAAATTTCCTGTAGAACTCTCCAGTCCAAACATTTCAATATCCAATTGCTTCCAAACTAAAACAGCTACCACCATGCTTCCACTGCGCAACTCTGATTGAACAGATGAAAGTGCTGATTATGAACTCAAGCACAGACTGGTCAACACATTCCAAAATAAAGTTCACATATCCGAAAATAAAACTCCGAAGTTCCTCCAAAACCTGAGCTACTTTACCAAACTCAAAAACCATCCTATTACTAATCTGATCCATCAGTACCACTCTTGAAATCCAGACGATACCAAACTCAATCTCCAAATGTTGACCAAAATCTGACTTCCAGAAGACATGCAGAAAAATCTCTGAAACATAAGAAAACACTCAAATCGAATAGCTTATGCTTATGCGGCCAATCCATCAAAGAAATGGAACTACTCTGCATCTTCTAAACTCCACTGTTTCTGAAGTTACCCCAAGAAAACTGCTAAGCCAGAAGACTTCCTAATCCAAAGCTCTTCGAGAAACTCGGACTCCAACCAAATAGAAACTCCCAGCTGAACACAGCCACAACCGAAACAGACACTCTTCCTTAACTTGTCCCAAAGAACATCTTCGGAGACATCCATAGTCACTGTGTTCCATCACACAGCTACTACACCTTGATGTATCAAGATATCATGACTTGCTTCAGTCCAAATGACAGATCCAAACTCTAGCTCAACCAAATTACACTTCAAAAATGAACTCCGAACCTTAACAGGTTTCCTTCAGAGATCGATGAAATCCTTACAACATCCAAAGTTTACTTGAGACGGTACTAAGTCTACAGTCTCGACAATTACACTTCCAACCTCAATCACTCAAAGTTCAACCATTGGTAGTTGTGTTACACACACCACTACCCAATCTACCTTTATGGCTCATTGGAAAACCTGAACAGGTAACCCAACAAAAGGTAGAATATATATATATATATATATATATATATATATATATATATCAAAATTACAAATACGCTCTCTCAGGAAAGAAATCACTCAAGAGCCTAGGTATCCACTCAACCTAGCACTCTGATATCAACTGTGGCGTCCCGGCTTCCTACGCCCAGAAAGACCGTTTTGTCTTTAAGAAAGAAAGGGATGAGAAAATAGAAAAGATAGAGAAGAAAGAACAACAACATCAGAATCTCACAGCGGAACGAATAAAATATAATAATCACATAAATATTTACATAATATACAACATCAATCAGAGTTATACAGACAATACATCACATACTAGACAGTTATAAACATCTGTCTAGTTAATACAACACAACTCAAACAATACAGAGATACCAACACAGCGGACCTATATATATCTACAATGTTGAATATGCACTTATATGATTTTTGTTTGATGATAATAAACATATATATATTCGTTTAAATGTATTTGATAATATACTATTTTATTTTTCACAGATTAAATAAATATTTGTTGAATAAATTAAATAACACAGAATTTGAGTTCAAACAAATATTTTATTCAGACAAATATTTATTACATCATTGAATAGTACAAATTCAAGCTCTCACTATTCACTATACATTCTCAATTACAATTTCTAATTACATCACTATTTTACATATTCACCTCACTACATATCACTCACACTCGTATTTATCTTCAACTGCATTCCAGTTTGAATCCAGCATCTGAGCAATCTGCAAAAATATAAACTAACGCAGTAAAATGGAAAAAGAAATATTTTTGCAAATTCAAAAATAAAATATGAATTTTGAAAATATTTTTTTGCCTCAGTTATTTGGGTTGTTCGTCATCATTTATATTTGAATTCATCATACACGAACAACTTGTGACATACACAGTATATTACTGTATATGCCACAAGGCCGTGCACGTCGATATATACACTTGATTGTTTTTACAGGGACAGGTGAGCACAGGTCAAACCCAAATGAAAAACCGGGTTCAACTCACGTGCAGTATATTCAAAATTACGATACGAGCACAAGGTCAAACCCGAGTTTTGAAACTGGATTCAACACAAGGCAACATGACCGTAGGCATAGCAACTGCATAGCGACGTCAGCAGTTACATGAAAAATTCAGCAATCCAAATAACACAGTGTCAACAACCAAGTAAGTGAAATGGATAGTTCAAGACAGTACAAGTACAACTCGATGCAATTGACACAAACAACTACAAAACAATCAAACTGCATCAAGGCAACATGAACTGCAGACCAAACACATGAGTGTAAACAAATGAATCAGCAAGGCAATGCACAAATGCAACATGGCCAACATGAAATACCAGATATGACAAATCATGCTCAACAAAAACACTTGCAACAGTGTGATGCAGTGGCACATGATTATCAAGGGTATACATGAAGGATGCATCAGAATAACTCGGCAATGCAAGTGAAACTCGATTACTACATAACACAGCAGTGCAACAGTATCAAATACAATATGGACACAACCTGCCTCAAATGCACAATTCAAATCAATGACAACAGCAATAATATACACAAGTGCAGATGAACAGATATGGGCCAAAATCAATATAACCAAGGCCAAGCACAGTGGACTCATGTCGAAACAGCAAGTCAGTGGCAAGACACAAACTGCAGTGGACAGACCAGAGTGCAACAGGCAAGTACAATGCAACAACACGACTTATGGCAGTGAAACTCAAGCAAGTGCAGACAACAGCAACTAAATGCAACAAACTCAAATGTCCAGTTACAACTACAGAGTCGAGTGCATGCTATAGCAATAAAACCAAGACCGAAGTCAGATGAAACAATGTCTAAGTTGCAATATGCATCAAAGCTCAACAAATACAAACTGCTACAACACCAAGTAAAGGACACAGCAGTATACATATACAAGCCAATCCAAACAACAGCAAGAGGGATGCATTTCATCAAGCTGTAGTTTTTCAAAAAAAATGACCAAAGTCGAGTATGCTACAAAAAATAGCAAATCAATTTTATCAAGCATCAGAATTCAAAGCTGTGATCAAAACAATTTCAAGATGAACAAATCATGACCGAAGTCATATAATGAACAAGTCAAAATCGAGGTAGCAAAGGTAATTGACAAAGTAAATGATCAAGCTGAAGCCGAAGCAAGCATGTGTACAGGTTCAATCAATATCATGAAGTGCAGTTTAAAAAATTAAAAATGACCAAAGTCAAAGTCAGAAACGATCAAGCCGTGATCATCACAAGAATAATTCAAAGCCGTGATTATCAAGTAGCCAAGCCATCAGTTATACGAATTTGAATAAGTCAAAAATGAATCACAGCATTCGATCAAAATCGTACAGCCAAGAAGAATTCAAGCATAATTATCAGACGAAGTCAAATAAATATATACGACGAAATTATAGGAACTGGAATCCTATAAATTACCACAAATCATCATCGGCATATCATCGAGTTCAAGTACGAAAGATTAGAAGAAGCAAAAAGCACAAATTACATACCGAAGCAATCGAACTCGATCAAGGAGGAGAAGCCGCAAACAATTGAAGCAAGCAAACCGAATCATCAACCATCAAGCGGAAATTCCTCCCGAAGCCCTAATTTGGAACAAAGAGCGAAAGGAGCAAAAGCCCTAATTTTGCAATCAGGAGGAACGAGAGGAACGACCACCATTATCTCAAAGGAACGAAAAAAGGGATCGGGTCAAAATAATAAAAGGGGCCGGCCTTTATATTTTATTTAAGGGCTTTTAAGTAAAATTAGGGTTATTTCATTTTAATGTTTTTAATTGTATTTTCCTTTTTTAAACCATTTATTTTTCTAGTCGTGTGACTAGGGGACAAGCTACGTGGCGTAGCTTGAGAATTCGCAACTCGGTAGTTGAGTTGTGGCAGGGTTTTGAGCGTAGAGTTAGATTAGTCAATAGCGGGTATAGCGAGTTTACGTGTGTAAGCGAGGGACTATCTAATTTCTAGTAGAAACCTTGGGGGCAGCACATAGGCAGCGTTTGCCGAAGCTGGGTAAATTCTGTATTGTTCTGTTTTTTTCTGTTATTTATATTCTGCGATATCTGTGCTGCTATTCTGTGATCTGAATTGAATATTTTATAAGCTTCCGCGATTAATTTTTATAATTGACACTATCACCCTATTCACCCCCCCTCTAGGGTGAAATCGATCCTACAAGTGGTATCAGAGCTAGGAACAAAAGCCGTTTTTGTTTTAAAAAATTTGATTTTTTTTACAAAAACAAATTTTTGTTTTTTAAAAAAAATTGAATTTTTAAAATGGCTTCTTTTAATACTGCTTTTGCTGAGGGTCAATCCATAGTTAGACCACCAATGTTCAATGGTGAATATGCTTACTGGAAAAATAGAATGCAAATTTTTCTGAAAACCATTGACGTTTGGAATATTGTTGAGACAGGTTATAGAATACCAACTATAACTGTAGATAATCAGGAAATAGAGAAACCAAAAGATCAATGGACAGAACTAGAAAATAGATTACAAAATGCTAATGTTAGAGCTATGAATTCTATTATTTGTTCATTAGATCAATTTGAATTTAATCGTGTCTCACATTGTCTAACTGCACAGGAAATATGGCACACACTAGAAGTGACTCACGAAGGAACATCTCAAGTCAAAGAATCTCGCCTTGCCATGCTAAGCAGCGAATACGAGAACTTCACAATGGCGAAGGAAGAAAATGTCAAAGAGATGCATGGACAACTTTCCAATATCGTTTACAAATCAAAAGCTCTTGGAAAATCATACACAGAGTTGGAGATAGTCCGAAAAATCCTTAGAGTCCTTCCACGAAAATTTGAAGCAAAAGTGACTGCCATTCAAGAATCAAAAGATTTGAAACAAATGAAAGTCGAAGAACTCATCGGAAATCTCACCACTTATGAGCTAGAAATGAAATTCAAGGAAGAGCGTGAAGGAGGAGATAATCGAAAGAAATCAATAGCGCTCAAAGGAACTACCGAAAGTGATGATGATAACGATGATGATGATGGAGCAGCAGAGCTGGCGCTACTAATAAAGAAATTCAAAAAGTGGAATTACAAATATGGAAATTCAGCTCGAATTCAAAAGCGAAAAGCAGAGTAGCCAAAGCACTAGACTACTCTGAAGAACAGAAGATCATCTGTCACAAGTGCAACCAACCCGGACACATCAAGCCCAATTGTCCTCAAAATCGACGCGACTTTGAAAAGAAACAGAAAAAGAAAAGTTTTGCAGCCACATGGAATACAAGTGATGAAGATAATCAAAATTCTAGCAGTGAGAGTGAGAAAGCACATATGTGCCTTCAAGGGAATATAACTGATAGCGACGATGATGAGCCAAGCGAGGTATCAAAACTTACTCACTCTGAATTGCTTATATATTTTCATGAAATAAATGGCTGTTATGAACGACTTAGGGAAAAATACGCCAAACTTGAATCTCAAAAGGATACTTTGATAGAATGCAATAAACAACTTGATCAACTAGTTAAAACTATCAAAGTAGGATCCCTAAGTGTGATAAGTGTCCAACATTCGAAGAGGAAATTAAAAAATCAGAAATCAATATAAAATCACTTGAAAATGAAATTCTGATTTTAAAAGAAAATGAAAATACTAGGAGAGAGAATTCTTTTAAAAAGTGCACACAGTTGTTAAACGAAAATGAATCTCTCAAAACACAAGTCCAACAATTGTCAACGACTTTAGATAAATTTTCAAAAAGTGAAAAATCGTTGAATATGCTATTAGGAAAACAAACTGTTAATACGGTTAGACAAGGACTTGGATATAATAGTTCGAAAATTGTTGAAAACGAGACTAATCAAGAAAAATTAATGTGCACAATTTGTAGAAAATTTGGACACGATCACAATAATTGTTGGTATAGATCCAAACATGTGAAAACTATACCGATTTGGGTTCCAAAAGGCACAAATATAAAAAATCTCAAAGTTAAACAAATTTGGGTGCCGAAGGGAACAATTATAAATAGTTTTGGGTCTCCACAAAATTGTTTTTCAAAATTTTCTGCCACTAACAACCATGGACCTATAAAAACAAATAGGTCACATAAATCTTTCATCGTGTACGTGTGGTGGCAGGCTAAGGAACAACAATATGGTTCTCTGGATTTTGGCTGTTCCAGAAACACAACGGGCGACAAAGCTAAGTTCCTTAGCCTAGTATAAAGGTAACAGAATCACAATGGACAACGTCGAAAAATATCGTAAAGGTAAAACAGGTAAAGGTATATTTATTTGTACGATATATTAAATGTGATAAAGGGCACCATATTCTGAATTGAAATCAGCCAATATTGAGATGATGAAAAGATGATAATTCTGACTTATTCAAAATAGTTGGCCAATTATATTCTTATGCCAAAAACACTATAATAATCTTTAGATTTTTTGAATTACTTCATATATATCATTTTGAATTAAAAATAGTGTTTTGTTGGATAATCATACATTTGGTTATAATTCGGCTAACTCTATATTCACGGTTTTTGATTATTAACACGGCTTCATTTCAAATTCAAGAGAATGTCATTTAAATTGCTGTTAAAATTGAGTTTGAATTTTTTTTTTGCACACTTCATGGTTTGGTCTATCAAATTCAGTTGATGATAATTTTGGGTGAAAGAGAAATTCAGATGCAGATTACACTGGTAATCTAGTTGATAGAAAAATTACTAGTTGAACGTGATTTTTGAGACATTTAGTAACTGTATCGTTTTTTCAAAGAAAATATCTGCATATTTTTCTTTCAAATAATTTTCAAATAGCAGAAAATTTTCTTATAAAACCCCCTCGAGAAAATCATTTTTGACCATATTTTTAGATTAGTCATTTTTGAAAAATTAATTTCATAATTATTTTTGAATTTGATTTTAAATGACTATTTTGACTAATCTGACTCCCAAATGATTACGAAAAGAAAAATAGTGATTGAAAAAGTGATGAGCGTTGATATTGATTATATAGTATAACTCGAGACTGTATAATTAATAAATTTCTTTAGAAATTTAAACAAGAGTTATAAAACTGTTTGTTGGTAAAAATTCCATGACCATCTCTATATCTATCATATTTCTAACGACCATCACTTATCAAAATTCTATATAGTTTGTCAATATGTGGAACTTTAAACAGGAATCGTTCGTTTTTCGTTTTTCACATTTTTTAAAAAAAGGTAATAATAATAATAATAAATACCAAAGCATTCACTCTCATTTAAAAGTCCTCACGGTTATGCATGGGTGAATTACTTGGAATTTGTTATGTGCTTCCATGCTCATTTAAAAGTCCTCACGGTTATGCATGTATGGAACGCATATCAAAAGTTGATTTGTAAAATAAACAAGTTGATTCTAATCCCATTTAATAGTCCTCACGGTTATGCGTGGTTAGAAGATACTTGAATTCAATTTTTTTAAAAATAAAATTGGAATACTACTAATCTCATTTAAAAGTCCTAACGGTTATGCATGGTTAGTAGATATTCAAATTCCTGATATAAATATGCCACAAATAGACACAACTGTATGGTTTTATATGATGATATCATTCCTATCATTCTAAAAGTGGAATATGCGCCTAACAAAATATTTATGATTTTTGTTTGATTTTTTATTGAAATTTAATATTTATATTCAATCGAGTTTTAATGTTGGTTAATATCGATAACTTTATCTCTATTTTTCTCTAACACTATTATTCTTTTGCTGATAACAAAAGGGGGAGAGAAAAGTTAAGATTTTGTCAAATAGAATCAAGCAAAGGTCAAATAATTTTCCATTTGCATATAGGCTCATTTATATATTTCTATTTGTATGCATATATGTAGGGGGAGCTTTGTGTAGAGAGGAAGCATTTAAATAGGGGGAGCAATTAGGATATATCTATGATCAAATGCATTTAACATATTCAAAATCTTAAATATATGTTTGTTATCATCAAAAGGGGGAGATTGTTGAATATGCGCTTATATGATTTTTGTTTGATGATAATAAACATATATATATTCGTTTAAATGTATTTGATAATATACTATTTTATTTTTCACAGATTAAATAAATATTTGTTGAATAAATTAAATAACACAGAATTTGAGTTCAAACAAATATTTTATTCAAACAAATATTTATTACATCATTGAATAGTACAAATTCAAGCTCTCACTATTCACTATACATTCTCAATTACAATTTCTAATTACATCACTATTTTACATATTCACCTCACTACATATCACTCACACTCGTATTTATCTTCAACTGCATTCCAGTTTGAATCCAGCATCTGAGCAATCTGCAAAAATATAAACTAACGCAGTAAAATTGAAAAAGAAATATTTTTGCAAATTCAAAAATAAAATATGAATTTTGAAAATATTTTTTTGCCTCAGTTATTTGGGTTGTCCGTCATCATTTATATTTGAATTCATCATACACGAACAACTTGTGACATACACAGTATATTACTGTATATGCCACAAGGCCGTGCACGTCGATATATACACTTGATTGTTTTTACAGGGACAGGTGAGCACAGGTCAAACCCAAATGAAAAACCGGGTTCAACTCACGTGCAGTATATTCAAAATTACGATACGAGCACAAGGTCAAACCCGAGTTTTGAAACTGGATTCAACACAAGGCAACATGACCGTAGGCATAGCAACTGCATAGCGACGTCAGCAGTTACATGAAAAATTCAGCAATCCAAATAACACAGTGTCAACAACCAAGTAAGTGAAATGGATAGTTCAAGACAGTACAAGTACAACTCGATGCAATTGACACAAACAACTACAAAACAATCAAACTGCATCAAGGCAACATGAACTGCAGACCAAACACATGAGTGTAAACAAATGAATCAGCAAGGCAATGCACAAATGCAACATGGCCAACATGAAATACCAGAGATGACAAATCATGCTCAACAAAAACACTTGCAACAGTGTGATGCAGTGGCACATGATTATCAAGGGTATACATGAAGGATGCATCAGAATAACTCGGCAATGCAAGTGAAACTCGATTACTACATAACACAGCAGTGCAACAGTATCAAATACAATATGGACACAACCTGCCTCAAATGCACAATTCAAATCAATGACAACAGCAATAATATACACAAGTGCAGATGAACAGATATGGGCCAAAATCAATATAACCAAGGCCAAGCACAGTGGACTCATGTCGAAACAGCAAGTCAGTGGCAAGACACAAACTGCAGTGGACAGACCAGAGTGCAACAGGCAAGTACAATGCAACAACACGACTTATGGCAGTGAAACTCAAGCAAGTGCAGACAACAGCAACTAAATGCAACAAACTCAAATGTCCAGTTACAACTACAGAGTCGAGTGCATGCTATAGCAATAAAACCAAGACCGAAGTCAGATGAAACAATGTCCAAGTTGCAATATGCATCAAAGCTCAACAAATACAAACTGCTACAACACCAAGTAAAGGACACAGTAGTATACATATACAAGCCAATCCAAACAACAGCAAGAGGGATGCATTTCATCAAGCTGCAGTTTTTCAAAACAAATGACCAAAGTCGAGTATGCTACAAAAAATAGCAAATCAATTTTATCAAGCATCAGAATTCAAAGCCGTGATCAAAACAATTTCAAGATGAACAAATCATGACCGAAGTCATATAATGAACAAGTCAAAATCGAGGTAGCAAAGGTAATTGACAAAGTAAATGATCGAGCTGAAGCCGAAGCAAGCATGTGTACAGGTTCAATCAATATCATGAAGTGCAGTTTAAAAAATTAAAAATGACCAAAGTCAAAGTCAGAAACGATCAAGCCGTGATCATCACAAGAATAATTCAAAGCCGTGATTATCAAGTAGCCAAGCCATCAGTTATACGAATTTGAATAAGTCAAAAATGAATCACAGCATTCGATCAAAATCGTACAGCCAAGAAGAATTCAAGCATAATTATCAGACGAAGTCAAATAAATATATACGACGAAATTATAGGAACTGGAATCCTATAAATTACCACAAATCATCATCGGCATATCATCGAGTTCAAGTACGAAAGATTAGAAGAAGCAAAAAGCACAAATTACATACCGAAGCAATCAAACTCGATCAAGGAGGAGAAGCCGCAAACAATTGAAGCAAGCAAACCGAATCATCAACCATCAAGCGGAAATTCCTCCCGAAGCCCTAATTTGGAACAAAGAGCGAAAGGAGCAAAAGCCCTAATTTTGCAATCAGGAGGAACGAGAGGAACGGCCGCCATTATCTCAAAGGAACGATAAAAGGGATCGGGTCAAAATAATAAAAGGGGTCGGCCTTTATATTTTATTTAAGGGCTTTTAAGTAAAATTAGGGTTATTTCATTTTAATTGTTTTTAATTGTATTTTCCTTTTTTAAACCGTTTATTTTTCTAGTCGTGTGACTAGGGGACAAGCTACGTGGCGTAGCTTGAGAATTCGCAACTCGGTAGTTGAGTTGTGGCAAGGTTTTGAGCGTAGAGTTAGATTAGTCAATAGCGGGTATAGCGAGTTTACGTGTGTAAGCGAGGGACTATCTAATTTCTAGTAGAAACCTTGGAGGCAGCACGTAGGCAGCGTTTTGCCGAAGCTGGGTAAATTCTGTGTTGTTCTGTTTTTTTCTGTTATTTATATTCTGCGATATCTGTGCTGGTATTCTGTGATCTGAATTGAATATTTTATAAGCTTCCGCGATTAATTTTTATAATTGACACTATCACCCTATTCACCCCCCCTCTAGGGTGAAATCGATCCTACATACAACGCTGAAGCCACCTGCTCCATTGCTCTTCCAGAATTCGTCAAAGCTAACCTGAATCCCTTAGCTACCCGTAAAAATTTGGGTACCCGAGAGTTTATGAAAAAATAAAATAAACTCCGGGTCAGACATGGGTCTGGTATGAGTAACATGTTAAAGTTGCTTAACTTTGAAAATCTTTTGAAAACAAAAGGTATCACGTAAGACTCCCCACACATAAACATGGGAAAGTTTTTACCTTACGCTAACAAAAACATTTGATAGGAAATTCTGTGATATTATAATAGGTCTAGGATTTTCAAGTAAATAGAAAATAGCCGAAATTGTTACATTCATTAAATTCCAGCTACTAGCCACAAAAGTGGGTAATACAATCAAAACCGTTGGCACTTATTGGATTGTGGATTCCATACAATGGCAGGGCTACCGGGGTACCGCCCGTCACAATACGCGGCCTAGATCAACGTACCGAAGATCACTCCCGACCCCCTGCAATACAAGGCCGGAACCATTCCTTACTGAACAGTCCGGAACAAGATAAACCCCAGCAGTTGTTGCAATCAACCGCCCACACAGCCGAAAATAAAGGGACATCTAGACAGGGGAATATCCTTGTCCTGCTTGGGCATGACCCACCTAACCTTGCTGCACCTCCCCTATTTTAGCCATTCCCAGTTGATGAGGCTTGAGGCTGCGATTACCTTTAGAGAACATATTTCTTAGAATGCTCATCGCCCGCATGACGACGTGTTGAAAGCATTCAATCCATCCAAGTTCGTTCCGGGTTCGAACGAAACCGAAGGCATTATCTCGTTACTCTCATTTTGGAATCACCCTCAGAGTTAACGACGACAACCCTTGCATTCTGAATCTTCATCTTCACTTCAGATTCACAACCTATCGTTAATTTGTAATCGATGTGGTTTTCAGATGTTCCAAATGTGGAAACCCGATCCCGGTCTCATCGAAATCCAAAACGTGTCTTTTAAGGCCAAGTTGTCTATTTAGTCTTAATAGTTTAATTCAATATTATCAATATACACACAGATAGAATATTCATAACATCACAATAGATAATCACATCATCATCACATACAAATAATCAATATTATCATCCAAACAGATAATTAAATATTATCATACTTAACTATGCATCCATATCACATAGATATTACTCATGTCATATCTGAATTCACAATCAATCAGATATCAATATCATTCATCCATAAGCAATGATTTATAATCATACCATTTGTAATTAATTTAAAATGAATTAAATTAACTACTTTTGTTTGTAATTAATAAATTAAATTAATTACTTCATCTATAAATCCTGCTTATACAACCATTATTTAATTATAAATCAAATTAATTAACCATCTTCTAAATCTTGATTAAACATCTTGATTAATCATTCACTAATTACAATCGGTTATTAGTCTTTAATTAATTCACAAATTAATTATCCTAAATCAATTATAGTAATTAACATTAAATTACTTCATTTAGAATTGATCACATTTATTCTTAATTAATTACATCAATTAACCACCACATTATTTAGTATTTCTTAATTAACCAATTCTTAATTTACATCATTAATTATATTAATTAATTAATGATCTCTAATTTAGATTTAAATAAATTACTTTATTTAAATTAATTACATTAAGTGATTAATCTTTAATTAAACACAATTATTAATCACCCTTGATTAGTATCATTCCAGTAATTACTATCCTTAATTACCATATTAATAAATTAATTATTCCCATAATTAATTATCTCCATTAAGTAATCCCATGATTAATTATAATAGTAATTATCCAAATTACTTTATTAACACATCATCTTTCATTAATTACATTCAGTAATTAACATTAATTACTTTCTTAAGTAATTATGCTCCATTGAATACACTAAGTAATTATACTTATCAATTCATCAAATGAACTTCTTAAATTAATTAAACTAAATTAATTAACTTAAATTAATCATTTAATCAAAATTAATTACAAAAGGTAATTAATCTCTTAATTACTTTTATCAAGTAATTACACTTAACCATTTACAATAGATTATCTAATTAATCCGATTAATTATCAAAATTAATCACATTAATTAATTAATTAGTAATCTTTAGTTAATTAACTTTATTAACTAATATCATCTCCTAATTTACTTCTTAATTTATCTTTATTTATAAATTAATCTAAATTATTAATTTATAAATTTAATAAATTCATTCCTTTATTATCTTATTAATTAAACCATTTAATACCTTAATTATTCTTAAGATAATTTATTTCTTATTTAATGACTTAATTAATATAAAAGTGTATTAGAACATTACACTTTTAAATTGAAATCCAAATTCCATTCTGAATTTAAGATTCAAAAGGATTATTTATTAAACATTATTCAAATTTAAATTCAATTTATAATCTTGTAAATAACATTAATCTCTAATTTAAATTTCCAAAATACATTAATATTTAACTTGCAAATTTTCAAGTTAGACAATTTATTTACTTTCCATTTAAAAACTTTTCTCAACAAATTTACTTTCAAAATTATTTTATTTGAACTTATCTTTAAACAAAAACTGATTTAATTTTCAGATTTTAAATTCGAAGCAAACTCGAATCCATCAATTTATCTTTGTTTTTAAAACTTTGATTTAAACTTCCCTTTAACAACTTAAATTTAGAATTTTGATTTTTCAAAGCCAAATCTATTTTAACACCTTAAGATTCAATATTCATTTGAATCAATACTTTTAAAATTCAAATTTAAACTATTGTTAGAGCTTTTATTTCAGGTTTAAATCATTTTGTTAAAAATCTGGAAATTCCAGGTTTGTAAACCTGAAAACTCATTTAAATATTTAAAACTTTATTTTAGATTTCAAAATATAAGTTTGAATTCATTCTGCAAACTGAATTTAGACTTAGTTTAAATCTATTATTTATTTTTAAATAGGTTTCATTTGAACTTGTTTTTTTTACAATCAAACTCTACTTCCTGTATACTGCCTGAACAAATACTGGCGCGTCACAAACCAAAATATGCTCCGAGACCGCACACCCTTTGCTTCGAGTCACCTACTCGAGTGACTCGAGTACGTCCCGAGACCAAAAACCCTGCACCACCCACTGTTGCCTCAACACCAAAATGAGCACGGTGCACGTGCACCGTGGCCCCAGCCAACTCCGGCCATCCACACGAACCTCTCCACGTCGACAACCACCACCAGTCACGACTACGACCACCCAAAAACATCACGGCAGCACAAAACGAAAATGGGTTCGAAACCCAAACCTGGAACACAACAGCCCCTTCCCCTCTCGAACCTGTCAACGCCGCATTCTCCCAACCCCGACCACTTGATGGTCAACGGCCCCGGCCATGAACTCATCTTCAACCAAGCTACCAACTTCCAAGACCGCGTTGAACTCGACGCTTCGTGGCGTTCGAACCGACCCAATAAACTCCACTCAACCCAAACTAGGTTTTCCCACTGAAAACCAAAACCACCATCGCCACAGTGATCGAGAGTGCCTCCGACTATTTTCATGGCCTCTCCTATCACCCATCTTCCTCCAGAACAAACCTCAACCACTCTGATCAACGGTACTTCCAGAGGCAACCCAAAATGCTCGAATTGATCAACCCAGTAAAGCATGTTCAAGTCTCAACTAAAAAATGTGATTTGAGTTTTTAAAATCCTAATTTTGATTTAGTAATCAGTTCTTAAACTTGAATTGATAATTCAAGACATTCGAATTTGTCACCTGTATTAGATTTAGACTGTTCCTAAGGTTTTACAGGGCAAATCAATTTTGTTTAGCATAAATTAAATTTTAAAATTTACTTTATAATCAACAAAACATATTTTATTTAGATGCTTTGTCCTAACAATTAATAGGTTGAGCATTAATGATTTTTGGATTAACCCAGGCTTTTGAAATTTTAAACAGAGGCAACATCCAGATAATATGCAGGCTTCATCTCACCATAATATAATGCAATGCATATACAAACAAACACCTCGGCTATTCATCATACAACTAAATTAACTTAGGTTATTTTAACTCACAGCAATGGAAATCAAAGCAAGTTTATAATGAAACAGTTTGGATTTGCAGGCTTGAAACATACAGTAATTTCCATCTCACAATTATCCAGAGAGAAAAAAATGAATATATGAATATTCATACAATATATTCAAGCATTCAAATATTATCATGCAATAGATTTTAAAATTTAAGAAATTTAAGAGTGTTACTCACGAGAAATTTGAAGAACAGAGCCTTCCTTTGTTTGAAACAACTTGAACTTTAAAAACTGGAAATGTTTTACTTGATTTTTCCTTAATCTTCTTGTCTTTGTTGGATTTGCAAACATTATTCAAGTTTGTATAAATAGAAATGTTTGCTATTCTTTCTTGCTTCAGGATTGATATGTTTAGTGAACGAACAAAAATAATATGATGTATATAAAGAAGTTCACAAGTGTAGGTGATACCTGGGTTTGGATCTTTCTTTGATCAGAGATATTTTTATAAATGGAGGCTGAGTTGATGATAACACAAATTCGAAAAGACTTTGTTATGTGCTAGAGTTTTGAAAACATTAAATGCAAATGTACTATATGTTTACACCTAATCTTATCTTATGTGTACAAAGATATTTCTGTTTTGCAATTTATTACAGGTTGACTACATTTTATTTCTTAACTTTGCTTTAGCTTGCTCTACAAACTATCTTATATGTTTAACATACACAAGATATTTTTTTACTTAGCTGTGCATACTTACTTTACTTTGCATTTCTTCTACTAGCATAAATCCTTTTACTTTCATTTCTAAGTTTTACAGTCCATATACAAAGCCAGGTACATTTGTTCTCTCTGTATTTTGTTTTCCAGTTGAATATGAAAGCATTAAATGCTTTGAGTACTTCATGCTTTTATTTTACTTTGTTTATATTCTTGCCTGCATATCTTTTTTTTTCTTACTTTACGTTGTTTTATTTGCCAACATAATTATTGTATAGACATGATTACATGTTTCTGTATTTTACATACACATTATAAAAATTGCTTTAGTCATTTGTTTTCTTAACTTTGCTTTGCATTCCTTTCTCTGACCTGCATATTATATCTTATTTTTGTTCTTAGCTTATTCTAGTTATTAATCATAAACTTTACTTATGTATTAAGTTTTATTTCTAATACAAGTGCTTGTTATTATTACACTTATTATTTTAAACTTACTAATCTTAGTTTTCCAAAACATAGGTTTAAAATAACAATTCCTATTTATTTAAAATCCATAATACAGATATTACATTATTATTATTGTTTAAATAAAACCCATTATTAAATTGAAAATAAATTTTCAAAAGAAACTATCTCTTTAAAATATAAATACTTATTTATCAAGCTATATTTAAAACAAAACAAAACTTTTTATTTAATTTAAACTCTAGGCTAAACCATTTTAAACAAATTAAACTTTATCTTGAGTATTTTTAAGATCATATTATTATTTATTCAATATTAGATTTTCAAATTATCAAAAATAATAGAATTAGAAAACATAACTTTGTTTATTAATTTAAAACAAAACTTATCTATTTATAATATATACCAATATATACATATATACATTATAAATAGAAACAATTTAAATTAACCTTTAAAAGATAAATTATCAGTTAAATATTTATTTAAAAGAAGATGATTAAATCAATTTAAATTATTATTAACAAATATTATCAAATCAATTTAATTTTTAATGTAGATTATTAAATTGATATTGCCCCAAATTTCCAGGATGTCACAAAAAGCATAGTTTCTTGGATTGTATTGATTGCTAAATCCTATGGTAACGATGTTTCTAGGTGATGATAAATGCTTTTAGTTGTATTAGTCATAATAAAGAATCCTCACTAGCAGTTTACTTCAAAATGTTAAGATGGTTCAGTTCAAAAGCATTTCACTTGCATTGCTGTATCATTTGAACAATTCATGCTGAGGTAAATTTAAATGAAAGTTGACTTGACTTTTACTTGAGATACTGTGCCGCGGGGAGAAAAATTGATTGTTATATTAACTGAAGTGTCTTTTCTTGAAAGGTTGACCTTTTGGTTGTCAAGCACTACAGTCCTAAGAATTAGAGAATATACGGTGCTGTGTACTTATCATTGTATTGTAATGCTTATATGGGCTGGTTTCACTTCAGTAAGCCCAAGGCCCATTTTATGCAAACTGTATATAAAAGAATGCTACTGGCACATAAACAATTGTACAGAAAAACTGTAATCAATCTTTTTCTTATTCAATAAAGATTCTCAATAATATTTTACTTCAGTTACTTCCTCAAGATATCAATATCATTCTATCTCAAATTTCAACTTGGCATCAGAGCACACAAAGCAACACTGCATTGAAATCCGTTTCAAGAAGAAGATATTAATCTCCATCAGAGAAACCTCATCATTTGGAGATTTAATTACCCATCAGAAGCAATATCATCATCTGGGTACATAAGACCGATCTCCAAAGACCAGTGCCCCGCCTAGAAAAAAATCTGGCTGCACACAGTCTTTTTCACCGATCAAGTCAGAATTGAAGAAAATTGAAAAGCAGTCAAGAAACTCATCAAAAACAGAAAGAAGGCAAGTGCCATACCATTGGTTTATCAGATTGAAAATCATCATATAAACCCAGTTGCAACATACCTGGATTCTGCAGAAACGAGTTCTTGATTACCTATCTGATTTCAATTTGTTCAACCATTTCTTGATTCAAGAAGTCTCATCATGGCTGATGACAACTCTGAAACTTCTGTTAACATTTCTAATCCATCGCAACAAACCACTGCCTCGACAGAGAATTTGTTGAAAGCAACAATCAGTCCTCAGATTCAACTCATCACTGCACAACTTGAAGAAGATAATTATCTTCTTTGGAAAATTCAAGTTGAGACTGCTGCAAGAGGCTATGGCTCGGAAGGGTTCATTCTTGGCACCACTGCTGCGCCTCCAAAGTTCATTACTGATTCAAAAAACAAAACAGTCAGCAATGGTGATTATGTAAAGTATCAAAGACAAGATAGTCTCATAAGTTCTTGGCTACTTTCATCAATAAGTGTTAAACTATTGCCTCAAGTAACTGGATGTAGAACTGCTAATGAAATATGGTCAACAGTGGAAAGAATTCTCAACACTCAATCTGCAGCTAGAGTAATGCATTACAAAAGGCAATTACAAAATGTCAGAAAAGAAAAATCAAACAATGAGAGACTATCTGGGAAAAGTCAAAAACATATGTGATATGCTTGAAGCTGCAGGGCACGAAGTCTCAAATACAGAGCAAGTATTGACTATTCTAACTGGCTTAGGTGATGAATATGAATCTGTAGTCGCAGTAATATCTTCTCAAGAAAATTTACCATCCCTTGAATATGTCAGTTCCATTCTCCTTGCACATGAAGGAAGATTGGAGTTCAAGAAGCCAATGGACAGTGATATGTCCATCAACTTTGCCTCAAACAACAATAGGAACAGAAATCAAAATCATAACAATCAGCAATACCAAAGAGGAAACTCTGCTGCAAGAAGCAGAGGTAGGGGAAGATGGAACAACAACAACAGACCAAAGTGTCAGATATGAGAGAAGATCGGTCACACTGCATTAAAATGCTATTTCAGATTCAATACCAATTATGTACGAGGACAAAATTCAAACAGTCAAAGGAATGGTGATCACAGTGCAAACATAGCACAGGCTCAGCAAGAATCTAATAAACAGAGTAATGGAAATCAACATCAAGATGAATTGGCAAGATCAGAACATATACAAGATGAGGCATGGTATCCAGATTCAGGTGCAACCAATCACTTGACAAACAATCTTGACAACTTAAATCTCGGCAACAAAGAGTATAGAGGTAAACAGTCAATATTTATGGGAGATGGTAAGCCTATTGGGATCACTCATATTGGTAATGCCTACATTAAAGGTAAAAGGCAATTATACCTCAACAATATGCTAAGGGTACCAAAAATTAAGAAAAACCTTATGAGTGTTTCTCAATTTGCGCATGATAATAATGTGTACTTTGAGTTTTATCCCAAATATTGTTTAGTTAAAGATATACTAACAGGTGAAAAACTTTTGCAGAGTGATGCAGTGAATGGACTGTACAAGTTCACTGTAACTAACTGCAGAAACATAGTTGAGAAAGTACAGTGTACCAATAATTGTGAAACATCATCTGTTGAAAATAATAAAAGTGTGTTTGATCAGTGGCATTATAAATTGGGACATCCCAATGCAAATGTTGTAAAACAGGTTCTAAAAGAGATCAAAGTTTCTTTTGATGATCCTACTTTGCCATATGTTTGTACTTATTGACAAATGGGCAAAAGTCACAAAATACCCTTTGCAGATTCTACTACTGAATACAAAATGCCACTGGAATTGATCACTACTAATCTTTGGGGTCCTGCACCCATTAACTCAGATTATGGTTACAAGTATTACATATCCTTTGTTGATGCATTTACTAGATATACATGGATATATTTTCTTAAAACTAAGTCAGAGACTCATAATGTTGTTATGCATTTTATTACTCATGTTGAAAGACAAACTTGTCATAAAGTCAAAGTTATTCAGAGTGATGGTGGTAGTGAATACAAACCACTTGACAAGTTTTTCTTAAACAGGGGTATAATACATAGAATCACATGTCCACACACTTCTGAACAAAATGGTCTAGTAGAAAGAAAACACAGACACATAGTAGAAACAGAAATAACTTTACTTGCTCAGGCATCACTACCCTTGAAATTCTGGCCTGACTCATTTAGTACTTCAGTATATTTGATCAATAGACTTCCAACTAAAGTACTAAATGGAGTAAGTCCAGTTGAAAAACTCACAGGACTCAAACCCACTTATGATAATCTTAAAACATTTGGGTGTCTGTGTTTTCCCTATCTAAGACCATACAATAGATACAAATTAGATTTTAGATCTCAACCTTGCACATTTCTGGGTTATGTAGCCAAGCAGAAAGGTTATAAATGCTTGGACAACTCAAGAAGAATATTTATTAGTAGGCATGTAGTATTCAATGAAAAGGTATTTCCTTTTGCTTCAACAAATATAAAGACTACTCAGAAGATATATAATCCAAAAACATCTATATCACATATACCTGTATACTCTGGAGCATGGAACTTCAAGGAAACATGTGTTTCTGAACCACAACACACTGTGTTGCCAGAACCAGGTCATGGATCAGAAGAACAACCTGATATACCTGTACACTCATCAACTACACCAAGCAATCAAAGTCAAAGAATTAGTACAGACAGTTTACAAGAGCAATCTTCAGACAACACTGGTGAGGGTGACAATTCAACATCAAATGATACTGAATTGCCAACCAGAACAGGTCATCACATGATCACTAGATCCAAAAAAGGAATATTCAAGCCAAAAATCTATACAGCAACAACGAATGCTGAAGAACCAGAGTCCTTCGAACAAGCATATAGAGATGAAAACTGGAGAACAGCAATGAATGAAGAATATCAAGCACTGATGAAGAATAAAACATGGAATCTTGTGTTTCCACTAGCAAACAAAAACATAATAGGTTGCAAATGGACATACAAACTGAAGAAAAATCCAGGTGGAACAGTGTCCAAACATAAGGCAAGATTGGTTGCTAAAGGATATAATCAGCAGTATGGTTTTGATTTTAGTGAGACATTCTCACCTGTGGTAAAACCAACAACTATCAGAGTGGTTCTCACAATTGCCTTAAACAAAAATTGGGATATAAGACAATTGGATGTTAACAATGCATTCCTAAATGGGATTCTACATGAGGAAATCTACATGGAACAACCACAGGGATACAGGCAAAATGATAATCAAGTCTGCAAATTAAACAAGGCCATATATGGCTTAAAACAGGCACCAAGAGTATGGTTTGATAGATTGAAGGTCACACTGACTTCCCTAGGTTATCAATCTACCAAATCTGATAACTCTTTATTTGTCAAAAATCACAATAGTCATATTACTTATATTCTAATATATGTTGATGATATGATCATAACAGGTGATGATAATGCAGAGATTACAAACATTATACAATACCTTAACAAACAATTCTCAAGATCTTGGCAATCTCAACTATTTTCTAGGTATCGAAGTTAACAGAAAATCAAAGACAGAGATATTGCTAAGTTAGAAGAACTACATAAAAGAGATACTTGTCAAATCAAAGATGCATGAAGCAAAACCACAACCAACTCCTATGGTCAGCAGCCAACGGCTGTCTAAAAATAGAGGAGAATCCATATTAAATACCAAACAATACAGAAGTATTGTAGGAGCACTACAATACTCCACTATTACTAGACCAGATATATCGTTCAGTGTTAACAAAGTTTCTCAATTTATGCAGGAACCTCATGATGAACACTTGAAGGCAGTAAAAAGGATTCTCAGATATCTTAAAGGAACAATGGATTATGGATTTCTGTTAAAAGCATGCAATAATTTAAACATTGTAGCATATGCAGATGCAGATTGGGCTACAGATGTTGATGATCGAAATCTATAACAGGATATTGCATCTACATTGGAAACAGCCCAGTGTCATGGTGCTCAAAAAACAGACCACGGTATCAAAATCAAGCACAGAAGCCGAATATAGGAGTGTTGAAAGTGCTACCGCGGAAATAATCTGGCTACAATCTCTACTTAAAGAATTACAAATCAACACAACAGCCAAACCAATATTAAGGTGTGATAATCAAAGCACCGTATACATGGCAGCCAATCCAATTTTACATGCACGAACAAAACACATCGAGATCAATTTGTATTTTGTTCGTGAGAAAGTTCAGAAGGGAAATTTGCAAATTAGTCACATACCTTCAACTTACCAACGAGCAGACATGCTTACCAAGGCCTTATCAGCAAGAAACTTTCTGAAGTTTCGAACTGATCTGAATGTAGAGAACAAGGCAGATCTCACAAAGACTAGCTTCAACAAAGAGAAGAAAGCTCAGATAAAGTCACCTCAAAAAGGAGCAACCTCAGCAAGCAAATCGTCACAGTACAAGACTAGAATCAGATCTAAAGAGGAAGATTCGCAATCCAACACTGAAGAAGTATCAGAGATTACTGAGAAATATTAGTTAAAGGAGAAGGCTTGCAGTGAAGAGGATCGAGGAGTTCGTGTTCACTCTCTCGAGCGCCGCCATGGATCTGAAATGTTAATATAACCCTAAACCTGATATTGGTTTGCGGGGTGGAGGGGGGAGGGGGGGGGGAATTAGAGAATATACAGTGCTATGTGTACTTATCTTTGTATTGTAATGCTTATATGGGCTGGTTTCACTTTAGTAAGCCCAAGGCCCATTTTATGCAAACTGTATATAAAAGAATGCTACTGGAACATAAACAATTGTACAGAAAAACTGTAATCAATCTTTTTCTTCTTCAATAAAGATTCTCAATAATATTTTACTTCAGTTACTTCCTCAAGATATCAATATCATTCTATCTCAAATTTCAACTCTAAGGGAATTCATCTCTCAAACATTTGGAGATTAATCCCATCATGATTCAGTCGGTAGGCCAGACAAGTTAAATGGTAGTGCAAATAAACGTGAGAGTAGATTTCCGTCGGCAAAATTGAAAAATATTTTTGATGGCAAAAGGCCCAATTTATTCTACAAATGGACGACTGGCAGGAAACAAGCACATCTGCTGCTGTATTTTCTTTTTGTTTGTAAGGATTCTAATTGGGGAATTTTTTTTCTTGTATTGTGAATCATGTTAATTAATGTTTTTAATGTCGCCACTTAATAACCTAATGTGGATGTCTTTTCATTTATTTATTTATTTATTTTATTTTATTTGGGCCATAAGACAATCATATAATAGTGAGGAATAAGTATTCAATTTATTCAACATGTTCTTATTTTCCAAAGTGGCTAGGCTATCTGTCGCTTGTGCAATTTCCAAACTGATATTAACACCTCACATATAAAACTTTGCTCTATGTTGCAGGCTGAATGCATACTAAATAATATATTTTTTTGTTCCACCCACAGCTCCCTCCCTCCCTCTCTCGTTGAATGCTTTTCTTGAAATGTTGTATAACTACTGTTTGTCTCAAATTGTAACTTGATATGACTGCTCTGTTAGTTTGATTCTATTCAAATGTAAAAAAGAAGGGCCTTGGAGAGAAAGTTCATTCTCTCCAGGCTAATGTCACCCTTTAATAAATGAATAAACCTTATAAATATCCAGAGAGTTGTTCTGGATGTAATGCTCTGTTTAGTAATACTTAAAAGGAATACTGTGATCAAACATCATGCTGTATGATTTTTTTTTTCAAATCAAATTATGCGAGCAGGCTTCGATTTCAAAATTATACATTCATCATTGAATTATAATCAATGTTTTAGTAATAAAACAACAGGAAACAGAGCCTTATAGTAAGAAATAATTATATCCATAAATGCTACTAACTAACCTCAATCATTGTTTGATGATTGGTGTCGTCATATTTATTTTTCCTATTATTTAAAGTTTGTAGATCTAGTATATACAAGTTGTCTTTCAGGTTAATTCATGTTGGATCTTCTTTCTCAATATTAGGTATTGTCTTTCTTGCACGTTGTAAGACATCAAACCAACTTCTAAGTGTGATGATGATGAACATAGCATACTTCCACTTGAAGAAAATTATTCAAAGGCAATCACTTTAGCCTCGATTTTTGAAGCTATGTTTAGTAAAGTACAAAGGAATCCAAATGTATTAGAAGGGTAATTCTTTTAGAGGAGATATATAAACATTACATATTTTTTTTATACAAATAACTTGTATTATTCGATGTTTTTACACAACTATGTGTGGAACATAAGTCCGCACTAGTATACATTAATACACACATGCATACATACATACATACATACATATGTGTACGTGCACGCGTGCATTCTTTCATGCACACATGTCAGGGCATGCAGGTTAACCTAAAATATGAGCACACTATTTAGGTTGGGGTAGAGCAGTTTGGTATCGGGTTCAAATCATGTCCCCATGCTAGAGTGTGTATGACCCATTTCTCTTGTCAATGCATCAGTGTTTAAGTGGATTTTTTATAATAATTGGATTCCTTTTTGGATGATTTTATGTTCATACACGATGTATATTAAATATAGTTGGCCTTTTTCATCCTTAATAGATATACTTAAGTTGTTTTAAGGATAAGTTGAATATATCTTAATTGAAGTTATCTATGGGTGTCAAGTATAACATCGCCAAATACTATTTTCACTTCTTATATTACTAAACTAAGAGGAATGACTTTAAAGAGAATCCAAAAGTTTCATATGGATGAGAAAAATAAGTCTAAAAGTTTGAACTTTAACATAAAATATGAGGAATTACCGTCAATACAAATGTCCCGATTGAGACTTTTTGTAAAAAGATGTTTGAGTAGAAAGACTCTTTCTAGGATGACAAAAACATAGAAAAAAAAGTTTATAATCATTACCATGGATGAAGAAGCATGAGATTTTCAATGAGTTTGGGGTTTTTTTATTCATTTAATAGGCTTTGGATAGTTATGTAAATGGAACCATAACCAAATATGTAACGACCCTTCAATTCGCACAATTCAAGTTGACAATAAACCACACATATCCAACCCAAATAGAACGGAAAGACAGATAGTTATGAGAAATAAGAGAAGAGAAGAAGAAGAGAAGAGAAGAAGAAGAGGTAGAAACTAAAAATAACACAGAATCTCACAACCGCATCGGAATAATATATATAATATGATATCATTGATCTTTACAAAAAAGAAACTATTTATATATATACATCCATCGGAGTACGATAAATCACAATGATCAGCCTAGACAATTATAACAACCTGTCATCACAACTGTTAATGATTTCATCAATAAAGCAATGAAAAAATAAATATATACGTGAATACGACTTGAAGACCTCCACCTCGTCCTCTGGGCTCCAATGCACCCAAGCAATTTGTAAATATGATCGGTCCGATTCAGATATTATCATAAAATAACACTCGAGTCATTCCGCAAAGGCAGCATGTGAAAACACACCCAACTGGATTTTAAAGCTACATAAAATCAAAAGCATCTTCTAAGACTACGCCGCACATAAATACGCATGGGTTTTCACCTAGCGATAATCACAACATTTTGTATGAATTTCTCCAATATTATAGTAGTGTCTGAGATACAAATACTTATTAATCTTAGCCAAAATTGTTACATTAATTAAATTGCAGCATAATAGGTATGCAACTAAAACCTGTTGACAAGAAAACTTGTCAACACCCCAAATTTCAAGTTGAAGAGGGAATAAATGCCTTCGAAACCTCCTTTTGAATAGGTGAAGTTGGCTTTAACTTTTCAGATGAATAAACTGGTTAAAGATTTGTTTTTGGGACCTTTCAACATAGTCGAAAAGACAGACATTCTTCAAATAGCTCTCGAATGAGTTGACGGAGGACTTATTCGAAACCACCTTTCGACATAGATCAAGGTGTTTAGGTTTGGATCCTAATAGTTATGGAAATAGCGTTCGATACAGTAAAAAGGGGTAACTCTTGCAATTAAGTAGATATGAGTTTAGGCTTCTAGAAAATAAGAAAATTCAAGGTTTCGACTCGGTCGAAAGGGGAACCTTTCGACTAGGTAAGTTGTAGAATGACATATCGATAGAAAAGGAGGAAATCTAACTGATTAGTAAACAAGATTACTCCAATCCTATCTTTATTGAACTCAATTGTACAAATTGATCAAATCCACAATTTGATTTGAGAATTAGGGTTTACAAGTTTAAGAAATTACAAGAAGGAGTAGAAGAAATCGGATCCCGTACAACGGACCCCTGGGGTCATATTTATAGGTGCGGGTTAGTTTCCTTTCGACTCCAAGCTTTTTACACGGTTGAAAGATCAGTCTTCCTGCTTTCGTGAATGATTCCTAAGCCATACCTTTCGACTTGGTCGAAAGGGTTTTAGCTATTCTTCTGTTGCCGCTTGAAGTCGGGCTTCCATGTTGCTTTGTTTTCTTTTGACTTTGTCGATAGGTGCTGCTTGATAACTTTCTACCTCATCAAAGGGTCTACTGTTGCGCTTTTGTCTTGAGTGTTGATGTGTCACATAAGTTAACTTGGGTGTCATCCTTCGATACTGTCGAAACATGTCCTACTTTGGCTTCGAATGAGTCGAAACACCCTAAAAGGCCTTGCTTTACATGGTCTCTTTCGGAAGTCTCTCTCCCATCTAATTCAAAACCTTATGCCTTTATAGTAATGGACGCGCAATTCTTTTTTAGGTGAAGGTGGCCTTAACCATTTCGTAAGGATATATATGCTTTCGAAAGAGTTGAATTGGTTGAATACTTCTTTGGAGGAACTGAATGAAGGCAAAATCAAGACATTTCAAATGGCTTGGCGCAAAATGTAGAGTGTCCGCTATCCATTGCTTCGAGAGGTGAGTGATTTGAATGCTGTTAACATGCTTGCTATCGCATTCGAAAGATAGTCTCCGACCTTGTCGAAAGCTCTCCTTTGACATAGTCGTAACATTACTTTGTCTTAATCAAAAGGGTCTACGAGCGCTTCTACATCCATGTCGAAAGCTCTCCTTTGACATAGTCGTAACATTACTTTGTCTTAATCAAAAGGGTCTCCGAGCGCTTCTACATCCATGTCGGAAGCTGTGTTTAACTAGACCATCTTGGTATTTTTTGATTCTTATCAATGCTCCCACATTCCATCTTTCATACTTTTATTCCTTAGAATATTTTATGGACAACAAAACAGTAAAGGCTCGTATTGGTGAATGGATTTCATTCAATGATTGGGCTATCGGGGTACCTTCCGTCACGGTATATCTTTAGATAAAACAAAATCGATGGCCTTGCTTGGATCCTTTGTCAACACTGGACCGGCCTACCTCCCTTACTGGATGGTATCGAATATGACCACCCCTACGTTAATTAGTCTCGAAACATACAAGTGAGAGATACTAATCAACTGTAGATTGGGATGATTATACCCTACTTGGTAGCGACCCAGATGAGACTTGAGGCGACGTTTTACTTTTTATACAGTGCTTTCCACTTGGAATGCTAACACAACCATTCAGGCAACAATGCAATATCAGCATTCATCCATACAAGTTCGTTCTTAGACTAAACGAAACATTTAAGTTCCGTCTTCAATTCCATTATATTTAAGATGTCTTCACTTCGAGACGCTTGAGTTGGATCTAAGTGGTTTTCGGATCACATGTTCCATCATGGTCTCTTCAAAAACAACTTTTCGGTAACTCCCAATAAACTCATCCCCGGTTCTTTAGGAAATAAACAGTTAAAGATAGGAGCGGAGATCACTTCCTAACCGTAAGTGTATGAATTTCCTTATCATTTCCTAGGAGAACGAAACGAGATTTATACATGCAGTACAGTATCATCGGAGATGACCGTGCCACATAACTCATGTGTTTCTCATATATATTTTCAAAGTTACGTTTTGGGTCCAATTTCGATAGTCGCTTATTTAACCATCAAATAACAAACATTTAATCGAGGATTTAATAATTCCATAGGGAAAACCAATATTGGTTAAGCACATAAGTAATCTCTAGCCTCTTTTAATAAATTCATTCATCTATTAATTTCATTATGCACATATTGTAGCAAAATTCTCTTTTACGAAGATATATGTATATATCCACAATTTCCTATATTTCAATATCAACACTTGAAAAAATATTCATATACCTATCTCAGCGGCATAAGCATATTCATTAGACACCAAGGAAGATTTCCTTTTTTTTATACAATTCTAAATCATTTATAAACTCTGTTATAAATTTATAAATCCATTTATAAACTATTTTATGGATCTCAGGAAATCATTTATAGCCTCTTTTATAAATTCCCACCACTTATAATTTCTTTTTATACATTTCTAAAACTCCTTTACAAACTCATTGTAAATCCGTAACTATTTATAAAACTCCTTTTATAAATTTATAAGCAATTCATAGCTATTTTTATAAAACCCTGAAACCATTTTTAAAACTCTCTTCGTAAATCTTGAAACATTTATTAATAAATAAATAATCCTTACTTCAAAACACTATTATATACAATAATAATTATTAATACCAGCATTATAAATAATTACAGTTGACCATTTCAAAACATTCTTAAGGATAATGATTAATAATTTCAACCACTATAAAATAACAAAAATAATTAATCTCTAACTTTACCATAAATAATATTAATTAATTTCCAAAATGCTATTAATAATTCAGTGCTATTAATTTCAAAACCATATTAACTATTTAAATTATATTAACCTTCAAAATACTAAAATATTGGTAAATAATTTTGAAATAATATTAAATATAAATAAATAAGTTTTAAACAATATTATATTTCCTTGATAAAAGTCTATACTTAAATTCCCGCATAATCATCTCTGTATGTATAAAACTATATGAATCTGTTTCTATTTTATAAACTTTCTTTCATAAATTCCTTTTATTATAACCCCATCTCTTCTCGCTTATTTACAAAAAGAATTCCATTTTGAACATCAATTACAATCCGTTTATAACATTGCTTCCATATGGATAAATTTCATTTATAAATTCCTAAATATAAAATATCGTCTCACTTTCCCAATTTACCCCCAACCTTCAATTTCCAAAATAGAATCAACTATTTCTAAAATATCATTCCACATCCTATAATAAATCCACCATTTGATTTATTTCACAAATTTATTAAATGATGATAGTTTCTTTAATTTATAAACACCGTTTATAAATACGTACTTTTATTATCAAAATATGTTTTTTCCAAATCTTCACTTCATTTGTAAAATATCACTTTTATAATTTATCACACTTATAAATCTCACATTTGTAAATAATCTTTAATATATGTACACACACACACACATATCACTTTAAATAAAATGGTTAATAAATATTTATATCAAAATATTTCTATTTCCCTTTAAAAACACATCCCTTTATTATAAAAGACAGACTTGAGAAGCACCATTGTCCAAGTGGTTAATTGATTTGGCTTTGGTGCAAGAGGTCACAAGTTCAGAACTTGCTTTCGAACGTTTATTGACATGGGATATGCTGTCCCAATGATTTGTTGTATATAAAGTACCATTTCAAAAAAAAAGACAGACTTATTTTAAGACTTTAAATGTTTTTATTTACAGTTCGAAAAATCTCTATTTAAAATATTTTATGAAACTGTTAAATTATAATATCCAAATAATCATAACTTGATTTTAAGATAAATTGATTCTTCAAATAATTTAGCATGATTATTTAAAACATATATAATTTTCAAAATCACCTTTTGAAATCCCCTTTTTACTCAACACTATTTTATGGTATTTTTAAAATACCAAAATATAAGCCCAGTGCTGCTAAAGCATTAAATAAGTAAAATCGGGTCCACGTCATCAAGTATTGCATCCAACATATCATATATCAAATTATATGAAAATATAATCAACAATGTGGGGAATCCCGTTGGATCCCTCCAACCTGTCCCCTGCAACACATATAGTATATAATCATAGTCAGGATTTGTATATAAAGGGTCACCTGCTCTTATACATGAACGTAATAGTGTCTCATCCGCTCCAAAGCTGGAAACATATCCAAACATACAATATAACTAATAAATCATCTAAATAATAAATAACAACGGACAATAAAATATCCACACATGCAATAGATAATTTTATTGATTATATAATATTTTCTGATTAACTAAAAAGGTGAGATTATCTTACCGAAATTCTGTTGCCGTCGAGGCATTCTGGTTTGGAACTAAAATCGAACGACGTCCGATTTTAGCCCAAATTTCAACTGTCTCTAAATTCATCGAAACCAATTCCATTGCGAAGCTTGTTTCGTTACGAACGTAACGAAAAATCCATGTCTCGATTGGATCTCGTATGGATAAGTTATTATATTCATAAGTTAATGAGATTTAAATATAAATAAATTCCTCTAATTACTTTAATTAAAAACTAATTACATTTTAATCATTCTTTCCATTTGAAACAAAAACACTCCTGCTCGTCTATAGTGCTCGAACCCACCATGGCCGAGGCCTTCCTTTATCTCTTCCTCATCCCTCAACGATATTCAAATCTGACAACATTGTCGCCTTTCTCTTGTACTGCTCTTCGCAATGACCTCACCCACCCATGCCTCGCCTCGCCCAAGCAAAACGCATCACCTGCTCTTCCACCATGGCCGTACAGGTCGTGACAAACTTTCTCAACACCGAGCTTCAACAAAGCTTGCCCAACGCACCTCCTCTTTACGTAGAACCCAACTTCAATCACCGCTTAACCAAACTCCATCTCGATTTCACCAAAATCAAAGCCCTAGCTCAATCGAACAAAAGCTTCCACTGTCGAGCCTTAGCTCAATCGAACAAAAGCTTCCACTGTCGATCATCATGGATGACTGCGACCCCTTCCAATAACCCCTTAACAATGAAGATCTAACCTTTCCCAAACAAAGATCCCACCTTTTAAATTTGCCGATGAATCTTTTTTTTTTTGAGTTGATTTCAAATTTCAAATTTTTCCCATCTTTATTCTTGATTTTGCATACCCAAACAAAGGTTTGTTCCCTATATTCAGCATGATTAAAAAGGAGAAGGGAGCCTGGTGAAGGACATGGGTAAGTCAGAATGGATGGACATGGTACGGTTGTGAACAGTGAGTGTGTGGTGAAGGGTATGGTAATAAAATATAGGGTATATTAATTTTATTTTACAATATTCAGCACTAAACACATCAAACATTCTCAAACCCCAATCAAAGCATGTTGTATGGCGTTCTATATGTTATACCCCTATTCCGAACACAATGTAACTAGTCTCAAGATTTAATTCAATCATATACAGAAAATAGCTTTTATACATTAATTCAACAAATTATTATAAAAATCAAATTAATCACTTTAAAATTTAAATTAAAAGTTTACTACCTTTATTCTTATTTAAAAAGAATTTAAATCAACTTTCAAAATAATTTTTATTCACATTAAATTCAAGATTCAATTATTTAAACAATTTCAAATATTCAATTTAATCATTTAATTATCAAATAAATTATTATATTTGAAATTCAAGTTATTTAGCTTATAAAATAAATTTTATATATATTTAATAATCAATTAAGTATTCGAAATTCAAACGATTGAAGTTCTGGGTCGTTATAGGTTATATCCCACGAGGGTGTCTAATTTTTCTATTAAGGTGTGTGGGTGGTTCAATTGTCATAGATTGACTATAGTTAGCTTCATTAGTAGCAGAATTTCCATTTCTTATAAAGGCAATATAAGTGTTATTTTCACTTGAATGTTTACTTTACCACTCAACTTCATAACAGTGCTGTACAGTAGGGTTAAAGCATTATTTGAAACAATCATTTCCTACGTGAGTGGAGTACCATACATATTCGATGTTTCTAGGAAATATAACTCATATTTTTTTCTCTTTTTATTCTTGTATCCCATTTTTCAGTATGTATTTTGTTTGGTCACCATTCTATCACTGAATTACATTCTTTCATGTGGCGTTTGAAAGACGAGTCGTTGACATGTTGTTTGGTTCTTTGTTACATATTACGTTGTTATGTACTGAATACAACACGTAAAAATGATTTTAGTTCTCATTAAAGTGTTTGTTTTTTCATTGTATGTTGATGCGGTGAACACAAAACTTACCAAAATTATACCTCAGATCAACCCTAAAGTAGCGAGGCTTTGTAATAGAAACTAATAGTGGAACTATTCTATTTATAATAAAATTTTGAAACAACACTTATACATAATTTTGCGAAAAACATTGAGTTGTATTTTGTCTGCCTCATCCCTTATACATCTTAAAAGAAATGCCTTCTGAGAACATTTCTTCCAATGCATATTTCAATCGTTTATGAGTAATTATACCAGAGAGCACTTATGTGACGACTCGGAATTTCTAACAATTTAAATTGGAACATTTAATTGATTTTAAATATTTAAAAGTTAATTTTAACTTGAATTCAAGATATCAATATTTACTTGATAATCAAATCATTGAATTATATAGTTAAATATTGAATTTAATAATTGAAATTGGGTAAATTGTTGGATCTGAAATTTCTAAGCCTGTTTAAAATAATTTGAAGGCTTATAAAATTTATAACGATGATACTGAAGATAATAGAATGGTTGAAATTTAAATTAAGGATGATTTGTTCAGTTTTGAAATCATATTGTTTAAATTGAATTTAAAAATAGCCTTCCGAGGCACAGTCTCGGATTTCGACGAAACCTGTTCCATTGGATCCGTAATAGTTAGTTATTATCGGATTTCAATTTTCGTAGCAACCGGAGTTGTCCTTTGACCCTGACAGCTCAAAACTCTTAGAAACTATTTTAATTGATTTAATTTAAAATTGATCGTTTACTTCCGTAACTCTTGCATATGATCGATTTGGCTTTCGAATCACATTCCATCATGTTCGGAACACGGGTAAAACCTTATAAACGTCCGTCGGCATGTCTGATTCGGGGTTCGGGATTCTGCGTTATGCAACGAGATATTTTCAATTTTTAATTATTTTATGTTCACGTGTACTCAAGAAGCTTCCCTAACCTTATACCGTATTCTCATCCCCTCTCTAACTTTTAATAGTAATTCGAACTCATCAAAAAAAATGGCGACGCGGTCTTAATCGAGTTCGAACTGGATGGCGAAGAGGCGCAGTCGTTGAGAATAGAGGGGGGAAAGCTCGATTTCAGGCCGTTCGATTTTGGGGCCGCGATTGGGTTTGCGTACGCACGCGCGAAGTAGAGGCGAAATCGATTTGGGGATTTTAAGCATTCGAGGTGGCTCGTGCTGATGTGGATTGGAGAGTGTGGTGATCGATTCAAGTCAGAGGTGGGGGTCGGCAGTAGTAATCCGAGCTCGAGGCTAGCTGTGGAGCCGCGACTTTGACGTGCACTTGCGTGCTCGACGGCAGGAGAAGGGCGCGACAGTTTATGGCGACGGCGACGCAAGCTCAGGAGCTCGAGCTTCGGGTTCGTGGTGGCAGCGAATTCTTCTTCGATGGAGGCTCGTGGCGTTCTCTCGATGATCAACAGTGGGAGACTCGCGGCATCTTCATTGTCGGCGGTTTGGGTGAGCAGTTTTTGTTTCATTTTGATTTTTCTAAGTTTATATAACATATGTACATGAAAGAAGGGTAAATAGGGGGAAAATTAGTTTAGGAAAATATTAATTATTTGTTAAATAAAGATTTAGTTAAATTAAATTTACAAAATGGAAATCCTATTTATTTAGTTAACTATATAATTATTTGATAACTAGAATATATTTTATAAACAGAAAATTTGTTTGAAATTAACTTATTAGGAAAAATGAAATTTATTAAATAGAAATGGAACTTGTTCGAATATTAATAAGATCGTATAACTGTTTATACAAGGTCGAAATCTGAAGGAAACAAGTCGAGATTGGATATGGATTGCAAATTCAGGAAGCAAAGAAATCTCACTCTGTTGGGTTTGTATTTAAATTTAAATAGTTCAATTTAAATGATTGGCCGCATGATTAAATTGATTGGATATGCACTGATGATGATGTGACTTTGGTTTTGGTTGGTTTTCGAGTTAATTGTGGTTTGACTCGAAGTATTTGGATTTTAAATTGTTTTAAACTTAAGACATAAATAAGAAAAATATTTTCATTTTAAATGTTGAAAGGGGCTTAATGATTTGTGATTCATTAAGTTGGTAGGGTAATGAAAATGAATAATTAATTAATTTAATTAATTAATGATTTAGGTTAATTAATTTAGTAATTAAGGGTTTTGAATTAATTAATTATGGATTAAGTTAATCAATGAAGTTTAATTAATTCAAAATAATCATTGGATGGTTTGATAAATAATTACTTAATAAAATTAATAAAATATAATTACTTTGTGTAATTAATCAAGAGGTTAACTAAGATGATTAATTAAGAGGAAATTGATTTATTTAATGGAGTAAATAAATAGATAGTTAATTTAAAGGTTGAGATAAATCAAGAATGATTAATATTTGTGGTTTAATTAATGATTAATTGTTTAATGTAATTAAGTTGGATAGGATAAATTAAAATGTAATTGGAAATCCTTAATTTATATAATTAATAATGTAATTAAAGATTGATGAATTAAAATTGATTAACCCATAACAAGTGACTTATGATAAATTAATTAATATAAGAAATTAAGGGTAAATGAAATTAGTATGGTAAATTAATTTATGAAGTAATTAATTAATTTACGAAGTAATTAAGATTACTTATTGATTTTGGTTAAGAATAATAAATATTGTGAAGTTAATTAATGATAATTTCTTGAATGAAATTGAAGGATAATTAATCCAGGGTGATTAATTAAGATGAATAATGAAGGATTGACTAATTAATTGATTTGGAAATACTTAATGTTAAATGAAGGAATCTAAGAGATTGAGGTTAGAAATTCAATTAGAATCAATTGAATTTAATTTGGAAGTGATCAAATTTGTTATGAATGATGGAATGGTATTGGATGCTTGAATGAGATGATATTCCTGATATGAAATGTTGTGTATTTCATTTTGATAATTTGGGTTAGGATGACACGAGTCTTGAAGAGGCCGGGGTCGGGTATTAGGAAATACCCGAAACCACTTCGAATATTTTTATAGATTGTTATGTGAAATCTATATGCTGGAGTGAGGTGATTTAAAGGAAATTGGACTATTTAAATCTAAGCCTTGGTACTTAGGAAATGGATGTGAGGAATAAATGATGTCTATAACTAATTGTGGCTTTGTGAATTGAATCGAGTTACCCCGGGTTTTATATAGTTGTTTGCTTTGGTATTCCATGTTAGTTGAGTTTACTCACGCTGGTTTTCAGCCTGACCCGGGTGTTACTTTGGTGTAATGCTCGGGTCAGACCGATTATTACAGATTTTCAGGTAAGGACGTTCTAGAGCTCAGAAGGCGAGCTGGATGACAGAAACGTGTAGAGTATTTCCGCTGTATTATAATATTGTAAATCTGAGACATGCTGATTTGTATATGTCCGGTGTTGAATATTTGTGTAACTCTGATGTATTAAAATGTAATCGACAGATATAATATTCTTCTGTAAACTGTTATTATTTATTATTATATTTTATCCGTTGCGAATGTGAGATGTTGATGGTTTTGTTGTTCTTCTTCTTCTATCTCTTTTTTCTTTTTCATAACTATCTGGAATTTTTGGATTCGAAAATTTCGGGTCGTTACAACTTATATTCAAAAAACTTTTTTGTTAATAGATCGACTTAACTATAGTATGCTAGTGGCTGATATCAAGCGTTTCTATTTAATAATAAGCACTTTATAAGTGCAAAATGTAAACACTTAAACAGAGATGTTTTTCAAAATCAAATCTTGTGTATGAGCTGAAAACATAAGGGCAGTATTTTAAGTTTTTAATTTTGCAAAATAAAGAAAACTTGTTTGCTTTAACATTTTGTAAAATTTATTGTTGAAAAAGGCCATTTTTGAAAATAAACTTAACAAAGGGAATTGAAAAACAGTTTTTTTTTCTTCCAATTTTGGCCCAAATTGAAAAGCTGAAAACCCAAAACCTAAACACAAAACAAACGCGCTCGAGCCCCTGTTCCCCTTTTATGGCCGCGAAATCCGAAATCGTCTTTGAAGCGAAATCGCCTTCTTCTTCAACTTTTATCTCAAAATTAGGTAAAATCGATTTTTTTTCTTATCTCGTTTGCTTCAAACTAATAATACCTAGGGTTAACGCAAATGATTTAATGATCTATTTGGTTTATTTTTTGTCCTAGGGTTTTGCTCGTTCCATAGCCGAGCAGAAAAAGAAATAATATCTTTTTTTTCTTATCGAGGCACTTTGATTGTTGCTTACAAATTTTCATTTTGCCGGGGGATGATTTTGCAGTGTTCTTTTTAAACAGAGTTTGCCTTTTTGTTTTCTGTTTTGATTTTTACTTATTTACATTGGAAACTGAAATAAACTGTGGACTAGTTGTTACTCTTTGTACTTGTAGTTTTGAATTTTGCGTTTCAAACCGCATACTATTGCCCGAGTTTATGGTAGATTATTGATTAAGGAGGATACGTGGAGATATCATTAAAAGTGCATATTCTCTACCAATTACAGAAACCTTATTACATTTCATTATATGAAATACAGTGTTAGTTGCAATCTGCTGGTCATCAAGTAATCCTAGTCATATGCTAAACAATCATCATATACAATATTAACTACTTTGTATTGCAAATTTCACTTATTTTCTGAACTATTATTATTAGTTACACAGTATGCTTGTTATGAGAAATTGGCAAATTTCATAGACGCCTTCGACTTTCTTTTTTACAAAAAAGACGGTCTTCATTTTAGAATGATCAGATAATTGAAATACATCGGTTGTTTATTGACTACTTGTGCTCTATCTCAAACCCTCACATTGATTTTGAAGCTTGAATTTGAATTCTTTTCACCTTCTAAGGAGTTGCTACGTTTGTGTTACTGTTGTATATGGATTATTAATGAAAATGACAGCCACCACCTTTCGTATTGCTGCTAAGAATTATTAATGCAAATGTGAGTTAACGAACAATGATAATTACTATAATTAACATAGGAATGGGCTAACCGCCAGCTCCTATATTTGCATCTATTTATACAATTTTCATGCCACAGTAAAATTTAATCTATATGTAAATACACAAATATTTGCTATTACCTTTCAAATTCTATCAAGTTTCTAACATAAAGAAATCGAACAAAATATTGAATCCCAAAAGTGCAGTAAATAGAATATAATGAACTGCATATCGTAGCCATGAAAAAAGTATTTTGGTCAATGGCTTAAAGTTAATGTGTGTATTTGAAGATTTATTTATTGTTTAGATTGATAAGTTAAGGTATATAGGTGTGTCAGAAGAATGTAATGTTCATAGTAGGACATCGTTTTGTAGTCAAATATCAAAGCAAAAATATAGATAAGAAGAGTTGATAGAACTTCAAAAATTCTTCATATTAATTCATGCTTTTTGTACATCTATCACCTGGAGTAAATATTCATGCAACATACTTTTAACCAAACTAATGTTGCTTGTTTATTTAGTACTACATGCTAATTGGTATATCTATCAGCTGGAGTAAATATTTATTGTTCTGCTGACAGACTAATATCCGTGTTGACATTGGAGATATGATTGTGTTTTGAGCATGAATTTAAGGTTATGTTTGAGCATAAATGTTACGTTTTGAGCATGAATTTATGTTATGTTTAGGCTTCCTTCTTCTGTCCTTATTATGATTAACAAAATTTTGTGCTAATATATGTTACTGAATTCAACATATTGGGTGGATGATATGACAGACTTAAGTAATGTTCATTTCTGGGTGGATGATCTGCGATGGATGAAAACGAATAGTTATATAGATATAATATAAGATAGTGGTAAAGAAATTTAAACATGCTACTTTGAAGTATATTTCGTTCCAAAGTCAAAACATTTTTCTTCCACTGGGTCTTGGCATACTCCCATTCACAAAATTGCAATAGAGGGTCCATGTTTTCCTATTTGATTTATTGGTTTATTACTTGTGCACGGTTAGTAGGTTTATTTATAGATACATTGTTATCTTATTGAGAGTTCTATTTCTATGTTTGCTTGGCACTGATAATAAGTATACATGTTCATCCCCTTGCTATTATTATATGTTTGCTTGCTCTGTTCAGCCTTTTTTTGTTCAAATGTGAGAGAAAAATCATAACTGCATTACCTTTTAACTATAATTTTTGAGCATACGATGTTGTAGTTATGTTTGAGCATGAATTTAAGGATATGTTTTGGTTGTTATGTACCTTTTTTTTCATGGTATACTGTCGTATTTGGCCACCCTCTTCTTTAACCAGGGCTCATTATTTGATCAACTGCATAGCTCTATTTGGATCAACTTCATAGCTCTACTTCAATCAAAGTTCCAAGTGCACTTGTGGGCGTATTATCTTCTCTCTTTTGAGCATAAGGTATTTTCTTAGACTAAAGTATTCAAACATGGTTTTGTCATTCATTACTTTCATACACTACATATACATGCTGAGATCATATACAATTATTGCATGTTCATCAAAATACACTTGTTTGAAGCCATAAAAGATATTTCTATCATATATAGTTAATGCATGCATATTTTCTTTTCCCTTCTTATAAACAGAACAACCTGGACTACCCGACTTGTATATTCTTATAACAACCTAGACACTTTACATTTGTAAGTGCAGGCAGACCATGTTTTTTAGGCTTTAATGACTTTATTAACTTCATCAACAGAGTCAGAATAGAGTTCCTTGTGCTTTTACTGCTTAGTAGCTGCTTAACCATTATTTGGTTATGAGCAGGATTAGTTGTTTTTATAATTCCTCTACCAACTATGAATACATTGCTACCTCTATCATGATTGCCATTATTACTCTTAAACATTGTTTTTTCCTTCAATAATTGTTGCTAACACATGATTTTAAAAATTATCTTATTTATTTTTCATTCGTTTCTAATAAAATTTGGTATAAGGCCGATATTCTTTTTGAACCTTTGCATAAACCTGGACTACCTGACTTGTAAGAAAAATTATTAGTAAACACAGTTCAAATAAAAAATAGTTAATATAAATTTTATGTACAGTAGTGTCTGCTAGATCTAGTATCATTTCTAATGAATCTGACGATGGCTCTAGTTTTGATGATGATTTTGTATTTATGGATTATAGTGATGAAGAGTTCGGTGATATGTTAATGATTAATTACTTTGTTGCTAACCAAAGGAGAATCGTGAATAGAGTACCTTGTAGAATATCATCGCTTACAAGATATATACATATACATATACATACATATATATATATATATATATATTGATATACTTGATATTTCTATTTGTTAGAAAAGAGAAGGCCTAGCATGAGGAAGAAGAGCCACTTAAACAAAGCAAAGAGTACTTGCCTATCAGATACATCAAAACTTTTTTCTCTCATTCTGTAGTGATACAATTGATATATCTGATCAATTTGTAATGATTTTGATTTGAAATGCGATTAATTTATAGTATGACATGAGTTAGTCTCATTTCAATATGGTTTACATACAAGTAGTCATTATCATTTTGTTATCTATGTCAATTTACGATTTTTCCAGTTTTACGACATTTTTTGTTAGTCTCATTAATTATCTCATCTCATTTCCATATTTAATTTCTATATTTAATGATCAAATTCTAGCCAAATTTGAAATTGGCATTTTTGTTTTGGAATGACATTTTTGATTTTTAGTTTAAAAACTTTTTCAAAACTCTAGAACCAAATACATTTTCCAAAATATTAAAAACACTCAAAATGAAAAACAAAAATGAGTTTTAAAAACCAAAAACTAAAAATGAAAACAAACAGGGCCTAAGATTCTAACTCCTGATCAAGAGGGTGTTTCTTTCTAAGCAACAGTTTTCACTTAATGTTTATGCCTTGCATATGCTATCACTGTAATTCCCAATATATTTGTCTTCTATACCTTGTAAGTGATTAGAAAGAAGCCATTTGATTTTTTACTTATGTGATTAATGAGATGAAAATATGTAAATATCCGACTAATATAGCAATATACCTTATATTGATAAAAATCTTAATAAAAAATATTTTCAACATGTACCATGTCAAATATTATACTTTCAAAGTCCCTGTCTTTATTAGTAAAATGATTTATTAATTTATTTTTTATTTTTTTAGTCCTTTTAAAGAAAAACCATTTTACTGGCTCGCTTTTTATTTATTTTCACTAATTTATAAAAAAGGGTTTCTAAAGTGATCATTTGAAACTGTGATTTATTTTAAATTTTCTCTTTTATCTATAATCATGATTTTGACTATAAAGTAGTTTTTTAAGATTGAATTCGATAAAATTTTGCTTTTTTATTTGCTTTATCTTACTTCGCAAAATTTGAATTATGTAAAAGTTGGTTCAACAGAAGAACGTCGAAAATGTTTAGGTAACATTTTACTTATTTGCAATACTAAGATCCTTATTTGTTGTCAAAACGGTTGTCCTGGGATAAACAGATATGCATATTTTCCTTCTGATATAGTGACATGTAAATCAATTTGTGGAATGCTTTGAGTTAAACTTATTTCTCAGATTTTGACCATATTCCAAATTGTAACCTGTTGGAAAAGCAATGGCTTCGGCTGAGTCGTGGACCACGTCACTCTCTTGAAGATGTTTCAACGATCTGCTATGTTGTGCAAAGCGGGTCGTACTATTCGCTGCCATCTCTAGGATAAAACAGTCTCTCAATAATTTCTATGGTATCGATTCATTTGCACATACGAAACGATTCTGTTTGCACTTAAAAGTGTTGCTCGAATTTGTGGATCTAAAAATGGATATTAACGGGATGTAGTTATTTCTGTTTCATTTCCTTATCTATTAGAAAGACGGAATAGCAAAAGAATGTTGCTGGTTATGGGGAAACATGGTCTGGAAAATCGGATCTGAGAAAATAATGGGTTAAAAACAATGATCATTATGTAACATTTTCCAATACGGGTCTGGTCTGACTTGACCGTTCCAGCCCGGTCTAAAAACGGTTAAATAATTTTGTACCAAAAATATAAGTAGTACACCACTACAACCCGAACCGGAGCCTGGCCCGGGTCGGTCGGCGCGTGCGTGTGTGGTAGTCAAGTATGGTCTCACTTCTCACAAAAGAGCATCATTGGATGCCTAAATGGTCCAAACTTAGCTTCTAAGAATCAAGTATAAAATACTTGATTCTTTCATATAATCCCACAATGTAGGACTATTCATATTCCTATATAGAAGCCATTTCATACTTAGTCAATTTTTTAGGAATTTGATTATTTTCTAAAAACAGTTTCCAATATAACCTGATATGACATGCTCTGTTAGTCTGTTAGTTGATTCTATTCCAAAATAAAACTAGACTAGATAACCTCATATACCCTAAGAAAGAAGGAAGCTAATGTCACTATCAAATAGATGAATAAACCTTGCGAAATATTCAGAGAGTTCTGGATTTAACCCCAGTTTACACTAGTTTCACAACCAATATCTCAGCACTACAAAAAATTTAGGATTTATTTTTTCCATTTAGCCTCGTTTTGAAACTAATTATCACAAATATCCCCGTTTGTAAACTATTATCAATTTTAGCCCTGTTTTGGCCAGCTCAGCTTCGAGCTGGCCGAAACATACTGGCGACTTTTCAAAAGTCGCCAGTGTTTTTTTTTGTCATGAAATAATACGGGCGACTTTTGGGAAGTCGTTAACTGGCGACTTCCCAGAAGTCGCTAACTGGCGACTTCCCAGAAGTCGCCCCATTTTGTTATTAAATAAACGAGCGATTTTTGGGAAGTCGCCAGTGGGCAACCTCCCAAAAGTCGCCCATTCGGGGCTCTGCAACAAAACTAGAGCCCCCTTTCTTCCTCTTCACTCTAAACTCTTCCTCTCCTTTTCTAAAAACCTTTCCTCTTCGAAATTTTTGCCCAAACTCAGAAATTTTTCACATTTTGTCGAACAAATTAGAAGATGGCTAGCTCTTCAATGCCGGATGCGCCTGTAGGTATGGGAAAATCAAAAATATTTCAATTTAGGGTTTTGAAGAAATTTGCAAAATAATATTTTTTAGTAATTGTAAGCAATAATTGATGGTTGAGGTATCTATGTATGGTTGAAATCATTGGTAAAATGTGGAAAAACAATGCGTAAATTCGTAATGTTGATGTTGGAAAATAAATTTAAAAATATTGTGAACTTGTATATGTGTAGATTACGCGGAGATGCTACCTGGAGCATTTGATGGATCTGTCCTTTATTTGCAACAACGACATCGAACGAATAATCCGGAATTTGTCGCGGTAAATTTTTTAGTATTCGAAATGTACAAATATCGAAAGGTAATGTATGTTACATGTTGATAATATTTTTGTGATATTTTGATAGAGTAATACTGCAGACAAAACCATAGATCATTCGTCCAAAATGAATAGAGTAACATCTGGTCATCCAGGCGTTATACAGTTGATAGACTAAGCTGGATTTGAACTGGTTTTTAGGATGGGGCACATCCAGTTAGATCATCATCTTATCACTGCTTTGGTGGATAGATGGAGGCTAGAGACATCGACATTTCACCAACGAGCTGGAGAGATGACTATCACGTTGGGTGATGCTGCGTGCTTGTTTGGCATACCCATAGACGGTGCTCCGTTGACCAACCCTGATCTAGTTGATTATCTTACTTTATGTCAAGAGCTCCTAGGTTTAACTCCTCCAGCAGAGGAGTGGTGAGGAAACAAAATGATACGGACACTATGGTTTAGGGAACAATTTGCGGATGACATACCTGCAGATGCGACGGATATTTAAGTTCAGCAACGGGCCAGGGCCATTATATTGCATATTATATGCTCGAGGTTGATATGCAATCATTCGAAGACACGGATATGGCTTAGATGTCTTCCATTTTTAGAAAACTTTGAAGTTTGTCGCCAGTATTCGTGGGGCAGTGCAGTTCTAGCGTATACGTACTGCGAGTTGACGAGGCTTGCTTTGCAAGAGAGCACAAGCATAGGTGGTTGTGTGAGTCTAGTACAGATATGTCCATAATTTACTTTCGCCGACCGTTATTCCATATTCTTTTATCTAACTGAAATCATGTGTCCAATTTTATTTGCAGCTTTGGTGTTGGACTTATCTACCCGTGGGTAGAATAACGATGAGGAGGACGACGATTGATTTATCATTGCCATATGGTGCTAGGTATAATTAATTATGTAGTATACTAAGTATACGTGTTTGGATTTGAGAAGTCACAATTGAATATTTGTACAGGTGGGTAGGACCTAAAAGCACCGTTTCATCGCCGAGACGTCATGTTGCCTTCTACTGTAATGAGCTCGATGTGCTAGACTATCAGTCTGTGAGTTGGACCCCGTACGACGATGTGCTTGGACATCTTCCAAACTTATACACCACTTCCATACAGATGTGGACTGCTCGGGTTCCTTTGATTTGCTTTAATGATGTCGCCTATCATCTACCTGACCTAGTGATGAGGTAGTTTGGTATAGCCTAGCATTTACCGGAACAACCACCGCATTACAGGATTGATAATGAAGCTGGGGAGTATGCTATGGCGATTGAGACATGGACCGACCGCTACATGCACACGCAACAGGAACGCGAGTTCACATTGTTCGAACAAGAATATCTGTCTTGGTACTGGAACATCACCTGTCGATATGTTCTTCGTGCCATCGATCCACCTACAGCGCCTTCTGTGGTTGCATACCCTTACACTCCTAGAGCACCTCTCGAAAGGAATGTGGTACGTACTACATATAGTCTTTATTTCAATATTTGAAATTTCAACCTTTTCTTGAATTTTATGTCATGACAGGCGGACGACATTTACCGTGCGATCGAAATTGTAGACGAGCTTGCACAAGAGGTTCCTGAAAGGTCGCAGGGGAAATGCTTTAGTGTAAAATGCATCTTAGAGTCTATTTGGGGAAGAAACAGGTTAACAAGACCAAGACCGCCCCCACTGCCTCCTCCTCCACCAACACAAGGGCTCATCGAATATGCCATAGAAGCCCATGGCGTTCCTCCCCCCACTACTCGTACGTATCAGCGACGTAGACATCGAAAAGGCGCATCTTCATTTCAAGAAACACAGGTTGAAGTTGCTCCCGGCCCTTCACAGCCTATATATCCTACACAAGCAAGTGAAGAGGAGGATTCGCCGGATGAAATTCCACTGTCTATGAGAAAACCAAAACGAACTCCACGAGAACTTCGTAGATTGAAGAACTGAGGATGGTATAAGTGATTGATATGCTTTGTCCGGATTTCTTTTGTTTAATGAACTGCTGAAATATTAGGATCATTTGTTTTGTTAAATTGTTGGATGTGATTTGTTTGAATTTAATTGTTGAATTGGTGGATGTTGTAATTTGAGTTATGGATGATTGAGTTTGATAGAAATGTTGAATAAGGGGATGTTGTAATTTGAGTTGTGGATGATTGACTTCCATTGAAATTTTGAAGTAGTGTAAATGGTGATACAAGGTTTTTGTTTTGAAACCCTGCACATTACTGGGGTGACTTTTCAAAAGTCGCCAATGGGCGCCTTTTGAAAAGTCGCCTGTATGCGACTTTTGAAAAGTCGCCCCAGTAATGTGCAGGGTTTCAAAACAGAAACCCAGACCTTCCACCTACCTCATTCCTTACTTTACCAAATTGCAAATATAGAACCTAAAACCTAACCCACTTCTCTCTTCCACAAAATATACATTTCCCGGCGGCAAAAGAATATCTTTTTGAGATTTGAAGACACCAAAAGAAGGTAAGATTCATAAACACTATTAAATTTGTTTACTGTTTTGCGATTTAGTCTAACTCCAACATTGATATTTTCAAGAATGGATAATTGGGAGATTGACGACAAGACGACGATGAAAATGTATGATGAATTTGAACAGCAACGAGGCTCTGCGCCGGTTAATGAAGAAAATGTTGCGGTTGATTTCGTCCCTGAGACGCAGGTTGAAAACTTGCCTCCCTCTAGGTTTGGCGGTACATCGACATTGGCCATGGATAGTGGTGAATCAAAACATCAATCACTTCATGGAAAATTAATGGACGTGCTTGCTCGTCGTAAGACTAACAATGCTAGTACAAGCCAGACACCGCCTCGGGTACTTTGTTATTGCGGAGCTGAATGTCAAGTGGTTGTGTGTCGGAATGAAAGGAATGCGGGCCGTCGCTTTTACCATTGTGAATCGTACGACGATAATAAGATACGGCCAAACGATGTTGAAAGTTGTAACTTTTTTAAATGGAAAGATCCGTAAATGTGTCCGAGGGGAGTTGCATATGCCCTTGAGATGCAAGCGGAAAATGCCCGTTTGGAGAAGTTGAATCTACAGTATCGCAACGCACCACTGAATAAGGGTGTACCCTTCGATAAGTTGAGTCCTCGTACGTTGTGGGAGGAGAAGTATACACAAATTTAGGTGTTTATTTATATGTTATCTAATTAAGTACTTTGTATCAGTAGCTTTCATGTACTTTGTATCGGTTGCTTTCATGTATATGCAATTATTTTATGTATCGTTGAACAAGTATTGTAAAGATGTGTGTAACACTAGCTTACATTTGCATATGTTTACGTATTACATAACATTCATCATCACAAAGAACTTAGCAAATGAAATAAAAACACAAACTGCTCTTACATAAACAACATACGGCTTACAAACATCAAACCAATAATAACACGCATACGTAAACTAAATAAATGAATTACAACGACTCCTTTTGTGACCGCGCATACCACATTTACTGCATTTATTAGGCCTTGGAGGCTGCATCTCGTCCATAACGCCTTTAATTCTAGTTGACTTAGGCCTTCCCGGAGCTCGCCTTGCGGGAGGTAGAAGTACCATTTGACCTCGTGTGGAGACCAATACCTTCTATCGCGTACGGGATGAAATTCCGCAGAGTATGCAGCTAGGTAATTCTGAACAGAGTACCAATGTGATGCAAAATCATTATGAGCTCTGTTTGCCCCATTGGCCACCGACGAACAAGCAGCCATCACATGGGCGCAGGGGAGATGCTGAAGCAATCGGATGTTGCATGTACATGAACACGTGTTACCATCGATTATAACTTTGAATTCATCGCCGAAGTAATGAATCACTTGCCATTCAATTTGACTAAAATGGACAATCCGACAACGTCTAGCTTCGCTTGCTCTCTCCGCTATTTTTGCTTCCCATTTTGGAGTGACACGAAGTGTGGAATTCTTCGCTAACTCTCTTCTTTGGCAAAAGTAATCAACGGATCGATTGAAGGTACGTGCAACAAGTTCTCTAATAGGGAAAGATCTTGCACCCTTAAGTACACCATTAAAACTTTCTGACGCATTAGTCGTCATAACATGAAAACGACCACCATCATCTTTACATAATGCCCAATTTTCCTCCTTTCCACCCAAACTTCTCTCTATCCAGTTGTGTGCTCTTATACCACTGCTTTTAATTTCCTCACGAATCTTTAAATACTCAATCTCCTCAGAGGCACATGCAGTAGCATAGAATAAACCGGTCAATCGTTTGTCTCTAAAACCCGCTGCTTGAAAATTTGATTTCAAATGTCTGGCACAGTATCTATGTTTATGTGCGACTAGCCATTTGCTCTGCAACACTGTAGGTATTCCTTTCATTCTATCAGAAATGAAAGTAATACGACGATTTTTCACGCTGTGAATGAATCTTTGCATGCAGGCGAAAAACCAACCCCAACTGTTAATGGATTCGGACTCAACGATGGCAAATGCCAAGGGAAATAGCCGATCATTTGCATCAACGGCTGTTGCAACAAGTAAGGTGCCTTTGTATTTTCCATATAGATGTGTACCATCTATGCAAAGCAAAGGTCGAAAATGGACAAATCCCTCAATACATGGCCCAAATGACCAAAATGCACGATCAAAAACTCCATACTCATCAGTAGTCACATGTCCTACACTTCCGGGATTTGTTTTGCATATTTCACCAAAGTATTGCCGTAGGTTAGAATATGACTCTGCCCAATCGCCGTAAATTCTTTCAACAGCCTTGCTCAATGCTCTCCATGCTTTCAGATAGCTAATTTTAATAAATAATTATTCCTCCATTAGAACTTGCACCGTTCCGGCTGTAATGTTCAAATCAGATTTTACGAAAGGCATGATCTTCGATACCATAAAGGATGATGTGGCTTGCCTATGATTTGAGTTCACTATAGGGTTAACATATGTATGATCACTAGGATATTTTTTTTTATAACCCATCATCTAGCCTGTGTCTTTTTTGAGTCAGTAACATGTATTGTCCAAGGACAACTGTCATCGATGTTGCAAATGGCGGTATATTTTTCTTTGTTCGACCTTATTGGCTTAAAGGACACCGCATGTAAGATTGACCATTCTGATAGCTGTTGCAGAAATTTAGCTTTACTCTCAAACACCACGCCAACTTTGAAACCAGTCTGTACGCTGCAGGATAGAAATAATTCGCTGTTGAAGTTTACATTTGCTACAATCGACCTAGCCATAATTTGTCCACTGCATAAATCATCATCCAGCGGTATCTTCATTTCCGGTTCATCATTGTCCACACAATCTGCTTCTGCACCGCCAAAATCATACTCTAGTGGATCATTGTTTACTAGCATATTTTCCACCCAAGTTGTATCAACCTCTGGTAATGGCACAACAGACATACTATCAACTGCAGGAACATCTACAACTTGTACATCTTCTTCATCTTCTACATCCATATCATCATTGCACATAGTTTGACCTGCTGGTTCATTTGGTGGTTGAACGTATGACTGTGTGGTAGTGTTATTTGCTGCCCAGCTGCAGTAAATTAATACACCATTTTTAGTTTATTTCTTTATACCAACGATTTTGCAACATGTTGCAATATTTTACTTACTTTTGGCTTAAATGGTAAAATTTGGTCCGAGTTGGCGGCATTCGTTCATTTGTACGACTACTCGATGCTCTACCACTTCTTTGAGTGGAATTCTGATTTGGAATAAAACTGCACGGGAATACAAATTAAGTTTAAGAATTATATAAATTCAATAAAACGTAACTCTATGTAATCATGGCTAAACGATACCTCTGACTCATTCGCGGAAAGCTGTCCTACGTTACATGTGGATAGGTAAATTGGACATTTGGCTGCAAACTCATGAATGGCTGAAAACCATAATACATTTGTTGTTGCCCGTATTGCGATATGTGCTGAGTCGGATTGCTAAAACTAGGCGACGGAATTCCTTGACCAGTACTCATGTTTCCCACCATTCTAAAATATTCTTCAACGCAAAAATTTGTTACGGGTGCCGTGTTGGTTCTTCTGCAACCGATCTCCTTTTTTTTTCCAACAAACAACTCAATAGATTTGATCGATGCAGCAAACATTAATTCAACATCATCGTCGTCAACAATTTTGATTGCTTTGGAACCAGAATCTGTTGTCCAATTGCAAACTATTTCAATCTCGTACTCTTCCTGTTTTATCTTTGTTGCTTTATAAACCGACTCTTTCAACTGCTCAAAAGCAGATCATTTTCGAACTTTAGTCGGTTTGTAAGATCCACCGAGATATTTCCCACATATTAAATCGTCAATAACCAATTCACCATCAAAATAGCATATAGTTGGAATATAACTAGGAGCCATTCTACATCAGGCAAAAAAAAAATTAAGTTTGCAAACTAAATTCAAAACTTAGGGTTTCTACTGCATACCTTGATTGGATTCGACCGTACAACGTTTAGCTAGGCTTGAGGTAGCTCTTCGAAATCTACTACTTTTAACAATATTAAACGAAAAATTTCTGAGTTTGGGCAAAAATTTCGGAGAGGAAGGGTTTTTAGAAAAGGAGAGGAAGAGTTTAGAGTGAAGAGGAAGAAAGGGGGGCTTTGGTTTTGTTGCAGAGCCCCGAATGGGCGACTTTTGGGAAGTCGCCCACTGGCGACTTCCCAAAAATCGCCCGTTTATTTAATAACAAAATGGGGCGCCTTCTGAGAAGTCGCCAGTTGGCGACTTCTCAAAAGTCGGCCGTATTATTTCGTGACAAAAAAAAAAAATTGCGACTTTTGAAAAGTCGCCAGTATGTTTTGGCCAGCTCGAAGCTGAACTGGCCAAAACAGGGCTAAAATTGATAATAGTTTACAAACGGGGCTATATGTGATAATTAGTTTCAAAACGAGGCTAAATCGAAAAAAAATCCAAAAATTTATAAGGGGGAATTAATTTAAAGGACAAAGATTTGTATATTTTTTGCCTCAAGGACACGACCTCAATATTTTTACCACAAGGACAAACATTCTTCTAAAAATTATTCATATGAACAACAAAACTGCTGCCGAGCTAAAACCGATACCTAAAAACTGCTACCGATAACTACAAACTGATACCTAAAAACTGCTATCAATAACTAAAAACTGATACCTATAGAAAGTTGTGCTTGAGGATAAAATATTGAAGGTCTGTCCTTGAGGCTAAAAAGCTGTAAAATTTTGTCCTTGACAATAATTTCTTGAAATTTATAAAATATTGAAAAATTAGTCAAGGGCAAGCTTGAACCATGCTTTTACACCTAATTTCTCTCGGAGGTCATTGTTCCACGCTCCCCTTTTTTCACTCCTGTTTTCTGCCGATTCTTAGTATTCAAATTCAATTGCAGCCTGCAATTCCATTTTACCTCGTCATTTCCTCATATTTAACCCCAAATTTCTTGCTTTAATCCCCTAAACCTAATATTTCAAACACTTTTTAATTGTAGGTTTCGAAAATCAAAAGTAGTTAGTCCATTGCATCCCACTTGAGCTGGTTGCTTCAACCTAACGTGATTTAAGGTAATTTTCTTTTTACCATGTTAGATTTTGTTTACATTATGCTGAATCTTGCATTTAAGTCAAGTATATTTTAGGGTTAGCTACATGTTGATTTCTATTTCTAATTTCAATTTTTTGGTTTCATTCTAGATTCATGATGGTTATTTCGGTGCATTATATATGTATTTTTTTTTTATTTTATAGCTAAATAATTTATAGGATGAATTATTTTTAGTATGACAGTTAGTTCATCCCATTTTCAAACAAACAAAAGTAATTTCAAAAAAATGTGAATCATGGTACACGGGTTAGTGTTATTGGGTGTTCTTTTTCCAGTCTACATTGTTATCATCAATCTAACTAAGCTATTAATTTTTAAATGGTTTTTTCTCTTATTTAATTCTTTATTATTAATATCATATATATACTTAAAAGTTATTAGCAAAATTTCTTTATATACATGCTTATTAATTGGTACATGTATGCCTAAATATATCCTTACCCGATTGAACTATTACTGGAACTTATAGTATGAGGAGTCGGGGACTTCCTATAATGAATTTTTTACTGTCTCAAAATTATAAATTATTAATGGAACTTGTAGTATAGGGCATGATCCTTACTTGTAATTGAACAATGACTTTCATTAAGGTAGTGAAATCTCTATCTACTCTGTCGCCAATGATTTTTGATTTGAAGTTGTATATATGTTTTGGTTAATATAAATTTTATTCCACATTCTCTTTTGAGTGCCAATTTTGCCATAAATGTATAGTACAGTTTCATCTTCTTTTGTATTCCTATAGACAGCACTACATGTGTACACTTTGCCACATGCCTTCGCCATATTTGCTGTAGTACATTGTTATAATGAAATGTCCCTTTATTTTTTTAATTCGCAGTTTATTTCTTAGATGCATATAATAGTACAGTTCAAGCTACGTACTGAATTTATATAGTGATAGTAGATTAAGGCTTTAGGTTTCTTTAATTATTGGGTCATTTGGGATTCTAATTACGGCTTCCTCCAACATTCTGGCTTTAGATCGACTTCAATGCAATCTGTTTTTGCAAGATTTAGATAGTCACAATCCAACTATCTGCAATTTCACAATTCTTTTAAACGCCTCCGAAGTTGCTCTTAGTTAATTAATATCTGAACTATTCGTTTAAATTGTTTCACTCAGTGTGCTGAAAGTTTTGGATGTGCACTGATGGACGGTTGTGTTTGGAAATGGCATAGTCACTGTAACCCAGTCTTAACTAAGTTTCCAACATCATTGCAAGTACTCTTCATGTGTGTGTGTGTGTATATCAAATATATTTACTGTCTAACTTCTAATTTGCATATATATAGACATAAAAATTTCATGTTGCAGTGTAAACAAAAGTTTGATCAGGCATATAACCCCTATTTTTCTTATATAGGTGGTATTTTATTAGTATCGTACTCAACATATAATGTAGACAAAGTTCTCACAAATATCAGTACATCGTAACCCAATTGGGAAATTAGTAGGCTAGCACTTCAAACATACAGCAAGATAACCAGTCAGAAAAAATATTTTGAATAGTTGAATATATTGGAAAATGAGGTGTTGTTTCAGAGGATAAACTATCTTCAAATGCAGACAGAGTAAATATTTTTCTGTACTATCCTCATGTTTCTTATTTATTTTGATTTCATCTTAAATTTCGATGCATATGGAAATTGCCAATTTACCTTCCAGACATCCGTTATCTTTGTTTATTTCATGATTTCTGATTTTCTGAATAGTAGGCAGGTTCACTTAACGATATAAAAGTTACTCATATCAGGCAGTTCTTACCATATACATAATTGGAAACAGTTGGTACTTCTTATTCAAGCTTGTTTTGAAAAGATTTTTATTATTTTCATCATGAATTTCGTATTGTTCTTTTGGTGAAGAAGATTTTTTGTACATATAAACTGAGTAAGAACCCATATATGTTTATGAAGGAAACAATCATAATATTTACATCCTATACATTTAGGAGCCATATTATTGTAAGATTTTAGCATGAATTACTTTTATGATAGGAGACAAGATAACAACTCCTTATTTGATCTCAGAAATACATTTGCATATTCATTACGATTACCTTTTAATGTTATCTCATTACAATCATATTCGCCAAAAAAAGTCATATTTTTCTCCAAATAAAATTATGAATTTGTAATTTAGGCTATAATCCATGATATGGGTATATGGATGTATAAGGTATTTCATTGAATATTTAATTCCTATGAAACTTGATTAGAAGTGCTCATAATCAAAAAATTTATGTTCTTTTTAACTCTCTAATTACTTAACACACAATAAAGTGCACAGTTTTATTTCTTATACATTATAGTTGTGTTCATACCATATACAATAAATAGAAGTTGTCCTTACCAAGGTTATTAATGAATGGCATGGTGTTAATTTTTTTATCAGTGATCGACGTGGAGCCACTAATGTTGTATATTTTCATTGATATCATGTTTGACATAGTGTTTGCTAACCTACGGTGCTACTTTGCTCCTTTTCAGTTTTAGTTCTAAATGGAAAATGTTATATGTGACTAATGATGCATGATATAATCAACCGGGACTTGTATCTTTTAGGTAGCACATCGACGTTCTAATTAATTTGGGTTACAAGAGGGTAATAAATTGAGCCTCACATATCGAATACATGATGGAATTCCTTTTATTTAGAGATTTAATCCAGTGGAACTCCAACTTTTGATTTTTGAAGACTTCTCGTTAGGGACATTCATTGACAAATTTTAAAAATGGGCGCTAAAGAGAATTCAAACGATGTTGATAAAGATGTTAAGCAGGAAAGAAGAGAATCTAATTAAGTGCCTGTAAGAAGTTATCTTTACTCTACAAGCAATGAAAATAAACAAAAAAGAAATTCCTGAGTTTCGGAGAAAGATCACAAGAAAAGAATCAATGCAGAATTTCACTCGTGGAATAAAAATAGTAATAATACACAAGATTCTAGTAAGCTGCAATTCTAAACACCAAATAATAGTCAGAAAAAACCACTAAATTCGAAGCATCATTAGCTCCTAAAACTGTTAATAATAAGAACAGGTGCACATGGGAAGAGTGAGCACAGGTGAGACCCGTGTGTGGGCCTCACATGGTGCTATGACTATCTCTTACTATATCTGGAAATACAGAAACATTGTAAAACCTGGGATTTCTCCTAATATAGAGCCGGTTTCTGTTGTTTATCGCATCTGTTGTGAAACAATACTCAGAAAACAATAATACTTGTAAGAAAGTTGTCACCTTTGCATGTCTAATTTTTTCCAGGTAATAGTTTGTTAGAATTGAGGAATAAAACCTGGTTAGCTGAGGTATCAACCATCGTGATCTCTCACTAATATGGTAAATTAATAACTGTACCAGCATGTTTTTGAAAACCTCATCATAATCACTAGCCATCATCACTTACCAAGAATTTTTTTTTATTGAAAAATTTGTTACTCTATTATATATAATTTAAATGTCACCTTTATTCTTTTAGAATGTCATCATATATTTATTTATGGTCGATAAAGTTCGTTGACTACACACACACAACACTGGTTTATTGCTTTTTTAAAAATGTTGCATCACTACTATTTATCTCAAACAAAATTAATTAAATGCTGTGGTCCATGCTGCCATATCAGATGCATTGCATTATGTGATATAAAATACTATATTTGCTTGCGTATTCTAATTGATATCATAAGTTGCTTGCAAATTACAGTGTTATGTTTTGTTTCAGACCTTGACTCCGCAAATACAATCCCCAAGAAAAATTTGCATACAGAAAAAGGAATGGGAAAAACTTTAGGACCAGTTTTAGGTGTTATATACATCAATGCAATTTGTCGATCAACTTATGGAATACAGCTTTTCGTGATGCATTTACCAGACCCTATCCAGTCAGATCAAGTGGTCATGACTCATGAGTGTGGCTGCTTGTCTGCATCGGCATGAATGGTATGCTATTATTCAATCCTTGCTTATAAAACACATCTTTAATGAATCATACTGATCGGAGCATACTTTCTAGACCCACATAAAGTAATGTTTGCATTGAACTTATTTCCTTAACTTGTTTTGCGTTGAAAAATACATATATTCTGAATTTATTTAGTTATGTTTTATGGTTAACAGTTTAAAAAAGATTCATAAGAAATTTTATATTTTCTGAAGTTTCAACGCTTAAATATCCAGATTAGATGTTGCAATGGTTAATGCTATAATAGCTGAATCTGCTACTGAGTTGCCAACTGACTCGATATCAGATCCAATTGTTGATTCAAAAGCTTTGCCCACCCAGCTGGAGATTTGAGCTTTGGATCCGGTGCACAGCTTAAAAATTATGTAAGAGTTACACCATTCTATTTATCAAACAGAAAGATGATTATCGTTTCCTTATTCGTGTTATGAATGTTTATCTACTACAGGCTTGCATATACGAAGCCTTATATACCTTGCCTCGTATCATCGGCAAGTGTAAATAAATTGCATAGTCGTTTCTCATAAACCATAATTCCCGAAAGGGAAATCTCATCTCAAGACTCGCCTCGTCTCATCGGCGAGTAAAACAACATATATATAAGTGGTCCTCATCGATTATTACTCCTATAATAGGAGATCTCGAACCTTTCAACTCACCAAATATTGGCTAACTCTGATAATTCCTATAATAGGAATTATAAATCTCAATAATCAACTCAAAACAATATACTAAAGAGGTTTTGATAGTACAAGTTCGGAATTAACCGAAAAAGTAAACTCATGTGTTGCATACCACGTGTTTTACTAAATCGTTTAGTTCTCTTTATCATATGTCCGAAAAATGTAAAAATAATTTACTTGAGAAAACGAGATTTTAAAATAAATTTCCGAAGTCATTTTGAGGACATTTTATTGAAATCTCTCCTTATTATAGGGAATAAATATATTTAAAATACTTTGAAATAGTTTATAAATAATTTAAAAATGATTTGAAAATATTTAATAATAATGATTTCAAAAACAAAATCATTTAGAAATTTTCTCGAAATTTATTTGAAAGAAATAGTGCTTGAAAATCGAGAAGAACGTTGAAAATACACCCAATCGATATTCAAATTCAAATTTTAAAATTTCAAATTTCTCCAATCCTCGGCTAATCCATTGATGGATATCATAGCCTATAATCATCATAAAAGTCGTCTTAAAATTTGCAAAAAAATTGGCCACAAAAACTATAGAAATAGGTAAGCAAACAAGGCAAAAAGGCTCAGATCATAAGGCATAATGCTTAGGTACCTGGGCCAACAGGGGTCGACCCAGGCTAGTGGCCAGGTCGACCTCCAGGTCGACATACCAATCGAGAGCACTTTCTTGCATCATACTCGATGCTACAAGAACTCGATGATGATAAGATAAATCCATGCGAGAGAAGATGAGTCCACCCTTACTTGGCAACAGTTTAAAGAGCGGTTCGAGCTTAAATTTGTGACAGAGTCTGAGAAAGCTTCCTTTGCCCGTCGCTTCCTTGAATTGAAGCAAGGTAAATCATTTGTTTCAGAGTATGTTTTTTCTTTCGAGTCCCTATCCAAGTATGGGCTTGAATTTATCAGCACTCCATATAGTAAGAACCTTAGATTTGTTACTGGTTTGAAGAAATGAGCGCAAATACCGACATACTTAGCTTTTATCTAATGCAAAACTATGATGGTCGCCTTTAACCAGCCCTATTTTCCGCATTAGCAGAGAGAATTACTAAGTGATTCTCTTTGTTAATGTGGGTCTCGGGGTGGGGCGTTACAGCTTGGTATCAAACAGGATTTAGAACAAAATGTAATAAATGTAAAACAACAACACATAATGATATACATATACATATATCAAATATAAACTTAGAATAGAGTGTTCTCAAACTCAAAATATGCTAAATGGCAAACTCATCAATATGTATGTATGTATGTATCAACAATCAATGAAAGAATGGACCCAATAACCCAATGAAAAGGATGGACCCAATAGCCCAATAAGAACCCAACAACTCAAATCTCAAAATATGCACGTGCAAAACTCTTGTTCAGTACTATATAAATTATAGGTACCTATCCCAGACGACCGAAGTTGTAAAACTCGGACGATCGAAGTCACATTACCTCGTGATGGTTCCTCATGAACCATAAATCTCAAAATAGGAAATCACAATCTCTAAACTAGCCTCATATCATCGGCAAATATTACTGGGTAATACGTCTGCTAATGCGGATAATATAGCTGGTTAGGAGCGACCATCTATAGCATTGTCTTAAATTTCTATTGAATACGTCGATAAATGCTCTATATTTTTTTCTAATTCAAGTGGATCGACATATCCAATAAATACTTAATACAAAACCATAGGTGGCTGTAGGATCTATCAGAACAAAATACAACAACTCAAATGCGTAACACATCACAGAACAACAAACCGATACACACACACACATATATTGATACATCCCAATACAATACAAATAATACATCATAAGTGGTATGACGACCACAATATACACACGAGTCAAAATAATATACATATCTGAGTAGCGACAAAAAGACTACAGCAAAAAAGGCTAGCAGAAAAGCTCATGCGGAAGCAGAATATGCTAGGTCCACAAGGGTACCTAACCCGAAACACCTCGATCTGACTCGAGTATATAATACACGAGTCAGTCTAGCTAAACAAATCAGTTAAAGAGAATATACGATAACATAAGCTTACGATAAAGGTGATGTTCTTCTTAAATAAGAAGAAACAATAATAAGTATAAGCATGAGCATAAGTATGGCACGGTTATTTTAAGTGATGAGATGATATCACTTGCACAAACATATAATCTCAGAAGAGATAAGACAATCCATAAAACGCTAAATATAGCAAACCCCATATCATCGATAAATCACAAATCATCAATAGTGGTTTAGGAAAAATATAACTCCTGAAAAGGAGAAATCCCAAACCCACCATATCGGCAAACTCAAAGAAATCTCAAAGAAATCACCATCTCGAAAATACGCCACACAATCAAATATAACTCTCCAACATAGAAGAATATAATCCCAAATAAACGCCAAAAGACAAATCTCATGTAATAGCGCCAAAAGGAAAATCTCAAATAACGCCAATGTATGCAACTCAAGTCTCAAAAGTAGAACTCCCAAGAGTTCAAATTCCCGAAAGATAATCGCCACAAATACATCGAATGGTTCAAAGGGCCTATTCCTAAAAGGGGCGATGCACTAGGGAAAATTGTCAAAGAAATCATCACAAAAGTGTTTGCACGTGCATGTGGCCGAAGCCTTGCCAAGTACTGTTATTTCAAATAGGTACCTCGTCCGAAGGCAAAACGTCACAATGACAAATACGCCGCAATGACAAACGTCTCGAAGACAAATACGCCGCAATGACAAACGCCACAATGGCAATGACCCGAAGGTCCAGTACTGGCACGCCGCAATGACAAATGTGTCACAAACTCTCAGATAGAACCCGAACAGTGTTAACGTGTGTCCTATATCACACGTTCGCACTAAACGGTTTACTAACCGCTAGTATATTTCACACCCAAAGCAGTAAAAAGTTTACCTCATCTCATCGGTAAACTCGACCCGAAGGTCAAAAAGATGAAACAGACAAGTTGAGAATTAACCGATAAGATAAACGCACGTGTCCCATACCACGAGTTTTACCAAACCGTTTATTTCTCCTTCTTATTCGCTCGAATGGTGCAAAAACGTGTATTATATATACAAAATAATTTACTTGAGAAAAGTTTTTAAAACCAATTTCCGAAATCGTATTTGAAATCACTTTGAAAATTCCCTTATTGTAGAGAATATATAGACTGTATAGCTAAAACATAATTTAAAAATGTTATATAATAATTATTTAAAACACTAATTTATTTTAAAAATTATTTCAAAATTGTTTGGACAAAATCGTGCTAAAAAATCATGAAAAACAAAGAAAACACCTCAAGACCGATAACCCAAATTCAATCGAATTCAATTCAAATTCAACTCAATCAATTTAAATTTGAATTTCACATTCTCGAAATTTAGCTAGCCTGTTGATAGGCATAATTGCGCTCAAATAGCACAAAAATCGTCATCAAAATCAATTGAAATTGTGTGGAAAACAAGCTAGAACAAGCACTAAAACAAGGGAGAGAAGAGGCTACAATTCATAGGCTCTAGTCGACACCATGGTCGACCCCTAGGTCGACCTTGCACCCATCTAGGTCGACCCCTAGGTGGACATGCCTGTCGACCTAGGTTACGTACTCTCTCCAGCAAATTTTTCCTCTTCGTGTTGATTTTCCAACAGCGATTCGAGATAGCAAATGGATGAATTATGCTACAAAATTTGGCATGCACGTAATACCACATCTAAACTATGATCTAGAAAAGATTTGGCAACAATTCATCAAAAGATCAAGAAGTTATTCATTCACAAAGAGGCAACCAGAAGCAGATTTTGTACAGAAACCATAAGAAAGAAGATAAAGTGTTACAGTGAACAATTTTGCCTAGATTCTCGTTTGCAAACATGGTTGTAGGCTAGAAATGTGAGATGTAACTCACCTTAGCATCTTATTACATGATTTAGAGCTGCAAGATACAACCTTTATCCTTGAATTTGATTGTAGGAGCTAGAAACTTGAGAATAGTGGACATGCAGAACAAGAAATAAGAGTTACAGATAAAATTTCTTTTCCAACAAAATAAACAGAGTATAGATTCAGGGATTTGGATTAGATTACATGTATTTGATTTTATTTGCATTTTACTTTCTTGATTTCTCTTCAATTTTCAGCATTTTGAAGTAATTTTTATTTATCAATAAGAGAGGGAAGCCATTTTTCTTTCTTTCTTTGATTTTTCATTTTCCAGTACAGGGAGTGAAAATTGTACTTAAAAGAGAAGAGAAGTTTCTTCTCTTCTACAGGTTTGTACGAACTAATGGACCTTGACCCAAAAGAAAAGAAATAATTAAGCTATGTATTCTAATTCAACACTAAGACAAACATACACATATTAATTCTATTTTAAAAAACAATTTGCATTTTCCTTTTAAGTTTTCATACAGCAACTAATGCAAACTTATATACATATGAAATAAAATATTTTACACTATATGAAAAGATTAATTTTTATGTTTAAAACATTATCATTATTAAAATCCTTTATTTTTTTTTTAAAATACACTATTTACTCAAATAAATGAATAAAACTCTATTTTTAACTTCTAAAATTCCACAAAAATACTTTTTTTTTCACTTAGAAAAATATTTTAAACTATTTTAAACTCAAATTTATAATTAAACTCATTTTAAAACCAATTTCCATCTTTTTATTTAAATAAACAACCTTTAAAAATCTCAATATTTCTTTAAAAATTGTTGAAAGAAGTAATTGACAATAATTAATACAATTATTGCATTTTCTCCAAATAAAACACATTATCCAATCGCTATTAACCCAAATAAATAAATAAAGTTTCAAACTTTATTTTTCTCATTTTATTTTCAAAATTCATTGTTTATTCCAAATAAAAAAAATAAAATCTCCAATTTTATTTTTAATTTACAATATTAAATTATAACTACCATTTTAATTTAATATTAACATGTAATCTCCAAAAGCAGGGTTGTTACGGACTTCTCTGTTAACAAAATTGCATCCTCGCAATTTCTAGAGAAGAGTTTGTATTTAACATAATAATTTCATTAATCAAAGGAAGATAGATAAGCTCGACTTTAAAAAATTTCATCCTCAACACAAGATGATAGAAAAACCAAGATAATATTGCTCGATTAATTCTATGGTTTCCCAAGTGGAATTACTGGGATTTGCGGACAATTGAATTTCTATGAGCAATACATTTCTATTTCGAAGGCATTTCACCTTCGAAGCAAAACACATATAAGATATTACACAATAGATAAATCGGGTGAGATCGATTCCTAAGAAGCTTTACGAACAGAGTCGGGACTTAGTCACAACTTTATCCCGAACTCCAACCCACAGGATGCTAATCGATACAACTTTTCGTATAACACTATGAAGGGAGTCATACCGATATTGAGATTGATAACTATTACGGAAAGAAAACCCAATAAGAGGTAGGTGGTTTTCCCCCAATACCACTAAACTCATACGACTGCATAAATGCGTGTCGCAAAATAATTGCATAAAGGCAAGTTTAGACTCAAGGAATAGATTTTTAAACTCTCTTTTACTAATCAAATACTCTTAAAGTTTTCCAGCCCATTACCTTCAAGATTTAAAATTCTCAATTGCCGACACTTGAAATTTCTAAAGTTTCTTACTTAAATTTTTAAATTTAAAATCATTACTCTTCATTTGAGTAAATAAAGTTTAAGTTGTTTATTCTATAATTCTTCCATATGTATCCTCCAGTTTGCAACGTATATTTTTTTTCTTTTCAATTTGTTTCTCAAATTTTCTAAGTGTTAGAAATTTCCCAAAAAAATTCGACGGAGTCTCCTTTGTACAAAGGGCCGTATACAATATTTCAAAAATGATTTATATAATATACATCGACCATTAGGTCGGAAACACAATATATACCAACATTTAGCACTTTAAAATTAACCCGAAAAAATACATTCCTTTTTAGCATTTTAAAGCGAGTTTACATAATCTTATAAATAATCTTTTTGCTCAAAATATATTCCAACTATCCTCTTTTCACATGTACATAACTCAAATAGATGATAGTAGTTCATGTTTATAAATACGAAGCACTACGCTTAACTATTAATGGGAAATAGATCAATTTCATTTCAGACCTGCTGTAAAGAGGACATGTTTTGACCCAGCAAACAACCAAACATGAAAATTTTTATACTACGAAAATTTGTTCTACTCAGTCTAAGCTTTTCAGCAATATAAAGGTCATCAAAATCGGATTTACAGTTTGAAAGTTGTGTTAAATTTACTTTCAGCTTAAATCTTAGAGAATTTTGTAATAGGGCAGAAATGCCTATCCACTTTCAAACCTATTTTAGAGTCAAGCAAAGTCTTTTAAAGTGGTAAAAAGAAATTTTATAGCTTATTGAAAGCTCTTTAATTTGCAAAAAGATTGAACGCATTTGGAGTTATAAATCTTAAGCTATCGTTGTTTTAGTATAGTACTTTTCCAAACAAAATTTCAGCTTTTAAATCAATTTAAAATTTGAAATTTACCCAAACCATTTTAATTTCAAAATACATTTTCAACAAGATTTTTGCTAAATCATTTATTAAATGATTTTCTTTTTCCCCGGAAAGCTAAGATATACAAAATTATAATCAACTTTATGTAATCATCATAAAACATTTTATTAAGTGAATATTATCATTACTTTTTGAAATCTAACTTTAAAATAATTTATTAAGAAAACTCATTTTGGAAGAGATAACCAACCTCTTATATTATCAAAAGATGATTACTGATTATCCATGCAATAATTTTGGAATATATATAGTTTAAAATTATTCTCGCAATTTAAAATGATTATTCTACATTAATTGTTCATTTATCAAAACAATCCAAATTCACATTTCCACTTGTCACAAATTTTTCATTTTCAAACTTGTTTTCAAAAGAATTTTGCAATTTCGAGCCCACAAGTTTTAATACCATTTTAAGTTTAAAACAAAAACTTGCTCACAAATTTATACTAAATATTCTAAACTAACACTTCTTTATTTTCTCTTAAGATAGAGTTTTATATCTATTCTCTACTATTACTCAAATAAATAAGTGACAAATTTTTATAGTCATCATTAATAACTTGTACTAAGCTATTCAATTAATATTCTAATTTTTCAAGCCAAAGTATTCTTTTACCTTAAATACATCATTTTATTAATCAAAGCATCAAATGGTATTTTCCTCTAATTAAAACATCCCCTTAATTAGAATTATTCACTTTACTTACCCAAATTACTATATTTAATTCTTCAAATTTCAAATAATAAAAGGGTATTACCTCGCCATTGATTTTATAGCGAATGACCCCATCGATTGGCTATAGAGTTGATTAAATGATCAAAACTGCCTTGCCACTCATCCAACACTCACTAAGGTTCAATGGTTTCATTAAATATTTAAAATAAAAATTAACTCTACCATATTAATTAATTTTAAACTTTACTTATTAAAATTCAATTTACCATGTCTCACTGTCTCATCACAGTATTTTGAGTTTCTAATTTTATTTTTGGTTGTATTATTTTCGGTGTTTTAAATGTTCAATTAATGTAACAGGTTTTTCACCACGCTGTGCTGCTGGAGTATAATATGGTGCAATTGTAGCGGGTAGCGTTACTCGAGGCACAAAAACGCCATCTAATTCAAAATAATATTTGTTGAATGGAGGGAGATGCCTTAAATTGTCCATTCCAAGGATGCAATCACTATCAAATTCCTTTGGTAGTAATGCAAAGTCAAACTTGTATATTTTATTATTTCCAGGTACTTGTACCTGTAAGTTTTTTGCTTTATGAGTAACAGAGACTTGTCTTCCCATAAAATCATTTAGCATTTCTTTTTTGTCTAAATGTACCCAGAGTTGCTGGGGAATAAATATTTCTTGTAGTAAACTGGCTTCTGCACCAGAGTCCAGTAACGTATGTACCGTGAATTCTTGATATTCAGGGATACATATTGTTATTGGAAGATATGTATGTGACTGTGCCTTTCTTTTAAGACCTATGGATCTAATCATGATGTTTTATATTTTCTGTAGGAACCTGTGACGACCCGGAATTTTTAGGCAATTGAAATTGGAATATTTAATTGATTTTAACTATTGAAAGTAAATTTCTTTACTTGAATTCAAATATAACTATTTATTTGATAATTAAATTATTGAATTAAATAATTTGAAGTTGGGTAAAATGTAGAATCTGGAATTTTAAGCCTGTTAAAAATAATTTGTAGGCTTATAAAATTTATATTGATAGTGCTGAGGATAATTAAGGTTTTAAACTTGAATTTAACACTGATTTGTTCAGTTTTAAAAATATATCATTTAAATTGAAATTAAAAAGCCTTCCGAAGCACCGTCTCGGAATTCGACGAAATCAGTGCCATTGGATCTGTAATATTGAATTATTATCGGATTTCAATTTTCGTGGCGTTTGGAGTTGTCGTGTGAGCGTACGACATATAAACGCGTTGGAATTTATATTGAAAATTCAATGTTTAGTGCTTCAAAAAGCTATCTTCTCCATACGTTCGAGGTTTCGAATTACGTAATTGTGATAATTTCAATTTAAATTTGAATTTAAAAAGATATATAGTTGTATTTAATATAATACTATTTTCAAAGGATAAATTACATATTTTATTTGTTTCAACACTTGGCAGAAACGTGTACTCGCGTCTTCCTTCTTCTGGAAGCCAAAGCCGAGCCTTCTAATTAAACCTCGCACCCTTCTTCTTTTCTTCTATTCGAACGATACATCAGGAAAAAAATGGCGACAGAAATAGGCGAATCAAATCGCCCTACATCGCGAGTCCAGTAAATCGCGAAGCCTATTCGCAGGGCACGTGTGGTGAGGGGGCGACTTCGACGCGACGAGGGGAGGGATTGGCCGATAGAACCACGCGATTCAGGAATCACGTTCGAGCGGCTGAGGGCTTTCATCGACGTCAGGTCAGGCAATAGGCTGTGTCGATTTATTGCCGCGATGTTCGTTCAAGTGGAAGGGGAGGTTCGCGTTCGACCTGAGAGGTGAACTAGGTTTGGATTCTGGGGGCTCGGCGACAATCGAAGGGACGCTTGCGAGCATGCAGAGGAGTCGACATCTTTCGCGAAGTTGCGCGATGTGGTACGGCAAGCAATAGCTTCGCGGAGGCAGAGAGGTACCGATTTAAGTTTATTTAATATATATATATATATATATATATATATATATATATGCAGGAAAATGTTTACAGTAAGTTTAAAATTTATGTTAGTTTTAATTATATATATATCTAGGCAGATTTGAAAAAAAAATGAACTGCAGCAAAGTATATTTATATACAGTTTACATATTTCGATATTTAATAACAATATATATGTAGATAGATATATAGGGTATACAGTAAAGCAAAAAAGCTTATATAAGATTTGGAAAAAAAATATGGATTTTTAAATGTTGAAGGTTATATAAAAATCAGACTTTAACCTATATATATTATAGATTATTTTTATAGGTATAGTTTCAAAATAAAATAAATATACATCTCTACCTTTTAAATAATACTAATTCATTTTAAAATAATGAATTATGGTGATTGACGCGTTTAATTAACATATTTTAATTATTTTAGCAACTAAAAATTTTTTTAAGGAAATTTTTAGTTTAAAACTAAATCATCTGCATTAAATTTATTAAAAAGAAAATAAATTGTTCAATTATTTCGAATATTAATAAGTTATATAAATTGTTTATTTAAGGTCAAACATCAGGGAATCCAAGGCAATATTGAAATGGATTGCAAAACGATAAAGGTGAGTTAATCTCACTCAGCTGAATTTTAATTTTAATTTAAATAGTTAAATTAAAATAAATGATTGATTGATTTGATTGAATGTGCAATATTATATATAGTAGTATATAATATATTTTGGAATGATTGATTTCCCGCATTATATAGCGGATGTGACCCTATGTGCCGCATACCAGCGGACTGATTTTATATTTAAAACCCATATACCGCGATATTCCACCTTGAAGTAGAATTGGTATTTTATGTTGTGCTAACATCTGTGGATGCAGGGAAACAGGTTGGAGGGATCCAGCTCGATTCCTCAACATACATTTAAACTGTTTATTATTCTCTGTTATGATTATTTGGATATTCCGTGATGAATTATATTGAATGCAATAGTTGCTTGAATATATTTCGGTACTCTGGGTTATCAAATTATACAGAATTGGATTTTTGAAAAGAGAATAAAGAGAGCATTTTTAAGTAAAATAATTATAGAAAATTTGAATAAATTTAAGAATGAATTGGAAAAGAAATAAAGTGACTTTAAAATTCTAACAAATAAATTTCGAGTATGGAAAGGAAATTTTGAATAAACAGAAAGTTAATGAATTTTAAACTTCAGTGTTATTGTTTAGAAGAACAAAGCATTTATTTTAAATTTATGATTTAAATTTTGAAAAGAATAAAGAAGAAATTGGGGAAATATGATATTTGTATATTTCAGTTAAAAGATTTAAAATCAAACGGAAAATAATAATAATAAAGTCTATAATTAACGAATATTGAAATGAATTGAGTAAGTAAAGAAACTTAATTCAAATGGAGTAAATTGGAAATCAATTTGGAAAATTGATTTAAGTAATTGAAATTGGAAATTCTCCCTGGATAACCAAGTACGTTTTCAAAGTAAATTTTTAAATATAAATTAAAGGTTTTAAAGTTGTTTTAAAAAGCAAGTTTTGAAATATTTATTATTTCTAAATATTTAAATTCTAAAGTAAGTATTTTCTTTTAATCTATTATAGCAGTAATTATTTAAAAAGTGACTTAGTATTTTGGTTTAAAAAAGTGAAACCTAGTTTTATTTCTTATAAAGTAACCTTATTTTCAAATATATTCATATTCATATAGTATGTATTTTTAACAAGTTATTGAAGTAGTTTTAACTTAAATGTTTTAAAGTATATTTCAAAGTAAAGCGTTTTAAATTATTTTTAAAATCTAAAGTTTTATGCTTGGTGATTTCAGTAGAAATAGAAATATTTGGGAAAATCTATCATGAAAAAGGAAGATTGTTGGAAACTGTTTTCAAAATGGTTTGAAAGTGAAAATATATCTTGTGAAGACTTTTTTTGGGATTAATAAATAATTTGGGAAAATTATTTATTGTTTGATGGTTGTTTGTGAATATTAATTGATAGTTAAACAACCGACTATCAATATTGGCCAAATGCGTTGATCGTTTCGAAGAGACCGGGATCGAGATTTATTTCTCGAAAACCACTTCGATCCGGTTTCTACGTTTTCGTGGAAAACGAGTTTGGATTCGAAAATGGAGCAGTGAAGTGCAATGGCTAGTCGCTACTAATCATGAGGATATTTCCAAAATGGATGTAGCAGGAGTAGTGCCTTCGGTTCCGTTCGAAACCGGGACGGACTTGTATGGATGAATGCTTTCAGAACATCGTCAGGTGGACGATGAGCATTCTAAGTGAAACGATCTAAAAGGTAACGCTTAGCCTCAAGCCTCATCAACGGGGAATGACTGAAAATCAGGGGTTATGCAGCAAGGATAGGTAGGAAGCACCCATTCAGGGTGAGGTCATCCCTGTCCAGATGTCCCTTTTTATTTCGGCTTAGTGGTGCGGTTGCTGATCCCAACCGTGGGGTGATCTCACTCGGGATTATCCAGTAAGGGGTAGTCTCGGTCTTGTGTTGCAGGGGTCGGGAGTGATCCTCGGTACTGTGATCTAGGCCTCGTACTGTGACAGGTTGTACCCCGGTGCCTAGTCATTAGTTGGAAATCCATTCTCCCTACGCGCCTTGTACGAGTTTTGTTTGTATTACCCACTCTGTGGCTAGTAGCTGGAATTTAATAGATGTAACAATTTCGGCTATTTTATAAGTATTTGTATATAGACCCTATTATAATATCAGAGGATTTTAATAAAAAGTGTTAGCTATGGTAAGGTAAAAACCCGATATGTTTATTTGCGGCGTGGTCTTACGAGATGCTTTTGTTTTCAAATGGATTTTTGAAACTTTAATAATCAATTTGAGTGTGATTTCTCATGCTGGTATTCCAGACTGACTTGGGTGTTATTTAACTATAATGCTCGGGTCAGGCCGAGTATTATAGGATACATGACATGATGCTGTGGAGCTCAGGAGACGAGCTGGATGACGATACGTACTTTCATACTTGTTTTATATATATTCCGCTGTGGTGATTAGCTGTGTATACAGTTGTATGTTATTGATGTTGAACTGTGATTGAATGTACTCTGATGATGTAATATATAAACGGATATATTTGATTTTGTGTAAAGATCATTTATTATATATTATATTTTATTCCGCCGCGATGGTTAGATTCTGATGTTGTTTTCTATTTCCTTTTTCTACCTCTTCTTCTTTAACCCAAATGGTTCGTATTTCTGTTCAACTTGAGTTGATTGATGTAGAATAGCGTTGACTCAAGGGGTACAGATTTGTGGGTCGTTACACTTGGTATCAGAGCTTAGGTTGGTGATAACCTTGGCTCTGGTGGGATTACTCATTTAAATTAGAGTCCGTAGTACTTTAGAATGAGTTTGAGCATATTAATAGAAATGAGCGCGTATTTGTTAGTGAATATAAATTGTTTTAATATTGTGTTGATTGGTTTATTGAGTGACATATGAACCTTCGTCGGCACAGTCTGGACAACTGTATCGAAGGAGTTTCTAAACACTTGAATAGAACAGTTTGACACGGTATTGTTTTAAATGTGGGTGAATGCAATAGTTTTACCCAAAAATATATTTTGATATAAAAGAAAAGTTTTTGTAAACTATTTTAGCTAATATATGGTTGCTTGAATGTTAGAAATGATAATATTAAATTATTATCATTTTGTGTAACAATTTAACTAAAAATTGAAAATATAACCAAAGGTTAAGGGAATAAATTCATTTATTAAATGAAATTTATAAATATGAATTATAAATGTGATTTATAAATTGAAACATGATCAAATGGGAATTTATACAAATGAATTATAGTTAAAATTGATTTAAGCATGATTGAAAATTTAAAATCCCGGAGATTTTGGTAGTGTTTGTCGAAGTGTTTTGAAGATAAATAATAAATTATTGTTTTAGAGGTATTTATGAAAGGAAATTTGTTTTAAATGGATTTTGAAAGTGATATAGCATTGAAATCACTTGGATTATTGGGAAATAATTTCGGTGATGACGGCCGCATCATCAATATTCATTTTCGAATTTCTAAGTGATGGATTGCTGCCAAATTGATTTGTTCAGAAAAGCTAGTTGTTTTTGAAAATTTCAAAGGAAATTTGTTGGGGATAAAACCAGGATTGGTTTAAAATTTTTGAGAGGTGTGATTTAGAGATGTTGGAGATTTCAAAATGATTTGTAACCAAAAGCTGGGTGATTAAAAATCCTGATGAGATAGGTTGTAAGCTTATAAATTAAGATGATTTTTAAATCAGGAAGGAAATTTGATCTTTGAATGTTTAAATTTAAATTTAAAGTGAAAATTTAAAAATAAGATTAACTTGGATTGAGGAAGAAAATGGAATTGAATTGAATTAAATAAATCTGAGTTAAAATAGAATTGAATTGGAATAAAAATTCTGTTGAGTTATTGAATGGAATTAGATTCTTACTTGAATAAATGAAAGTAAGTTGGATAAGAAATAAGTTGGAATAAACAAATTAGAATAACTTATAAAAGAATTAAAAATCCATAGAATAAAATATACTTGGGCTATAAATAGGCGTAAATTTCGAGTTAAAAATAATAGATGAATATATTCAAGCCTAGAATGAATGGAAATGTGTAAAATAATAAGTTGTGACTTATAAAATTGAAAAGTGGGATAGAAAACCCAAAATTAATATTTTTGATGAATTGGAAGATAAAACGAAAAAAATCCAAAACTTGAATTATAAAATAAATTAAAGTTAAGAAAATTAAATGAAATGATTTTTTTGAGATTAAAAATCAAGTATTGAATGATAAATAGGGGGGAATTAATTTGGAATAAAATTAGTTAATTGAATTTGTTAATGGTATTTAACTTGAGTTAAGTAGAAATTGAATTGTGAGTTAATAAATTGGATGGTAAATTAAAAGAGAATGATAGAATCAGAACTTGAGTTATTAATTAAAATTCGACTTGAAGTGTTAACAAATTAAATATATTTGAAAATGTTGCTAAATAAAAAGAAATTGGATAAAGATGGTAATGATATGTATTGCAAATAAAATCCAAATAAGTAGAAATAAATTGGAAATGGCCTTGTAATCAATTGAATGAGTTGAATCTAAAATTTTAAATTTTATAATAACTAATCAACTGAAATTGCAGATTTAGAATGAGATTTGATTGAGATAGAATTAAGTTTAATAGAAAAGAAAATTTACTTGTAAAATGAAAATGAGCTTAAGTATAAAATTTGAATAAATTGAAGTAAATTAACTTAAGCTAAACAGATGGAGGAGAGTTGAATTGAATTTAACTTAAACTAAGTTTAATGATATTGAGTTGGATTTAAATCAAGTGAAAATAAAATTTTGATCAAAATAAAATTCGGTGAGTTACAGAAAATATTTAATGGAATGAAATTATCCAAGATCACTAAACTTTAGATTAATGGTAAGGAATGTCTTATAACATATGCATATAAGAGCATAGATAAACAAACTTTAATATAAATTTACTGGACGGATATATTAAGTCCTTGAGTGCATGTATTCACTATTCTTATTAGCTATTACAATTCAACAATTCTGATGTTTTAATCAATTGGAATAATATGGGTTTGTTTAGAATTAAAATGAATTGAATGTAAGCAAGTGGGTTGTAAACCATTCAAATTGAATGAAAATGGTATATGAATTAATTGAAAACAGTTGAATTAGTTTTAAAACTGTATAAATTGCTTATAGAAAGTGTTTAATGTGCATTGCTGTTAGAATTCATATGTTTAACTATTGCAAATAAGTGAAATGTTGTAAAACTTCATATATATATATATATGACACTTACATGTTTAGATTGAGTAACTCCAGGTACCGGGAAGTTGTTTGGTTGGATTTTGATGCACCAAATGCTAAAATAATAAGCCGCTTGCTTAAAAATGCTAAATAAGATACGCCTACGCAATAAAAATAGGAAATATGAACTGTTTTTGTTTTTTCCGACCGGGTGGGTCGATGTATATATATTTATATCTCTTGTCAAATTGCAAAAGCTCGTCCGTACAAATGAGACTCTGTCAAAATTTTTCGAAATTTTTGGCAGTTAGAAAATTTATGAAAATTTATGGAAAATTTTGTTAACGACAAAACGATTTCAAACTGGAAATTGAAATAAATTAGTGAATGAAACTAATTTAAAACAATGATATGAATCAGTTATAAATGGAAGATGAAATTTTATATTCAGAGATAAGAATAAATTGAATTCATATGGAAATGGGGAAACTAAATTGAATAGAATTAGATATAAACTAAAGTGGTAAGGTGAAAATAAATAAAGAAGCATATAAAATGCTTATACTAAACTTAAGAAAAGAATGGTGAATTTTTAATTGGAAATTGATATTACAAATATAATCTAAGTTAATATTTGAATGAATAAATATTGACAGTTGTAAGGAAGTCGATAAAATGTTTTTGAATGTTGTGATTGGACATATTGCTATGTAAGATGTGCATGTATTATAAAGGGAAAGGAAAATTGGTTTTGATTTCAGATGATAAATTTGAATTGCTCGACATAAATGTATGTGTTTAAATTTCTGTGAAATTTGATTGGGTTTTTAGATCTAGCCACTTGGCTTTTTGTTTTCTTTTGGAATTTGGGAGCCTGTAGAGGCATTTTGTAGTTGTACCGAGTTAGCCGCGCAAAGCAGAAGATGGCGAAATTTTTCGGAAATTTAGGGAGTTAGAAAATTTTTGAGAAATTTTTGATAAATTTAAATTTAAATGGTTGAATAAGTAAAGTTATCTGAAAATTATGGGAGAGTTTGGGAAGTTAGTAAGAATAGTAATGGGTCTTCTATTAAAAAGATAATTGGTAGGATGTTGAATTGTGGGTTTTGGAAAAAAGTAAACGGGTATTGGACCATTTTTCCTAATTAGTAATTTCGGGGACGAAATTCTTTTAAGGGGGGGGGGGAAATGTGACGACCCAGAATTTTTAGCCAATTGAAATTGGAATATTTAATTGATTTTAACTATTGAAAGTTAATTTCTTTACTTGAATTCAAATATAACTATTTATTTGATAATTAAATTATTGAATTAAATAATTTAAAGTTGGGTAAAATGTTGAATCTGGAGTTTTAAGCCTATTAAAAATAATTTGTAGGCTTATAAAATTTATATTGATAGTGCTGAGGATAATTAAGGTTTTAAAGCTGAATTTAACACTGATTTGTTCCGTTTTAAAAATATATCGTTTAAATTGAAATTAAAAACAGCCTTCCAAGGCACAGTCTCTGAATTCGACGAAATCGGTGCCATTGGATCCGTAATATTGAATTATTATCGGATTTTAATTTTCGTGGCGTTTGGAGTTGTCGTGTGAGCGTATGACATATAAACGCGTTGGAATTTATATCGAAAATTCAATGTTTAGTGCTTCAAAAAGCTATCTTCTCCATACGATCGAGGTTTTGAATTGCGTAATTGTGACAATTTCAATTTAAATTTGAATTTAAAAAGATATATAGATGTATTTAATATAATACTATTTTCAAAGGATAAATTACATATTTTATTTGTTTCAACACTTGGCAGAAACGTGTACTTGCGTCTTCCTTCTTCTCGAAGCCAAAGCCGAGTCTTCTAATTAAACCTCGCACCCTTCTTCTTTTCTTATATTCGAACGATACATCAGGAAAAAAAAATGGCGACAGAAATAGGTGAATCAAATTGCCCTACATCGCGAGTCCAGTAAATCGCGAAGCCTAGTCGCATGGCACGTGTGGTGAAGGGGGCGACTTCGACGCGGCGAGGGGAGGGATTGGCCGATCGAACCACGCGATTCAGGAATCACGTTCGAGCGGCTGAGGGCTTTCATCGACGTCAGGTCAGGCCATGGGCTGTGTCGATTTATTGCCGCGACGTTCGCTCAAGTGGAAGGGGAGGTTCGCGTTCGACCTGGGAGGCGAACTAGGGTTTGGATTCTGGGGGATCGACGACAATCGAAGGGACGCTTGCGAGCATGCAGAGAAGTCGGCATCTTTCGCGAAGTTGCGCGATGTGGTATGGCAAGCAATAGCTTCGCGGTGGTAGAGAGGTACCGATTTAAGTTTATTTAATTTATATATATATATATATATATATATATATATATATGTATATGTCTATAGGCAGGAAAATGTTTACAGTAAGTTTAAAACTTATGTTAGTTTTAATTATATATATATATATATATATATATATATATATATATATATATATATAGAGGCAGATTTTAAAAAAAATGAACTGCATCAAAGTATATTTATACACAGTTTACATATTTTGATATTTAATAATAATATATATGTAGATAGATATATACGGGTATACAGTAAAGTAGAAAAGCTTATATAAGATTTGGAAAAAAAATAGGGATTTTTAAATGTTGAAGGTTGTATAAAAATCAGACTTTAACCTATATAGATTATAGATTATTTTTATAGGTATAGTTTCAAAATAAAATAAATATACATCTCTACCTTTTAAATAATACTAGTTCATTTTAAAATAATGAATTATGGTGATTGACGCGTTTAACTAACATATTTTAATTATTTTAGCAACTAAAAAGATTTTTAGGGAAATTTTTGGTTGAAAACTAAATTCTGTAAATTAAATTTATTAAAAAGAAAATAAATTGTTCAATTATTTCGAATATTAATAAGTTATATAAATTGTTTATTTAAGGTCAAACATCAGGGAATCCAAGGCAATATTGAAATGGACTGCAAAACGGTAAAGGTGAGTTAATCTCACTCAGCTGAATTTTAATTTTAATTTAAATAGTTAAATTAAAATAAATGATTGATTGATTTGATTGGATGTGCAATATTATATATAGTAGTATATAATATATTTTGGAATGATTGATTTTCCGCATTATATAGCGGATGAGACCCTATGCGCCGCATAATAGCGGACTGATTTCATATTTAAAACCCATATACCGCGATATTCCACCTTGAAGTGGAATTGGTATTCTATGTTGTGGTAACATCTGTGGATATAGGAAAACAGGTTGGAGGGATCCAGCTGGATTCCTCAACATATATTTAAATTGTTTATTATTCTCTGTTATGATTATTTGGATATTCCGTGATGAATTATATTGAATGCAATAGTTGCTTGAATATATTTCGGTACTCTGAGTTATCAAATTATACAGAATTGGATTTTTGAAAAGAGAATAAAGAGAGCATTTTTAAGTAAAATAATTATAGAAAATTTGAATAAATTTAAGAATGAATTGAAAAAGAAATAAAGTGTGTAACGACCCGTTAAATTCAATGATATTAAATGAGTCAATTTGATATGTTTTCTAATCTAATTTAAATTGAAATAGAAGTCTTAGGATTTTTAATGGAGTAAATGTAGGGGTTAGCTAGTAACTGTAATTGAAGGTAAATAATTTAAAATGTTTATATGACATAGATTGAAATAACGAAAATTTGTGTTTGTGGTTATAAGTCATAATTAGTTGATTAAAATGGTATTAATGAAATAATAACTGAATTGAATTGCAAATATATAAACATTAGAAAAATTTATTTGGTGGATTAAATTTGTTAACGTTCATAAGTTTTGTAATTTAATTTAGTAGAAACTTTAAATTATAAACGAAGATTGAAATAAACGCTAAATTTAATTATGTAAATGGTGACTTAAGACCTAGTTATAGGAATTGGAATATAATCCAATTTGAATTAAGTAGAAGAAGGATTTGATTAATATGTATGTTATTGTTCAAGGTATTGAATAAAAATTGGAAACCCAATTATAATTAATGATAATAACGTTAGTATTAGTTAATAAATATATTTCAATGCAGTACCCAAATGAATGGAATAAAATGAATATATATTGAATAGAAATGAAATGTAAGGTAAATGACGATCGTGTAAAATCAGTACAAGTTGGAAATGCATAAACCTTAATAAACATTCCAATTTAATAAATTTATGCAAATGTGGGACTTAGTGATAAGCGTGTAATTATGGGTATGATAACAATTAGTATAAAATTCCTATTTCAGTGGCATGTTGCAATGGGTGATTTAGTTTGGGATTTTTATTAAATTTTGATGGAATTATTTAAGGTTTACAATAACAGAAGTTTAGGAGTAAAGTGAGATAATTGAAAATTTTAATCATTCATATAAGTCATTTGTTTATTAATATGAGTTAGCTAATAAAATTTAATTTGGACAATACCTATATATTGGAAACACATTTGTAAAGTGTAATTAATTGAATTTGGTGAATTGGGAATGAATCCAAGGTTATAGAAATTGATGTAATACTACGCAAATAAAAGGTAACTGCATAAAATCAATGTTTCGTAATAAATTGTAATTGATAATTAAGTAGGAATGGGTTTGAATTTGACAAAAAGGAAAATTTATTATTTGCTTACCCATCTATTCAATCTATTAAATTTGATCAGATCCATTTGCAATTAAACGAATTTATTTACAAGTTAGTATGTATTTAGCTGATAACTATAAACCAATTAGGGCAATCAGATATATATATTACCAGTTAAGTTATATAAGATAATGGTTGACTTAATTAAGGGAGTTTATGTAATAATTTCATTTATTTTGTAAGTGGAAATAAAACGTTAATGATAACAAGTATTCAAAATTTACCATCTATTTAGTATATTAAGTATAATTGATAATCAATTGCAGCAAGTAATAAATAATAAATACGTAACGTTAAATGAAGTAATATTTGAAATTTAATATTTAGAAACTATGTAAATATAAGTGCAGATGAAATTGGGGATATTTACATATTGAAATATGAATCCAATGATAAATCAATCTAATTGACAATAAATAATGGAAAGTAAATTTAATTAAATTTTGGAAATTTAATATATATATATATTTTAGTGAAATTAATGAAATTTGAGGATTTCTAAATTTAATTCGACAAGTTAAATTTTGTTTAAATTAGTATAGGTGATTGAAAATTTTATAATGATAAGAATCATCAATTATTAAAGAGAAATGGGAAATTGGATTTAATTGACTAAATTTTGATTTATTTAATGAATATAAAAATAGCCATTTTGGCCACGGACTCGGATTTCGACGAAACTAGTTTCATCGGATCCGTATCGGTGAATTATTATAGGGTTTCAAGTTTCGTATCGATCGGACCTGTTGTTTGATCGTACGGACGCGAAACGCCTTGAAAATCAATTTTATTAAAATCAACTTGAAATCAATTTGGAAATCTTGTTTTCAGCATAACTTCTTCATTCGATCAAATTTGGACGTGAAACTTTTTCATCGCGTTCAGAATATTTTAAAATACCTATCTGGATATATGGGTTTGACAAATTTCGTTCCGGGGTCAGAACAGGCTTTTTGGGCCTTAGTTTGTTTCGTACGTTCATCTATCTAGTCTATCTACTCTAACCCAACCCTACCTATATATATACAGTTATAAACCCTAGCTCCATCCTATTGTCATTTGCTGTATATTCATTTCTTCATCTCCTTCTCCTCCTCAAATGGTTGCAAAACCTAGATCTACTTCAATCCAAATTTCAATGAAAATTCAAACTCTCAAGAAAAATTCCACAAAAATATATGTTAATGTTCTCGAAACACGTAATCTCATGGTGTAATTCGTTTTTCGAATGGAGTCATCGTTTGCTCAGAATAAATTCAAACAGTTCGTGGCCATTCATCAGCGCCGTAACAAACTTCGTCAGATCGTCAAACGGTTTCTGGGTATTGTAGAGGGGACCGAGTGGACTGCATCTATGCAGTTTATCTGGTGATTCGACGGTCAGATCGTTGGAGATTTTCGATTAGGGTTTCGGCCCTAGGGGAGATAGGCGGCGGCGGCGAGCACCAGGGAGGACCGGACTGTATGGGGGGGGGGGGGTGCGGCTAGGCATGAGGAGCTCGATGGTGATGATGGCGCGGCGTATGGAGGCCGGTGGTGGAAGCAATCTATGGTCAAAGCTCGGTCAAGGGTTTGTTTGATGGGTTCCAACGGCAAGTACGTGCGTTCGTATGCGTGAAGAGATGAAGGGTTCCTGTTGCTGTGTGTTTCTCCTTAGGGTGACGTGGCACATGTATTTGTAAGTGATGATTGTGTGTCGTTTTATTTATTTTCAATTTTGAATTCAATCATCATTTTTCGCCATAACTTTCTCATACGAAGTCGGATTCACACGAAATTTCTTTTGTTAGGATCGTAATTTAATTCCGGACTTGATGACGCTGGTTTGGACGAATTCCGAGAGGGCGAATTTTCGGGTTTAAATCGAATTTAAATTCGATTTAAATTCAAAAGGTGAGTGTTTTAACACACTCACAACTACCAGAAGCTTTTATGTTTGTTAAATTAATTTTAGAAATGAATAGAAATTTATTTATGAGTATTTGGCATGTTTATTTCACTCATATTTGTTGAATTGCATTTATTAAATTTAACTGTCAATTTAATTTATTTATTGCGTATTAATTGATAGTTAGAATTTATTTGTTTGCCTATAAACTGCTAGTTAACAGTTATATAGATTATTACTGAATATAAACTGTTATATTAATAGTTGTTAAATTTAATCTGAATAAAATTGCCAGTTATTACCTGTTATATATTATCAAATATAAATTGTTATTGATTGATATTGCTTGATGATTGTGATTGGATGATGGGTGATGTTGATGGATGTTTTATTGTATTTCATAAAATTGCAAATTATCATGCATATTTCCTTTCATTCGGTATTGTGGTTTGAAATGATATACAACCGCAAAATTTTATATCTTTTAAATTGCGGATTGAAATGATAAATATCCGTATCACTTGACCATAGGTGTAATGACCCACAATATTTACACAACTATGATATTGTGATTTAAACAAGTATAAAATGTTGAAATATATTTGTGCACACATTTGGTATGGCTTAGGGGTAAATTTGTGATTTCCCAAATGTTCAAAACCCTAGCCGTGAGTGAATTATAAAAAAAAAGAAGAGGGATGTGGCCACCGTTTCATTCGACTCTCTCTCATTTTCAAAACAAAAAAAAAAAATAAATAAAAATGGCCGAAGCCCTAGAAACCAGAATTGGGGAAAATTAGCTTGCCGTCTCAAATGGCGATGGATTCGAGAGAAAAGGGGGAAAGTTACGGCAATACTTAGGGGATCGACATCTCCTATAGCTTTGTGAGTGTTTCTTAACTTTGATTTTGGCAGTAAGCCCTATCGCAGGCAGCCGTAGTTGTATTTCTGCAATTAAATGGTGTGTATGGTTGCTTTGCGTGTTTTGGATGATTGTTAATGTTTGTTTGATCTCTGGTTGTTTGCATATCAATTCATTGATGTTGATTTTGCCTGCATATGCTCATAATTGAATCTGAAATGATAACCATTCGCTGTTAAGTCACGATACACTGATTTATCACTATGTTTAAACTGCCAAATGATTTGTTTAAGTGCACTCATACCAGACGTATTATGTCTGACCCTGTTGATTGTCTCGACAATCTCCTGGGGTGTCTCATTCAACGAGGCAGTTCGGGAAGTTGTTTTTACAGGTTGCTATGCATGTTTTGATGAGATGATGACTTAAGAGATGAAGTTACAATAACCTGTCACTGCTTGTAGATGATATGAAGAAAATGTTTAAGTAATTCATTGATATTTGTATGTATTGCAAACTGAAATGTGCATATTTTGTTATAATCAGTGAACTATCATGTGTAGCTTACTATGTATATAAAACTGGAAAACACTGTACTGCCTTGTAAGTTGTTGCAAGTTTGTAACTGTAACATTTGAATTGTTCAGATTTATACATTTTCTGGAATTCTGTGTTTGGAAAATTATCTTGTGTCGAGGCAGTATACACAAGTGTTTACACTTGTGTATATGTGCAGACACATGGATCTGCAGAATTTGATGAGTTGAAGGGTTTTTATACTGATTTGTTCGAGTATTCTTTTCAGAAGTTTTTGGGAAAGTTTTTATAAACTTATTTTGATGAATTATCTATATATATGCACAAGTATATATAGAACTGGAGTTCTGGTTTTTGTATGAAATTCTCATATCTGAGTACATACATGTGTTTACCTGTTTTCTGGCAAGTTGAATGTCTTGAGTACGAAAAGCAAAAATGGGTTTTACGTATATTTCTATGTTATGGTTTTTCTGAAATCAAGTTAATTTGAATATCTGAGTTTTTATCTTGAATCTGGGTATCTGTGTTTTGATAGAAATGCTCTTCTTTGATATAAAATGTATATTTTGGAAAAAATGGAGTTTATGGGGAATTTGGATTTACATAAAATTCTGAATTAATTTCTGATATAAATAGGTTCAGTTTTGAATAGTTTTTCAAAAAAAAAAAAAGAAAAAAAAAAGTTGATTAGCAAATTGTTTTAATTTCTCTTATGCTATATTCATAAGATTTCTGGAAATGGATTACAAGTACATGTATTATCTTGAGACTTTTATAAAAGGAACTTGTAAGCTTCCAATTGTTTATGTTAAAAATATTTGTATGATGCAGAATGGTTTTTGTCCTTGCATCAGTGATATGTTTTCAGTTTTAAAAGAAAGATAGTTGATGTAAATTCATCTTTTATGTCTGAATATAACTTGCATGAATGAGAAAGAGGAAAACTCAATGACCTCATTTTTGTATAGTTGGATTGGTAATCCTTTGTTTATACGTATATTTATTGATACTTTGTTGGTGCCAAGGCTTCATTGACTCTTGGATGTTGCCAGCATTGTTACTGTGTGATTTTAGGGCTCAATTTTAAATTACCTATTCATTAATACCATTGCTTGAGCTTGTGTGTTGGCGAGGCCGTGCACACCTGTATTTATATGTGTGTGTACGTGCAGCCACACCTATAATTGTGCTATAGCAAGAGTTGAATTAAATAAAGAATATCTATGACTTTTATGATATAATCTGGAATTCCGATATTTCCAGTCTGCTTGTGTATCTTTTGTGTCATATTGCAAATAATTTTCATAAAGAGGAAAATGGATTTATCTTTATATTAAAATGCTATGTGTGAATGCTTTAGCTAATTTTCTTAAACTCTGATTTAATAGCTAAAGAGATTGGTATATCTTCACATATACTAATCTATGTTTTAAGAATACACCAATATTTCTATATTGGTAATAGTGGATCCTGGTTTTGGTTTCGAAGATAGATGACCCTGTGTTTTCATTTAGCATATTTCTTTATGCAGAAAAAAAAAAAACAAACAAATTAGTCCATGATTTGGCCACTAGAAAAGTAGGGTCATCACATTTGGTATCAGAGCTATGTTGGTAGAGAACATAGCAAAAATTTAATTTGTGTGAATTTATTTGTATTGACTGCTTTGGTTGCATTGTTTGAATTGATTGCTTTGGATGATTTATTTGGATTACATCAATGTTAATGATGTTTCTCCTTTCTACTACTTTGTTTTGAAAATTGTTTAATCAATCAAATAACCTGATTACAGAGATGAGTTTATGACTCAGTTTTTATAAGAAAATAATTTGATTAATTTACTGAGAAGTAGGGTATTGAATAATAGTGGATTAGGCAGTATGAACAGAGAGGTTTATGCTCATGTCTAGTTCATTTAAATTTGCTAGGAACAAAGAAGTATTATGAAAATTATTTAAATTTCTGAAGTGGTTATTATGGATGAGATGGATGTTTGTTTGTGCATTTCTATTTGGAGTTTTGTATGTCAGATTTCCAAGTTAAAATGGTTTGAGCATTTTTATTATTCTATTCTTATTAATGTCAAGTATGGATTTAAATTATTTAGAACATAGGCAGCAAGATAGAAATCTGGCTCATGCTTATTTTCTAAATAATAAGTTATGAGGTTTTCTGGGTTTTTGGTGAAATTTTCTTAACAAACACCTCTGTCCATATCTTTACAATAATATAGTAGAATCATGAATGCCTAAATTATTTTGGAAAGCCCAAAAACCTATTGTAAATCTCTGTAGTAAGAAATTTAAATTGAGAGAATTTGAATTTATAAATGTTTTCTAATACAAGAAAAGTTGGACTAAGACACCTATGTTTATATCTGATCTAAAAGATGGTTAAAATTACAGTTTTACTTCTTTGTGGACTTCATGGATGTTCCTTTGTTTCAATATAGATGGTGTATTTATTTATTTTGATTTAAATCTGAAATCGCCACTGTTACACCATAACTAATAAGTATATGTTTGAGAACTTGATAAACATAATAATGAGCTGATGCAAGTGATGTTGATATTTGGTAAAATTTCAAATGATAAAAAAAGATAAATATCAAATGCCAGTATCAATTGCAACAGGTCATTATATGAATAAACATTGAAAAGTGAATTATCTGATTTGGATGCATAATTGTTAAGCTGCATTTCTTGAATATGTTTGATAACTGCATAGAACTTTGTGATGGAAGTTTATAAAACAGGTCCCTTAGAGGAAGATAAAATTTCTTATGAATATAACCTGAAAAAAATGGATTATATAATCATTACAGTCAAGTGTGATCTAAGATTGGTTAAGTACAAGGCAGTAAAAGGAGGGAAGTTCTTTTGCTTATGTCTGGTATTTAATAAGGGGATAAGAGTGCAATGGTTTGACCATGTGCTGAGCTCTAGTTGCCTAAGTATTTCCTCAAAAAAAAAAATATATATATAGACACCCATAGACTTGTTTGGATGAAAACAAGTAGATCACAAGTTAAAATGTTTTGCCAAACCTGTTTTGGCTGAGTTGTATGAAGGTAATGATTTTATGATTACATATTCGTGATTGACACATGTTTGATATTTGTGAATAAAATGATAAATGACCATATCATTTCTGATATATGTAATATACTGTGATGGATGAATTGAAAAAAAAAAGACTTAGTAAGTTCACTAAGGATGGGGTCAAGAGACTGTGAGGGGCTTAGCAGGGGACAGACCGCAAGCCGGCACATGGCCTGTTTAGGTCCAGGGATCCGAGTGTTCTGGGGTGAATGTGCCCAGACAGTGTGCCTTTTATTTTCCCAATAACAGTTGAGACCATGATGAAAAATGCTAAACATCAAAGTTGAAACATAAATTTATGTAAAATGTCATAGTTCAGTGCCAAAAGTAAGGACTATAGATGTCTGCAGCATCTGTAGTGGTTAGTTTTGGATTTCTGAATTATGGGATATTACAGTCCATGATTTCTTAAAATAATGATAATAATAAACCTCTGGAAAACCCCAACCCAGGTAAATGCTTTGCAAATTTAATGATGGGCTGTGGTAGAATACATGCCTTTTAAATTTGGTATTTGGTGATGAGCTGATAAATGGAAACGGGACAGGGATAAAATAATTAGACATGCAGATACTTAAACATATTGGGTTGAATATAATGATATGAGTATAAGATTGGTGTCCCTTTGACAATTAAAAAAAAAAAAAACTTGATCTAACATATAATACAAACTGATAGCAAAAAAAAAAAAAAAAAAAAAAATAAAAAAAAATAAAAAATAAATAGATACCATTATTAAGTGGTTGTTTGCTGTTTGTATTGATTGAGTATTGTTTGTATAAACTTAATTCATACGTAAGTTTATGATATTTTGCTTTGATTGCCAAGAATGGGGTCTGTTTTGGATTAAAAATTCATTTAAATAAAGACAGATTGTATAAGGGTATTGATCTCTATTTTGACTTGCATATAGATGATATGTATTGCCTGAAGATGGTGTGTATAGCCATGGATGAATGAGCATTACATTTAAAATGACTTCAGTATGAATCATGAGTAGGAATGCATTTGTAAGCAATATATAACTTGATGACAAAACCTATAAACTGTTACTGAATTAATAATTGTTTAGTTCTGGTTGAGTAAGCTTGGTGTATAAATATGTTTGAGACATTAGAAATGCTTTGAAAAGCAGAAAGTAAATTCTGTATTGATTCTAAAATGTACTAAACCAATTTGCCAATAGGGTTTAGTTTAAAACTGAATGTGAACACTATTATGATGAATGCAATGGCACTGTTTCCTGCTCTCATTTGTACACTGCCATATGTATGCATATTTACTTCATCCTGTGTGCACCCCTGAGTAGCACTGTATGCATAGACTTGGTCCAAACACTGTTGCATCTGAAATCTGCTGTTGCACTTGAGACTTTAGACTTGATTTTGCTGTTTGCATGCAGTGGCAGTTCCATATATATATGTCCATGTACTTGAAACTACTTGATACTGCACACTTGTATTTTGCCTTGATCACTTCTGCTGTTGTCATTTTGTGTTGTTGACTTGCATTTGCCAAGTTCATGTGTAAGTTCCCATACATCCATCTGAGTTTGTTGTTTCTAGATGCACTGAGTTGCTTGAATGTGTTGCTTTCTTATTTATGATCAGTTTGCATGACAGTTGCAATTACCCTTGTGCATGTCCATTTGATGATGAAACATGTTGATTGAAATTTGCTTGTGCACTCGAGTTGGCGAGGCAGTGCACGCGTGTATATTTATACACGTGTGTATTGCAGCCACTCCACGAAATATAATGAATATTTGGGGATGGTAGAACAAGTAAGAGTGAATTGTGAGGACACAATTCCAAAAAGGAGGGGTATTTGTAATGACCCACAATATTTACACAACTATGATATTGTGATTTAAACAAGTATAAAATGTTGAAATATATTTGTGCACACATTTGGTATGGCTTAGGGGTAAATTTGTGATTTCCCAAATGTTCAAAACCCTAGCCGTGAGTGAATTATAAAAAAAAAGAAGAGGGATGTGGCCACCGTTTCATTCGACTCTCTCTCATTTTCAAAACAAAAAAAAAAAATAAATAAAAATGGCCGAAGCCCTAGAAACCAGAATTGGGGAAAATTAGCTTGCCGTCTCAAATGGCGATGGATTCGAGAGAAAAGGGGGAAAGTTACGGCAATACTTAGGGGATCGACATCTCCTATAGCTTTGTGAGTGTTTCTTAACTTTGATTTTGGCAGTAAGCCCTATCGCAGGCAGCCGTAGTTGTATTTCTGCAATTAAATGGTGTGTATGGTTGCTTTGCGTGTTTTGGATGATTGTTAATGTTTGTTTGATCTCTGGTTGTTTGCATATCAATTCATTGATGTTGATTTTGCCTGCATATGCTCATAATTGAATCTGAAATGATAACCATTCGCTGTTAAGTCACGATACACTGATTTATCACTATGTTTAAACTGCCAAATGATTTGTTTAAGTGCACTCATACCAGACGTATTATGTCTGACCCTGTTGATTGTCTCGACAATCTCCTGGGGTGTCTCATTCAACGAGGCAGTTCGGGAAGTTGTTTTTACAGGTTGCTATGCATGTTTTGATGAGATGATGACTTAAGAGATGAAGTTACAATAACCTGTCACTGCTTGTAGATGATATGAAGAAAATGTTTAAGTAATTCATTGATATTTGTATGTATTGCAAACTGAAATGTGCATATTTTGTTATAATCAGTGAACTATCATGTGTAGCTTACTATGTATATAAAACTGGAAAACACTGTACTGCCTTGTAAGTTGTTGCAAGTTTGTAACTGTAACATTTGAATTGTTCAGATTTATACATTTTCTGGAATTCTGTGTTTGGAAAATTATCTTGTGTCGAGGCAGTATACACAAGTGTTTACACTTGTGTATATGTGCAGACACATGGATCTGCAGAATTTGATGAGTTGAAGGGTTTTTATACTGATTTGTTCGAGTATTCTTTTCAGAAGTTTTTGGGAAAGTTTTTATAAACTTATTTTGATGAATTATCTATATATATGCACAAGTATATATAGAACTGGAGTTCTGGTTTTTGTATGAAATTCTCATATCTGAGTACATACATGTGTTTACCTGTTTTCTGGCAAGTTGAATGTCTTGAGTACGAAAAGCAAAAATGGGTTTTACGTATATTTCTATGTTATGGTTTTTCTGAAATCAAGTTAATTTGAATATCTGAGTTTTTATCTTGAATCTGGGTATCTGTGTTTTGATAGAAATGCTCTTCTTTGATATAAAATGTATATTTTGGAAAAAATGGAGTTTATGGGGAATTTGGATTTACATAAAATTCTGAATTAATTTCTGATATAAATAGGTTCAGTTTTGAATAGTTTTTCAAAAAAAAAAAAAGAAAAAAAAAAGTTGATTAGCAAATTGTTTTAATTTCTCTTATGCTATATTCATAAGATTTCTGGAAATGGATTACAAGTACATGTATTATCTTGAGACTTTTATAAAAGGAACTTGTAAGCTTCCAATTGTTTATGTTAAAAATATTTGTATGATGCAGAATGGTTTTTGTCCTTGCATCAGTGATATGTTTTCAGTTTTAAAAGAAAGATAGTTGATGTAAATTCATCTTTTATGTCTGAATATAACTTGCATGAATGAGAAAGAGGAAAACTCAATGACCTCATTTTTGTATAGTTGGATTGGTAATCCTTTGTTTATACGTATATTTATTGATACTTTGTTGGTGCCAAGGCTTCATTGACTCTTGGATGTTGCCAGCATTGTTACTGTGTGATTTTAGGGCTCAATTTTAAATTACCTATTCATTAATACCATTGCTTGAGCTTGTGTGTTGGCGAGGCCGTGCACACCTGTATTTATATGTGTGTGTACGTGCAGCCACACCTATAATTGTGCTATAGCAAGAGTTGAATTAAATAAAGAATATCTATGACTTTTATGATATAATCTGGAATTCCGATATTTCCAGTCTGCTTGTGTATCTTTTGTGTCATATTGCAAATAATTTTCATAAAGAGGAAAATGGATTTATCTTTATATTAAAATGCTATGTGTGAATGCTTTAGCTAATTTTCTTAAACTCTGATTTAATAGCTAAAGAGATTGGTATATCTTCACATATACTAATCTATGTTTTAAGAATACACCAATATTTCTATATTGGTAATAGTGGATCCTGGTTTTGGTTTCGAAGATAGATGACCCTGTGTTTTCATTTAGCATATTTCTTTATGCAGAAAAAAAAAAAACAAACAAATTAGTCCATGATTTGGCCACTAGAAAAGTAGGGTCATCACAATAGGATAGAAAATTATATACAGGCACCGCGGTCTATATATAACTATTTTTATGTGATTTCTATGGTTTGAATGGAATACGGTTTATAATAATCTTAAATTTTATATTGTATAAATATTTTTTTTCCATGTATATACACATATGAAGTTGAAAATTTTGAAATTTAAAGGTGTATAAAAATCTTTATTAAAAATGGAAGAAAATTAAGAAAATGGAGTTTAATAATTTATATCATATGTTTAAATGTTAAGTTTGGAAATTTTAAGATATGATATTTATAATTGGATTTTTCCCAAAATAAATTGAAATGAATATTCTAGTATAATTTGAATTGGGAAAATATATATATATTATTTCTAGAAATTGAAGTCTTATTATTTATGGATTTTATGTGAATATTCAAGACTAATTAATAGAACAATTGATCTGTTGAAAGAATAAAATCCAATTTTAGTTTGAAATATTGTTACTCAAAATGGATATACGTATATATAAATAAATTGAAGTGGTTTTGGAACTTGAGAGAGATAATATAAATTTTGGTTTAGACTTTAATAAAGAAATGTATTTGTAAAGCCATGAGAACTATTTTCTTTACAAAGTAACATTTAAGTTAAACCATTTAATTCATATACCGTTGAATGTCCAAACCATTCAAGTTTTTTTTTAGAAGTTATGGTTTTAAATTGTGATTTTCAAAATATTATGCTTTGAAAATATTTGATTTTCAGACGTTATGAAGTTAAAGCATTATGATTTTGGAAAAGAATTATATTTGGGATAAGTGATAAAATATGGTTTTGGGTTTTAAAATGATATCGTATTCATAATTTTAAAATGGAAATGTTTATTCTGGTTTTAAAGTATGAGCTATTTTTAAATGACCGCGGTGTTATAATAACGATGGGTTGGCAAAGAGACCGGGATCGGATATGGACATACTCTCTGTCGATACCGAAAACCACTTTGACTAACCGTGTACGCGGTGTGTGACCCCCCACCTCTATGCTCACAATAACAAAGGTTATTATAAGGAATAACGTCTGCTATTGCGAAGAATAAGGCTTGTTAGAAGCGACCATCCGTAAGTTATGCCTTAGACGAGTATTGATTACATCGATAGGAGTTGAATAAATTACTCCCAAAGATATATATTCAATCCAGGTCTAAAACGAAACTACGGTGGCTAATGAAAAATTCAGAACAACTCATAATAACAACAACACTGATAGTATAATCACATCAGAATAGAAATATCAGAATATAGCGGAAGACAAGTCTGGAAAACATGCTACAAACATCACTAGTTCACATGAACCCAATGTACATATACATATACATCAACGTACATAAGTCGAGAACCAATAAACCAAAAGAACTCCTCGAAGGCTAGATAAAAGATGGAGCGAAATCGCAAAAGCTGAAGCCGTTACTGAATCAGAGATAGAGATTACCCTGAAATAACTCGGTCTGGCCCGAGTATTATTTAAAAGAAAATAATAAACGGATCAGTCTAATTTATTCTCAGAAATAAGTGAATGATAAACAACACTTAAATAAATAATTATAGTCTCGAATGAGACTATACAACATAAATAATCAACATAGTTTAAATGAAGAAATCTCAATTTAAACTCCATCAAAATCAATTTTCAAATTCACAATTGAATTTAAAACAGCAATACGCAAATTTATAATCTCAGATGAGATTATACACAAACTCAACTTCCAAATTCATAATTGAATTCAAAGCAGCAATTCATAAAATCTAGAAATCAAAATAGATAACTAGAAAATCAGCAGTCGCAAAATCATCAGACGCAGAATCTAGAAATCAAAATAAGATAACTAGAAAATCAGCATAAAAGTGGATCGATCCCAGCAGATGGCGAGTTTTAGCTACGCCGCACGTGCATCTCAGATGGCCGAAGCCTACCAAGTACTATAAATTTTTGGCGTCCATCAGATGATCCGAAGGTCCACAGAGTGACCCGAAGGTCCATCAGATGACCCGAAGGTCTAACAAATGACCCGAAGGTCCAGCAGAGTGGCTCGAAAGCCAAATAAAATCATCAAAATCATCAAAACAGCAAATATTTCAATTAACGAGTCCGGAATTAACCGAAATAGTAAAAGTATGGTTCCATACTCCGCACTTTTGGTAAATCGTTTAAATCTCTTCATCGTTTCCTTGAAAGTGCAAAAATTATGTATTTTAAATAAATAACATTTTACGTTCTCAAACGGACAAGTCTGAAATTAAGCGAATCAGCAAAAGTGAGGGTTCATAGTCCTTTAAATCGCTTCCTCATTCTTTTGAAAGCGCAAACTGTAAATTTTTCGAAAACAAATTTATTTTAAAACTATTTTTTTAAAACACGTGATTAAAACAGCAACAACTATAGCAATTTCGATAAGAAAATTACGCTTTCCAAAATACTGTAAAAACGGATATTAAATCAGCGTTGCGGGATAACCGCTAAAAAATCACTTTAAAATTGACGGTTACCGAAATCAAAATATTGGTAATTTTTATTTGTCAAAAACCTCATCAAAATAACACGCTTCAAAAATATAACGCCGGAGTAAAAATTCCGTTATAAAAATAACGACAACAAAGTACGTTTTAATAACGTAACACCGGTTCAACGCAAATTAAATAGTGGACCGCACACTATACTTTTTCTCAACTATACACTGTCTGGCTAATGTTCGCATGTACACACGAAAATGGTTTACCAAAAATAATGAATGACGTGGCACTCTATTTTTATCACACTTACTACCATTTTCATACAAAATGAACTTGACATAGATATGCAATGAACTGAAACCCATTTTTTTATTTTTATGAATGCAACTTGGTTTTGCAATTGACCTAGACCCTTCATGCATGAACTGATTGAAAGAAGCAAAATAAAACAGTGACTAGGAAATGGTACGTGTATGTGAAATATGTACATACCAAATTTGTAAAGCAATGTATAAAACTGGGACTATACTTCCGTGTACACACGTGTATGCACACCATTCTCCACGCAACAATGCAAAGTAAAAATAACGTGACTTGGAGCTTGCCTATTGAAATGCACTGATACGTTCAACTCCAGCTGCTCTTTACACTAACTACCCTGGGCGATATTTTAAAAATGCATTTGTACATGCATAACAACCTATATAAAACACAACTCGTACACAAAATAAAGAGACTAGTGCACCACTTTTCACACAACGCGTTAGCTTGCATAAAGAAATTTTCCTATTTTTACACGTATACGTTAATTGGGTCTGACCTTTTTAACTTACATGTACACAAATTTGGATTTGTTTAATCTGGACATATTAATATTCTCACCCCTCAAGAATATGCATGTAAGTTATAATTATAAAGTTGATAATAAATCAACATGGACACAAAATATGTGATGGCCAGGCCTACACGTCACTTTTACACAAAATGAAAAATATAAAAAAAATGGCCTAACCAAAATACACATGCACAATGAAATAGGTAGCCTGGACTTGGATTTGCTGTATGGCGTGCACATACTTAAACATTTTTTTTGTTTTTTGTTTTTTGTTTTTTTAACTAAAATGTCTGGACACCCCTTTTGCACAAACGAATAGAATTTGTAAACTAAGGTGACCAGAACATAGTAAGAGTACTGTACTTACTAATGCTCCTATTTCACTTATAGAATTTACAATTATGATAAAGTGGAATAGTTACGTGCGCGCAGTAAACAAAATGCCCTTGATAATGCATTTTCACGTATGGAATAATTTGCACAACATTGGGATGATGAATAAATTAGAATTTATGAGTTTTGAACTCACCAGTATATTTGCTTTTAATCCAGTTATCACCAAAATCAGAAGGGCAAAAATATTTTGAACCACCATTGAAGCTTTACCGAGCTATCAGAAAAGAATGAGCTAAAGAAGTGGCAGCTTATACTTTTCTTTGGTTTAGTTTTCAAAATATGCAGACAAGTCAATGAAAATGAGTGTGTGCCAACAAGAATTGTACACAGCATTAAAGAGAAAAACGTGCACCAAGGAAAGATAGTACACAGCTGCATAACAAAGAATGATGGCACGAAAGTGTTTAACTTTTGTTTATAAATTGTTGACAGCCAAGAATGTTTAAATATCCTTTTCTTTTCTTTTTCAAAATAAAAGTGGCAGCAACCCAAAGATGTTACTATACTTTAACTTTAGACTTGTTCTTTTAATTGTGCTTATTAAACTTGTATAGACAGCAATGCAAGATTGTGTTCACATTGGCTTCCTAAACTGAACGGCAGCACAATAAAATATGTTCCACCCTGTTTTTAATATGGCCAAATTCTCACGTACGTGAAGGCGAATAAAAAAATAACACAACTTTGTTATTTGTTTCAAATGAATTTGCAGCTGACTTTGCATATTTGGTTTGCACTATTTTTCTTTTTAAATTTTTAATTTAAAATATCTATTTAAATTCCTTACTCCGATAGTAATTTAAAAATCACAGTCGTTACAGATTTTTAAAACATTTATTACGACGGTAATAAAATCACGGTCGTTACACGGTGGAGATTCCAGAATGAAGTAGGTGGTGGCGACGTTTCCTGTAAGGTAAATACGTGGACCCGACTTCCGTGAGTTGGCATAAGGTGGCTAAAACAGGAGCGATTCTCAGGCCAATGAGGTCATTCCTCTGATCGGACCCTCCTCTTCGATATTATACTTTGACTTGGATTGATTCAGTGGCCACTTCTATATTTTGATTTTGGGGAGTTAGTCCGAGGTGGGCGGTAACTGCGGCTACGCGTTTCCACCAGCCTGGATAGCAATTGGTATATCTACCCTGGCATTGCCTAGTTGTGCCGTGTCACCTACCATACCGAGCCTTTACTACGAGTTTCTATTTGTGTCGTACCTATGGAGTATCCTCTGGTAGCTTCCCGATCAGGAGGTATTACGGTACTGTATAGACTATTGGCATTTTACGTGTTAAGGTGGAAAATGTAAAGCCTTAACGCTATTTAAAAGTAAGTTTATTTTATAAATAGACACTATTATAATAGCGCAATATACTACATAATAAATAGTTTAACGGATACTTAGGAGATGTAAATACCGAACATCTCTTGAGTTACTGTACTCATATTTATTTCTGTTAATTTAACTCACATAAGATCTTTTAGTTCTGACTCGAGTGTTTTTGTCTTTTCAAATTCGCTCGGGTCAGTCCGAGCGTTTCAGGATCGAAGACTTTAGCTTTGAAGGACGAAGACGAAGGAGTCGTATTATTATTATCTATAGTATTGCACCACACTCATACTGTTCCGCTGCATTGATTGTATTGGTATGTGTAACTCTGATATTTATTTTATAAAGCAAATCAAGTGTTTGTAAACTGTTTTGAACTGTATATTTATTATTATATTTTATCCTTCCGCTGTGAGATTCTGTTTTGTTTTTATTTCTTCTCTGTTTTTCTTATTTACCCCATAACAATCCGCCCTTGCGTATGCTTTGAATTGACACGTGTGTCGGTTTAAAGTGTGCGAAAAGGCGGGATGTTACAGTTGGTATCAGAGCTTTGGTTTAGCGATAAACCTTGGTTTTGTGGGGTTTGACTCTTTGTTAATAGGGTAGTAATACCCTATGGGGGTCGCTGAGTGTATATATATGAGAGAGCGTATTTGTTAGTGTTAATAAAGATTTTGATATTGTGTTAATCTGTTCCGCTTTGTATTTATAAATTCTGATTGATGCATGAGACGCTATGACATCAATAGGGATTTCTAAACACTTAATAGGACAGACCGACATAATATTTGTTTTTAATATAGGTGAATGAAATAATTTTGCCTATTATATTTTCCATATATAAAAATATTTTTATAAACATATATATATATATATATCTGGTTGCTATAGATTGGGTGTTAGGTAATATAAAAATATTTGTAATAAATTGAAGCTAAGTTGAAATTATAATAAATCAAATTGGAGATTTTAGAACTTAAGTCCGGGATTTTTGAAAATCTTCTTTCAAAGGATTTGTGAAATATAATGATTTGGTTTATAGGTAATTTCTTATATAAATATTTAGTATAATTCGGAAGAATTGTTTTAAAAGAGGATTTTGGAAAAAATAAATTTTGTACTTTCCCCTCTGTCGCTGGAAAATAATTTCGGTGATGACGGCCGCATCATCGACTTTCATTTTCGAGTTTCGAAGGGAAAGGCCACTGTAGTAAATTCTACTGCAGATTTGTTTTGTAATTATTTAAAATTTTAATTGTTTAAAGGTAATTAGAGATATAAAAGTTGTAAGAAATTAATTATCTATTATTTTAAAGAAATTTTGGAATTTGACCCGGTATTAATTCTTGAATTTCCATTAATTAGTTGTAAAAATTTAGGTTAGTGAAATAAAAGAAGTAATCAATGAATTAAAAGAGTTGAGATTAAACTTGCATAAGTTCTTTTACTTTTTCTTTAACATAAATAACTTACCAAGTATAAAAAGTTGAAATGTAAATTAAGAGTGGAATAGAATATTATGCAAGTAGAATTTTGGAAAAAAATGAAGTATTCAATAAATTACTGTTATAAATAAGAATTTAATGGTATTAACTTAAGTGATGATTGGAATTTTACTAAAATTAAAGGTTGTATTATTAATAGGTGATTTTAACCTTAAGAAAGTAAAAATGAAATTCCTTAATTTATAAAGTTTGATTGTAGGGTTATTAACTTAAGTATGCTTTAATTTCCCCTATTCTAATATAATGGAAAGTAGGAAAAATATAAATGACTGCAATCCATAGTTAATGAATGTGTAAAATCTTTCACTTATAGGAATGCAAGTTATAAGGTTAATAAATTAAGTGTAAGTAGAGGGTTACTGTAATTAAATATAATGGAAACTTCAACATTAAATAAATGAATGAGATTAAAGGTAAGTTGAAATTGTAATTTATAAAACAAATATATATTAATTAAAGGAATGGAGAAGAAACTTGTAAATTTTCACTTACATTCTTAAAACATACATAACTTACCATATAATAAAAAGTTGCAATGTTAGTAGGAAAATGTAAGGGGAAATCTTACAAGTGAAGAGTAAGGTAATAAAGGTATTCTATTAATTTGCTATTATTAATGAGAATTAATTGTATAGACTTAAGTTAAATTGGAAATTTTACTATAAGTAAAGGTAAGTAGTATAAATAGATGATAGAAACTTTAGTAAATAAATTGGAATACAAATATAATGAATTTTGTGATAAATGGAAAATGAAAATTTGTAAGAAATAAAGAAATCACTCCATAAATGAAAGGAAGAAAATCAAACCATTGAAGCATGAGATAAATGTATAATAAATAAATTTGGGTGTTGGTTTGAATTGTGTTGTTTGATTTATGTTGTTGGGTAAGAAATTTGAAGTGGTTAAATGAATAAGTATCTATCTTTGTTCCATCTAAGACTGTTGAGTAAAGGATGCACTTGATAGTTAATTTCATTTTATACAAATTTCAAGTTTTGAACCCAAACAACTATTTGTTTGATGGATTAATGGTTGCTTTGTTTTATGTATGTATGCTGTTTGTAAAATTGATGGTTGTTGTATTGTTTGGTTGATTAATGATTGAATCCACTTGAATAATTCACTTTAATATAAATATTTAACCTTTTAGATTATATAAGTGAATACAGGTGATGGAAGCAACTGCTACTGCTTTTGGTTCCATAATAATAAGCGTATATTGCCCGACAAATAGGTACGTTTTCGGATTACGTTTAAAGCGCTATTTTTCCCGTGTTGGGATATAATATTTTGATAATATATGTAATATATTTGTATATTTTGATATTATATTTTCTCCCGAGCCTCACCGTACAAAGGAGACTCTGCCAAAAAATTTCGTAAATTTTGGACTTAGAATTTTGTTGAATATTTTCCAAACTTTAATGATTTAAGTATAAAAGGTTGTAATGATTATAAACGGGTATATTTCATTAAAGGAAATTAATCCAGTAAATTATTGATTATAAGTTAATATTTGAAATAGATGTACTGTTTTAATTCTTCCTTCTCCCTTCTTTTTCCTTTTCGGGGACGAAAAGTTTTGAGCGGGGGAGAGTGTAACGACCCGTTAAATTCAATGATATTAAATGAGTCAATTTGATATGTTTTCTAATCTAATTTAAATTGAAATAGAAGTCTTAGGATTTTTAATGGAGTAAATGTAGGGGTTAGCTAGTAACTGTAATTAAATGTAAATAATTTAAAATGTTTATATGACATAGATTGAAATAACGAAAATTTGTATTTGTGGTTATAAGTCATAATTAGTTGATTAAAATGGTATTAATGAAATAATAACTGAATTGAATTGCAAATATATAAACATTAGAAAAATTTATTTGGTGGATTAAATTTGTTAAAGTTCATAAGTTTTGTAATTTAATTTAGTAGAAACTTTAAATTATAAACGAAGATTGAAATAAACGCTAAATTTAATTATGTAAATGGTGACTTAAGACCTAGTTATAGGAATTGGAATATAATCCAATTTGAATTAAGTAGAAGAAGGATTTGATTAATATGTAAGTTATTGTTCAAGGTATTGAATAAAAATTGAAAACCCAATTATAATTAATGATAATAACGTTAGTATTAGTTAATAAATATATTTCAATGCAGTACCCAAATGAATGGAATAAAATGAATATATATTGAATAGAAATGAAATGTAAGGTAAATGACGATTGTGTAAAATCAGTACAAGTTGGAAATGCATAAACCTTAATAAACATTCCAATTTAATAAATTTATGCAAATGTGGGACTTAGTGATAAGCGTGTAATTATGGGTATGATAACAATTAGTATAAAATTCCTATTTCAGTGGCATGTTGCAATGGGTGATTTAGTTTGGGTTTTTTATTAAATTTTGATGGAATTATTTAAGGTTTACAATAACAGAAGTTTAGGAGTAAAGTGAGATAATTGAAAATTTTAATCATTCATATAAGTCATTTGTTTATTAATATGAGTTAGCTAATAAAATTTAATTTGGGCAATACCTATATATTGGAAACACATTTGTAAAGTGTAATTAATTGAATTTGGTGAATTGGGAATGAATCCAAGGTTATAGGAATTGATGTAATACTACGCAAATAAAAGGTAACTGCATAAAGTCAATGTTTCGTAATAAATTGTAATTGATAATTAAGTAGGAATGGGTTTGAATTTGACAAAAAGGAAAATTTATTATTTGCTTACCCATCTATTCAATCTATTAAATTTGATCAGATCCATTTGCAATTAAACGAATTTATTTACAAGTTAGTATGTATTTAGCTGATAACTATAAACCAATTAGGGCAATCGGATATATATATTACCAGTTAAGTTATATAAGATAATGGTTGACTTAATTAAGGGAGTTTATGTAATAATTTCATTTATTTTGTAAGTGGAAATAAAACGTTAATGATAACAAGTATTCAAAATTTACCATCTATTTAGTATATTAAGTATAATTGATAATCAACTGCAGCAAGTAATAAATAATAAATACGTAACGTTAAATGAAGTAATATTTGAAATTTAATATTTAGAAACTATGTAAATATAAGTGCAGATGAAATTGGGGATATTTACATATTGAAATATGAATCCAATGATAAATCAATCTAATTGACAATAAATAATGGAAAGTAAATTTAATTAAATTTTGGAAATTTAATATATATATTTTGGTGAAATTAATGAAATTTGAGGATTTCTAAATTTAATTCGACAAGTTAAATTTTGTTTAAATTAGTATAGGTGATTGAAAATTTTATAATGATAAGAATCATCAATTATCAAAGAGAAATGGGAAATTGGATTTAATTGACTAAATTTTGATTTATTTAATGAATATAAAAATAGCCATTTTGGCCACGGACTCGGATTTCGACGAAACTAGTTTCATCGGATCCGTATCGGTGAATTATTATAGGGTTTCAAGTTTCGTATCGATCGGACCTGTCGTTTGATCGTACGGACACGAAACGCCTTGAAAATCAATTTTATTAAAATCAATTTGAAATCAATTTGGAAATCTTGTTTTCAGCATAACTTCTTCATACGATCAAATTTGGACGTGAAACTTTTTCCATCGCGTTCAGAATATTTTAAAATACCTATCTGGATATATGGGTTTGACAAATTTCGTTCTGGGGTCAGAACGGGCTTTTTGGGCCTTAGTTTGTTTCGTACGTTCATCTATCTAGTCTATCTACTCTAACCCAACCCTACCTATATATATACAGTTATAAACCCTAGCTCCATCCTATTGTCATTTGCTGTATATTCATTTCTTCATCTCCTTCTCCTACTCAAATGGTTGCAAAACCTAGATCTACTTCAATCCAAATTTCAATGAAAATTCAAACTCTCAAGAAAAATTCCACAAAAATATATGTTAATGTTCTCGAAACACGTAATCTCATGGTGTAATTCGTTTTTCGAATGGAGTCATCGTTTGCTCAGAATAAATTCAAACAGTTCGTGGCCATTCATCAGCGCCGTAACAAACTTCGTCAGATCGTCAAACGGTTTCTGAGTATTGTAGAGGGGACCGAGGGGACTGCATCTATGCAGTTTATCTGGTGATTCGACGGTCAGATCGTTGGAGATTTTCGATTAGGGTTTCGGCCCTAGGGGAGATAGGCGGCGGCGGCGAGCACCAGGGAGGACCGGACTGTATGGGGGGGTGCGGCTAGGCATGAGGAGCTCGATGGTGATGATGGCGCGGCGTATGGAGGCCGGTGGTGGAAGTAATCTATGGTCAAAGCTCGGTCAAGGGTTTGTTTGATGGGTTCCAACGGCAAGTACGTGCGTTCGTACACGTGAAGAGATGAAGGGTTCCTGTTGCTGTGCGTTTCTCCTTAGGGTGACGTGGCACATATATTTGTAAGTGATGATTGTGTGTCGTTTTATTTATTTTCAATTTTGAATTCAATCATCATTTTTCGCCATAACTTTCTCATAAGAAGTCGGATTCACACGAAATTTCTTTTGTTAGGATCGTAATTTAATTCCGGACTTGATGACGCTGCTTTGGACGAATTCCGAGACGGGCGAATTTTTGGGTTTAAATCGAATTTAAATTCGATTTAAATTCAACAGGTGAGTGTTTTAACCCACTCACAACTACTAGAAGCTTTTATGTTTGTTAAATTAATTTTAGAAATGAATAGAAATTTATTTATGAGTATTTGGCATGTTTATTTCACTTATGTTTGTTGAATTGCATTTATTAAATTTAACTGTCAATTTAATTTATTTATTGCGTATTAATTGATAGTTAGAATTTATTTGTTTGCCTATAAACTGCTAGTTAACAGTTATATAGATTATTACTGAATATAAACTGTTAGATTAATAGTTGTTAAATTTAATCTGAATAAAATTGCCAGTTATTACCTGTTATATATTATCAAATATAAATTATTATTGATTGATATTGCTTGATGATTGTGATTGGATGATGGGTGATGTTGATGGATGTTTTATTGTATTTCATAAAATTGCAAATTATCATGCATATTTCCTTTCATTCGGGATTGTGGTTTGAAATGATATACAACCGCAAAATTTTATATCTTTTAAATTGCAGATTGAAATGATAAATATCCGTATCACTTGACCATAGGATAGAAAATTATATACAGGCACCGCGGTCTATATATAACTATTTTTATGTGATTTCTATGGTTTGAATGGAATACAGTTTATAATAATCTTAAATTTTATATTGTATAAATATTTTTTTCCATATATATATACATATGAAGTTGAAAATTTTAAAATTTAAAGGTGTATAAAAATCTTTATTAAAAATGGAAGAAAATTAAGAAAATGGAGTTTAATAATTTATATCATATGTTTAAATGTTAAGTTTGGAAATTTTAAGATATGATATTTATAATTGGATTTTTCCCAAAATAAATTGAAATGAATATTCTAGTATAATTTGAATTGGGAAAATATATATATTTTATTACTAGAAATTGAAGTCTTATTATTTATGGATTTTATGTGAATATTCAAGACTAATTAATAGAACAATTGATCTGTTGAAAGAATAAAATCCAATTTTAGTTTGAAATATTATTACTCAAAATGGATATACGTATATATAAATAAATTGAAGTGGTTTTGAAACTTGAGAGAGATAATATAAATTTTGGTTTAGACTTTAATAAAGAAATGTATTTGTAAAGCCATGAGAATTATTTTCTTTACAAAGTAACATTTAAGTTAAACCATTTAATTCATGTACCGTTGAATGTCCAAACCATTCAAGTTTTTTTAGAAGTTATGGTTTTAAATTGTGATTTTCAAAATATTATGTTTTGAAAATATTTGATTTTCAGACGTTATGAAGTTAAAGCATTATGATTTTGGAAAAGAATTATATTTGGGATAAGTGATAAAATATGGTTTTGGGTTTTAAAATGATATCGTATTCATAATTTTAAAATGGAAATGTTTATTCTGGTTTTAAAGTATGAGCTATTTTTAAATGACCGCGGTGTTATAATAACGATGGGTTGGCAAAGAGACCGGGATCGGATATGGACATACTCTCTGTCGTTACCGAAAACTACTTTGACTAACCGTGTACATGGTGGAGATTCCAGAATGAAGTAGGTGGTGGCGACGTTTCCTGTAAGGTAAATACGTGGGCCGACTCCCGTGAGTTGGCATAAGGTGGCTAAAACATGAGCGATTCTCAGGCCAATGAGGTCATTCCTCTGATCGGACCCTCCTCTTCGATATTATACTTTGACTTGGATTGATTCAGTGGCCACTTCTATATTTTGATTTTGGAGAGTTAGTCCGAGGTGGACGGTAACTGCGGCTACGCGTTTCCACCAGCCTGGATAGCAATTGGTATATCTACCCTGGCATTGCCTAGTTGTGCCGTGTCACCTACCATACCGAGCCTTTACTACGAGTTTCTATTTGTGTCGTACCTATGGAGTATCCTCTGGTAGCTTCCCGATCAGGAGGTATTACGGTACTGTATAGACTATTGGCATTTTACGTGTTAAGGTGGAAAATGTAAAGCCTTAACGCTATTTAAAAGTAAGTTTATTTTATAAATAGACACTATTATAATAACGCAATATACTACATAGTAAATAGTTTAACGGATACTTAGGAGATGTAAATACCGAACATCTCTTGAGTTACTGTACTCATATTTATTTCTGTTAATTTAACTCACATAAGATCTTTTAGTTCTGACTCGAGTGTTTTTGTCTTTTCAAATTCGCTCGGGTCAGTCCGAGCGTTTCAGGATCGAAGACTTTAGCTTTGAAGGACGAAGACGAAGGAGTCGTATTATTATTATCTATAGTATTGCACCACACTCATACTGTTCCGCTGCATTGATTGTATTGGTATGTGTAACTCTGATATTTATTGTATAAAGCAAATCAAGTGTTTGTAAACTGTTTTGAACTGTATATTTATTATTATATTTTATCCTTCCGCTGTGAGATTCCGTTTTGTTTTTATTTCTTCTCTGTTTTTCTTATTTACCCTATAACAATCCGCCCTTGCGTATGCTTTGAATTGGCACGTGTGTCGGTTTAAAGTGTGCGAAAAGGCGGGATGTTACAAAGTGATTTTAAAATTCTAATAAATAAATTTCGAGTATGGAAAGGAAATTTTGAAAAAACAGAAAGTTAATGAATTTTAAACTTCAGTGTTATTGTTTAAAAGAACAAATCATTTATTTTAAATTTAAGATTTAAATTTTGAAAAGAATAAAGAAGAAATTAGGAAAATCTGAAATTTGTATATTTCAGTTAAAAGATTTAAAATCAAACGAATAATAATAATAAAGTCTATAATTAACAAATTTTGAAATGAATTGAGTAAGTAAAGAAATTTAATTCTAATAGAGTAAATTGGAAATCAATTTGGAAAATTGATTTAAGTAATTGAAATTAGAAATTCTCCCTTGATAACCAAGTACGTTTTCAAAGTAAATTTTTAAATATAAATTAAAGGTTTTAAAGTTGTTTTAAAAAGCAAGTTTTGGAAAATTTATTATTTCTAAATATTTAAATTCTAAAGTAAGTATTTTCTTTTAATCTATTATAGCAGTAATTATTTAAAAAGTGACTTAGTATTTTGTTTTAAAAAAGTGAAACCTAGTTTTATATCTTATAAAGTAACCTTATTTTCAAATATATTCGTATAGTATGTATTTTTAACAAGTTATTGAAGTAGTTTTAACTTAAATGTTTTAAAGTATATTTCAAAGTAAAGCGTTTTAAATTATTTTTAAAATCTAAAGTTTTGTGCTTGGTGATTTCGGTAGAAATATAAATATTTGGGAAAATTTATCCTGAGAAAGGAAGATTGTTGGATACTGTTTTCAAAAGGGTTTGAAAGTGAAAACATATCTTGTGAAAATATTTTTTTTGGGATTAATAAATAATTTAGGAAAATTATTTGTTGTTTGATGGTTGTTTGTGAATATTAATTGATTGCTAAATAACCGACTATCAATTTCCAAAATGGATGTAGTAGGAGTAGTGCCTTCGGTTCCATTCGAACCCGGGACGGACTTGTATGGATGAATGCTTTCAGAACATCGTCAGGTGGACGATGAGCATTCTAAGTGAAACGATCTAAAAGGTAACGCTTAGCCTCAAGCCTCATCAACCGGGAATGATTGAAAATCAGGGGTTATGCAGCAAGGCTAGGTGGGTAGCACCCATTTAGGGTGAGGTCATCTCTGTCTAGATGTCCCTTTTTATTTCGGCTTAGTGGTGCGATTGCTGATCCCAACCGTGGGTGATCTCACTCGGGATTATCCAGTAAGGGGTAGTCTCTGTCTTGTGTTGCAGGGGGTCTGGAGTGATCCTCGGTACCGTGATCTAGGCCACGTACTGTGACAGGTGATACCCCAGTGCCTAGTCATTAGTTGGAAATCCATTGTCCCTATGCGCCTTGTAAGAGCTTTGTTTGTATTACCCACTCTGTGGCTAGTAGCTGGAATTTAATAGATGTAACAATTTCGGCTATTTTATAAGTATTTGTATATAGACTCTATTATAATATCAAAGGATTTTAATAAAAAGTGTTTTAGCTATGGTAAGGTAAAAACCCGACATGTTTATTTGTGGCGTGGTCTTACGAGATTCTTTTGTTTTCAAATGGATTTTTGAAACTTTAATAATCAATTTGAGTGTGATTTCTCACGCTGGTATTCCAGACTGATTCGGGTGTTATTTAACTATAATGCTTGGGTCAGACCGAGTATTATAGGATACATGACATGATGCTGTGGAGCTCAAGAGACGAGCTGGATGACGATACGTACTTTCGTACTTGTTTTATATATATTCCGCTATGTTGAGTAGCTGTGTATCCAGTTGTATGTTATTGATGTTGAACTGTGATTGAATGTACTCTGATGATGTAATATATAAACGGATATATTTGATTTTGTGTAAAGATCATTTATTATATATTATATTTTATTCCGTTGCGATAGTTAGATTCCGATGTTGTTTTCTATTTCCTTCTTCTACCTCTTCTTCTTTAACCCAAATGGTTCGTATTTCTGTCCAACTTGAGTTGATTGATGTAGAATAACGTTGGCTCAAGGGGTGATATGAAGAAAATGTCCCACAAGAGACCAACGCTCCCACGTTGAAATCATCCAAAAAAGCTAAGCAAACCTCCAAAGTGGCTTCGTCTTCGCAAGAATTCGAAGAGACCAACGCTCCCACCAGAGTAAATGAAGAAAAGGTCTAACAGACCAAAACCACTCAAACAAACGAAGACAATGCAACACATTCCAATACAACTCAGTAATTTGTTCCAATAAACAAAGGGAAAGCAATTGCTCCCACAGGAGTACAAAGACCATACATCTCAGCTGTGGTCAAAGATTGGTACAACTTAGAGATGAAATCATCGAATCCTAATTTATATGACAATTTCAACGGATGCTTAAAGCCATCCAATCTGCAGACCATAGAGCTGCAAATTTCTGGTTAACTCAAGTAGAAAAGACATATTTGGGATTAAAGCATACAATATCCCAGAAAGAAATTTTTTTTTTTACAAGAAACTCAGAAAATAGTGTCTAAATTATCACAGCATTCTTTTACATCTAGATCTGAAGCTCTAGATTTAAAAGAAGCAGAGTTGTTCACTGATAACACAGCTAAACATAGCCATTTGAAAACAATATTTTCTCAAATGCAAACATCCGATCTCGTAAATCTAAGAATTCAAGATTTTTTAGAATTACTTAGACTTTATGAGACAGATAACACAAAAACCAAAGAGATTGAAGCTGAAATGACAGTTCAGGATATGATCTCCTTATATCAGCAATATCTCATCGATGAAAGTAATCTTCTTCTATTCTTCAAAAGGTTAGATAATACAGAGTTAATTAAATTCTTAGAAAATAAAGAGTTAATTCTCAATAACAACAGAAGACCACGCCTTATAGCCTATTTTTCTGAAATACAAAAGTATCAAAAACATATTAAAAAGGGCTTAGTGCACGAAATTTATGTCAACACAAGCAATCTTGAAGAATATTCAGGTTATATTCCAGAAATATGTACAGCAAAACTTGCTAAACATTTAAGCAGTTTTTTTTACTATGTTCATGTTCAGAATTTGGAGCATTTGGGAAGAAAGACAGTACATACGTCTTTATCCCTCTACCCACTTATGAGAATCACATAGAGTAACCGAAAATTCTCAACATGAATTCGTTATATTCAATCGCAAAGAATTTAATGAAGAAAATGAAAGAATTCTAGTAGCGCAAGAATTCTTCTCCGAGACCATTAACAAAGGCGAAATTGGATCACACTCTGCCACTGAAAGCAAAACAATATTGCTATTGGACTACCTATCAGCTTTCGAACCATCAACAGACAGAATAACGAAGGGTCCGCGTTTTTTAGGCAGTCTCAAAATTGGCCCAGTTGGCACAATGGCTCAAAAAGAATACTTTGAAGAACAAGTAGAAAAGGAAAGACTTAGACAAGATTTTATAATGAGAGATATTATGGGTACCGACCCTTTCGACGACGAATCTCTAGCTAATCTAGAAATTCAAAATTAAATCAGAAGCATGGCGGACCAGCATTCAGAATAAAAAAGAACATAGCCTCTACACTAGGGTGACATATCACCCCTTAGCCTTTCCAGCTCATCCTCTGCAAAGATTATAATAAAGGACACATCCTCAGCCTAAAAGGGACACATATTAGCCCTATAATAGACAGAAATCCAACCTAAGTAATAATAAATAAAGAAGAGAAGACGCTATAAAAGGAGGACATGACTCTGAAGAAAGATCATCAGAAATTTTTTCTTCATTTCCTTTCTTCTCTTCATTGTATCCGAGCTTTGTTATATTATCTACTGTATTAATAAAATTTATGTTTCTGCAAGAAGTTTCTGTTGCTGTATATTTTCGCATTCAAGTTTTCTGCTTTCAAGTTTGGCTTTTCAATTTGGTATCAGAGCCTGGCTAACACTAGGTAAATTATTCTGTTTTAGATCATTTTGTTTTATATTTTCTGAACTCTATCATTCTGTATATGTTCTGTTGAAGTAAAAAAAAAGAGTACAATTTTTTTTCCAGTTTTTAAAATGAAAGCTTATGCTATTCTTTTGAGTATAATTCGTTATGAGTCTGCAAAACTTCTATGGGAGCTAAAACTTTTTTCGAATTTTAAGTCAATTCGACGACCTATTGTTACTAATTATAACGCACTGGAGTAGAAAACAAACCGTTGTTGTGCTCTACTTAAGTGAAGCGACGGTATAGGCTTGTGGTTGTTAATTCGAGGCCTAACCCTACTATAAAACCACGGTATGCTAGGAAAGCATTAAGGAGTATCGTGTCTAGCCGCTTAATCTAAGGTAAAAACCAATCTAATAACTATAGGTTTGAGAATCAAGATTTACTATTCGAATTAAGACTTTTATCTAATTGCAGATGTTTTGTGTAAACTCATAATTGAATTATGTTCAAAAGACCCTCTTTTATGGAAAATAATAAGATTGTTATTCTCGACACATATAAGTGTCAATCTGATCTAAATACTGAACAATATGAGCATGTTGTTCATATCCTCACTCATAAAAACCCAGTAAATGGATTCATAATTTTATGATTGATCCACTTCAAGAAATTAAATTAGAAGTTAAAGATATAAGTAATAAACTACAAAAACAAACAGCAACCTTGGGATTTGGTCGTAATACACCAACAATCCATTCACTTAACAGCATTCGAATGGTCAAATATATTTCTGAAGAAAATAACAAAATAAATGTTGAAGAGATTGATCCCACTTACTATAAAAATTAGTTTATTCTTCAAGAAAAAGAACTTGCAGGAGAAATTGATAGTACTAAACTTTATTCTTATTATGAAGAACATTCGACGACGATAAACTATTTTAAATATAAAGCAAATGAAGAACATTCTTCATTTGAAGATTATGAACAAGAATTTGAAAGTTCCACAAAATTTGATTATAATTCAGATACATCAGATAAACTTATTTACAACATAAACACTAATGAAGCCGGATCTAGTAGAGGTGCTCTAATTTTACCTCTTCAACCTCCTCCGGATAGTGCTTCTATTATGAACAATCTTAACTCTGATATAATTATGGAAGATCAAGAACGGGAGGAAAACACGTATAATAGTCCTCATACTGATCCTTGCCCTGAAATACTTAGACATGGTACTAGATCAGATTGGATTAAATTTCACTCTTCTAGAAAGCAACTTAAAGATTTTTATAACGGACAACCCTCTTCACCATATACCCTAACTTTTAATATAGATAAACTTCCACATAAAAAAATAAGAAAATATATTATAACATGGCTTCAACATATAAGTGGGACAATCTATTTATTACCTCCGAATATGAATGTAATGGAATACATACATTACGCTACCAGTTATTGGACAGGAGATGTTTTAGCTTGGTTACTAAACCTTGAAAAGATAAATCCAAATCAATTACAAAGAATTAAAAATTTTCAATCTAGACAAGAAGCTCTTGGAGAATTATTAAAATTATTATTAGCAGACTTTACAGGAAAAACTTTCCTTGAAGATACTGATTATGAAAAATAATTATTAAAAATACAATTATGTGATATATGTATGTTGGAGGAATTCGCTGCAAAATACATAGGCCTACTTTTTCATTTAAAAAATAATGACCAGAAAGTTTTCTGGATAAAAGGTTTTTTTACAAAAATATCTTATCCATGGAATAACATTATTCAAGAAAGATATGACATTTTAAGACAAAGTAATACTGATGAAAATTATAACACAGGCCCATTAAAAAAGGCATGTATGGATACTATGGAAAGGGCTTGTGAGCAAGCTAGTGCACACAAACAAATGAAAAATAAAATTAGAAACTCAAAACTGAGATTTTCTTGTTGTATCAAGTACACTGAAGATATTAACACACAGTTTGGATGTTCTCCTGAATTTGAAAGAAAAAGAACAAGAAATTTCAAAAGAAGAACAAAATCAAAATATCGAATCACTATGAAAAAAAGGAAACCAGAATATAAGAAAAAATTTAGAAAAGAAAACAAGTTTTCTAAGAAAGTTCATTAAACAGAAAAATTTCCGTAAAGGATGCAAATGTTTCAAATGTAATAAAGAACATTATGCTAATGAATGTCCAACGAATATACAAAATATCGTTATATCAAATATCGAAGAATACGGTATTCATGTTGGTACTATAGTTAGATGCTAATTCATCTGTATATAAAATTGAATCAGTTTATTCTGACACTAATAAAAATGAAGACGAAATTAATGATTCCTTTGATAATTTTAAAATAAACATGATTACAATCAATCAGACACATAACCAAATAAAAATTATTCCGTTAACCATATATGCTATACTCCCCAAAAAGGAAAAAGTAAATTCTCTAGGTTATACATTATATGCAGCAAAATGCTCTAGATTAAGAAGGTACTTCACAACCGAAGTATTCTTAGATCTACTAATAAAAATCCCACTCGGATATTATGGGCAAATTTATAATATACCTAAACATACCAAAAAAAAAATATTTCTATAACTCATGAATTAATAGAACTTTTTTCTAAAAATAACACTTCTATACATTTAAAAGTATTAGTATGGAAGATAAAGACTATATTATAGAGCAAGGGATCCAATAGGATTACTTGTTATACATAAATATGAAGATCTTCCAATAGTAAAAGGAGAAATATACGATCATCATACATTTACCCCATAAAGTGGTTTTACATCCCGATCATCAAGAAACAAAGAGTCAGAATCATATCAAGAATATAGGATATACATGAACACTTTCACATTTGAAGAAACATCTAACCCAAAAATACAAGATAGCACAGGAGAACAATTTGAGGTCACTGACGAAGATTTTGAGATATTAAAAGAGGCAATCCCTCTTTTAGACAAAAAGGATATTTATAAACCTTTAACTTTTCAATCTAGATTTTTAAATCAACATACATATATATTAGAGCGTATGCAAGGAAATGTAGAGTTAAAGGGAGAGGAAGCTTTTACTTCCATAAGCCTTTTGAATAAAAATAAAATACAAAAACTAAAAGCCAAATATTCAAAAATGAAATACCTTCATATAGGTCTAATACAACTAAAAATAACAGGATTGTTTAGATCCGGAATTGATATTCCAATAACGATAGTCTGTATGGATGAAAGAATTATCAATAATCCTTTAAATAGTATTGTTGGAGGAGCCAAGTCAAATTTAGCAAATCGATTATTTGGAGTAAATATACATCCCCATTTTTGTATAAGTCTTGATGATCAAAATATAGAAAAAGGCTTGTACATTATCCGTAAATTTACAAAATATAGAACTTCTATCAGGATCCAAAGTTCTTAGCATACAATGGGAACATTGTATAGCCTTGAATGATACTGCTACATTCAAATAAATTACACCCAAACAATTTGTTAAATTATTCGAAGTCAGATTAGGAAAAACAATCCAACCCAGATTAATTGACATAAGACATTTAAATTTCGATAATGAAATTCAAGTTTTTGTGAAATCACTTAAACCAAGAATACAATTGTAACGACCCGTAGATTTTAATAGTTTTAATGGTTTTATTTAACGCTTTAATTGAAGTTTGATGAAATTTTAAATAAATTAAATTGCAAATAAAAAGTTAATATTTGGGTTACGTCCAATTAAACATAACAAACTGTAAATTTTCGTACAAAAATGTGAAAGTTTATTTCGCGCGTAGATTTACTTCAATTAAATCAGTTAAAAAGTGACGAAAATAAAACGTTTCAAAACCAAAATATCTTTACATAGAAAAATTCTAAATCCTCTTCTGAGCAAGGCGTCATCTCTAGTTTTTCAAAATTCGGACTTCTATAGCTCCGTCGTTCTTATTTTCTGCAAAATAGCACCACTTCCGGTACCGACTATCGACTTTTGATCGGATAATCACACCATTGATATCTGTATGCCGTTTTGATCGTCTCACCGCACTGATCCCTACGGTATATTTATTTCGGTATTTTGAGGTCCGATACGCGACAGAGACAATGAACTGTCCGTTGTAACGGTACCTTTAATTGTGACTTTTAACTTCCCAATCATTTTCAAAACTATACCGTGAAGCTCAAGCAAAAAGGAATTGCATTTAATAGCTTCCCAGCTGAATTCAAGGAAATAAACGGTTTACCGTATCGATACGTTTCGAGCCTTATAACCCCTGTGTCCGTTCAAAATTCAAACGATCCTTCCTTTAATTATTTGCGTCCATCAGGATTCTTCTGTTACTTTTCATTTATGTATATTTATTTATATTTTAACACCCATCTGCATTTGCAAATTCAAACGTGCTACGGTTCAATCAAGCCTTAAATTTTCAGCTCAATTCCAGGGATGGACCGTTGAAATTTCTTTAATTTTATTTATGTTCGTTCAAACAGAAACCCCTTGAATTATTCTCTGCCTTTTCACGCAAGAAAATTTTGACAGCCCATAAAGCAAAGTTTGTATATATAAATTCTGAAACCTGTTCTCATTTTTCTTCCTGTTCCTGTGAACCCACATTGGCTCGCCCCTCTCCTTTATCTCTAAGCCTTCGCCATTTTCATCTCCCTCCCCACCAACGCCCTGCACCTAGATCCGCCGCTCCTCCCACCTGCATCCGGCCTTGGTTCCCCGCCACCCAGTCCCGTATGCCGACCACCGTACCTCCCTCCTCCACGCAGCAGCAAGTCCCAACCCACCACACCAAGAATGCAACACACGCACGGCATGAGGCAAGCACTCCACTCGGCCTCCACTGAGTGCGCCCTTTTTGTCGTTGTCGCCCTTGTTGCTGTGAGGTACTATATATAGTATGTTGTATAATATTATGGGTTTATATTTTCGTTATTTTTAATATGTTATAAATTAAGTTTTGGGTTGCATGAATCTGATATACATATATTTGCTGTAAGCTATATACATGTAGCTTATATAGGTAAGCTCGGTTTTGTCTTGGGTTGCCTGTTGCCTACACTTTGCATTTGCTTGGTTTATGATATTCCATTTTAATATAAACTTTGCTATAAGTTTTGGTACATATATTCATATACATTAGTTTATATTAAAGTATAGGTGAATTTGACTTTTCAAAGGAAAAAAAAAAAAAAAAAAAAAAAAAAAAAAAAAAAAAAACGTTGTAGATGTATTAGTTCTGGTCTGCATGTATAGGTAGAATTTATAATTATATGCATGTTTCCAGGCATATAAATCAACTTAGAAAAGTTACTTCATATTAAACATAGTATAATATTTATGTTATACGCTGTAGTTGCAACATAGAAAAAAATATCGCCTTATCTTAAAATACACGTTAACTTTATATTTTTATGTTTTATGTTGTCGTATATACATGTATATGTTAAATTTACATATGTATGGTCCAGTATTCTATAGACCATAGTTATATATGTATTGTGTCATTATTATTTTTTTCTTTCGAAAGTAAAGTATATATCTAAAAGATATACGTTACTATAGTATATCATATTTTAAGTGTATACCTGTAAAGGCAGATTTGATTTTTGATTTCACATCATATATATATTGGTTATTTTACTCGGTGATAACTGTAATGCACCTATTTTGTTTTAGATAACAGTTTGCAAAAAAAAATTTCGCGTATTCTAAAGTGGATCTGGGTTGGTATATGCAGGATTTGTAGTACGTTATATATATAGGTTTTAAATTCTTCAATTGTTGTTTAAGTTATGTTATAAAAAAAAAAAAATTTAATGATGTATCTAGGTCGTATTATATATATAACATCTTTGGGTTTTGCATAAAGTAGTGTTCGCATCTTTTTAGTCTGCATATATGTTGACAGTCTACATTTGTTCCACCTTTATATTGTTCGCATGAAAATGATCACTTTTGTGACACGGTATTTGAACTGTTAGTGTGTACATGAGTTCGGGTTTTATTAAATGGGCCGAGATTCTATTTAATTTTGTTAGATTTAGTATTTATTTGAAATGAATATATATACTATTCTAATTTTTGATATATAAATAGATTCAAATTTTAAGTTTATATATATATTGTTGTCTTATAGGATATATGCAAAGTTATATGTTTGTATATCTATATTAGTATTCATTTCAAATCAGTATATGTATTTGATTTAAACTATGATTTTTAATATGTAATCTGATGTGTTTGAAAAATTTAAATTATGATTTTCCATAAATAGTTATATACAGTTAGACATATAAGTCCATTTATAGCATCTATCTTCATCAATCTGGTCCTGATTCGTTATCGATTTCTGTTGTCAGCTTCGTCCGTTGATTCTGTTTTGTTCATCAAAATCTTGCCTACCCAGTGTTGCTTTGAGATTTGTTGCTCGTTTTCTTGGCTATCTCTCTAACCTTGAAAGGTGAGCAATCACTCACGATTAACGTTCTTTTATTTATTAAATTTGATTCAATTGAAACGTCAATTGAAATATGCTGCTGTTAGTTGTTTTACTGTTACGACTGCTGTCATCTGTATCTGTTCACCTATGACACCTGACACCATTATCGGTTATTTGTTTATGTGATAATAATACAGATTGGTTGAAAATTGACTGATTGATTGATTGTCGTTTAAATTGGATGTTAATTACTATTGTTAAGTGATAACTAGTTTGCTAGTAAGATTTGAGGTGGTATAGTTCACAAAGTAAAACGGATTATATATGATGGACCTTGATTGATTAAACCTGACCCCGCCATATGTAAATTTGATTAGTTTAATTTGACCCATTAATTGTCGTAGAAATTGATAAGTTATACTTTAAAGCTTTGAACGTAGTTTGGATTAACTGTTGTAATATTAAACTGAAATTGAAATGGAACGACAAGTGGAAAACTGAAATGTAATAATCTGTAATCTACATGAAATGATAGTGTAGATTCTAGAAATAATTATACAAGTAACAATGCGAATTTTATACGATTATTTCGGGGTTATTTGATTAAGTTATTGAATGGTTGTTGATTGTTGTTATTGTTTGTTTATTTACTTTGACACCATCTCTGTCATCACACTGCAAGTTCCCTTTGTTATGTTTGATTTTAAATTGAAATGGGTTGAACCGATAGACCCAAGCGGTTTTCATTTAAATAAATTTGGGATTACGGGTTGAAATGCTATTCACCCGTATACATTTTGTGTACGGATAGAAATGATAATATCCGTAACACTTGAACCCTATGATAAGAAACATATGGTCTTATTAAATGTAAATGCTTAAATACATATAAGGGAAAATGATAAATATAGAGTTAAGTATGTCTAGTTTAATCAAGATTTGATTAATTACATAAATTTTGATAAAAATTTATGTAAATTTTATCTCGAATAGTTTTGAAATAAGATTGAACAATTAAGACTGGGAGATAAATTTGGGTTATTTTTAAATGGTTTTTAGATAAGGATTTAATTATTTAAATCCATTTGAAATTTATCGAATGTGGTATTTCACGTTTAATAAAATTTAAGAAATATTGAGAAAATGTAATCTAAGGTCACTGAAATGATATTGAATCAAATAAGGAAGGATTCGGGACTGAATAATAATGATGTAAAAAATCGAGAATCTATATGAAACTGTTAAACTTAAATTGTTATATTTAAGCTATGAACTATAGTGGAATTAAATGGTTTAGAGATTTGGATATGTATTTGGAACCAAGATAGTAGAATTCGTTATGTAGATAACTAATTGAATTAGGTGAAAATTTAGTTGAACTAAATTTTGAAATTCGTAGTTAGAAGACTAGATTGGGAAAAATTTAGTTGAAATGTTAAATACTTAAAGTATGGAAACATATTGAAATAAAAGGGAAATTGGGATATCAAAAAAATCCAGATTTGAGATTTATAAAAATTTAAGTGGTTATTTTAGGAAGGTTTAAATTGATAAATTGAGTTTGAATTAAATTTAAATGGGAAGGTTAGGTTGATGTGAACGATTTGTTAAGATAAGGAAGTTGAAATTACTTTACCGTATATATTACTTAACATATGGATACTAGTTTGGGAATATGATTTTTGAAGTGAAATTGATATTTGGGTCGAAATATAAATTAAGTGAATGACCGCGGGGTAACAGTATATATTTCTACCTCGTAGATAGTTCTATGGACCCTTAAAGGATGAACATCCCAAACATCCTTTAAGTTATATGGTATTTCAGTTGATATTTTATTTGAGTTGAATTTATTGATATAAGAATGTTAATCCTGACTCGAGTGTTTTGTGTTTTGCTTTACGCTCGGGTCAGACTGAGTGATACAGCATTTGAGACTCACCTTCGAAGTTGGAGCTTTGCTTGAAGATCCAGCTATCTACCCTTTCAGATTTTCCCGTTGATTGATTCAGAGAAGTCATCGGGTCATGCTGAAGACTTCGCTATATTCGAGATATTCTGATGTATTTTATTTCTAACTCTGAGGTATATAGTAGCTTCATGAACTACTATTCTTTATCTATTCCGCTGCATTATATTACTCTGTGTCTGTGATCTGTGATTGATTTATTTACTGTATATTTTAAGTTCTGCCAAATTTTTATTAACAATTCGGTATTTTGAATTATTCAAGTCGGACATGTATGTTTTATTGTCGATTTGAATGGTCCAAAATAGCGGGTCGTTACAGTTGGTATCAGAGCTTTGGCTCTAGGCAAAGCTTATCATATATGGTAAATTTATTTACAGAAACACTTTCATTCGAGTTGAATCTCTTCCTTTTTGACTCGTCTTCCTTTGAATTTTGGAATGTCCCCTCGGTTCTGAAATTCATGTTTGTCTCTTCCCATTTATATTCGTTCGATTCTGGAGTACCCCATAGCTCCACTAAATAAATTAGAAAAAGGGATGAAACTCCTTTTTCCATTGGCATTGATTCACCGAAGATCGTTGTACCCTCGGTTTACGATGCTGCTTTATCTTGGTATGCTGAATTCTATCTCTGGAGTTCGAATGTTGAATTGCCTTGGGAATTCCGCATCGATCATATCCTTGAAGTCACGGTTGACCGGTTAAGGTCGCCCGCGATTTATAGAAGAATATCCATATTCTATTTTGTAATTTGTTTTTCTCATCTGGGTTTGAGCCTATCTTCGAATCAGGATTCTATTGTGTACAGTTCCTCTAATTCAAATCTCTATCTCTGTTTTGGGATCCATTCTCAAAGTTATCCTTTGAAAATCGGGTATGTTTGCATTCTTGAAATTGTTTTATATATCAAAATTATTATTCTGATAACTATGATTTTATTCTATATATATAAAACAAATTATTTTTGATAAGGATTATATACATACATATAAAAAGAAATGTCATTCTATTTATAAAAAAAAAAAAAAAAGTTTTCAAAGGATTTACAAATTATAAGAAATTGATTTATATAAAAATGATTTATATAACTGACGTGTTAAAATTTGAAATTCGAGAGCTGAATTCCGGTATTTGACATTGGTTTTAAGATTTGGAAAATATATATATATAAATAATACGATTTAAAGGTATTTTCCCGAATAAGAAATGTTTCAAATGAGTTCAAATGAATTCCAATAATTTTGAGGAAATACAAAGAAGTTTTCAAGAAAGTAGAAGTCCAGAACTCACTTATGTCGCTGGAGAATAATTTCGGTGATGAGTGCACGCATCATCGACCTTGATTTTCGAGCCTCAGAGTGGGGAGAGACCACTTTAATAGCTTCGCTATGCGAGTGATTTTGTAAACCCTTTTTGATTTAAAATTTTGAAGTATAATTTGATATTTTAGAAAGATATATGTATATATTTGAAACAATTTAAAGTGAAACCGGTGTTTAGTCCTCGAGTTCCAGATTTAATAATTGATTTATTGATTTATTGTTGATGTTCAACTCTTGAATTGAAAATTTGATTTCCCTAACTATTTTAAATGTTCGAACACTTCCAAATCGAGATTAAACTTTCAAAACAAAGAAATTTCGAAGAGTATAAAATGTCTGATTTAGAATATAAATTTAGTTTTGAAATGTTTTGGAAAAATAGTTGAATAATGGTTTTCAAAAAGGTAAATGGGATATTTCACATAGAAATGGATAGTTTAAAGGTTTAAAAGGGATAAGTATAAAGTTGGAAACCATTTTGAGGATAATGGATTGTGAGAAAATATTGGGTTTTGAAATTTAATTGGAAATTAAAACCAGTACTTATATGATGATTTTGGAAATGAATTTGTTTGACTTGAATTATTTTAATCTGGAAACTGGGATAATTTTCTAAACCTATTATTTTGGGAAACTTTGAAATTAGGATATCTAATTTGGAAGAAATTTGGTGAATTCATATATGACTTTGGAACTCAATTTGATATTGAATGATTTGAAATTGAGAACCTTGTATAATTAAGCACTTGATTTGGGAAGTGGTCGGACTTATATAAAATGGATTTGTATAAGTATGAAAGTGATTTGAAATCAATTGATTTGAAAGGTACTCAATTTGGAAAGAAAATTTATATAATCAAAGTCTATATAAGTATGATTTGATCTACTATTGATTTGGAAAGTATTTGATTTGAAAGGAATCCTATATATAGACTTTATATAAGTACGATATTTGAAAGGGATTTAAAAGGTACTATATGATATATATTTTCCAAGTAAAGATATGGAAAGTGCCTTCTGCTTGATATCCGCTTTGTGGCCACAGCGTGGATTCATTCTATCGATATTATTCTCTCTGATTTTGGTTTTCCGGATGTAATACTCGAGTGTTCCCACCGTGACGTAACCCACGGTTTCTTTTTCTCTCGTGAATGCACAGCGAAATTGCCTGGCTGAGTCTTGCCTGGGGGTACGGATTGTTTCCTGGGGGAACCAGGCGTAACCATTGTGTATCCTGCAATCTGTGTAGGTCGCGAATAGTAGCGCAAGTGCCTGGCTGAGTCTTGCCTGGGGGTACGGATTGTTTCCTGGGGGAACCAGGCGTAACCATTGTGTATCCTGCACCCTACTAGTCATCATGGCGTAACTCGCAGGGCTGTGAAAGCTTACGGATATGGATTGTTTCCTGGGGGAACCAGGCGTAACCATTGTGTATCTGCGAACCATGATCGGACAAAAGTTTTGGTTTGGTTGTTTTGTTTGGATTGTACTTTCCATATCTGTTTTTAAAGGTTTTCAAGTATTTTCACTGAGTGTTAAAACAAGTCTACTAAGTACTTGAAGAATTCTAGTTTTGCGCCTGATCAACGCATGGCCAGAGTCTGCAAGAACGAGGATAAACTTGTTAAACATTGAGTTATAAAAATATTTTCGAAAGAAAGATTTATTTCGATATAAACGTATTATTATAAAAGTATTTATTATAAAAGTATTTTTCCCAACAAAGAAATTTTGAATTAATATTTGAAATTTAAATTCTTATGGTTCTAGTTTAATTATTCGTGCCCGATACTATTCCTTGCATCTACCTTATCTGCTCAGTTTAGTTATTCACCTGGATTCTGTTTTCCAAATCTACCTTCCTTCCTTGTTGGATTTACCCTTTTAAAAATTGTCTAATTATATACTACATTGTTTGATATAAAATTTTAAGTGTTATAAATATTTTGAAGTTATTAATTAAATAAAAACATCGTCAGGGAAATGATTTTTAACTTACTGATAATATTTGAAAGAGATCTTGAGATAAATTATAAATTCCATCAATTTTGGACTTAATATTTCAACAGACTCTGTATATATAAGAAATAGTACAGATAATTGTTTTCAAAGGAGTTTGAAAAGTATTATAGTATTAAAGAAAAATTTAATTGCGAATGAAGTTTCAAATGAATATTTCAAGAAAAATTTATATAGTTTTAAATAAACTATCTACCCTTGATTTTCAATCTACTTATTCCTGGTTGGCCTATTCTCCTACCTCCTTCCTTTTCGGGGACGAAAAGTTTTGAGTGGGGAGAGTGTAACGACCCGTAGATTTTAATAGTTTTAATGGTTTTATTTAACGCTTTAATTGAAGTTTGATGAAATTTTAAATAAATTAAATTGCAAATAAAAAGTTAATATTTGGGTTACGTCCAATTAAACATAACAAACTGTAAATTTTCGTACAAAAATGTGAAAGTTTATTTCGCGCGTAGATTTACTTCAATTAAATCAGTTAAAAAGTGACGAAAATAAAACGTTTCAAAACCAAAATATCTTTACATAGAAAAATTCTAAATCCTCTTCTGAGCAAGGCGTCATCTCTAGTTTTTCAAAATTCGGACTTCTATAGCTCCGTCGTTCTTATTTTCTGCAAAATAGCACCACTTCCGGTACCGACTATCGACTTTTGATCGGATAATCACACCATTGATATCTGTATGCCGTTTTGATCGTCTCACCGCACTGATCCCTACGGTATATTTATTTCGGTATTTTGAGGTCCGATACGCGACAGAGACAATGAACTGTCCGTTGTAACGGTACCTTTAATTGTGACTTTTAACTTCCCAATCATTTTCAAAACTATACCGTGAAGCTCAAGCAAAAAGGAATTGCATTTAATAGCTTCCCAGCTGAATTCAAGGAAATAAACGGTTTACCGTATCGATACGTTTCGAGCCTTATAACCCCTGTGTCCGTTCAAAATTCAAACGATCCTTCCTTTAATTATTTGCGTCCATCAGGATTCTTCTGTTACTTTTCATTTATGTATATTTATTTATATTTTAACACCCATCTGCATTTGCAAATTCAAACGTGCTACGGTTCAATCAAGCCTTAAATTTTCAGCTCAATTCCAGGGATGGACCGTTGAAATTTCTTTAATTTTATTTATGTTCGTTCAAACAGAAACCCCTTGAATTATTCTCTGCCTTTTCACGCAAGAAAATTTTGACAGCCCATAAAGCAAAGTTTGTATATATAAATTCTGAAACCTGTTCTCATTTTTCTTCCTGTTCCTGTGAACCCACATTGGCTCGCCCCTCTCCTTTATCTCTAAGCCTTCGCCATTTTCATCTCCCTCCCCACCAACGCCCTGCACCTAGATCCGCCGCTCCTCCCACCTGCATCCGGCCTTGGTTCCCCGCCACCCAGTCCCGTATGCCGACCACCGTACCTCCCTCCTCCACGCAGCAGCAAGTCCCAACCCACCACACCAAGAATGCAACACACGCACGGCATGAGGCAAGCACTCCACTCGGCCTCCACTGAGTGCGCCCTTTTTGTCGTTGTCGCCCTTGTTGCTGTGAGGTACTATATATAGTATGTTGTATAATATTATGGGTTTATATTTTCGTTATTTTTAATATGTTATAAATTAAGTTTTGGGTTGCATGAATCTGATATACATATATTTGCTGTAAGCTATATACATGTAGCTTATATAGGTAAGCTCGGTTTTGTCTTGGGTTGCCTGTTGCCTACACTTTGCATTTGCTTGGTTTATGATATTCCATTTTAATATAAACTTTGCTATAAGTTTTGGTACATATATTCATATACATTAGTTTATATTAAAGTATAGGTGAATTTGACTTTTCAAAGGAAAAAAAAAAAAAAAAAAAAAAAAAAAAAAAAAAAAACGTTGTAGATGTATTAGTTCTGGTCTGCATGTATAGGTAGAATTTATAATTATATGCATGTTTCCAGGCATATAAATCAACTTAGAAAAGTTACTTCATATTAAACATAGTATAATATTTATGTTATACGCTGTAGTTGCAACATAGAAAAAAATATCGCCTTATCTTAAAATACACGTTAACTTTATATTTTTATGTTTTATGTTGTCGTATATACATGTATATGTTAAATTTACATATGTATGGTCCAGTATTCTATAGACCATAGTTATATATGTATTGTGTCATTATTATTTTTTTCTTTCGAAAGTAAAGTATATATCTAAAAGATATACGTTACTATAGTATATCATATTTTAAGTGTATACCTGTAAAGGCAGATTTGATTTTTGATTTCACATCATATATATATTGGTTATTTTACTCGGTGATAACTGTAATGCACCTATTTTGTTTTAGATAACAGTTTGCAAAAAAAAATTTCGCGTATTCTAAAGTGGATCTGGGTTGGTATATGCAGGATTTGTAGTACGTTATATATATAGGTTTTAAATTCTTCAATTGTTGTTTAAGTTATGTTATAAAAAAAAAAAAATTTAATGATGTATCTAGGTCGTATTATATATATAACATCTTTGGGTTTTGCATAAAGTAGTGTTCGCATCTTTTTAGTCTGCATATATGTTGACAGTCTACATTTGTTCCACCTTTATATTGTTCGCATGAAAATGATCACTTTTGTGACACGGTATTTGAACTGTTAGTGTGTACATGAGTTCGGGTTTTATTAAATGGGCCGAGATTCTATTTAATTTTGTTAGATTTAGTATTTATTTGAAATGAATATATATACTATTCTAATTTTTGATATATAAATAGATTCAAATTTTAAGTTTATATATATATTGTTGTCTTATAGGATATATGCAAAGTTATATGTTTGTATATCTATATTAGTATTCATTTCAAATCAGTATATGTATTTGATTTAAACTATGATTTTTAATATGTAATCTGATGTGTTTGAAAAATTTAAATTATGATTTTCCATAAATAGTTATATACAGTTAGACATATAAGTCCATTTATAGCATCTATCTTCATCAATCTGGTCCTGATTCGTTATCGATTTCTGTTGTCAGCTTCGTCCGTTGATTCTGTTTTGTTCATCAAAATCTTGCCTACCCAGTGTTGCTTTGAGATTTGTTGCTCGTTTTCTTGGCTATCTCTCTAACCTTGAAAGGTGAGCAATCACTCACGATTAACGTTCTTTTATTTATTAAATTTGATTCAATTGAAACGTCAATTGAAATATGCTGCTGTTAGTTGTTTTACTGTTACGACTGCTATCATCTGTATCTGTTCACCTATGACACCTGACACCATTATCGGTTATTTGTTTATGTGATAATAATACAGATTGGTTGAAAATTGACTGATTGATTGATTGTCGTTTAAATTGGATGTTAATTACTATTGTTAAGTGATAACTAGTTTGCTAGTAAGATTTGAGGTGGTATAGTTCACAAAGTAAAACGGATTATATATGATGGACCTTGATTGATTAAACCTGACCCCGCCATATGTAAATTTGATTAGTTTAATTTGACCCATTAATTGTCGTAGAAATTGATAAGTTATACTTTAAAGCTTTGAACGTAGTTTGGATTAACTGTTGTAATATTAAACTGAAATTGAAATGGAACGACAAGTGGAAAACTGAAATGTAATAATCTGTAATCTACATGAAATGATAGTGTAGATTCTAGAAATAATTATACAAGTAACAATGCGAATTTTATACGATTATTTCGGGGTTATTTGATTAAGTTATTGAATGGTTGTTGATTGTTGTTATTGTTTGTTTATTTACTTTGACACCATCTCTGTCATCACACTGCAAGTTCCCTTTGTTATGTTTGATTTTAAATTGAAATGGGTTGAACCGATAGACCCAAGCGGTTTTCATTTAAATAAATTTGGGATTACGGGTTGAAATGCTATTCACCCGTATACATTTTGTGTACGGATAGAAATGATAATATCCGTAACACTTGAACCCTATGATAAGAAACATATGGTCTTATTAAATGTAAATGCTTAAATACATATAAGGGAAAATGATAAATATAGAGTTAAGTATGTCTAGTTTAATCAAGATTTGATTAATTACATAAATTTTGATAAAAATTTATGTAAATTTTATCTCGAATAGTTTTGAAATAAGATTGAACAATTAAGACTGGGAGATAAATTTGGGTTATTTTTAAATGGTTTTTAGATAAGGATTTAATTATTTAAATCCATTTGAAATTTATCGAATGTGGTATTTCACGTTTAATAAAATTTAAGAAATATTGAGAAAATGTAATCTAAGGTCACTGAAATGATATTGAATCAAATAAGGAAGGATTCGGGACTGAATAATAATGATGTAAAAAATCGAGAATCTATATGAAACTGTTAAACTTAAATTGTTATATTTAAGCTATGAACTATAGTGGAATTAAATGGTTTAGAGATTTGGATATGTATTTGGAACCAAGATAGTAGAATTCGTTATGTAGATAACTAATTGAATTAGGTGAAAATTTAGTTGAACTAAATTTTGAAATTCGTAGTTAGAAGACTAGATTGGGAAAAATTTAGTTGAAATGTTAAATACTTAAAGTATGGAAACATATTGAAATAAAAGGGAAATTGGGATATCAAAAAAATCCAGATTTGAGATTTATAAAAATTTAAGTGGTTATTTTAGGAAGGTTTAAATTGATAAATTGAGTTTGAATTAAATTTAAATGGGAAGGTTAGGTTGATGTGAACGATTTGTTAAGATAAGGAAGTTGAAATTACTTTACCGTATATATTACTTAACATATGGATACTAGTTTGGGAATATGATTTTTGAAGTGAAATTGATATTTGGGTCGAAATATAAATTAAGTGAATGACCGCGGGGTAACAGTATATATTTCTACCTCGTAGATAGTTCTATGGACCCTTAAAGGATGAACATCCCAAACATCCTTTAAGTTATATGGTATTTCAGTTGATATTTTATTTGAGTTGAATTTATTGATATAAGAATGTTAATCCTGACTCGAGTGTTTTGTGTTTTGCTTTACGCTCGGGTCAGACTGAGTGATACAGCATTTGAGACTCACCTTCGAAGTTGGAGCTTTGCTTGAAGATCCAGCTATCTACCCTTTCAGATTTTCCCGTTGATTGATTCAGAGAAGTCATCGGGTCATGCTGAAGACTTCGCTATATTCGAGATATTCTGATGTATTTTATTTCTAACTCTGAGGTATATAGTAGCTTCATGAACTACTATTCTTTATCTATTCCGCTGCATTATATTACTCTGTGTCTGTGATCTGTGATTGATTTATTTACTGTATATTTTAAGTTCTGCCAAATTTTTATTAACAATTCGGTATTTTGAATTATTCAAGTCGGACATGTATGTTTTATTGTCGATTTGAATGGTCCAAAATAGCGGGTCGTTACAACAATTACCTACAGAATATTTTATAGCAACTGGAAATACCATTTCCACCATAACCAAGAATAATGAAGAAAATACAAATTCACCTAATACATTAAAAAGAACTCAATCATACAATAAAATGTCTGATGTTGAATTAATTCCTGATATATTAAAAAGTATCAGTCATCGCATGAGCTTTAAACAAGAAAATCCAATAGAAAGATGAACAATGAGAATACTTGAAAAACAAAAAGAATAGGAATCAAACCGAATGGTTATAAAGGTTCCTACAGAAAATATAAAACATCATGATTATATCCATAGATCTTAAAAGAAAGGCACAGTTACATATATATCTTCCAATAACGATATGTATCCCTGAATATAAAGAATTCATGGTACATGCGTTATTGGACTCTGGTACAGAAGCCAGTTTACTACAAGAAATATTTATTCTTCAGCAATTCTGGGTACCTTTAGACAAAAAAGGAATGCTAAATGATTTTATGGGAAGAAAATTCCCTGTTACTCATAAAGCAAAAAACGTACATGTACAAATACCTGGAAATAATAAAATATACAACTTTTACTTTGCATTACTACCAAAGAAATTTGATAGTGATTGCATCCTTGGAATGGACTATTTAAGACATCTCCTTCCATTCAACAAATATTATTTTGAATTAGATGGCGTTCTTGTGCCTCGAGTAATGCTACCCGCTATAATTGCACCACATTATACTCCAGCAGCACAGCGTGGTGAAAAACCTGTTACATTAATTGAACATGGAAACTTGAAAGCTGAAAACTTGAATGCGAAAATATACAGCAACAGAAACTTCTTGCAGAAACAGAAATTTTATTAATACAGTAGATAATATTACAAAGCTCGGATACAATGAAGAGAAGAAAGGAAATGAAGAAAAAATTTCTGATGATCTTTCTTTAGAGTCACGTTCTTCTTTGATAGCATCTTCTCTTCTTTACTTATTATTATTTAGGTTGGATATCTATCTATTATAGGGCTAATATGTATTCCTTTTAGGCTGATGATGTGTCCTTTATTATAATCTTTGAAGAGGATGAGCTGGAAAGTCTAAGGGGTGATATGTCACCCTAATGTAGAGGTAGGTTCTTTTTTATTCTGGATGCTGGTCCACCATGCTTCTGATTTAATTTTAAATTTCTAGATTAGTTAGAGATTCGTTGTCGAAAGGGTCGGTACCCATAGTATCTCTCAGTATAGAATCTTGTCTAAGTCTTTCCTTTTCTATTGTTCTTCAAAGTATTCTTCTTGAGCCATTGTGCCAACTGGGCCAATTTTGAGACTGTCTAAAAAATGCCGAACCTTGATTATTCTGTCTGTTGATGGTTCGAAAGCTGATAGGTAGTCCAATAGCAATACTGTTTTGCCTTCAGTGGCAGAGTGTGATTCAATTTCGTCTTTGTTAATGGTCTCGGAGAAGAATTCTTGCGCTGCTAGGATTCTTTCATTTTCTTCATTAAATTCTTTGCGATTGAATTTAACGAATTCATGTTGAGGATTTTCGGTTACTCTATGTAATTCCCATAATTGGATAGAGGGATAAAGATGTATATACTGTCTTTCTTCCCAAATGCTTCAAATTCTGAACATGAACATAGTAAAAAACCTGCTTGAATGTTCAGCAAGTTTTGCTGTACATATTTCTAGAATATAACCTGAATATTCTTTAGGATGGCTTGTGTTGACATAAATTTCGTGCACTAAGCCCTTTTGATATGTTTTTGATAATTTTGTATTTCAGAAAAACAGGCTATAAGGCGCGGTCTTCTGTTGTTATAAAGAATTAACTCTTCATTTTCTAAGAGTTCAATTAACTCTGTATCTTCTAACTTTTTGAAGAATAGAAGAAGATTACTTTCATCGATGAGATGTTGTTGATATAAGGAGATCATATCCTGGACTGTCATTTCAGCTTCCATCTCTTTGGTTATTGTGTCATCTATCTCATAAAGTCTAAGTAATTCTAAAAAATCTTAAATTCTTAGATTTACGAGATCGGATGTTTGCATTTGAGAAAATATTGTTTTCAAATGACTATATTCAACTGTGTTATCAGTGAATAACTCTGCTTCTTTTAAATCTAGAGCTTCAGATCTAGATGTAAAAGAATGCTGTGATAATTTAAACACTATTTTCTGAGTTTCTTGTAATTTTTCTCTTTCTGGGATATTGTATGCTTTAATCCCAAATATGCCTTTTCTAGTTGAGTTAACAAAAAATTTACAGCTCTATGGTCTACAGATTGGATGGCTTTAAAGCATCCGTTGAAAATGTTATATAAATTAGGATTCGATGGTTTCATCTCTAAGTTATACCAATCTTTGACCACAGCTGAGATGTATGGTCTTTGTACTCCTGTGGGAGCAATTGCTTTTCCTTTGTTCATGGAACAAATTTCTGAGTTGTATTGGAAGGTGTTGCCTTGCCTTTGTTTGTTTGAGTGGTTTTGGTCTGTTGGACCTTTTCTTCATTTACTTCTGTGGGAGCGTTGGTCTCTTCGGATTCTTGCGAAGACGAAGCCCCTTTGGAGGTTTGCTTAGCATTTTTGGATGATTTCACTTGTTGGAAATCTCCTTGTCTTTTCATAGTTTCTAATAATTCTTTGATTCTTTTTATGTCGTCCTCATCCATTTTTCATAACCTAGTAAGAAGATCAGCAGCAAAGTTAGTGTAGCCTGAAATGTATTTGACATCATAGTTATAAATTTCTTAATACATAGCTAATCTTATTCTCCGAAGGTCTTTTTCTGGATTGTTTATAGTTTTCTTTTTTAAGAATTGAGCAACAGATTTGTTATCTGTTTCTATTACAAATTGTCTATGCAGAAGATAAATTCGTATACCTTTGATTGCTAATTTAATAGCTAGTAATTCTTTGTCATAGGTATCGTATTTAATCTGGGGCTTGCTAAACTTTCCAGAGGAATATGCTACAACTTCTTTTTGCTTAGCAATCAATACTCCTGCCCAAAAATTGTCAGAAGCGTCAGTTTGTAGTGTAAGTAATTCTTCATCTGAAGGAAAATAGAGGATCTTTTGATCCTTTATTAGGTCTTTAATTTTTTGTATTTCTTCTTCTTCTTTCTTTTATAAGGTAATAGAAATTTTGTCCGTGTTCCATCTTCTTGGTTGTTCTCCATTATGCTGTTTATATTTTGCTTGTTCATCAGTAAGCTTTTTCTGTAAATTTTTGGTCTTAGCAGATAAATTAGGAATAAATTTTCTGCCGTAGTTTAATACTCCTAAGAAACTTTGGAGTTCTTTTAATGTTTTAAATGTATTGGAAAAATCTTTAATTTTAGTATAAATATGTTGTTGTAATTCTATTTGTCCATTTTTAATTCTTTTTCCAAGAAATCTATTTCTTTTTTAAATAATTCAATTTTTTTAGGACTTAGAATAACACAGTTTTGAAATAATATTTGAACTACTGCTAGAAGATATTGTTTATGTTCTTCTGCAGAATTAGAGAAAACAAGGATGTCGTCTATATAGACAGATACAAAAGGTAAATGTCCGAACATAGAATTCATCCATTTTTGAAATATTTGTGGTGCGTTTTTTTATCCCAAATGGCTTGTGGGCAACTAAAGGCAGTTAACTCTATAGATTGTTTATCAGCAAGTTTTAATTGCCAAAAACCCGATTTTGCATCAAATTTACTATAATATTTTGCTCCTTGAATTTGTTTTGTTAGATGTTCAGCGGAAGGAATAAAATATCCATCAAATTTTGTATAGCTATTAAGTTTTCTATAGTTTATTACCATTCTAGCTTTTCCTCTTTTAATTTCAGCAGGATTTCTTACTAAGAAAGCTGGGGATGAGTGGGTACTGAAATTTTTCTGTATTAATTTTAAATTTAATAGGGCTTTTATTTGTTTCGCAAATTCTTCTTTATCAGTTGGTGATACCATGATACTGTTAACTCGGACTTTGGTATCTTTGTATTGTTCCATTAATTCAATTTTACAAGCATCAAATGACATTTTCCTCTAATTGAAACATCCTCTTAATTAGAATTATTCACTTTACTTATCCAAATTACTATATTCAATTCCTCAAATTTCAAATAATATAAGGGTATTACCTCGCCATTGATTTTATAGTGAATGACCCCATCGATTGGCTGCAGAGTTGATCAAATGATCAAAACTGCCTTGCCACTCATCCAACACTCACTAAGGTTCAATTGTTTCATTAAATATTTAAAATAAATTTTAAATCTACCATATTAATTATTTTTAAACTTTACGTATTAAAATTCAGTTTACCGTGTCTGTCTCATCACAGCGTTTAACAAATTACTATCGATAACATTGGCCAAACGTATCGAGCAGAATTCTTAAAGCACTAGACGGAGAACTCAACACAAAAATTCATTTTCTTTAAAAAGAAATACCTTATATATAATACTCAAAATATTCTTTGTTTTTCCAAAAAACAAAATCCAATTTGTCTTAAAAACTTATCTTTGATTTGAAAGATTTGAAATCAATTATAACTTATTCTCAAAATCAAAGACAGAAGAACTCATCGAGATTTTCCTCGAATACTCAATTCACATGACTGAAGGAATAGTCTGGAGTGTTCATTATTCCGAAAGGTATAACGAACCACTCACAAGATCCATAACGAGCGTGGAATACGATAAGAGTAATGCTATCCTCCGCGGCTCGTAGCTCATGGAAAATCGGTGTATGGTCGAGCTGAAGAATGAACCTAACATCACACACTAGATTAAAAAGAGGGAAATGAGATATTAAAGTAAGTGTAGATATCTTCTCAAATGTGGAGAAGTAACATTAACAACAAATCATTACTTCGAGTGAAGTAATACCACAAAGTATATCAACAATTGAGTATCCAAAGAGGATATCTCAAAAGGGGTAAGAATGACAATATCAAATAAATTCAATGAATCACCTCATTTCCCTATTGGACATCCTCGTGGAAGGATGACCTAAAGGCTAAGAATAAGAAAAGAGGTCAATACAATATTCGATTACCCGACTAGGTGTCATACCCAAATGGACTCATAGCAATTAACAGAGTCACAGTGATTGGAATTCGAGATATATCATCAACATCTCGAAACTCAAGAGTGAATACAGAGACTTCAAAATCATCGTTAACATTCCGAAGGACAAGAAAAAACAAATCAGCCGAATAAGGATACCTAATATATGATTCTTCGAATCACAAAATCACCCTATATAACATTTCATGTAGCACTAGGCTATCAATGCAACAAAATCACAAAATGATGAAATCGTATAAAACTCAGAAAACTCAGAAAACCCGGATTGGTCAGATCCCAGATTGCAAAGCCGAAGCAAATGCTGCACGTGCTAAACTCTTGTCCAATGCTATTTATAATTTATAAAATGGTGAAATAGTTTCATTTGCTCCATCTTCTCAAAGCAAGCCAGATAGTAAACAAAAAAAATTTCATGGCTGCCTTCAACTAAATCCAACCGACTCTTCCCTTAACAAAATTGCATCCTTGCAATTTCTAGAGAAGAGTTTGTATTCAATACAATTATTTCATCAATCAAAAGAAGGATAGACAAACATGAGATCAAAATTCCTCACTTTCTCTATTCAAGATGATAAAAATTGCTCGGTAAATTCAATGATATTCTACCAGGATTTGCTAACCATTGAATTTCTTTAAGCAATATATCATGATTTCAAAAGTATCTCACTTTCGAAACAAAACAACGAGGTGTCATTCAAAAATCTATCGAAGGAGATTGATTTCACAAAAGTTTCTCAAATAAGAGTTGGGATTTAGCGTCGCTTTATCCGAACTCTAACCACAAGCTGATGACTTTCCATATGTCACTACGGAAGGAGCCACACTAATACTAAGATAACAACAATTGAGGTAAGAAAACCCGATGAGAGGTGGTTACTTCAAAGACCACACAACTCAAATGACCGCAAAATGCTAGTTGTTAGATCATTGCACTAAGGTTAGACAATCACGAGGAATACAATAGATATAAATTTTAATTTACAATCAAAATTTATTAGAGTTCGAAATTCATTATATTCAAAACCATAATCTAAATTTTTGTTTGCAATTACACTTCTTAAAGTTCCAAAACTCATTACCTTAAAATGTAGGAAGAGATGCTGAAAATGTAGGAGGACATGATGCACAACCTACTCCGACAAGTTGGACAGGCTAGAGTGCAAAATCAAGAAAACGTAACTGTAGGAAATGCGGGAAATAGGGAGCGTGAAGCTGGAGCAATAGGAGCGGAGACAGTTTGGAATTAGGATCAGGAGCATGGAGCAACCGGGATTCAGGATAGAGTGGGACCATCAGGAATAGTCCTTGAGCTAGGGGCACGCTCCCAAATCATGTCGGCTCAATTCCAGGGAGGGTACTAGGCAATGCTGTGTAGTTTTACGTTGATCGGAATAGGATGCTCGTCTAGATGGACAAGTTTTAGGATTCCCTCGCAGACTCTGGGGCAGGTTAGAGACCGCAGACAGAGACTACCACTTGATGACAACGACATGTTAGAAGACATGATCAGAAGGTCTATGAGGGGAAGATTGGTGAATAGAGATTTGAAGGACGTGAACATGAGTCCCTTCACCTCTGTGATCATGCAGGCTAGGAATCCACCGGATTTAAAACTATCAACACTGGAGATGTATGATAGGAGAACAGATCTCGCTGTTGACTTGACGATATACATGAGGCATATTGAAGCACCGAGGGCATTGAAGGGAGTTATGACTCGGTGCTTCCCTTTGTATCTAACGGATATAGCAGCACTATGGTTCAGACAACTGAAAAACGGCACCATTGGCACATGGATGGAGTTGATTGAGAGATTTATGAGGCAATTTTGGGTCCACATTGTGAGACCCAAGAATGTGATGACTTTAACATCGATGGAGCAGTGGAAGGGGGAGTCACTTAGGGATTTCTTAAGCAGGTTCAATGCAGCAGTAGCTTCGGTGGATCAACCCAATACGTCGATGGTTGATGGTGGCAGTCTTAGGAATTGTGGATAATTCAGATTTTAAGATATCATTGAAACGGGATCTGCCGATGGATCTCAGAGAGTTTTATCACGAAGCATAAAGGTTTTTGCGACAGGAAGATGCGAAGGCTGAGAGAGATGAGAGAGAAGCTGAAGTTTATGCGGAAAAAAGTGGAGGATCGCCTAGGGAGGATTCAAACAAGGACGATAGTGGCAAAAGGAAAATGAACGACTACGGTAGCACATCGAAAAAGTAACGGAGGGAATCTAAATTCTCTTGTTACATGGATTTAACTAAAACTCTAGAAAAAATTTACTTGGATACTCGAGGGCGCCTCCAGTATCGAAGGCTGGCAAAAAAGGTGACCCTTTGAATACGAATGGGCATCGGGAAAGCATTGCTTATTCCATGACCTGGATGTGCATAGCACGAACGACTGTAGACATTTAAAGGATATCGTTGAGGAGCATGTAAGAAATGCTCATCTATAACAGTACGTAAGGAATCAAGCTGTGGCAGTGGGGCAAGAGCAGCCACCGCTCACCTCAGATGAAGATGACAGTGGATCTAGGCATCCTCAGCTTATTATCAGCTGAATGGATTTATGGCTTTGAATAAGAAATAAACCCCGAAGTGATGCGGCTAAGTCACTTACACATGTACGGGATCAAGGAAGGTTCCTAGGCATGCTCTCAGATGATGATAAACCAAGATGCTCGAGTTTATGAAATCTTGTTTTTTTTGTTTTCTGTGGACTCTGGTTTCTTTCTTGGTACCATGAACATTTGATTTTCTTAGTTGTACGGACTTTTATTTTGTCAATTGGACTTTGTGATGATTGGATTTTGATTAATGTAATAAATAATACTGGTCACACGATTACGGTCCTGACGGAGAGATGTGGCAGTGATCGCAAGTTAAGAGTCTCTTCGTCAAAGTGCGATGGAATTGACTCAAACACAATAAAAAAGTTCTCGACCGGAGAGTCAAGGCCAGAGAATATACCGGAGAATATAAAAGTTCTTGGCTGGAGAGTCAAGGTCGGAGAATATAAAAGTCCTCGACCGGAGAGTGAAAGTCCTTGACCGGAGAATCAAGGCCGGAGAATATAAAGTCCTCAACCGGAGTGTCAAATTCGGAGAATATAAAGTCGCCGATCGAAGAATAAAAGTCATTGACAGGAGAGTCGAGGTCGGAGTAGGATAAAACAACCTGGTGAGTTATATGGATTTGAATTTAGACCCAGAGAGGTCATGAATTCGGATTTCGGTTTTGAATGGCTAAGGATTGGCTGTGGATGTGGAGTGGTCCTGAATTTAGATAAGGGTCCAGAGCGGTCCCAGATTTGGATATCGACGCGGAGAGGTCATGAGTTTGGTTATTCGATATGGATGGATTGAAACTCGGTTGATAGGTTCGGATGATTATGGAATTGGCTAAGGATTATGTTACTGGATTCGGAATCAGACATCGACTCGAAGCAGTCGCGGATTCGGATAAGGATATGGCTATGACACTTGGATAGGATGACTTGGTAATGGATTTGATCGTGGAACGGATGATATGGCTATGGATGGAATATGGACTTTGGATATCAGATTTAAAGCTATTCAAAACACGCATTTCTATCGCAATACATGTTTTGGAGGGCAAATATTACCCCCTCTTTTGGACAAAGCCGGAATATCAACAAATTGGCTAAAAAAGATGAATATTAGGATTAGAGACCGATTGGAAAACACGGTTATGATCGATGCCGTCAAAGTTGGATCAAGCTCCAATCAATGTGCGATTTATTGGGAATGATGAACAAGGCTAAGAATGACTACACTTCAAATTTCTGGTCAATCGGAGTTTGTATGCTCAAGGTATGGATAAATCAGCGTTGGAGATGATGGTCTCGTATCGATACTTTTCGTATCGATATAGTTCATGACGATCGGAATGGGTTCGGCAATTTACACTAGTTCGATGGTTTCGTATCGATCCATATGGATATGGATAAGAGAAATGCACTTGGCACCTCGCTTTGGACCGGTTACAGTGCGTATCGATCACTTTCCTGATCGATACGAAATGCTACGCTTGGAACGATACGATGGAAGGGGCAACAGATGGATACGAGGTAACAGTTGTAGGAGCCTAGAAAAGCATTTCGTATCGATCTAATAATGATTGATATGAAGGACACACATAAAAGGCAGCAGCGTTGGAGGATAAGAAAACAGGGTTTGTGTTGGTCTTGTTCGTATCGATCGATACGAAGTGGTCATGCAAAGCTTGGATCAGTACGAACAACATGGATACGAAGAAGACAGCATGTGTTCACGGATAGATGCAAAAGGTAGGATACGAAGGCAACTGCACTAAGGACTATGCTTCGTATCGACCATGTTCGTATCAATTAATATGAAAGGAGCCGGTCAAAGGGAGAAGCACAATGCATGGATCGAAGTGTGAAACTCGGATGGATAGGAAGGTTACGGCTATGGACATGGGGACAGATGGATACAAATTGATGGAGACAAGTTAATAGATCCGAAGTTTCCGGCCTACATTGAAAAACACAAACTTGAATCGATCATAACTCAAGATTCACGAGTTCAAATGCTATGAAGTTTTCACAGCAGCTTGCTTATTCACTCAAGAACGTCCATGATCGATCTCAGCTCGATTGGACCATTTTTGGATCGATACGAATTATACTTGGATTGATCCCAAACGACCCTGGATCGATCTGTTGGGCCCACCTATGCATGAGAAGAGATATTTCAAATTTTAGGGTGGATATTTTCAGATCTGCACCTATAAATAGCAGCTCAATGGCAGCTAAAAAGGAATCTGCTTCTTCTTTTATAGACAAAACTCTACCATTTTATTTACTGATTTCCAAGGCTTGTAATTGTAATCTCAATATAAAAGGAATAAAAAGACTAATACAAAGTGGACGTAGGCCGGAGATAGTTGAACCACTATAAATCTCGTGTCTTCTCTTACTTTCTTGCTCATTTTAGTTTGGCTATTTTCTTCGTTTTTATTCTTTACTTTATTGGGATCTGAGATTTGTGCTTGGATATTGAGGATTTGTGTGTAAACACTGGTGTTTCCACTGCTTCTGGCGTTTGTGACCAATTTTGGCACAAATATTATATAACATTTAAAAGACTTGTAGTACTAATATGTACTACCATCTAAGTACCCAATTTAAAAGAAAAAGAAAAAACATTACAAGCAGTTTAGAATATAAACTTTATCTCACTTCAAAATGTTACGATGGTTCCGTTCAAAAACATTTCACTTGCATTGCTTTATTATTTAAACAATTCATGTTGGAGTAAATTTGAATAAAAATAAACTTGACTTTTACTTGAGATACTGTGCTACAAGGGTGGAAATTTGATTGTTATGCTAACTGAAGTGTCTTTTGTTGAAAGGTTGACCTTTTGGTTGTCAAACACTGTTGTCCTAAGGGAAGTTATCTCTCAAAATTTGAAAATTTAGTCCATCATGATTCAGTTGATAGGTCAGACAAGTTAAACAGCAGTGCAAATAAAAGTGTAAGCAGATTTCCCTCGACAGCATTGAAAAATATTTGTGATGGAAAAAGGCCCAACGTTATACCACAAATGGACGACTGGCAGGAAACATTCACAGTTGCTGCTGCATTGGAAAATATTGAATCTTGGATATTCCCGTGTGCTGTTGAATCTGTTTGGTGGCAGGTACATATTGCGTTTAAGAAAGCTGAAAATATACCTTTCTTTTAGTACTTATAAATTTCACCAGCGTTTTCATGCAATGTTTTGCGATAATTTTGGCATATGAAATTTTAGTTCAAGGTTAGAAAAACTGATATTTAACTCTCGTTTTTTTGTAATGATTCTAACAGGGGTGTTATTTTTCTTGTATTATGAATCATGTTAGGCGATGGTTTTTAAGTCGCCACTTAATAAAGCCTGATACTGATTTCTTTTCAAATGTTTTTTCTGGGTCGCAAGATAATCATTCAATTCCTTATGTATTCAGTTTATTCAACATGTTATTATTTACCCGATTAGCTAAGCTATATCTCGCATGTGAAATTTCCAAACTGATGTAACACCTCATATATAAAAGTTTACTCTTAGTTGCAGGCTGAATGCATACTAAAACATATTTTTTCTTCCAGCTTCCAATGCTTTCATGTTGTTTGGATCTGTTATTATTTGTTATCATATAGGCATAATTTTACAATGACTGGGGAATTTCCTATTTTACAATGACTGGGGAATTTCCTTAAGTTCTCACGCGGGAAGAGACAGCACAAGTGAGACCCATGTCTTTTGGTCTCGCATGGTGCTATGAGCATCTCTTCTTGTATTTGGGTTCGAGTCAACTGGATGGAAAAACGATCAATGACGGATTATAAATATGATTATGAAGCCGAGATTTGGCATAGTCGATGGACAAAAGGCGTGGGATACTTGAAATACGAGTTTCGACAAAAGTCGAGTCGTTTCGGATTGCTTGGAGTTTGCTTTGAGTCATCATTGGAGTTGCTTCGGGTTTTCAAGCTGCCTGCTTCGAGTCATTTGCAAGGCTGCTTCGAGTCACTCGGGTCGGCATTGAATGAGTGGATGGGATCGGCATGTTTTGTTTTACTTCGGGTCGGTGCCTCTTCTACTTCGGGTCGACATTGGAAAGAGATCGACATATAGGAAATGGGTTTGGCATGTTTGATATTTCAAGGATCGGTCACAGGAACTATGCTTCGAGTCACAGACCATTGTACTTCGGGTTAGTGTGGCTGTTACTCCGAGTCAACACTACACTAACTTCGGGTCGGATATAGTGATTCCTCGGGTCGGCAGAAGGAAGAAAGGTTCGGCAAGTATTTTGGAGATCGGGTCGGCATCATGGAAATGGATGAGATCGGCGTGTTTGGAGGATAATTCCGGGTCGACACTCAACTATACTCGGGTCGGCATATGGGAATCCAGGTCGGCATTCCAGGGGATCGATGTCTTTGGTTTGCTCCAAGTCGGCACTAGCGTATCCCCGGGTCGGCATAGGAAACTAGCTCGGCAACGAAACTATGGATTGACATGTTCTTTACTCCGAGTACAAACACAATTTACTTCGGGTCATATGCAGGCGTGCTTCGGGTCGTATGAGCACTTACTTTGAGTCATCCCCAGGGAACATCAGGTTGGCATATTCTGAACTCGGGGTCGACAGTAATGATGATTTTGGGTTCGACTATGGTCTTGGTGGGCCCGGTTCACTCGGGAATCCCAGTTTCGGGTTTTGCCTATAAATATAGCAGACGGGGCTTCAGAAAAGGGATCTTCATTCTATTTTCCTTTATCTTTCCCATTAAGGCTACTCTGTCATTATTGTTTTAAAAACTCCGGATTGTAACTGTAATTGATTCTGATATCAATAAAAATAAAATTTTTGGAGTGGACTTAGGCCAGGGTCAACCGAACCACTATAAATCCTCCGTTGTTACTGCTTTCATTTTAATTTGAATTGTTCTTTATTTTTTACACTCTACGTACATTCCATCTGTTATATGTGACTATGAACTGGTGCTTTCAACGGCGTTTGGGTGTTAGTGATCAATTTTGGCGCTAACATTTTGGTGCTTTCAGTGAGAAAGCTAGCACTAAGGAATTCTGAAGCTTGGATTTTGAATTTAAAGGTTTATGAACTCTCTGATTCTGGAGACTACGGCAAAGTAATCAACCAAGAGACAATGAACGGAAAGGAGTCAGCAAGAGGAAAGTCAGGAGGCATCCTCTGGAGCTCATCAAGCCTCAATCTATATTACTAGGGATGAGATGGAAACAATGCCGATGAGGCAAGAGGACATGATGTAGAACCTACTCCGACAGGTTAGACAAGTTGGAGGGCAAATTCAAGGGAATAGACCAACCGCAGCTGCTGATAATGCAGAGCCGGGAATCGGAGCAGCAGAAATTTCTAGAGGTCAGATTCAGAACTAGAATGAAGAGATTGAAGAAAATCGTCAAAGGCCATTTCCATCGAGATTAGGGCATGGTGGAGATGGGGGCAGACCATCGAGATTGGATACTGAGGGACTGTAAATGAAGTTCGGCGAGCTGGGGCCAACGTGAACGTGAATGAGCAACATGAGTACTACCTAGAGTACCCTCCAGGACATTAGGGCAGGGTGGAAATGCAAATAAGGGATTACCCTGGGATGGAGACGAGCGCATGACTGGATTGATAGGATAGATTATGAGAGGAGGGCTACCAAGCAAAGGCTTGGAGGAAGTCATTCGGAGTCCGTTCACTCCAAATATCAGAAATGCAAGGAACCCTTCAGAATTCAAATTGCCAAAAGGCTTATGATGGGAGGTCGGACCCGACCATGCATGTGACCAGATACATCAGACATATGGAAGTGCTGGGGGCATTTGAGGAGGTGTTGGCAAAGATGTTCCTTTATATTTGACGGATTTGGCTGCGCTCTGGTTTAGGAAGCTAGAGAGTGGATCGATTAGGACATGAGGTGAGCTAGTGGAACGCTTCATGAGACAGTTCATGACCCACGTGACGCGACCCAAAAATGTAATGACGCTGACATCAATGAAGCAGAGGACCAGAGTCCATGAGGGATTTTCTAATGCGGTTCAGTACAGTCGTAGCTTCAGTAGATCATCCGGATCCATAAATGATCTGGATGGCGGCGGTAGCAGGGATTGCAGAAGGTATTAAGTTTAAGGATTCATTGACAAGGGATCCACCACAGGATCTTGGAGAGTTCTATCATGAGGTATAAAGATTCATTTGGTTAGAGGATTCACGCGCCAAGAGGCAGGGGATCAATGCCGTGCAAGGTGAAGGAACGTCTGGAGTAGGACGTGGAATGGATAAAGGAAAGCGCAAGCATGATGATGAATATGGTGGTTCTGAAAAACGGAGGAGAGGTTGGCAACCCAAATTCGCAACGTATGCGGACCTGACAAATAATCTTGAACGGATTTACATGGACACTCAGGGGCAGCTCCCATATCGGAAACTACCCAGGAGGGATCCCATAGAACGGGAACGCAGGAGCGGGAAGTAATGCATATTCCATGAGCTAGAAAGGCATACCACGGATGAATGCCGCCACTTAAAGGACGTGATGGAGGAACATGTTAGAAGTAGCAGATTGCCACAGTATGTGAGGGACCAGACGAGAGTGGTAGAGCATGAGCAGCACCGCCTGGATCAAACAGAAATGACCCAATCACGACTCGTCATCCGTTGACCGTGATGGCAAGGGCCGAGTCCAGGATTTGGACTTCGGTCATTGAATAATTTTTTTGATTTTGTTTAAAAAAAGAAAACAGCTATGCCACTTACATATGTAGGAAAACCAGAGTGATCCCTTGGCATGCTCTGAGATGATAATAGGCTGCTCTGTCCGGAGATGCAACACTTAGTTTTTTCTAGAACTGGGATTTAATAAATGAATTTGGATTTTATGAAACAAACCCGTAACCGGAGAGTTACGGGATGAATATTGGAAGTCATTTGAAAATTAATCGCTTTATGTTCAGGGATACTAAACCAGAGTGCAGGAGCGACGCTGCTTTGCCGGAAAGCACTCATCGTTGTTTCCCCTTCACTGGAGAGTGACAGGATGTGATCTAGCAAGAACTCAGAGAGACTGTAATCAGTTTAGGATTTAGGCCATGACATCGCTTAATTCAGGGATACTGAAGCTGAGTGTAGGGAGTAACGCCACTTCGCCAGAGAGCGATAAGGTCGGCTCACTCAACGTTATTTTCCCTTCACCGGAGAGTGACATGATGAAATATAATAAGAGCCCGGAGAGGCCGAGATCGGTTTGGGATGATCAGGGAAACTGAACCGGAGTGTAAGAGATATGTTGCTTCGCCGGAGCGCGACAGGATCTACCTATTCAATCGTTAAGTTTGGATCGAGCTTAGCAAGGGTCCGGAGAGGCCGTCAACGATCCGGAGAGATCGTAGGATTCAATTACCGACTTCCGAGGTGTGAAATGGATTTGGATAGCGGCTTCGAACAGCTACGGATTTGGCTAAGGACCTGGAGTGGTCTCGGTTTTGGAGATGGACCCGGCGAGGTCCCGGGTATGGATTATAGGACCCGAGGAGGTCCCAGCTTTGGATTTGGACCTGGCAAGGTCCCGGATTTGGATTACGGGACCCAGAAAGGTCTCGAATTTGGACAAAACGGTCCGAAGAGACCATGAATTCGGACAATGAATTTGAAATGGATTTGGAATTGGATAATGAATTGGAACAGTCGCGGAGTTGACTATCAGATTTGTATGGAATTACTTGAAAACAAATGAAAAATGGACTTTAGATATCGGATTGGGAGCTATTCAAAATACACATTCCTATCAGAAGGCATGTTTTTGGAGGGCAAATGTTAACCCGTCTTTTGGCAAGGCGATAAACAGACGGATTTAATAAATCGATTGCTCGGTTATCGAGGCTGAAATACAATAGGTTTGAGTCAACTAGATGAAAAAACAATCAATGATGGATGATAAACATGATTATGAAGCCGGCATTCGGCATGGTTGATGGATAAAAGGCGTGGGATACTTGAAATACGAGTTTCGACAAAAGTCAAGTTGTTTCAGATTGCTTGGAGTTTGCTTCGAGTCATCATTGGAGTTGCTTCGGGTTTTCAAGCTGCCTGCTTTGAGTCACTTTGCAAGGTTGCTTCGAATCACTCGGGTCGGCATTGAATGAGTGGATGGGATCGGCGTGTTTTGTTTTACTCCGGGTCGGTGCCTTTTCTACTTCGGGTTGACAGCTTGGAAAGAGATTGGCATATAGGAAATAGGGTCGGCATGTTTGATATTTCGAGGGATCGGTCACATGAACTATGCTTCGAGTCATGGATCATTGTACTTCGGGTTGGTGTGGTTGTCACTCCAAGTCAACACTACACTAACTTCGGGTCGGCTATAGTGATTCCTCGGGTCGGCAGAAGGAAGAAAGGGTCGGCAAGTATTTTGGAGATCAGGTCGGCATCGAGGAAATGGATGAGATCGGCGTGTTTGGAGGATAGATCCGGGTTGACACTCAACTATACTCGGATCGGAATATGGGAATCCAGGTCGGCATTCCAGGGGATCGGCGTCTTTGGTTTGCCCCGGGTCGGCACTAGCGTATCCCCGGGTCGGCACTAGAGTATCCCCGGGTCGGCATATGAAAGCAGCTCAACAACGAAACTATGGATCGACATCATGTTCTTTACTCCGAGTCCGAACACAATTTACTCCGGGTCATATGCAGGCGTGCTTCTGGTCATATGAGCACCTACTTCGAGTTGTGCTTAGGGAACATCAAATCGGCATATTCTGAACTCGGGATCGGCAGTGATGATGGATTTAGGTTCGACTATGGTCTTGGTGGACACGGTTCACTCGGAAAGCCTAGTAACTCGGGTTTTGCCTATGAATACAACATGCGAGGCTTCAACAAAGAGATCTTCATTCCGTTTCCCTTCATCTTCCCTTTTAAGGCTGCTCTGTCATTATTGTTTTAAAAACTTCGGATTGTAACTGTAATTGATTCTGATATCAATAAAAGGGAAATTTCTGTAGTGGACGTAGGACAGAATCAGCCGAACCACTATAAATCCTCTGTTATTATTGTTTTCTTTTTAATTTGGATTGTTCTTCATATTTATACTTTCTACATACACTCTGTCTGTTATCCGTGATTATGAATTGGTGCTTTCAACTGCGTTTAGTTGTTAGTGATCAATTTTGATGCTAACATGTGCTTTATCTAAATTTACAAAATTTTAGTTACGTAAAAACTGGTTTCACAAAAGAATGTCGAAATGTTAAGGGTAACACTTTACTTGTTTCCAATACTAAGAACCATATTTTTTGTCAAAACGGTTGTTCTGGGAAAATGAATTTGAGGATTTTCCTTTCGATTTAGCGTCATGTAAATCAATCTGTGGATGCTTTGAGTTAAACTTATTTCTCAGAATTCAACCATATCCCAAATTGTAACTTGATATGATATGCTCTGTTTGCATATAAGTTGATTATATTCAAAAATAAAACTAGATAAAAGAAAGAAAAAACTCATAGAGCCTAAAAAAGAAGGGCCTTGGAGGGAGAGTTCATTCTCCCCAGGCTAATGTCACTCGCAAATAAATGAATAAACCTTGTGATATATCCAGAGAGTTGTTTTGGATTTAATCCTCTGTTTACCCTAGTTTCACAACCAATATCTAAGCACTAATTTTAACCCAATATTTGTTTGAATTTTTTAGTAATACTTTTAAAAGAATACTATATCATGCTGCATCATTTTTTTACTATATTTCTTTTTACAGATTGTTTCTGGAGCATAATTCTAATGTGTTATGCATGTATGGTTCTAGCAGTCTTCAGTAGTGCATCAAATTATGTTGCAAATGTTCCCTTATCTGCTAGCTTGGACGATGGAGTTGCTGAGTGCATTATGGCAAGGCGTGGAGGTTAATTCAAATAAAAATGGTTAAATCATTGTGCACCAAAAGGATCTGAATTTGATGAATATGCTTTCTTATTGTACTTTCTGCTAGAATCATTTTGGATCTGCATTACATTTGGAAGGCTGCACGTTTTGAAATGGTACAAAGTCATGTATGATATACATGCTCCTACGTGCTATGTGCATTTTTTCGCGTTTTGAATGTTTGCATGTTGCGGCCTTAGGGGAGCCCACTGGGTCTCTGTGTTTGGGCTACCAATGAGGCAATATAGGTATCATGATGCTTTAGCGTACTGGTTAGTACCATGTCCACTTGAATTATAAACTCAATTATAGCTGGTTGTATTATTTTGAGTCCTTTGTTCCATATCAAAACTTTAGGCTGACTGGTCACTCGTCTTTTTGAATTTGCTTAGCAGCTTCTTCTTCATCTACCCTACCCCCTCCTCTCAAGCTTTTCTAAAGTGAATTCTCTTTCATTTGTATAATTGTTACCGAATACACACACACGACGAGTGCTACGGCATGCGTTTCGCGCATGATGAAAGCAACTAAATTGTCTTCCCACAAATTAAATTTGTTTAATACGTTCAAAGGAAAATGATTTCTACAAATATTTAACAATATTTTTATGTTGAATCATACGTAGTTAGTTTGAATTTTATTTCTAAGTTGGAATATCTAGTTTTTTTGTTAGTTTGAATTTTTAGTTATATTATTAATTAATAAAAATTGAAGTTGTGAGCGAGTTTATTTGTTAGATCATATTTTTAAGTAAGATTGAGACTCGATAAATATTTATAGAGGAAAATTTGAATTTGTAAGGAAGCTTAATTGTTAAATTCTACTTTTAAATAATACCAAATTTTGATAATATATGTAGATGATCATTTTGGTTATTTCACGTTGATACCAAAAGATGGACAGTTGTAACAGTGTATGTATTACAACTGTTAATAATTTGTATATATGGCAGATTCATTTTTTTTTCATGCCGCGTGGTTAAATGTCCACGACCTCATTTACAAACTTTTCCACCTCTTTGACTTAGTATTCAGTTATTGTTGTTTTTTAATATGTTTAAACTTATTATATATATATATATATATATATATATATATATATATATTACCAGATGTTTTCTTTTATTTTTTTTGAAAAATATGCCTATCCACCATCATTATGCAACATTAACTTGGTATACATATTACATAGTTTGTCCCATATGCATGCATGCATGGAGATAGTACCCCAGGATGAACTTCCCTTGGGCCTTGTCTTTCGCTTTTTATTCTTATTCGTTACTTTATAGATTATGGCTTTCAAGATGGTTGTTTGTATTTCTTTAATTTTAAGTTTGACAATGGATATTTGAAAATTTTGAAATCCGACTGCATCTGTATCCATATCCGTATTCGATAAATTTGTATTTTCTTATGTAAATTTTGTTTGTTCCGTGCATTTTTTCGGTGTATTTTTGTACAATGGTAGATATGTATTTTTTTTATCAAGTCGGTTGTTTATATTAGAGGCGTTTAATGCATCTTAACCGCCCAAAATTATTTATCGTCTTCATATTTATTTCTTTTGCATACTTTTATAATCTACAGGGCAAAAAAGAATGCTAAACCAAAAACAATATATACATATATACATATACATATACATATATATATATATATATATATATATATATATATTGATCTATCGATCGTTAGCGGATAGAATAATTAATCGATAACCATTTGTATTAATCAATGTGAATATCCAGTATCCGAAATAATTTCGAAGTCGAATGCACCAATGCAGATATGACACTATCTACATTCGTTGACATGCCTAGCTAATTTTTTGTACTATGAGAGTTTTCACTTATGTGTATTTTTTACATTCACTTAACAATATACGTAAATATTCTTAATTCATTTCCCAAAGTATACTAAATCTCCCAAATGAAAGAATTCTACATTTTGCCAAATTCTTTAACCTTTGATGCACAAGTTTGTAGATTATAGCGTTAACCTTAGGAAGCAGACGACAATCAATGATCGTACAGTGATCATGCCAAATTTCACTTTCAAGGTAGTGACTAATCAACGACGCATATTGCTAGATCATGTACATCAACAATGAGGTTAATTAAAATGGGAGATTCCAAGAATTTCTTTTTTTAGTGTGTGATCCACTGTGGTCATTATATCACAATTTGATAATATATCAATTGTTTTTCCGAATTGGGTCCACCTTGGAGAAGCCCCTCAGATATTAAGAAAGTAAGAAAACATAAAGTGCTGGAGTATTTTATAAGATGATACAAGACGAGCTGTTCAGTTCGCGAGAATCTAACTTAAAACAGATGAATTATGGATCGATCAATCTTTTTTCTCTTAGTTAGTTTTGATGGATCAACCTGTATCCATAGGGATGGGTCAACTATGACCCATAAGGTTGGATCACCACCGATCCATATAGGAGCGAGCATATTACCTATTCTTCAGTCCATATTTTATCCGATATTCCGCCAAATGACATTTCTATGGAAGTGGAATACAAAATGATCAAGGAATGGATTTTAACATGACAAACTACAAAGGGTGAAGTAATGAATAGAGGAAATTTGCCCAAGTCCATAGATTGGCACCGATCCACGGATCGGTTTGGTCCATCAAAATGTCCAAATTTTCCCCAAAGTTCAAGTATTACGGATCTTTAGGCTAAGTTGAAGAAAAAGAGAAGTTTGAGCATGGATGATTGATCGGTGCATCCAACATAAAGACCAATTTCCCTTGAAACTCAAAAGAATTGAAAATTAAGGCATTTTAGAGGTAAGTAAAACATTTTAGGCTAAGACCATGGATCAATACTGATCCATGGATGGATCGATATCGATCCATCAAGCCTCAAGATTTGTTCTTGATTTGACTTGATCTCCTTTTTGGTATTTAAGATCCAATTGATTGCCCAAACAAGGTTTGATGAACACGAAGGTTTGGAACAACGCAATTCAGCTATAATTAGGACACCATCTCCACCATAAAAGAGGATCGATTGCTTTATGTCAGGACTCCGCCAAACTACGTTTATTCATCAAATTCTACCAAAAACTAAACTAAACAAATCCAAAAATCATCGTATCTCTCATTGTTATATAATAACATCTCAATAATAAAAGATCAAAATTGACGTATGCCAGAGATTTTAAAACTTTTAGAAAGTTGTGTTGTATCTTCTCTCTTTCTTCTCTACGTTGCATAATTAATGGAGAAATAAATGGATATTACTTTCTCAGTGTTTATCTATATCCATCAATAATACATTATGAAATTGTCATTGATTTAAGCTTTGAAAAGAGCAGGACCGATAAGAACTCTTGGACGATCCATAAGGATATGAGTCTAGAATGTCAATATGGCGATTAAGCAAGAATCAGAGGAGATAATAGTTATAGTGGATAAGAAGATGGCAAAGACAAACTAATATGGTGAAAATTCAAGCAATTTGCCTCTATGTAGCAACGTCAAGATGGAGAAAGATGTTGCCCTAGAGATCATGAATATATAGGTGGTTCTCCGTCTAGAAGTTCTTCTGGTGGTCACAAAACATGAAATGAGTCAATAGAAGGTGGATGAAATCGAAAAAGAGACGGTGTCAATGCATGGTATGAAGGAACCGAGTCGGTCACAATGGATTTAAAAGATAAATTTCAATTATTATATCTTTATTGGGCCTATGAAGTCTAATTCATTTAGAACTTTTCAAAATTTCTTTTAAGCAAAATCAACATGTTATTCCACTTTGTAAATAAAGTTTTGCTTTATATTATTTTGTATTATATTTTGGATATGTGTATCATATATGCATATGTGTGAACGTACACATGCAACAAAATGATGCGTATATGATTTAACATGTCTGTATTGAGGTGTTGGGATTTACACCCCAACAAACATATTAGCCCCACTTGCATTTGATTTGCTTTATAAATTTGTATATGTACTTGCACTAATATGTGTTTGTATGTATATATGTGTAAATAAATAAGTATACGGATATATATTCACTTTTACATAAGTTAAAATAATAAGGGTAAATAGTTGTTTAACTTTTATAAAATATTTTTATGTGTGTGTACAACATAAAATAAGTTGTGAGGAGCCATCTGAAAATAAAAAGGCAATATCTTATTAAGGAAGGAGAGTAAATGTGTGGTTAATATCCTTGTAATTAAGAATGTCGTTTCAGTTTAAAACGACGAATAATTCTAAGTTAGATATATATAGAGTATTTTGAAAATCAAAAGGAAATATCTTGTTAAAGTAGGAGAATAAATGTGTAATTATATCCTTGTAATTAACACCGTCTTTTTAAATCAAAATTAAAATAAATGCAAATAATAATGGAGCAAATGAATGTCGGCATTAATATGTGATTAATACCGACCTTTCATTTTAATGTTAAAATAAAGAGAGATAATAACAATGATAAATTTTATATTCAAATATTTACTTATTTATGCTCTCGTTCATGATAATAATATATTTAATTGCAGCTTTTTTTTGGGTTTCTAAAGTAAGACCTACGTATAAATCATTTAATACTGTATAGAATTAACGATAAAATAAAAAGTAATATTTTGAGTTCGGAAATGCATAATATAATTTGAACTTAAAGCAATTATACAAATGAACATATGGATGTATAAATAATAAATTATATATTAATGAAATAAATAATATATATGTATGTATATTAATAATTTTTTGTTGAACGTATTGTTTTTACGTAAATAAATTTTATGAAATTTTAAGATATGTAGTATATGATTAATAACACTTAGAAACAATTACTAGTTTACCGAAATTAGTAATAAAATATTTTATTGCAGAAGGAAATAATATATTTTTAGCTTTTTCTAGTCGTCTGCATTAGCATAACAAACATTCATAAAATGATTTTTTTTATAGACGCAGCTGTATACATAACTAACCAATTTGTCATAGTATTTGATATACAATATTCATAATATAATCTAATATCCTATAGTATAACATATAAATATGAAATAAGAAGATTAAAACATAGATTTATTTCCACTAGAGCCTTTGCAAGCACGTTGAATTGATCTCGTTGAATCAGTTCACAAATAATAAGGTGGTAGCTCCCGAATCGCTGACCATTGATGTAACATCCCAAAACTTTTAAATTAAATTTTGTAACTTATTTAAAAATTTTGAATAAATTTGAGAAGTTTCAAAGACAAAATGAAATATTTTTAATATTAAGTATAAGAAAAGAGGAAAAAATCTCTATAGATAAAAACAAAAAGATGTACATTCAAAGCTCAATTTGATATGCATTAAATAGCATCATTTCAGTCCAAAAGGAAAATCTGCCTGACCAAATAAAAAAAAAAATCTTGTACCTGCATATACATCAGCATGCACACAAAAATCTTTGATATATACATATCACCTTCTTGTTTACATTCGTGCATCAAAAGAGAACTGGATATCATATAAAAAGAAGAAAGACCCAAAATTCAGCAAATACAGGAGTAAAGCAAGGAAAAAATTTATATACGAAATGTACTTGCAGAAAAAATATATGTGTAAACATAAGAAGGGACTAAGGCATTTAATGCCATCACCTCTAGTACATCAAGCAAGATTATCAGCCCCAAATAAAGGAATATTTCTGATGAAGATACAAAGAAAATTAATCACCCTGTACCCAAACTATCTTCCTTATATGAGCATCTACTCTTGTCTTCAGTTTGTTCAAAGAAAAAAAGAAAGAAAGAAAATAGCATAGTCAGGAAGAAAAGGAAGAAGTAAAACATTACCTTGTTTTACGCACTTAAGCAAATCATTCAACTAATCAAAATAGGGTTCAAAAAGAAAAAAAATAAACTGCAGGCTTTCAACAAAAACACAAAAGCAGCTGTCTGTTTCAGGGAAATTCATGTGAGCAAACTTATTTTCTTTCATTTGAAATCTAAGTATTTATATTGTGTTTAGTTGTATATTGAAAGAGAAATGTGCTCTATATGTTTCTATGTTACTGGATTTTTTTTATACAGTTTGTTGTTTAATATTTTTTTTCCCTCAGAGCAAAGTGTATTAGAACAAAATTCAAATAAACTCCATTTGACATTTTTGCTTGGGATTTTTAAACAAAATAAACTTGCTTAAAATTGAATCACAGTTTAAAGATTGTTTTAAGTTTGATCATCGAGAGATTGACTCTGTAACCCAAAAATTTACAGTAAAAACAAATTTTTATGATGAACTCAAGTATTTTAAATTAGTAATTCGATTATGTTACTTGAATAAGTATACAAAGATGTGATTTTTAAAATGAATATAACGATTTTTAATGAAGTATTTGACGTGCAGCTAGTTTGTGAACAAAATAGACACTTTGATCATTTTCTGATGATCAACTTAATATTTGATGTTGAAATTGTGCGTGAAGCAAGGTTGAAAGTCATAGATTTCAGAAAAATCAGCGAATAATTTTGACCAATTTCGTGGTCTCGGATGAATCGGACTGGACGAGATTATTTGGAGGAGGTGCGTGGTCAACTGGGGAAGATCGTGATGGAGGCGCGTTACCTCCGGTGACCTCTGGCGTGGTGGCGAGGTGATATAGTTTGGGTGTGCTCGAGTTACAGTGTCGAACGAAATACCCATTTTCGATTTCGAGTTTTCTGTGTTAAGTTGAAGTTCGATTTCGAGTACAGGGAGCGTTTGCAACTTGCTGAGGCCCGCGACGTTCGCCAGAACGGCGGCGCGACGATGTGCATATGCACGACACAATTTTTTTTGTCAATAGTGGGTTTTGGGAAAGAAGGGTATCGACTCGAAGGAGGCTTCGGGATTATCATGTTGTGCTCGAGTATCCACTCGAGTAAAATATGGGTGCATCAGGTTTAAAGTACTTAGAAAATTTATTTAAGTTAAAACAGGGGCACTCGGGTTGAATTCTTGAGAAACCCAAAGCAAACACGAGTTTTTCTCGTGCTGACCAGAAGCAGGTCTCGGGATAACTAATTAAACAGTTTTTACTGAAAAGTTTTCAGATTTTAAACACTGGTAAACCATGTTTTCAAATGGCGATTTGATCAAAGTTTTAAAATAAATTCAGTATTTAAGTAAGATGATTTTAAAGTAATTAAATTTTAATTTATTTAATTTCTAATACATCATTTTATAAAGTCATTTATATAAATAATGAAATCTAAAGAGAAATTAAAATGGAATGTTATTTAAACTAATCCTAACTTTCCAGAGCAACCAATGTATAAGATGATGACTTGAATAAGGTTTAAAAAAAGATAATCAAGTAATTAATTTATCTTTTGTTTTATTAAATAATTTATGATTTTTTTAATATAATTATTTAAAAAAAGTGATTACTTAATTTGTTACTTAATATTAAGATTTATTAATTACATAAATAAGGTTAATTAATTTGTAATTAATTATTAATTAATTAAGGACTAATTAATGAATAAAAGTAATTGAGATTTAATTAATTAATAATTAAGATTAATTAACTTGAAATTAATTAACATAATTAATTAAGAAGTGATTAATTAATGAAAATGATTAAGATCTAATCAACCGTAATAAACTGTAATTAATCATTTATTAAAGATTTCTAATGAAAGTAACTATGTGATAAATAAATTTAAACCACATGATTTATTTATCTGAATTAAAGGTGTTTTGATCGTTCTTGAATACTGTGTGTTGGATTGATATTCCTGTTATGTGATGTGATGCTATAATGCTTTGTGCTGAGCTGTGATATTTGTATTGAATATACTGCTATGTGATTGTGAAAACCCATTGGCCCGTAAAACGACATTGGAATTTCGATGCGACATGGAGTCGGATTCCAGTTGGTTGTCTGAAACCCACATCGAACCTGTGAATCTTTGTGAATGACATCCACATATTTTTAAAATTGACACTCACTATTCGGATTAGCCGGGAGAGGACCTTTGTGTCGTATAACACAATCTGAATATGTGATTCGATGTTATGGATAGCATTTGAAGACCGGTGGTGAAGACCGGGTATCTTCGAAAACGATAGGACAACCTATCGATTGTCTCTGCATTGAGTTGCTCCGGTATAGAGATTCCCTAAGTGATGGGAAGTCCAATCGGGATAGTGGATGCCCGGATTGCAAGGACTTCTTCGGGAGTGCCTTTGGTTCTGTTCGAACCCGGAATAGACTTGTATGGTTGTATGTCCGACATTACAAATTGAGATATAAAGCCGATTTCTTTCAAATACACATCTGTTAGCGGCGGAGAATTTATTCTCTTAGCTTAACACCCTTCTCTGAGACGTACGTGCTCAGAGGTTATGTAGTTAATGGTTATCATTGATATACTCCCAATTGGGTTATGTAGCATGCTGAGTGCTGCTGATCATTTGTTGGTCAAAGCATGGCTTTGTGAAAAACGCAGCTTTATGGACGAGACTTCATCGAACCTCACAACCCGGTTATGGTCAAAAAAGGAATCGTGGCAGCAAGGTTATTTGAGGGTAGCTCCCTTTGAGGGTATGTCCATTTTCTTCTGGATTATGAGTGGTATCATGGTATGGAGCCCAGATACATACTTTGTGGTAGCTGCAAACTTATTGCTTTGTGGTTGTCGGTTGAGAAGCGCTTCGGATAAAAGTTGGTAACGACCGGGTGGTGGCATACTCGTGTCAGTTGTTACCTAGATACAGAGGTAACCCGGCCTTGTGTAGTAGAGATCCGGTTAGGATCCGGGGACGTCCTTCCAGAGGCGTTCCATTTTATATGGGAAGTTCCTTTGCCTGACCATTTGTTGGAAATCCATTCATCCAATATGAGCTCTTTACGATTTTAGTTGTATAACCTGCCATTTACTTATGGTGGTCACCACTGTTTAGATGGTAGCTATAGTAGGCATAGTACGAAATGTCTATGCTGGCTAAGATTAATATTATATTTTCGAAATATTTTCCACACTATGCACTAATAATAATATTTAAAAGAGTTTTCTCGTATTAAGCATATTTGACTATCATAAGAAGAAATCTCCTCCAAGTCTGCGTTTGCATTATGTGTGTGGTGGGAGGTCTTATGGTAGTTTCATTTTCAAAAAGCATTGCAAATTCTTTCAAGTTCTTTTGTTTTGCTTTTGATAAGAATAAACTGCTTTTATGTCAAACAATTATTTTTGTTTATTCATATCAGTCTCATGACTGACCTGGAGTTTATTGTTCCTTCCTAAACTCTGGGTACCCATAAATTTCCACACGGGCAGCCTAGAAGCGGGTTATCCGTGTTTGGAGCTAGCTTGGATTCGAAGTCTTCTGGAAGCTTTGTATATGGAAATCTTTTGAAGTGTTGGAGTTTTGAAGACCTTATCAAAGTTGAAGTATGTTGGAAACTGGTTGAAGTTTCTGTTGTCATATTATTGTTGTATCATATTTGTATCACTCTGATATTTGGGATCGATGTTGTATTGGATATTGTATCATGTTGTATCTGTGTTGATATATGATATTCTTTTGTTTTAGCTATTTTATATTCATCTGATGTTGTTATAAGCTCCATCCGAATTGAAATTTGACGTTCAAATCTCCGGCAGTCGAATACAAGTGAGGTATTTGACGTCGACTTTTGAATGCTGAATTTTGGGTCGTGACAATCGACCATCGAATAGTGTTTTGATGTATTGATTTAGTAAGAACTTGGGAATATTTTTTTATTGTTTTGGGAAGCCATGGTTGAACTTTTGTGATGTAGAGTTGTTTTTTTTGGAGAGAGTGGTCAGTAATGCAATGTTTTATCAAAGGTATAAAATTAGTGTATGATTAATGTGCTCATTAATTTCGTTTAACACTTTTCTTTTATGTCAGTTCAAAAACAAACTCTCTCTCCTTTTCTTATGTCATGGCCGGCTAGATTAAGCCAAATTAAAGCCGTCTATATGTGCTTGCTTTGGACTTTAGACACATTAAGTTGGTAATGAAATTCCCACATTTAAATCAAATTTAAACGTGTACCGATATCATATTGATGCAGTAAGAACTTGGGAATATTTTTTATTGTTTTGGCAAGCCATGGTTGAACTTTTGTGATGCAGAGATGTTTTTTTTTGGAGAGAGTGGTCAGTAATGAAATGAAGAGGCAATGTTTTATCAAAGGTATAAAATTAGTGTATGATTAATGTGCTCATTAATTTCGTTTAACACTTTTCTTTTATTTCAATTCAAAAATAAACTCTCTCCTTTTTTTATGTCATGGCCAACCAGATTAAGCCAAATTAAAGCCGACTAGATGTGCTTGCTTTGGACTTTAGACACATTAAGTTGGTAACAAAATTCCCACATTTAAATCAAATTTAAACGTGTACTGATATCATATACAGTTCAGTATATTTATAACTATTATAAACATAATGTATAATCATGTTCAATACATCAAACACAATTTTATAATCAACATCTCATAAATATTAGTTAACTTTATTAATTTGTAAGGATTATAAGTAAATTAAATAAGTGAGCAATACTCCATGTTTCGGTTGTGTGACTTTTAGGTGTAAATTTGGTTTGCGATTAATATCGAACAATTCGAATACGAACGTCCACACGTCACTTAGCAGGTGGTGACTAAATTTACCGCATAATTATTTTTAGTAAAACCAAATTTTACTTTGCTAAGGATTGTCGAGTAATGACAATTATTTACACTAATTCTCCTCATTAAAACTGTGCCCATATTCAACTTTATGGTCCAAACACAAAGTCTTTGGTTCAATAATAACAATTTTTATTAGCTGAAAACTCTGCCCAAAGATTTTGACTTTTAGTTGACTTTAGTTAGCCGTGATGCTAACCCCGTATAATTGAGGAGACAAATCATCTCTTAAATAGTGTTTTACTTTCAATACTTCCACTTGATCCAAGAATAGTCGTTCGACGGACGATGTGCCACGACTTGACTATAATCAATGCAGAGCTTTCATATTGAATTTCAACAGTATTCTCAAGTTGAGAGAACCGTGTAAATTAGTCATTTTGATATTTTTTGTTTGACCTTAGTTATATTAAGTAATAGAAAACTATCAAGTGTTACTTAGTTATCCAATATATATCAATACATAACCACTTGGTTCCCCTAGTAGCCTTCAGTAATACGTTGCCAATATTTGGAGAAAATTATGTACTCATGTCTCAATGGATGTATTGATGTGCAGTCTTGATACATTTGGACTAGAAATATTTAAATAATGTGCTTATTATATTTTGATATAATACTTATGGTTACAATTATTTGTAACTACTGGCAAAGACATATTATTTATGGACTTTCTGGTATATACACTTAAATTAACTAATTAATTATTTATAACATTTTATAACAAGTATATAACCAATAGTAAACACCTTTTATTTTCAACAAAATTGGTTATCAAGTTAGATTTATATAATAAATTATATAATTGCCCCGTAGGGCATATCGTTAGCTTTACCAATCTCATACATGCACCGGGGGTCAGTTATGAAATCTTATTCCAACTTCTCCAATCAGTTTCTTCAAAACCAATGTTGTTTGTCCCTCAGTGAGTAAGTATGCTATTATGTTTTAATTGCCTACTATAAAATCTCTTCGATGCCAATAAACTGTATTTACATGTGGAGTAACTCAGAGCATGTCTCTCGACCTTCGATGTACTCTAAGTTCTGTTACGAACTATATCATGAAATTGTTATCATATAACAATGTTACGAGATTCTGAACATTTGGAATCATCATCTTAGTTATAAATTTGTGCGTTCATTATGTATATAAATTTCTTTTATTGTGGTGCTATTTAAGGCAAAGTATTTTGTAACAACCTGCCCCGAAATAGGTCTAAATCCTAATCCAGAAAAGACCCATCAAAACTTAGACCATTCTAAAGTTGGCTGTTGTTTAGTAAAAAGACTAATACATAACTATTTATCTATTCATTCAGAACTCATTGCGGAGGATAAAATATAATAGCATAAATAGTACCCATTTTATTTCAAATTTCAAATGTCACAAGACAAAGCAATGTTCGGTGAATAGAAACCTCAAGCCTTTTTATATCGGTACTTGGATGGTATAATTTAAATAAGGATGTGTCTTTTGCATTTAAACATCATTCAAGACCATTTAGTACTCCGTACAAGGGAAAGAGGCGGCCCTGAAACAACCACTTAATACCTACAATTCCCGAAGCAGGTTCTACCATAATCTATACCCCATAACCATCGTTATTAACGTCTACCAATGCAAGAGATAATACCCAAGCCATTAATGCCTTTAATGGGAAATAGGAAGACTCCGATCATTTAAGACCTCAACTGAGGTTGGTCTTCATTATTTGATACATATTCCTAAGGCGGACTCCACACAGGTATCTATCTAGCTGACATTGCATGAAAATCTCTTCAGACACTTAATACTTCTTTTGAAGCGGACCTTTTCAAGATATCCTTAACCGTGCCTATACTCAATCCCGACCATTTAATAATTCATATAAGGGAAAAGTACAGGCCCACAAACAAACACTTAATACCTTCAATCCCCGAAGCAAGTCCTTTGTATTATGACTTGTACCCTAAGGAGACGTCTCACATTAGTCTGACTATTTGTAGTACTGGCAGCCATATCAATTGGGCAGATTTACTCTAAAGAATTGGGACGAACCTCACGTCTTCCATAGTTACCTATTATAGACGATGTCCATAATTACTTTCCAAATGGGGATTTAAATGACAATTATTACCCTAAATAACCATGCAATTAATACGTTACAATTGTGCGTTATTTACGCTACACACACACACATTTATTAATTTCTATTCATGCATAGATTATGCCCTAAACTAAAGTTCAAATGTCAAATCTTCCAGTGTTATACAAGTTTTGCTTCCATAATAACTTTTTTTTACCATAAATTCAATATTCCAAAATCAAACTAATAGAATTGTACTTAGAATCCATCTCCAACTTATTTTATATTAAAACAATGAAATAAAACAATAATAGTGGAAATATACAATTTAATTAAATTTATGCTCTATTCAACCCCTTTTATGAGAAATTAGAAAAGAGAATTTTTATTCAATTTGTAGAAATAGGCAGTGCAAATTATGAATAATAGTTTATACCTTTACACACCTTTTTTTATATCAAATCCCTTAATCAAATCCTAGGAAAAAAAAATAAGAAGTGGAACAGAAGGTAAAACACATAAATTGAAAAATCCAAACAAACTCCATTATTTTAATATAAAATAATTAAGATTCTAACATGTTAGCTAAGTTTTTAACCAAGCCAATTTCTTGAATGTTAGAGCGTCAAAACGAAGACAAAATAATTCAAGGACTTTGGAAACATCATAAAAAGACGAGATGAAGGAAATCACAACACCAGAACTGTCATTTTGTAACGGTTATAACTGTTGGTAATATAATTCCCAACGGTTATAACTGTTGGTAGCAGGCATGTTACAATTTTTTTTACATATTTTATAACGGTTATAACCGTTTGGGAATTTTGGTCATTCCCAATGGTTATAACCGTTGGGAATTTTGAAACTTCCCAACGGTTATAACCGTTGGCAATTTTGGTCATTCCAGACAGTTATAACCGTTGGGAATTTTGAAACATCCCAACAGTTATAACCGTTGGAAATGACAAAAATTTCCAACGGTTATAACCGTTGGGGAAAAACCATAATTTCTAACTGTTATAACCGTTGGGAATCTTGGTAATTCCCAATGGTTATATCCGTTGGAAATTACTTCACATTCCCAATGGTTATAACCGTTGGGAATATTTTAATTTCCAACGATTATAAGCGTTAGGAATGCCTTGTATAAGTAAATAGCAAAATTACCAACACTTATAAGCGTTACAGATTTAGTATAGCAGAACCATATCTTATTCAGCATCTAATAGTATTCCATTCAACTATATCTATACGAACATATAACAATAGAAAACACGAAATTGAAATTCAATACTAACATATCATCAAATTGTTAAAACGCATCAAACGTACGAAATAGTATATATCAAATTCCAAAAAGTTCATTGTGACAACTTTAAATTTCACTACTACAACATATCTAGAAGCTTACAAACAACAGATACGACACTTCGGCCAAACAACAAAACTACCATCAACCAACTCGGACAATGTATAATGACCATTTTGAGGTGCATCAAAAAGTGGCTCGTCCGGATTAAGGACATCCTCCACCCAAATAACTTTTTCTCTATCTCCAACCTTTCTACCATGACAAATCTTCTACACTCCAAGATGTCCTTTATTCCATTTTTCTTGACAATAATTGCACCGCTTGCCTTTCAACCGTAGAAGATTTAATACCAGCAGTTGATGGAGTAAGGCTAGAATGGTGCTCGGTATGCGGACCAATTTCTGTTCTTAGTGCCATCACATTCGTTCCAATCTGACTATTGTCGTACACATTGTTGCATTTCAGCAAGAGTTGAATTCGTTATTCTACTTTCTTCATGCATTTGATCAATCTTCTGTTGCATCTCCATTTTCCATCGCTTATCTTCATTCTCTTTGTAATTGATAATTGCTTTTGAAGCTTGAGTGAGTTTTACGTGCTTCACAGTAGATGTAGAACTATTTGCACGACAATAGATTCTTTTTTATCATTTCCAAAAACTTCAGCAACGACATCTCTTTCAAAATTTTCCAAACTAACCACTCCTTCATTACAATTAACATTAGTTTCTGATTTTTGCCTCTCTTTCTGCTGCTTCTATTAAAGCCTGAATATTAAAATGAATTGATATAAAAATTTATGAGCATGTTATTAGCAGAACACAAAGTCGGTCTAGAGCAAGCCAACATATTTGTTAAAAATTATAAGCTATTCTATTTCCTAGTTGCCTAACAGTGTATGGTATGATTTAATGCCAATCGATGTGCCAAACTGAGTTTTAAATGCATATTTTGTATAGACAGTTAATATTATGCCAGAAAACGATGTCACTTCCTCATTGGTCCATATACAATATAATGAGACAACCAGCAGGTAAACATAACTTTATTATTATTAGCATTATTGAAACTAAATAGGATCCGTTAGGCAAATGTAGATAACCAAATCAAAACGTAACATCAAAAAAAATGAAAGAACAAAAATATAAAACGAACTAATAACGTGTCTACCATCGTATCTTCTATAATATTTGTAGAACCTAGCCCATGAAACGGTGATGTATAATCTGATCTGCAAATGGGAGCATGAACTCAATTTCCTTCATGCTAGGTACAACTTCAAGAATCTCAAACTATGAGAAATTAACTACATCTTAAGGGGCACAAAATTTGAAGATAACTAGATACAAAGTGTACACCTTACTATATTGTAAACTTACAGACTGTGTATTTAGTGCTTCGCTATTATCCCGCCATATCTCATAGCGGATTTCTACCACTACGATTTTTCCATATAGCCCCAGAATATAGCCTTTCTGCTTTAATCCCCGCTATTTCCGCTATATCCCGTTATTTCCGCTATATTCCGCTATTCCCGCTATATCTTTTTTAATAAAATGAATTGAAAAATTGCATTTATTAATTATAAAATTATAAAACTAATTTATTTGATTTAACTTTTAATATATTTTCAATAACGAAAATACTCTAATACTCTACCAAATTCAATTATGTTATATAACAGTTTTTCGTTTATTTAAAGTATATTCGCACATGTTTTTATTTAAAATTATTTATGTATTTTTTATAATTCAATTGAATGATAATTTTTCATTTAATTACCATTTATACATTTGTAAAAACATTAAGTACGAGTTTTATATGTTATTTTAGAGCCATCCATTATATCCCACTATATCCTCGCTGTGTCACTTTTTGCACCTCCACCGCTTTGAATCTACCGAGCGCATTAACTGCACAACAAATGTAAATGTTCATGACACTGACATAAGGAAAAGAAGTGACAGGGTTAAAAATATACATAGTAGATGCGGCATCATTCAAGCTGCTAGCATTTCCCGAGTTACAAATAAGATACATTCTGGTACTAATATATTTACACATCGTACAGCACGGCAAGAAAATTGTCTGCAAGGTTTATTAGCATCATTTGAGCTGTTATCACTGCCCGAGTTGCAGGTACGATACCTTCTGATAAAAGTATATTCAGAAATTATACAGTGCAGCACTAAAAGTGTTTGCATGGTTTATTTCTTTTCAAATTAAGGATGCGATCAGTTCATAATTGATGAAGTTGGCAAAATAGAATTGTTCAGTTCTTCATTATTTCCTGCTGCTAGAGGGTTATTAAATCAAAATTCCAACCTTAGCATATATTCTTGTAGGATGTGGCAACTATTTCCTGCTGTTAAGTGCTCTCAGTTTTAGAATATTACGTGTTGTAAATTCGGCAAGTTACAAAAGATTGGTAAGTGAGATATTTGCTGTTTTAATTTGCCCCAAGTTTTTTTTGATTAACTAAAATCTTCATGTTTGCATTGCGATAATATGCAAAATTTGAAGTAGTTTAATATGAATTCAGGAGGTCCAATAATTTTCTATCTCAATGCCTAGCAATTTTCTTTAGTTTGTTTAATAGTATTTCTAAGTTTCTCATCGTGACACCTAACAAAAAGCTTCATGTTTAATAATTCTGAATTTATGGTGTAGCAATTTTTCTATTAATATATTCATATACTAGTTAAAAACATATTTGAACATTTGGTTAAAGAGTAGTCTTGAAGGAGGTACATGTACCAGTTTTTCACATTAATTTGATTGTTTAATTCTAACTTATATTCTAACAATACATAAATTGAGCCATGATTTTATTTGACTTAATATGTGAATTTTTGATAGCTAAACTTATATGTTAAAGGTACAAGATTAATTTAATTAAGTACGTAAAAAAAGATTTGTTACATTTAATGAATTTGCATCATTCATTGTTTTTCCTTTTATCTAACCCTTGAAATTTTCAACTATTCTTACAAATTTTGCGAAACTTAGTACTTAAAAAAGTTGATTGTTTTATTTTTTTTATTTTAAATTTTGCATTTTCAAATGGTAAATTGATTAATTTTTGAATTTAAATTCCTCTTTTTTTCTTTAAAACCACCTAATACACAATTCAGTACATTTTTTCTACTTTATGCAAAATTATGTAATTGTAATCCTCCTAGAAAATAACAACAAATGCTAAATTTTGATTATTTATTTTGAACGTTCCCCTTTCAGCAAACAAATTGATTATATTAAATGGTATTTTTTTGATGATCATAGAAATTGATGGTATAAGCTATGTGGATATAATTGAATCAAATTCAAGGACCACCGGCTTAAGCGTCAAGCACACCAATGTCCATAGGTTCACTCGACGACTAGAAGAACGTTGAATGAAGTAAATGGGAGTTGCAAGGGTATGTATCCTTGAGATCTTTATATTCAGAAGATCTAGAAGAATGCTGTTTTAGAAATTATATTATCATGTGCAAGTTCAAAAGCAATTATCATAAATCATCACAGTCCAAAATAGTCACCGGCTGAAACAAATCAATCATCACCCTGAGAAGTTTTCTTCAGCAAGTAAACTTGGATACATAACTATTTTAGTTTCAGAACAGTAATTCCATCAATAAATCTTGAACTATTTGGGAATAACACTCTAACGTTCAATTAGTTGGACTTTCCATCTCATCATAACATTTTTCAATGAAAATTACGATACAGTTTAGCAAAAACAATCGAGGCATAAGGAGCGCTCCAATAAAGTAAATACGTGAGTTAAATCTAAAATGTCAATTATAGTAGAAAATTATGCCAAAACAGTTCACATAACTTCTTTGAAATAAATTGAAGCCATATACTAACAGACATGACAGCAGCAATTTTCCTATTTCCCAAATGTATCGCACTTGTATGTTGGCAAAATATTTTATTGATCTAGCGAGTAATAGAGATTAAACATAATCAATATAAGTAGGATATCTTAATGTCTAATATTTAAAATGTTATCTTCATTGCAACTATTGTTATGGCTAGGATTTTGAAAAATAATTGTCATCGATGATGAGCTAAAATGTTACCAAACTAACCAGCTTTCTTTAATACAGCATTTAGCATTGAATTAAAATAAATTACGTCAATATTGTGATAAAAACTTACATATTTTTCTGCTGCACACGGAAGCATATCTCCGGTTTTTCTACTTGAGTGCGCTACTTTCCACGCCTTTAATCGTGTAGGCTTGCATTACAGATTCTCCGCTTCCTACATGAATATATATGAATTCATTTGTAAATTATACATACCATTAAGACTACATGTATAATAATGACTACATACCAATTCTTCATAAAGTCGAGTATATGATTTTCTTTCCAAAGTATGAGTTATGCTATTTTTTCCATTATTTTCAGCATTTGTTTTGCATTGTTTTCTTTTCTTATCAGTGTACTCAATATCAACGAATTTCTCCCACTGGACTTTATCAATATCATTCGGACGATTATCAATCGCAATGCATTTAGGTAAAAACTCTTTATCTTTCTTCAAATATTTGTCTCGTAGCTTTGATTTTTTCGATCTAAGATATTGTGAAAAACCTCTCTCCAAAATAGATCGAGCAATAGTTGGATCCAGATTCATGTCAAACTCTTTCTACAAAAGCAAAAGAAAAAAATCAAAACAATTGTTAATCCTGATTCATGTCAAAGTTAAATACAAAAGGTAATCACTTATCAAATGTTTTATCAAAATAAGAGAAAACATCCTACATTAAATGGGTCATTATAGCAGAATTACATAAATATTCTCAGCTTAGAGTCAGAAATTCAGAATCTACTGTGAGACATAAATTTAGTTTATGTGAATTAATCAATGTTTAATGTAAATCTTTAAAACATAAATTTAGTGTTATACTAGTCCTAAATTTACTTTTCATCGTCAGATAGGACCTCAATAAAACTTTGATGATATTTCCATGTGAAATCAAAAGTTCAGGTGCTCTCAGTGGTAAATAGAATGTTTGATTTGCTAAATAATATTTCCATGGAAGAAAAAGACATGATTTAAATGAGTAAATAATTTAAGTAAAATACCATAAGTGCTTTCCATAAATTATCCTTATAAAAGTTGTCTACTTTCCTCCAATCATCGTAACTAACCGGAATGAGTGCACGAATCAAAACCCCACAACGAAAACTCCATTTTTTCGCATCTCTACCTTTAGCACCATCCATTTCAACAATTATTGAGTACTTTTTATTTGTTGGTGGAGGAGCAACGTCTTCTTGGTGCTTTCTTGACACTGTGGTGCATTGTTGCAACTAGTTGACATTCTGCAATATACATGTTAACTTGTGAATCAGTTGATAATTATATGAAGAATTAAACATATAGAATTAAAAAATAAAACTATGAGCGAAGCCAGACTATGCCACCCTGTACTGAAAATTCATGAATATCAATAGATTTCGTCCTTCTGCCTTCAACGACTAGGATATATTTTTGGAACAAAAGAATCAAAAGCCCACATTCTTTTTCCAAAAGTTTTATGGTGAATTTACTAAGCATAAAAAGTACTAGCCTCCGTAGTCTAAAGCAGTAGCAATTTCTAGCTATGAACATGTGAATCATGTATGTGAAAGAAATGGTGGTTTCTTTGCCTCTTGATCAACATTCTTTTACTCTAGAAACTCACTTAACATTTGGGGATATGCATCAGCCTGATTCATGTAGCATATAATTAGTTAATTAAACAATCCAACATACAAAAAAAATTCTCTCCACGGTTCAAATAATGCACAATTGCATATCTTTATTGAAAGGGACTGCAGTATCTTTTATCATTAGACAATCGTTTACTATGAATAATATGAAAGAGCTCTTTAGATATCTATGTAACTTATTGACTTACATTGTATTAATGTTTCGAAGCATAATAAATCTCAACATCTATTTAAATAACGCATCAGAGCCTATCTCAAATTCTAAGCTATCTTATGGAAGTATGCAATAAAATCAAATCCCAGTTATAGTTCTATCAGAAGAGTCATAATCCAATATACCGGGTCCAGCAACATTGTATCAGAACTGAAACTATCAAAAAATCCATTACCTGACTACATATACATTCCCAAATCTAACTTTCCATTGTTGTTCTATCAAGAAAGTTTTAGTTAGTACCCAAGGAAAAATGGCACTCGGTTAATTACCTATAATTTATTACTCGCACTCTTCTTCCACTGGAAACTGGCAACAATCAATACACGTAAGTAGAAAGCAATTCATTTTGCATTGTTTTATTAAAAAACAGAATTAAATTTTGAGTTGTTCAATAAGTAGAAACAGTTAACTGTCCAACATCCAAAATTACAGCCAACAAAGTACATTTTTAAACAATATAATAAAAACTACTTCAGAAATTTAAAACAGGGAATGAAACAATGTAGGCAGTAGTTTAGTAACAATCTAACTTAATATGAAACCTTTGAAATTTCAAATTTCAAACATCAATTTGAAAATAATTTCTATCGAGTTTAAATTTGGAACAACGATCCATTTTTTCGGCACATGAAGTACTTAAACCATCCTAAATAGATTGACTGACTTTGTTGATGTCATTTCTACATATTTTACATGTCCATAAAATAGTATACATTGGTAAATGAAGCAATTAGGACAGAAACAATATATATTGTTTTGTAAGTTAAAGATGGTAAGATGCAGCATATATAACAATAAGGAGTAACTTGCCATTGTAGCAACCACAGATTGCTTACATTGAATAACGTATGGATGCAAAGTAGAATCGTCACAACTACTAATCAATGATTACCTGAAGAAAGAAGCATTTCTTGAATGTGTACTTATTGAAGAGCTACTACTATCTTGAATGTGATTGAAAATTTGAAATGATAGCATATCATCATCATTACATAATACACAAATGAAGCTTTTGAATTCATGAAACTACTCCTATTAGAAAAACTAAATTGAGGGTAGTACTACTATTTTCCTTTAAACTCTCACACACATTTTGGCTTCTCAATTACCAAAATTACTCATTTACACATCTACCAGGTCCCATGCAATTCTGCTCCGGTGTGCTCGACTAATTAAAACACGTAATTTTTTACAAATTTTGCAAAAAATCCTTAATCGAAAAAAGTACTTTTCTCCGGATTCAATACGTCAAACCAAAAAAGCATGTTTTACTACTGTAGAATTCAGATGTCAACATAGATTCAATACATCAAATAAAAAACAAACAAAACATCATTAGTTACAATCATGTTTTTCTATCTAAATTCCATGCATTTCAACAATGTTAAGTTATGTTGCCCATTCAAATTGGAGTGGAAGTTTGTTGGCATCTCATAATCATCTTTGTCGTCAGTCAAATGCTTAGGCGAATGTCGTACAATGGACCAATTAGGATTTTGTATGTCTTTTATGTAAAAGATTTGGCATGCTTCAGATGCAAGAATGATAGGCTCATCATGTTCTCCATTCCTACTTTTAAGCTTCTTTAGATTTACCATTGGTAAGCTAGAGTCTGGACAAACCTTAAACCCATGTGTTTTGTTGGCGATATTTACCCAGTCGTAGTAGAATACTACATGTTGAAAATCATAATAATCAACCTCAATGATCTCCTTGATAACACCATACCAAGTAGTATCATCATCCATAGGATTTAAATCTTTTGTGCTTGCGATAAACGTTGTAGTTGCATCCATGCAAACACTACTATCTTGTGTTGAATGAGTGTTGTCGTAGTGCTGGGGAGAAAATACATTACCATTGATCCTATATTTGAGATGAGTTTTGGCTTCCCACGTTGGACCACTAACATAATACCATAACAATAAATTCATGCATTTTTCTTGCATTAATTGTTAAAACCACTAAAATATATTAAATAAAGTCGTAATTGTGTAAAAAAAACTATTGTTTTGTTGAAGCCTAACAAACCTTGATATGCAACCAATCAATGAATTCAGGTTGTACAATAACTTCTGCCTTTGTTTGAAGTCTTTTTTTTATTACGGTGAGCATCTTCTAATGACAATCGATACTCGCTACAAAGTAAACATGTTTTATATTAAGTAAATAGAAAGCTAATTTATAATTTGTTAAAAAAACACAAACCTATAATAATCGTCTAGACCTGGTATATCCATTCTAAAAAGTATCCATCTTTGAGTTTGTATGCGTTGTACGCCACTTAGCTTGATAGTTTTACCCTCAATACTGGAGCGTTCGTATGTATCATTACCATTCTCATCCAAGAATGGTGCTTGTTTAGAGCTATGATTTCCAGCATGTGGATCTGGCATATACTCCATTGCATACTTAAACAGATTCTGAAATAAGATATGCTTCGGCAATTGACCCTTCCACATATCGTTTATTGCTTGGTATATTTTTACACTCCTTCACAGCTCTAAGAAAACATAAAATAATGCACGTTTTTATATTATCATTGGATAATAATTTGGATTATAATTATTAAAAGGAATGTCTCACCTTTCAAATGGATACATCCATGTATAATTAACCGGTCCGTAAAGTTGTGCTTGATCAGCTAAATGTACCATTAGATATATACTTATATCAAAAAAACTGAATGGGAATATAATGGACCAGCACACATAACACCTCCGCAATCATATCTTTAGCAGCTTGGACATGCTCTCGAATCAGAACCTTTGAACAAATAATATTGAAGTACAAGCATACTTGCAAAATTGCACGCCTCAAGTCACGAAATTTTGGAAATGCATGTTGAACCATGAAAGGCAAAAAATGTTGGATAATAATATGATAGTCATATGACTTTCTAATATTCAAACTAGGTGGTTGTATGCTTACTAAGTTGCCTAATTTAGTTCCAAAGCATGATGGAAGCTTTACGCCTTTTAGAACTTGACAACATTGGATTTTGTAAGCTTTATCAAATGCAAATTTAGAGGATTGTTTGGTTCTATCGAATAACAAATTAATAAAATGCTCTGCCACATTCTTCTCAGTATGCATTACATCTATTGTGTGTCGCACTTTATGGCCACTCCAATACTCTAAGGAAAAAAGAATTGACATTTTATACCATGCTGGTATTACACCATTGTCATTCTCATTTCCAAAGTGTTCATCGTGATCAAAATCATCTCCTATACGCTTCTTTTTTCTATTCAATTTACCGGGTATGTATTTGATATGAGCAATTTTCTCTAAAAGAGCTGATCCTGTCAATCGTGTTGGAGGTTCCTCATACTCTATATCTTTATACCATCTGGATGGCCATTCTTCAGAAATCTTTTGTACGTCATATAAACAATCTTATTACCAACGTGTTCCGTCTCGGTCTCTGTAGCACAAATAGGGCATGCTTTATAACCATGGGTCACACAACCCGATAGATTCCCAAATGCACGTAGTCATGAATTCCCCACAATAGCATTTCTTTCAATGTAAAATACTCATTCTTGTCCATGTCAAATGCAGGAACTCATATTGTCCAAAGTTGTTTCAACTCATCCACAAGGGGTTCTAAATATACATCAATATCTTGACTTGGTGCTTTAGGTCTATGAATTAATAAACACAACATTTGAAATTTTGATTTCATGCACAATGAAGGAGTAAATTATAAGAAACCATATACACAGGCCAATAACTGTAACTATTAGACTGGATTGTATTAGGACTGAACCCATCGGTAGCAATTCCTAGCCAAACATTTCGAGCATTGTTAGCGAACTCTGGCCACTTATTCTAAGCGATCCCCATTCAGCAGAGTCGATAGGATGACGCATGAAATCCCATAAGTTTTTGCTTGACCATGCCATGACATTTTTCGAGCTATCCATGGTATAGTGTACAATCTAGTTAATCTAGGAATTAATGGAAAATATTCTATAACTTTTCTTGGTTGCTTTGTGACTTTTACAATTTCACCTTCATCTTTAACTTTAAATATCAAAGTATGGCAATGAGGACATTCAACGACATCTTTATTATCCTTCCAAAATAATATGCAATCGTTTTCGCAAGCATGTATGCACTCTACATTCATTCCCAAATCCTTTAGTATTTGTTTCATTGTAGGGTATTTATCCGGTAGTGTATTTCCATTTGGAAGCCGCTTTTTCAATCTCTTCGACAACTCGGTCACACTGTTTCCTGACCAATTGAATTCTTTTTTCAAATTATGTAGCTCTATAAGGACGCTTAATGTTGTAATACATCTTCACAAGAAGAATATAGTTTTTCATTTGATTTTCTTTTGTACTCGTTGTACTTTCTTCCCAAATAACCATCACCGATACCGTGAATGCTATCATACTGTGACATACCGGAATTTCAAGCAATTTAAATATGATAATCTCCTGGATTTAAATTAATTAAAATTGGTAAATTTTTATTTTAATCAATATAATGTGATGATTTTAATGATAGTATAAATGGATTTTTAAATGGAATAATTATTTTTGCAAATTTAATTTGGTTGTTTTATAACTAGAATTTTAAATAGACTAATTATTTTCAAATTTAAATATGTATTGTTTAAATGTGCATGTATATATATTTATTTAAGTTAATTTTCAAAATAGAATTATTACTTTTCAAATTTAATAATGTGTTTGTTTAAATTAATATATATATATATATATATATATGTTTAAGTTAATTTTAAATTGGATATAAAACTTTGAATTTGAATTTAATATTTGGATTTAAAGAATAATTATTTTGAAATAGTTAGATATAAAAATATATAAATAAAGTTTCCATAAGAATATAATTTGTTCAATATTCTTTTTCTTTAAAAGAATTTATTTAAATTATGAAATCATTCATTTAAATAATAAATAAATACAAAATTTTTATATTTATATTTATAAATGAATTAAATATACTACGTATGGTTTTATTTAAGATATGATTGGTTTTATTTTTTTTATTTTCTTTTAAAGGTTTTATTTTTAATAAATTTACAAAGCATTTATTAATTGACAAATATATTAATTCATTAAGATATTTATATAAAAGCTTCTTAAAATCAATTTAATTATATGTAAAAATAAATAAATAAATAAAAGGGTTAATCTATAAACACCCTTAGTAACATGTGTTAGATAGTTAAGTATGGAATAGAACAAGTGTCATATTGTGTTTTCATTTTCTAAAATTTAATAAATTCATAAATTAGATTATATAAGTATACATCTTCATTTCTTATTCCCTTTTCTCTTCTTAATTCTAAACCCAAAGAAAAACTTCACCTGTTCTTTACTCTATAACCAGAAAGAATCATTTTCCTGTAAACCTTCTTCAAGCTTAAACTTGTAGGGTTAGACCCGAACCAAATGATAAGAAATTTTAAAAAGGATTTTAGAACTTAGTTTTTGGAATTTTAAAAATGAAATTAGTTTTAAACTTTCTTAAATAACTTACTGTATAATAGAAGTTTTCTTTAACAATGTTTATGAAATTTTGAAACTTTATTTAATTTTAAACTTTGCTAAATTAAGTTAAGATTATTTTAAAACTTGTGTAGAAATGAAATTTTAAGATTTTATAAAAGCAAGCTTATTAATTTAAATTGAAACTAGATTTTAAACTACCATTTGATAATATTTTTAAAGCAATTAAAAGTAAGTTGTGTTTTGAAACTTTTAATTTATCAAGTTGAATGAGTATTTTAAACTAAATTAATGATTTAATTAAGCAAAGTTGTTTTTTTTAAATATAATGTTTTAAATGATAATTAAGGTATAAATAAGATGAGATTTTATCTTAAGATAATGGTGGTTTTAATAATTTTGAATTAATCAAGTTAATTAAGAAATTTAAGTGTAATTAATTAACTTAATTAATTATGGATAAGGGTTAATTAAGTAATTAATTAAGAATAATTAATTAATTTAATTGACTAATGATTAAGGATTTAATTAAGGGTTATAATTAATTAAGTAAAGGTTAATTAATTATAATTAAGAATTTTTAATTAAGTAATTACAGATTCATTAATTTGTAATTAGAAATTAATTAATCAAATAATTAGAGGTTAATTAAATGGTAATTAAGAAAAACTTAATTAAGTTTTGTTAATTAATAATTAAGTTTTATTAATTAATAATTAAGGAATAATTAACCTATAATTAAAGATTAATTAAGGGTTAATTAATTGTTAATCAAGGGGTTGATTAACAAGTAATTAAGAAGTACTTAATTTGTAATTAAGTTGTATTAATTAATAATTAAGGTTTATTAATTAATGGTTAAAGAATTAATTAATCTGTAATTAAGATTTAATTAATTTGTTTTAAGGATAATTAAGGGATGAATTATCCAATTGTAATTAATCAAATGAAGGTGATTAATTTAAGTTAATTAATTTGTTAATTAATTAAAGGTAATCTCTTGGTAATTAATTAAGTATAAATACTTAATGAGATTAATTAGTGTAATTGCTTAGAGAAGTAATTAATGTATAATTACGGGATGTAATTAATTAAAAGGAATTACTTAATGGGAAGTAATTAAAGGATGATTACTTAGTAAAAGTAATTAAGGGTTAATTACTTAGTGTAATTAATCAAAGGATTAATATAATCAATTAAAGAGTTAATTAATTAAGTAAGTAAGTACAGAAGGGTAGTTACTGTTTCTGATAAATCAAGGTTGATTAATGGAATTAATTGATTAAAATATAATTAATTAATGCAATTAATTTAGGATTAATGTAATTAATTATAATTAATTAATTATTGGAAATAATTAATGAAGGATCATTAATTAATGTAGTTAATGAGAGTAATTAAAAGTTAATTATTTTAAATGGTTAAGGATAATTAATTTGTGAAATTATTTGAAGGATAATTACTTTATGTAATTGAAGTATAATTAATCAAGGAGATTAATTAAGATAGATATTTGAAGGATGGTTAATTAATTAAAGGTTAATTAATCTTTGATTAAGCAAAGTTGGCAATTAATTCTTAAGTAATTGATTTAGTTTAAGTTAATTAAATTAATTATAATAGGGATTAATAATGGTTGCTTATGTATGATTGATTGAGTAGAATATCTGAATTGAATGATATCTATTGGATGATATGTTGTGATATTCTATGATATGATATTTGATATATCATTGATAAATGTGTGATATTTATCTAAATTAATGCTATGTGAATTTAAGTATTGAATTGAATTGAATTGTTTTAACTTTAAAACAACTTGGACCTAAAAGATGACGTTTTGGATTTCGATGAGACCGGGATCGGGTTTCCAGATTTGGATATCCGAAAACCACATCGATCCAAATTAATGTTAGGTCATGACATCTCAAAGTGAAGATCGAGATGGAGTTTTGAAGTGCAAGGGTTATCATCATTAACTCTGAGGGTGATTCCAAAATGAGTGTAAGGAGATAATGCATTTGGTTTCGTTCGAACCCGGAACGAACTTGTATAGATTGAATGTTTTCAGAACATCGTCTGGTGGACGATGAACATTCTAAGAGATGTGTTCTCTAAAGGAAATCGTAGCCTCAAGCCTCATCAACCGGGAATGGCTAAAATAGGAGAGGTGCAACAATGTTAAGTGGATAGCACCCAGTAGGACAAGATTTTTCCCTGTCTAGAGGTCCCTTTTATTTCGGCTGTGTGGGCAGTTGTTGAGCTCCAACTGCTGGGGTTGTCTTGTTCGGGACTGCCCAGTAAGGGATGGTTCTGGCCTTGTGTTGCAGGGGTTTAGGATGGATGCTCGGTACGTTGATCTAGGCCACGTACTATGACGGACGGTACCCCAGTAGCCCTGCCATTGATGGAAACTCATTTTTCCTACGTGCCCTTACGGTTTTGATTGTATTATCCACTTTTGTGGCTAGTATCTTGAATTTAATCATATAACAATTTCGACTATTTTCTATTTATTTGAAAACCCTAGACCCTATTATAATATCACAGAATTTCCTATCAAATGTTTTGGTTAGCGTAAGGTAAAAACTTACCCATGTTTATGTGTGGGAAGTCTTACGTGATACCTTTTCTTTCAAAAGGTTTTTAAAGTTAAACAACTTTAACCGTTTACTCACACCAGACCTATGTCTGATCCGGAGTTTATTTCTTTTTTATTAAACTCTTGGGTACTCAAATTTTTACGAGTAGCCAAGGGATTCTGGTTAGCTTTGATGAATTCTGGAGGAGATACGGAGCAAGAGGCTTCAGTGTTGTAGATTGATAGTGGTTCCGCTGTGTTGATATCTGTATTGTATATTGAGTTATATAACTAGACAGGTGTTATAACTGTCTAGTATATGTTGTATAAGCTGAGTAACTCTGATTTATATGATACTATGTAATATTTATGTGATTAATATAATTTATTCGTTTCGCTGTTGAGATTCTGACGTTGTTTTCTTTCTTTCTTCTCTATCTTTCTCTTTTCTATCCCTTTCTTTCTTAAAAATGATGCGTATTATTATGGAGAATAAGGCGCGTCATCTTATTTGGTATCAGAGCATAGGTTGAGGGAATACCTAGGCTCTGGAGTGGTGTTTTCTCGAAAGAACGCATTTGTATTTTTATATATATCTATATATATATCTTTTCCTACCTATCTGTGGGGTTACCTGTTCAGGTTTTCCAACATAAGTTATAAAGGTAGATAATGTAGTGGTGAGTGTAACACGACTACCAATGGTTGGAGTTTGAATGTTTGAGGTTGGAAGAGTATTTGTCTAGACTGTAGATCTAATACTGTCTCGAATGAGCTTTGTAGCTTGGTGTAAGGATTTCGTTGATCTATGAAGGAAACCTGTTAAGGTTCGAAGTCCATCTTTGAAGTTGGTTGAGTAGAATTTGGATCTGTTGGTTAAGAAAAAGCGTGTGATGGTATCTTGGCAACTTCAAGAAGTAGTAGCTGCGTGATGAGAAGCAGTGACCATGGATGTTTCAGAAGATTTTTTCTTTTGAAACAATTTTGAGGAAGTATGTCTGCCTCTGTGATGAGACTGAGTCCAGCAGGGTGTTGTGTTTGGTTAGAGGCCGAGTTTCTTGAGGAGACGTCTGGCCATCTTAAGGCACTTTTTGATATTGGTTGATATGATGTTGAGGATCAAGAAGCTTTGGATAAAGAAGTCTTGGGCATCCATAGAAGCGGTGCGCTCAAAGTGTTCTGTGTTCCATTAGGAAGATCTTTTGGCTTAGTTTCCTAGAGGTGGGGATCGTAAGTTGTAGAGTGGACCCATTTCTTTGATGGTCTGGTCAAGAATAAGATGTTCTGATTTGTGGAGACAGAACAGTATCCGTGGATAATGGATTGGATAGGATTGCAAAAGTGACTTGCGATGTTTTGAGTGCTCTCTTGAGTTATAGAGGTTGTCTGAGATTTTTTCGGATATCTTCGGGAAAATCAAAGGTTTGTCCGCATTTGGAGTTTGAGTTCCTTATCTACATTATTCAGCTGAGAAGAAGGGTGTCCCTGGAGAGAGGTTTTTGGTGAAGCAGCATAGAATTTCTTGACGCTTCTGTGTTTTCTCTTTGTGGATCTGATAAACCTTATTTCTGGGATGTGTTGTCTAGTCTATGCTCTGTTCATCGACGTCATTCTTATCTACTCCAGATCAGAGTTGTGTAGCGGAAGCATGATGACAGCTGTTCTAGAGTGGAAGCAACCGGAAGTTACAGTGTTTGGATTAGAGGGATTCTACAGGAAGTTTTTCAGGATGTGAGGCAAGATGAGCGAGTGCACCTGTTTTGTCTTTTCCGAGTAGGAGAAGTAAGTTTGGAGTCTATTGATGTTTGTGAAGTAGAGTTTGTGACTTGATTTTGGAAAGATCTTGAGAAGATCATTTTGTTGGATTATATTTGATCCTGTTTGTTTCAAGTAGCATCAGCGAAGGTTGAGCTGATCAAGAAAGGATGTAGGCAGCCCAGGATCGTCGGAAGTGTTTTATGGTTAAGAGAAAGTGGAATTTGGAATTCAAAGCTGGAGACTTCGTTGTTGTTAAGATTTTCTCCGGCAAGGGGAGCAGTAAGATTGGATAAGACTGGAAAGCTAACTCGGAAATATTTTGGATCTTTCTGTGTTTTCATAGGGTTTAGTGCTTTGGTCTTCAGGGGTTGAATTGCCAGCTTGGAAGGCTGGGATTCTAGGTATTTCACATATCTCTGAGGGAGTACATGTTTGGTCCATCACTGGTTTTGGAGCTAGCTGTTGGAAGGATTTGGTTGTTGAGTCGGACTTGTCTGTGGTCAGATCTCTTGTGCAGATGGTAGATCTAGGTGAGTAGGAGCTCAGTAGCTTAGTGGTGTAGCTAGTTTGGATTTAGTAGAACGAGTATTCCAGTGTTTGTATCTGGGAAACTCGAGATAGTTTTAGGAAGCATATCTGGATTTGTGTCTGGATAGCTAGAATTATTTTCTTGGATGAATGGTTGTTTGACTAATAGTGTATGGTTGATATGTATGTTGAAATTGATTGAAATATAATAAACCTTTGGGATTATCTTTTGTTTAAATTTCGGGGACGAAATTCTTTTAAGGGGGGATGAATGTGACATCCCGGAATTTCAAGCAATTTAAATATGATAATCTCCAAGATTTAAATTAATTAAAATTGGTAAATTTTTATTCAATATAATGTGATGATTTTAATGATAGTATAAATGGATTTTTAAATGGAATAATTATTTTTACAAATTTAATTTGGTTACTTAATAACTAGAATTTTAAATAGACTTATTATTTTCCAATTCAAATATGTATTGTTTAAATGACTATGTATATATATTCATTTAAGTTAATTTTAAAATTGAATTATTTTTTTTCAAATTTAATAATGTGTTTGTTTAAATTAATATATATATATATATGTTTAAGTTAATTTTAAATTGGATTTTAAAATTTGAATTTGAATTTGATATTTGGATTTAAATTTGAATTTAAAGAATAATTATTTTGAAATAGTTAGGTATAAAAATATATGAATAAAGTTTCCATCAGAATATAATTTGTTTTATATTCTTTTTCTTTAAAAGAATTTATTTAAATTATGAAAGTATTCATTTAAATAATAAATAAATACAAAAGTTTTATATTTATATTTATAAATGAATTAAATATACTATGTATGGTTTTATTTAAGATATGATTGGTTTTATTTTTTTTATTTTCTTTTAAAGGTTTTATTTTTAGTAAATTTACAAAGCATTTATTAATTGAGAAATATATTAATTCATTAAGATATTATATAAAAGCTTCTTAAAATCAATCTAAATATATATAAAAATAAATAAATACTAGTGTTAATATATAAACACCCTTAGTAACATGTGTTAGATAGTTAAGTATGGAATAGGACAAGTGTCATATTGTGTTTTAATTTTCTAAAATTTAATAAATTCATAAATTAGATTATATAAGTATACATCTTCATTTCTTATTCCTTTTTCTCTTCATAATTCTAAAACCCAAAGAAAAACTTCACCTGTTCTTTACTCTATAACCAGAAAGAATCATTTTCCTGTAAACCTTCTTCAAGCTTAAACTAAAAACCTGTACATCATTTTTCAAAACAAAAACATCTCTCTAGTTCAAAATCCAAAACCTGTACTTCAATTTCCAAATTCAAAGACCAAAAATCTATCAAGCATTCTTCAAAAATTCTACAACCTCCTTATAACAAAACCTGTAATCCCGTCTTCTCAAATCAAAAGACCAACCTGTCAGCAGATTTTCAATAAAACAAACCTGTCATCAAAATTCTCAAAGCAAAGACCAAAACCTGTAACAAAGTAAACAGTTTCAAATACAATCTGGGTTATCAATGCAATCGGCAGAATTAAGCTTCAACTTGAATCAACATTCCAGTTTTAAACCATTTTCGTAATTCATGGCATTCAAAGTTTTCAGCTTCTCAAGGCTTCAACCCAGTTTTCAAAGCTCTCTGAAATTCAAAAGCTCCCTGTTTCAAAAATTCATCTCTCTGCATTTTGGTTAAAAGGTGAGTAAACTTTAAAATTTAAAACTTAAGTAACAAATATCTGTTGCATGTGGATTACTGTGTTAATGGTTGCTTTGAATATCTATACATATGCAAGCCTATGTGTATTTCTGTTGAGTTTAACATCTCTGTTCTTAGTTTATGCCTCCGATTTTTAAAACTGTAAACATAAATCACCTTCAGATAAATGCATGTGACATATGTTTGGTGTTAACTTGTAATGTGATTGCATGATGGTTTTATGATTCTGAAAACATGTTTATAAATGCTGTATGAATGTCTGGATATGACATTCTTCTCTTTTTAAGTTCCAAAAATTTAAACATAGATTAGAAATTTAATTTTTCACACACTCTAATCTTTTTTAGGCTTTAGTATTTAAAAAAAGTTTGTTTGTTTAAAACTAAACTATGTTTAAAAATATTTTTAAGAATAATAGATAGATATATTATCTGGGAAAAATAAAAACACAGAGGAGCTTAAGTAATGTTAAAAATCAAATTCAATGATCTGTTAATTCACATATAAAATCTGAATTCCTTTTCCAAACTAGGATCTTTAACACCAAAATCTTGATTTTTAATATTGGATTGGATGAGCAATTCAATATTGACTGGAAATGGGTTTTTTGAGAGTTTTCTGGTGATCAAATGGATTTGGATGGTCGAGGTTCCTTCTGGTACTAGCTGGATGATTGGGTGGTTCGGCAAAAATGGCAGAAATGTCGAACAATCGCTGTGGCGACGGCAGTAAGGAGATTTAGGTTTTTAAACCTAATTTGGGGCATGTCTGGAATGGAGATTAATGCGAAAGACTCAGATGCATCGAGTTGCATCAAATTTTGTGACGAAGCAACGTGAATGGTTACCAAGTCATGGCCGAAATCGTAGCGAGGTCTGGTGAACGGCGACATGGTTTCGAGGAATTTTCTGGTGATGGGTAGTTCCAGGTTCGTTCGTGATAGCTTGTTGTTGCTTCAGGGTCGTGGAGAGTTTTTGGTGATCGGAATTCGATTGAATGGAGCATTGCCGACTTGTTGAAGGTGGTCAGAGATACCAGAGTGGTCGCCGGCATTTGTGCACGTATACGGTGGGCTTGCTTGTGTCAGTGGATTACTGTTGGAGTTTGATTCGAAGGAGGGTTCGTGTATTTTGGCTTGTGACTCGAGTGTAGACTCGAGTGGTTTGGGAAGTTTTTGGGTTCAGGTTTTAAAATTAAAACTTAATCTAAAAACTTAAACTAAATTTTGAGATAGAACAGGGGACTCGGTTAGACCCGAGTGATCTTCGGGTTTGACCCGAACCAAATGATAAGAAATTTTAAAAAGGATTTTAGAACTTAGTTGTTGGAATTTTAAAAATGAAATTAGTTTTAAACTTTCTTAAATAACACTATATAATAGAAGTTTTCTTTAACATTGTTTATGAAATTTTGAAACTTTATTTAATTTTAAACTTTGCTAAATTAAGTTAAGATTATTTTAAAACCTGTGTAGAAATGAAATTTTAAGATTTTATAAAAGCAAGCTTATTAATTTAAATTGAAACTAGATTTTAAACTACCATTTGATAATATTTTTAAAGCAATTAAAAGTAAGTTGTGTTTTGAAACTTTTAATTTATCAAGTTGAATGAGTATTTTAAACTTAATTAATTATTTAATTAAGCAAAGTTGTTTTTTTAAAATAAAATGTTTTAAATGATAATTAAGGTATAAATAAGATGAGATTTTATCTTAAGATAATGGTGGTTTTAATAATTTGGAATTAATTAAGTTAATTAAGGAATTTATTTGTAATTAATTAACTTAATTAATTAAGGATAAGGGTTAATTAAGTAATTAATTAAGAATAATTAATTAATTTAATTAACTAATGATTAAGGATTTAATTAATTTATAATTAAGGGTTATAATTAATTAAAGGTTAATTAATTATAATTAAGAATTTTTAATTAAGTAATTAAAGATTCATTATTTTTTTAGAAATTAATTAATCAAATAATTAGAGGTTAATTAAATGGTAATTAAGAAAAACTTAATTAAGTTTTGTTAATTAATAATTAAGTTTTATTAATTAATAATTAAGGAATAATTAATCTCTAATTAAAGATTAAATAAGGGTTAATTAATTGTTAATTAAGGGGTTGATTAACAAGTAATTAAGAAGTACTTAATTTGTAATTAAGTTGTATTAATTAATAATTAAGGTTTATTAACCAATGGTTAAAGAATTAATTAATCTGTAATTAAGATTTAATTAATTTGTATTAAGGATAATTAAGGGATGAATTATCCAATTGTAATTAATCAAATAAAGGTGATTAATTTAAGTTAATTAATTTGTTAATTAATTAAAGGTAATCTCTTCGTAATTAATTAAGTATAAATACTTAATGAGATTAATTAGTGTAATTGCTTAGAGAAGTAATTAATGTATAATTACGAGATGTAATTAATTAAAAGGAATTACTTAATGGGAAGTAATTAAAGGGTGATTACTTAGTAAAAGTAATTAAGGGTTAATTACTTAGTGTAATTAATCAAAGGATTAATATAATCAATTAAAGAGTTAATTAATTAAGTAAGTAATTACAGAAGGGTAGTTACTGTTTATGATAAATCAAGGTTGATTAATGGAATTAATTAATTAAAATATAATTAATTAAGGTAATTAATTTAGGATTAATGTAATTAATTATAATTAATTAATTATTGGAAATAATTAATGAAGGATCATTAATTAATGTAATAAATGAGAGTAATTAAAAGTTAATTACTTTAAATGGTTAAGGATAATTAATTTGTGAAATTAACTGAAGGATAATTACTTTATGTAATTGAAGTATAATTAATCAAGGAGATTAATTAAGATAGATATTTGAAGGATGGTTAATTAATTAAAGGTTAATTAATCTTTTATTAAGCAAAGTTGGTAATTAATTCTTAAGTAATTGATTTAATTTAAGTTAATTAAATTAATTATAATAGGGATTAATAATGGTTGCTTATGGATGATTGATTGAGTAGAATGTCTGAATTGATTGATATCTATTGGATGATATGCTGTGATATTCTATGATATGATATTTGATATATCATTGATAAATGTGTGATATTTACCTGAATTAATGCTGTGTGAATTTAAGTATTGAATTGAATTGAATTGTTTTAACTTTAAAACAGCTTGGACCTAAAAGATGGCGTTTTGGATTTCGATGAGACCGGGATCGGGTTTCCAGATTTGGATATCCGAAAACCACATCGATCCAAATTAACGTTAGGTCGTGACATCTCAAATTGAAGATCAAGATGGTGTTTTGAAGTGCAAGGGTTATCGTCGTTAACTCTGAGGGTGATCCCAAAATGAGTGTAATGAGATAATGTCTTCGGTTTCGTTCGAACCCGGAACGAACTTGTATAGATTGAATGTTTTCAGAACATCGTCATGTGGACGATGAACATTCTAAGAGATGTGTTCTCTAAAGGTAATCGCAGCCTCAAGCCTCATCAACCGGGAATGGCTAAAACAGGAGAGGTGCAGCAATGTTAAGTGGATAACACCCAGTAGGACGAGATTTTTCCTTGTCTAGAGGTGTCTTTTATTTCGGCTGTGTGGGCAGTTGTTGAGCTCCAACTGCCGGGGTTGTCTTGTTCGGGACTGCCCAGTAAGGGATGGTTCCGGCCTTGTGTTGCAGGGGATTTAGGGTGGATCCTCGGTACGTTGATCTAGGCCACGTACTATGACGGACGGTACCCCAGTAGCCCTGCCATTGATGGAAACTCATTCTTCCTACGTGCCCTTACGGTTTTGATTGTATTATCCACTTTTGTGGCTAGTAGCTGAAATTTAATCATATAACAATTTCGGCTATTTTCAATTTATTTGAAAACCCTAGACCCTATTATAATATCACAGAATTTCCTATCAAATGTTTTGGTTAGCGTAAGGTAAAAACTTACCCATGTTTATGTGTGGAAAGTCTTACGTGATACCTTTTCTTTCAAAAGGTTTTTAAAGTTAAACAACTTTAACCGTTTACTCACACCAGACCCATGTCTGACCCGGAGTTTATTTCTGTTTTATTAAACTCTTGGGTACTCAAATTTTTACAAGTAGCCAAGGGATTCTGGTTAGCTTTGACGAATTCTGGAGGAGATACGGAGCAGGAGGCTTCAGCGTTGTAGATTGATAGTGGTTCCGCTGTGTTGATATCTGTATTGTATATTGAGTTATATAACTAGACAGGTGTTATAACTGTCTAGTATATGTTGTATAAGCTGAGTAACTCTGATGTATATGATACTATGTAACATTTATGTGATTAATATAATTTATTCGTTTCGCTGTTGAGATTCTGATGTTGTTTTCTTTCTTTCTTCTCTATCTTTCTCTTTTCTATCCCTTTCTTTCTTAAAAATGATGCGTATTATTATGGAGAATAAGGCGGGTCATCTCATTTGGTATCAGAGCATAGGTTGAGGGAATACCTGGGCTCTGGAGTGGTGTTTTCTTGAAAGAGCGCATTTGTATTTTTATATATATCTATATATATCTTTTCCTACCTATCTGTAGGGTTACCTGTTCGGGTTTTCCAACATAAGCTATAATGGTAGATAAGGTAGTGGTGAGTGTAACACGACTACCAATGGTTGAAGTTTGAATGTTTGAGGTTGGAAGAGTATTTGTCTAGACTGTAGATCTAATACTGTCTCGAATGAGCTTTGTCGCTTGGTGTAAGGATTTCGTTGATCTCTGAAGGAAACCTGTTAAGGTTCGGAGTCCATCTTTGAAGTTGGTTGAGTAGAATTTGGATCTGTTGGTTAAGAAAAAACGTGTGATGGTATCTTGGCAACTTCAAGAAGTAGTAGCTGCATGATGAGATGCAGTGACTATGGATGTTTCATAAGTTGTTTTCTTTTGAAACAATTTTGAGGAAGTATGTCTGCATCTGTGATGAGACCAAGTCCAGCAGGGTGTTGTGTTTGGTTAGAGGTCGAGTTTCTTGAGGAGACATCTTCTCATCTCAAGGCTCTTTTTGATATTGGTTGATATGATGTTGAGGATTAAGAAGCTTTGGATAAAGAAGTCTTGGGCATTCATAGTAGCGGTCTAGCTCAAAGTGTTCTGTGTTCCATCAGGAAGATCTTTTGGCTTAGTTTCCTAGAGGTGGGGATCATAAGTTGTAGAGTGGACCCATTTCTTTGATGGTCTGGTCAAGAATAAGATGTTTTGATTTGTGGTGACAGAACAGTATCCGTGGATAATGGATTGGATAGGATTGCAAAAGTGACTTGCGATGTTTTGAGTGCTCTCTTGAGTTATAGAGGTTGTCTGAGATTTTTTCGGATATCTTCGGGAAAATCAAAGGTTTGTCTGCATTTGGAGTTTGAGTTCCTTATCTACATTATTCAGCTGAGAAGAAGGGTGTCCCTGGAGAGAGGTTTTTGGTGAAGCAACTCAGAATTTCTTGATGCTTTTGTGTTTTCTCTTTGTGGATATGATGAACCTTATTTCTGGGATGTGTTGTCTAGTCTATGCTCTGTTCATCGACGACATTCTTATCTACTCCAGATCAGAGTTGTGCAGCGGAAGCATGATGACAGCTGTTCTAGAGTGGAAGCAACCAGAAGTTACAGTGTTTGGATTAGAGGGTTTCTATAGGAAGTTTTTCAGGATGTGAGGCCAGATGAGAGAGTGCACCTGTTTTGTCTTTTCGGAGTAGGAGAAGTAAGTTTGGAGTATACTGATGTTTGTGAAGTAGAGTTTGTGTCTTGATTTTAGGAAGATCTTGAGAAGATCATTTTGTTGGATTATATTTGATCCTGTTTGTTTCAAGTAGCATCAGCGAAGGTTAAGCTGATCAAGAAAGGATGTAGGCAGCCCAGGATCGTCAGAAGTGTTTTGTGGTTAAGAGACAGTGGAATTTGGAATTCAAAGTTGGAGACTTTCGTTGTTGTTAAGATTTTCTCCGGCAAGGGGAGCAGTAAGATTGGATAAGACTGGAAAGCTAACTCAGAAATATTTTGGATCTTTCTGTGTTTTGATAGGGTTTAGTGCTTTGGTCTTCAGGGGTTGAATTGCCAGCTTGGAAGGCTGGGATTCTAGGTATTTCACATATCTCTGAGGGAGTACGTGTTTGGTCCATCACTGGTTTTGGAGCTAGCTGTTGGAAGGATTTGGTTGTTGAGTCGGACTTGTCTGTGGTCAAATCTCTTGTGTAGATGGTAGATCTAGATGAGTAGGAGCTCAGTAGTTTAGTGGTGTAGCTAGTTTGGATTCAGTAGAACGAGTATTCCAGTATATGTATCTGGGAAACTTGGGATAGTTTTAGGAAGCATATCCGGATTTGTGTCTGGATAGCTAGAATTATTTGCTTGGATGAATGGTTGTATGATTGATAGTGTATGGTTGATATGTGTTATCCCGCCTTTTTCAGCAAGGCTGTGATATCAAAAGATCGACCAAGAAAAGCGAGATAGCTCGTCTCAAAGATTGGTCAACTCAACATCTCAACAAAAGCAAGTTCTGTTGAATGATTTTTCATCTAAGATCCCCTACGGAGGGGGGTCCAGGGGGGTGCCAACCCCCCAAGGTGGGGGTGCGGGGACAACGACTTAACAGAGTTCACGACTTAACAGACCTCACGACTTAGTGACCTAAGACTTCACGAGTTAACAGCTCACAGGAAAGTTCGCGACCTAACGACCTATAAATCCAAGCGACCTACGACCTAGAGCAACTCAGCAGTCAGCGACTTAACTACTCAATGGCTCAAGCGACCTACCTGCTAAGCGACTTATGCTTCTCTTCAACAAAGTTAGGTCGCTCGCGACCTAACTCTTCTCCTAAACCCATAGGTCGCTCGCGACCTAACCCGCCATCACCTAAGTCGCTCGCGACCTAACCAGTCTCACCTCATCAAAATCAGGTCGCTCGCAACCTAACACCCATAGGTCGCACACGACCTAAAGCATACCCTGCCTTTTCCCTTAGGTCGCTCCAGGCCATACATTCTAATGCCGTTATCCCTTAGGTCGCCCTCCTTCTTCTGCCGCTCCTCTAGGTCGTCAATGACCCACCTTAGGTCGCTCCAACCGGCCTACGACCTATCTTAGGTCGCTCCAGCCGACCTAACTCCGAAGTCGCCTATAAATACTCCACCAACTCCACATTCGAGGGGGACTTTTTTGGATTTCAAGGCGCCTATACTCTGCTGATTTCTCAACTCTCCAAACACTTCAAACACTGAAGAATCTTCATCTAGAGATCAACTCATTAACCATGAATCCAAAGAGCAATTCATCATCAAAGTTCAAACTTCTTTCTCTGATCGTGTTGTAATTGTAAGATCGTGTTGTAAAAGTGTTGTGATCAAGAGATCGTGTTGTAAAAGTGTTGTAATCTTGTAAAGTGAGCTCGAAAAATATAATGGAGGATGTAAAGTGGATGTGGGCTTATTAGAAGCCGAACCACTATAAAAATCTCTGTCTCTTTTACTTTTTCTGCTATTTTCTTTTTACTTTAATTCCCGTGCAAACGGGTGGTGCTTTCATTTCATCACGGCATACACCGGGTGTTAGCATTAAAGACATTTTTACCGTTAACAATATGTATGTTGAAATTGACTGAAATATAATAAACCTTTCGGATTATCTTTTGTTTAAATTTCGGGGACAAAATTCTTTTAAGGAGGGATGAATGTGACATCCCGGAATTTCAAGCAATTTAAATATGATAATCTCCTGGATTTAAATTAATTAAAATTGGTAAATTTTTATTCAATATAATGTGATGATTTTAATGATAGTATAAATGGATTTTTAAATGGAATAATTATTTTTACAAATTTAATTTGGTTGTTTTATAACTAGAATTTTACTTAGACTTATTATTTTCAAATTTAAATATGTATTGTTTAAATGACTATGTATATATATTCATTTAAGTTAATTTTAAAATTGAATTATTATTTTTCAAATTTAATAAGTGTTTGTTTAAATTAATATATATATATATGTTTAAGTTAATTTTAAATTGGATTTTAAAATTTGAATTTGAATTTAATATTTGGATTTAAATTTGAATTTAAAGAATAATTATTTTGAAATAATTAGATATAAAAATATATGAATAAAGTTTCCATAAGAATATAATTTGTTTTATATTCTTTTTATTTAAAAGAATTTATTTAAATTATGAAAGTATTCATTTAAATAATAAATAAATACAAAAGTTATATATGTATATTTATAAATGAATTAAATATACTATGTATGGTTTTATTTAAGATATGATTGGTTTTATTTTTTTATTTTCTTTTAAAGGTTTTATTTTTAATAAATTTACAAAGCATTTATTAATTGAGAAATATATTAATTCATTAAGATATTTATATAAAAGCTTCTTCAAATCAATTTAAATATATATAAAAATAAATAAATACTAGTGTTAATCTATAAACACCCTTAGTAACATGTGTTAGATAGTTAAGTATGTAATAGGACAAGTGTCATATTGTGTTTTCATCTTCTAAAATTTAGTAAATTCATAAATTAGATTATATAATTATAGATCTTCATTCCTTATTCCTTTTTCTCTTTTTAATTCTAAACCCAAAGATAAACTTCACCTGTTCTTTACTCTATAACCAGAAAGAATCATTTTCCTGTAAACCTTCTTCAAGCTCAAACTAAAAACCTGTACATCATTTTCCAAAATCAAAAACATATCTCTAGTTAAAAATCCAAAACCTGTACTTCAATTTCCAAATTCAAAGACCAAAAATCTGTCAAGCATTCTTCAAAAATTCTACAACCTCCTTATAACAAAACCTGTAATTCATCTTCTCAAATCAAAAGACCAACCTGTCAGCAGATTTTCAATAAAGCAAACCTGTCATCAACATTCTCAAAGCAAAGACCAAAACCTGTAACAAAGTAAACAGTTTCAAATGGAATCTGGTTATCAATGCAATCGGCAGAATTAAGCATCAACTTGAATCAACATTCCAGTTTTAAAGCATTTTAGTAATTCATGGCATTCAAAGTTTTCAGCTTCTCAAGGCTTCAACCCAGTTTTCAAAGCTCTCTGAAATTCAAAAGCTCCCTGTTTCAAAAATTCATCTCTCTGCATTTTGGTTAAAAGGTGAGTAAACTTTAAAATTTAAAACTTAAGTAACAAATATCTGTTGCATGTGGATTACTGTGTTAATGGTTGTTTTGAATATCTGTATATATGCAAGCCTATGTGCATTTCTATTGAGTTTAACATCTCTGTTCTTAGTTTATGCCTCCGATTTTTAAAACTGTAAACATAAATCACGTTCAGATAGATGCATGTGACATATGTTTGGTGTTATCTTGTAATGTGATTACATGATAGTTTTATGATTCTGAAAACATGTTTATAGATGCTGTGTGAATGTCTGGATATGTCATTCTTCTCTATTTTAAGTTCCAGAAATTTAAACATAGATAAAAAATTTATTTTTTCACACACTCTAATCTTTTTTAGGCTTTATTATTTAAACAAAGTTTGTTTGTTTAAAACTAAACTATGTTTTAAAAATATTTTTAAGAATAATAGATAGATATATTATCTGGGAAAAACCAAAACACAGAGGAGCTTAAGTAATGTTAAAAATCAAATTCAATGATCTGTTAATTCACATATACAATCTGAATTCCTTATCCAAACTAGGATTTTTAACATCAAAATCATGATTTTTAATATTGGATTGGATGAGCAATTCAATATTGACTGGAAATGGGTTTTAGAGAGTTTTCTGGTGATCAAATGGATTTGGATGGTCGAGGTTCCTTCTAGTGCTAGCTGGATGATTAGGTGGTTCGACAAAAATGGAAGAAACGTCGAACAATCGCTGTGGCGACGACAGTAAGGAGATTTAGGTTTTTAAACCTAATTTGGGGCATGTCTAGAATGGAGGTTAATGCGACGTCTTGGATGCATTGAGTTGCATCAAATTTTGTGACGAAGCAACGTGAATGGTTAGCAAGTCATGGTCGGAATCGTAGCGAGGTCTGGTGAACGGCTACATGGTTTCGAGGAATTTTCTGGTGATGGGTAGTTCCAGGTTCGTTCGTGATAGCTTGTAGTTGCTTCAGGGTCGTGGAGAGTTTTTGGTGATCAGAATTCGATTGAATGGAGCATCGCTGACTTGTTGAAGGTGGTTAGAGGTACCGAAATGGTCGTCGGCGTTTGTGTACATATACGATGGGCTTGCTCGTGTTAGTGGATTACTATGGGAGTTTTACTCGAAGGAGGGTTCGTGCAATTTGGCTTGTGGCTCGAGCGTAGACTCGAGTGGTTTGGGAAGTTTTGGGTTCAGGTTTTAAACTTAAAACTTAATCTAAAAACTTAAACTAAATTTTGAGATAGAGCAGGGGACTCGAGTTAGACCCGAGTGATCTTCGGGTTTGACCTGAAGCAAATGATAAGAAATTTTAAAAAGGATTTTAAAACTTAGTTTTTTGAATTTTAAAAATGAAATTAGTTTTAAACTTTCTTAAATAACTTACTATATAATAGAAGTTTTCTTTAACATTGTTTATGAAATTTTGAAACTTTATTTAATTTTAAACTTCGCTAAATTAAGTTAAGATTATTTTAAAACTTGTGTAGAAATGAAATTTTAAGATTTTATAGAAGCAAGCTTATTAATTTAAATTGAAACTAGATTTTAAACTACCACTTGATAATATTTTTAAAGCAATTAAAAGTAAGTTGTGTTCTGAAACTTTTAATTTATCAAGTTGAATGAGTATTTTAAACTTAATTAATGATTTAATTAAGCAAAGTTGTTTTTTTAAAATAAAATGTTTTAAATGATAATTAATTTGTAATTAGTTGAATGGCACATCTCTTCAAATTGTGTATCATTTTTCAGTTTTAGTCCATTATGAATCAGTCATTATAAAGGGGTTCAAAGCACCTTTGTTCTAATTAAGGATTCTGGTATGTCATAAATTCGGTCCATTATGATATGTGGACAAATTTTTATGTACAAATTGCTAAGAAATAAGTAAAATAGACATATCTATATATAATTTCATGCATTTTTATTGGTTGTGCACACTGTAAAAACGGAACTTGGGTCTAGTGATTTGCTATTACTAGCATACAAAACCACTTTAGTGGTTCACGGACCAGAGATAATGGATTTGAGTTAATCAATGACTTATTATATCGCTTCAACGCGATTTTCTAGTCGGAGGGGAAGAATGCACGGACAAATTCTCATGAGCCAAAGGAAGTGAAGCCAGTTTCTGACGAACCAATCAGACATTGCAGCTATGCTACTGCTAACTATTCAGGAATAAAGAAAAAAATGGTTGCTAGTGTCTTTCTTGCAGAAATGCCACTGAAAAACTTTAATGCAACTACACTTATTGCCTCATCTTCCGACCCTATACTGTTAGGCCTTTCTGTTATTTGGTTTGCTTAACCATCGCCGAGTCCTCCTATTCTTAAACCTAGCAATGCTGCTGTGACAAGCTTCTAAAATGGATTTGTTTAAATGCTCTAAAACTTCAAATAACTTTACACTGTTAGAAAGTGTTCACGAGGAAGAAGATGTACTCAGTGATGGCGAGGGTATTATGGCATGTGATTTTCTTGCGGTGCCACAAACAGAAAGGGATGTGGTTAAGCTGTTGTGTAGTAGAGCAGATAAGAGGTATGCCTTATTATCTGA